>JAMPIO010000055.1:0-634286 GCA_024699865.1 Aphelenchoides fujianensis | reverse complement strand
CCCCGTTGTGATCCCCCTCTTGCTTCCCGCTTCGTCTTTCCGTTGTGTCCTTGTCCGTGTGAAAGAGAAATAAACGAGTGCAGATCAACGGTGGAGATGGGTGGGCGGGAAGCGGGTAGAAAGATCAGTTGATCGGTTCTCATGGCGCAACGTGTTGATTGAGTGAGCGGACGCACAAAGCGGGCGTTGTTTGGGGTCAACCGCGCGGTCGCCGCTCGCCGGTCAGTCGGCTGCTCAGGGGGCGGTCGCATTCGCCGCTTCCCACTCATTTCAGCAGAATGTTCACTCCGCAGCCGATCGGGCAGAAGTTCGAGCAAGGACGTGTGGAAGGGACGATCCAGCAACTCCCGTCTGATCCTTCCGCTTCGGATTCGATGCAGAAAAAGCCGACGCTCGCGGCAAACGGCCGCTTTTCCCTGCTGTTCCACGCGTTGCGAACCGGACGGCGCGGCAATCGGTTGGACGATTCGTCGACCACCTACCGCCAAGAGCGAGCCGCTCTTCGCCTGCGAACTCTCCGCTTTCTCTTCTGCTCGTCCGCATTCACCAACGCGCTCTTCGACCTGAAAGCGAAGGGCCGCACGGAATGCGCGACGATCTGCTTGGGGTATGGGGCGAGCGTGCGTTCGGCGTTCTGTGGAAAGTTGGCTGCGGAGTTGTCCGACGATCACCTGTCCGTCCGCTCGATCGTCCGCCTTCTGCAAGTGGCTCGCTTGGATCAAGTGCGCGTGAAATTCTGGCCCTTTTTCCGCGCCACTCGCGATCAAGTCCGCGAGTGGTGCCCGGTGATTCACGTTCTGAATGGTGAGCGGTTTCTGTTTCCTTGCAGTTCACTCGTTTTCTTTAGATCACCGCACTCTCAACGCAATCGAGTTGGTCGTTTCTGTTCCGGCCCTGCACACCGAACTCTACCCGGCGATTTGGAACTGCTTCCGCGAGAAGCTTCTCGCGCTGAGTGTGCGGCACTCTCGTGGCACGATCCTGCTGCCCAACGAGTCCTCCCTGATGATGGAAAAGGTGTCGGTGACGACGGCAAGCGAGCAGGCGCCTTGTGCGTTGGGCTGCTCGACTCGTGATTCTCCGCTGCTTTCAGACCTCGCGCGATTCTTCCGCGCACGCGCCCGGGTGCTTCAAATGCGAGGACGAATGACGGGAATCGGATTGAACGGCCGGTAGGTGAACGCGTGAGTTCTTAAACACTTTCTTGTGTTCAGGTGCGATCGGAACGAAGCGGTGGAGCGGATGATCATCGACGAGTTCCGAAACGAAGTTTTGACGACGATTCAGGAACCTTCGGTTGTTGCGTCTTGGGACGAAAAGGACGCCCGGGACTACCGAGTGGCCTTCGAAAATCTCTCCTCGCTGAACGACAGCTTCGTGCTCCAACTGAACGTTGCGGCCGTCTACCTTTCGTCCCACTACGACATGGTTTGCGCTCTTGTTTCACGTTTTAGTTCACTTCTTTCCAGATGACCGCGAAGCTCAACGCCGCCTTGGAGGCTCTCGTGGAGCGTTCCGCTCGCCTCGTCAAGTGGGCGGCGGAAGCGGGTGTTCGGTTGAGCGGCCTGCGGACTCACATTCAACTGCGATGTTCGCCCAAGGACTTTGAGGTGGGTCCATCTTCATCAGCTCCGGGTTTTAAGCTTCGCTCGTTTAGAAGATCTTCGGCGAGCTTCCAACCAGAATGAGCGAGTTCTTCGCTCAACACACGAACTTCGTCGACCGAACGGAAGGTGTGGAGCCCCGATTGGCCGATGAGTGCGAAGCGGACTGTCGCGGAGTGGTGCGCTACTGGAAAGCGTTCGTGGAGTCGACGGTCGTTTCGTTCGTCCTCACTCGCCACATTTGATCCGATTTGTCTTGTTGTTCTGCAACCCATAAAGAAATGTTTGGCTTCTTGCTTGCATACTCGAGGAACGCCCAAGGGAGGTGTCGGCTGGACGTTCGGCAAAGCAACCCAGCACATTACTGATGACGAACGGCTTGGCCGTTGCAAAGCTGGCGAAGCGGGCGTCCAGCGATTGCCTTCTCGTCGAGCACACCGCCCGTTTTGCAAAGCGGCGTCTCATTTCGGAATCCATCAGGCTAACGTCGCGCGACGGTCGTTCGGTTGGGGAACAGCGGAATGGAGCAGTGCGAATTCTTGCCGCCGCAATCCTCCGATCGTCCCGACCGCCGTCTGCCCGCCTTTCCGGACGGTCTTTCGGGCAAACGCGCACAGGAGTGTTTGTTGAAGCCGAAAGGCGGCTGTTTTCTTCCGATTTGCAGCGGTTGCCTATCGTCTTCCGCTTCGGTTGCTTTCGGTTCTTTGGAGTTGCCGACATCAGCGATGACCATTGGTTTACAGTAGGAGAAGAGAACGAGGCGATTCAAAGGAACATATTTATTTTCGAACGGACAAGCGGACAGACATCAGCACAAGGAGAATGGCGGGTGGATTGGATGGCCGCACGATCAGGAAGCGAAGACTTGGATCACGAGAGCGACGGCGACGACGAACAGCGAGAGGGCGGTGGCGGCCGAGGAGTTGCCGAGAGACTCGTTGTTGCACAAGTCCGTGTTGCAGGCGCACTGGACGTAGTCCTCAACGAGAATGCAGCCGGAACACCTGAAAGCAACGGATGAGTGGGAGCGGAAGCGAGGAGACTCACGCGCCGCCTCCGGTAGAGCAATGGTAAGAAGTTTCGTTGTCGAACTTCGACTTTCCGCAGCACGTGCAGGCATCCTTTTCGACCTTCTCGCCGTAGGTGCCATTCACCCGGGGAGTGTCGTAGCACTTGATGGCGTCCGCGCGCGGCGGTCCAACGAGCACGTGGAGCGCGAGGACGCCGAAGAGCGCGACGACGAGCGTGGAGCGGAGCATCGCGGACGAGCAGTGGAGGGAGAGGGCGGAGAGAGGCGGGTGGAAGCGGGGACCGAAAGGCGCCGAGCGGGCGGCCGGCCGCCTTTTATACCCGCCAGATCGGCCGGCTTCGGATGCAAATTCCGCGATGCAACCGCTCATTTTGCGTGAAGAATGTCGCGTGTTTATTCCGAGCGGCCGGATGGACTCCTGCGCAACCCGTCGAACACACGCTTCCGTTTGAGCTTCCGGCTTCTGCTCGTCGTCAATCGTCTCACCTTTCTCGATCCAAAAAATTCCGCTCACCCTATACGTTTTGTTCGGAGCACTTCACGCACCTTTCGTTTGTTGCCGCCAGTTCGAACGGAACCTTTAAATAGCCATCTTTCGAACCAAACGTCTTCTATCATCCGCATTCTTCTTTCTTCTAGTTCGCCGATCAGCCGCCGCAATCAGCGGTCGCCCGCGGGCACTCCACCGCAAGTGGCCAGCCGGGAGCGACCGCTCAAGACTGTTTCGTTCCATGACGCCGAGGAGTGTGCGCGCCAGTGGTGTAATGGCAGCATGGATGCCTTCCATTCATTTGAGGCGAGCATTCGACGGGGGTTCAATTCCCCTCTGGCGCATTCACCTTTTGCTTCTGGAGCTGTTGGTATTTTCCTCCCGAACGTGTGAGTCCACGGGAAATCGCTGGAACCGTCTCTCGCGAATCCTTTCTCTGCGGCGAGACCTGCAGTCTGCTTTTCTCCTTGTGCTCGATGGAAGCTTTGAGAGGAATCTCCCGTCTCAAAAGGCCGCGTGAGATCGAGCACTCGGGCGGAGGCCGTCACTGCCACCTCTTCTGCTTGTAGCTCAAGCACGAAGCAAGACCAACAGAAGAATCATTTCTGGCACGTGATCTCGAGTGTCTGCTCCGTTGTGCTGCTGCTTCTTGACGGCCATTCCTTCCGTACAAAAAGGCGTCTTGCTTTCGAGAACTCGTTGAGGATCGCTGTTCGAATTGGTCGGGCTCTGCGGTCTGTCCACTTGCTAAACGGCCACCTTCCGATGCAACAGTGATTCATTCGACGACCGCTTGTTCACGCTTCACTCCCGCGACTTCCGGCTGCTTCGCCGTTGGTTTCTGCGAGTTCTTCGTTTGGCGGCAGCCTTCTTCGGCCCATTCGGTTTCTTCGACCCGCTCGATCCGCTCGCTCCACTTCTCGTCGACTCCTTCGGATCACTCGGAAGTCCGCTCGGCCCGTCCGCTCGGTCGTCCGCTCCGAGTTCTACTCCATTCCTCGGCCTCCTCCGCCCATCTGTCCACTCGGCTTCCGGCTCGAATCCCTCGCGCGTTCCTCGCGTAGCTCCCGTTCAGTTGCCTGACAAGCTCCTGCCACGACTTGAAGCGCGGGCAGTTGCTGACGATCTTCAGCTTTTGGAGAGCTTGTGATTCCTCGCGATCCTCACCTTGCCATGTAATCCACAAAGACGAGAGCAGACGAGCATCTGCTTTCGCTTCATGGTCGACGCCCTTGGAGAAGGCGGTGTCTAAAGCATGACATCAAGCTGTTCAATGAACAGAGCGATCGCCCACTTTTGTAAACGAAGCGAATGTGAGGTATTCGAGCGCTTTTCCGCGCGTTCACTACAACGCTTCACTCGCAGAGATCATTCGAAGACCCAAGGGCTCACAGAATCAAAGTCCCACGGCGTCACGAGGCGGTGTGGAGGTCGAACTGGGCTGCAGCACGCCGAATTCAAGGCGCTGGTCGTCGGTTCGCTCACTTCTGTGCTGAGAGTCGTCCGCCACGTTCTCCCAAAGGATCTTCTGCACACAAAGTGTTTAGTGGTAGAAGCTCTCATTCTTTGGTCGTTGATACTCGTACCCGGTGCCTGATGCAAAGAAAAGGGTGAGCTGTCGTTTCTTTGTCCGTTTCAGGATTGTTCGAACTCTCTGATCTCGTTTGGAAGAGACCACCTTCAATGCCCCAATGACTTGCAGTCGGGTGCCGAACGCCGGCCAGAGATCACTCTTTGACTGCCTATTCAAACTGTTTATCGCTGCCCAAGGGATCACAGTCCGTACTTGGAGAAACGGACGATTGAGCCGAAGTTGTCGCTGATTTTCTTCCAGTCGCCCGGCGGGAACTGGGCGTCCAAACGGCTGAGCGTCGTGTTCGCGCGTTTGAACGTGAGGAGCTGCAAGGAACGGATGATAGAACAATCGAATGCGTACGGAAATTCGCCGCGTTCCACCCACAACTTACACCCGCTCGCCCGTTCGTACCGAGTTCACGACGCGGAAGATCTGCCGACCGATGCCTGCGTTCTTCATTCCTCGTTGCTGCAACCCCTTTGTGTAGGCGAGCAGCTGTTTGTAGAAGGGCGCGTGGTTGATCGCAAAGACGTTTTTCAGCATTTGACGGCTGCTGCCGTCTTTGCGGCCCCCAGCGAGTAGACGAGTGCCGCCGCGTCTGCCATCACGGCCGCGTATTGCGACGGCGAGAGAGCGGCCGGCAGCGCGCACGTGGTGAAGGACTTCTGAGCGATCACGTCCGCCACGATCACGTTGCACACCTACAAGTGGGCCAACAGACGTCTTCTTCTGCTTACCTGCGCGTATTGTGCTCACGAAAGGTATCCGGAGATCAACGAAGTCAACCGCCGAATGGTCGCGTTCTGGTTCGTCGACGGGAAGGCGGCGGCCGAGTCGGCGGGCGGCACGAGGAGGAGCGAGAAGACGGCGGCCGAAAGGAGGAGAAGCAGCAGACGACCGGCCATCGTTGAGCGCCCTGCACCACGGCTTCGACTTACAGCGTTTTATCGAGCCCCGGCAACCCCTCGCTCTGCTTCCGCCGGCTACTTTTCTTTGAAGAGCAGAGCGAGCGGCTCATCCGAGCGCTTCGTCGAACACAAACGATTGCGGTCGGTGCAAACAAGGACGGCCGTTCGGTCGTGCGGGTTGACCCGATCGCTCGACCGCTCGTTCCATTCGATCGGTTGGATTAGTGGGCGTACAGGCGAGATTGCTCCGTTTGATCCCGCGCTCAATGTTTTCGTTCCGACCTCTGCGAACCCTTGTCATTTGATGGTTGTTTCAGCAACCAGCTTGTCTCGGTGGACGCGTCTTTTCTTGAAACGAACTGCCGCCCGGTTGATCCTTCTGTTGATGATCAACACGCAACCGTCATTCAATGACACACCTCTAGACGGAAATGCCGGCGATTTTCTCGGTGATTCGGCAGCTTTTCCTCGCTGCAGGCCGTCGTTCGCTCGCAGTCGTTTCTTCTCCGCTTGCTCACGTGCGCATTTCGCAGTAACATTCCCGTTTATTCGAACATTAGAGAAAGCAGCCGTTAATTCATGGAAAAGAAATGTTCTGCACACGTCTCTCGATCAATGACAACGTGGAAAACGGAATTTCATGAGCTGAAAGCACCGGATTCTTTGGAGAACAACCTCTACTTGCCTTGTACGTGGGCACCGCTTCCATTCGTTCGCGAGTCGGAAAGATTCGGTTGAAAGGCAGCCGCTCCACGAACTCCGCGAACGACGAACAGCCGACGACTTTCGGTCGTTCCGCTCGAAGCAACCGCTGAATCGAAAACCAGGACAAATGACGGAGTGGTTGGGGGCGTCTAAAAGAACGCAGAATGATTGAGAAGTACAAAGGACTTACTGGAAAGGAAGGCGGTAGAGCACCGAATGCACGAGCAGTTCGCTCCTGTTCACGTCCCGCACTTCTCCGTCTTCCGTTCGAAAAGCAGACGCCCAGTTGCGACTCGTCCACGTCGTGTGAAGCAACAAGCCGCCGCCTTCCTCTTCCGAAATCGCAGAGATTTGCGCGATCCAGTGCGAAAACACGAGCGGCAACTTCGTCCAGCACATCGTCTTCAAATTCAGGCACGCAAGCTTCCACATCGATTTGTTGTAGAAGTCGCAGAACACGCGCGTCTTTACGTGTCTGATCGTTTTAACGAACTGAAAAGCGGTTGGGGGTTAGGCGCGAAAGTTCTCCGTCGGTGCGCAAGCCCCGCATTACCTGCAATGAACCCACCAAATCGTCCCGGTCGCTCAGCTCGTTGCCTACGTGGAGGGGAAGCAGCTCAAAGCCCCAATCGTGAATCGTTTGATCGGAATCTTTGTCGTTCAGTTCACGAACGGCCAATTGCTTCAAATTGATCCGCGAGTACTGAGCTTCATCGCCTCCGTCATCAACGACAAAAGCAAAGAAGCGGCCGTTGAACACAAAGTAGAAGGCAGCGTCGATTGCGAGAGCGGCTTCCTGCCGCAACTCCAGCTCCAGTTTGCCGCGTCGACCGATCCGCGCGTCCAACACACAAATCGGGCGACCGGCGCCGTAGGAGCGGCTGATTTTCATCACCAACGGTTCGTTCCGATCGTTTTGCTGAAGTCCGCAGATGAGCAGGGCGCTCGCAAGATGTTGGAGCGGCCAGCGGTGGAGCTCGTCGCACGTGAAGCAGCCGCCCGCGACGTCCAGTTCGATCAAAAAAAGGAGGTACTCTCTGCTTCGAGTGAGTGTGTGGTGTTCGAAGACGACAAAAAAGCAGTGGTCGTTGAGGAACTCGATTTGATTCATCCGTTGCATCCTCGAAAACATCCCTGCTTTCCACTTGCAGAGCGGAGATCGTCGGAGAATTCTGCAACTCTTACTGAACACTCATGAACAACCAAAAGAAACACGTCATCCTGTCATTCATCAGGTCGTAGACGAGTAGCCGGTTGAAGTCGAGAAAGCTGACCGCAAGCTGACCGTTGGGCGCGAAGAAGAAGCATTGGGCGTCTTTTGTCGTCTGTTAACAATTAAGAACTTGTCATTAGTCGTCAACTTACGAGTAGAAGAGAACAGAAATCGATCGTTTGGCAGGCAGCTGTCCATTTCTTCGCAACAGAAATCAATCGACCGCCTACACACGGACAGGCGACCGAAGTCCGATGGAACACGTGAACTTCGTGTTTGTCCCCAACGGTAGTCACCAGCTTCCAAACGGAAGCAACCAACTGCCAAACCAAACGAAAGACCGAAGCGAACTGCCCCATTGGGAAGGCTGCTGACTGTTCGATTGAACGGATCGAGCACTCGAAAGCGGTCAAACGGCTGATGGGAGCGAAGAGCGGGACGCCATTGCGCGCAAAAGCCTCGAGGTAACTGCGAATGGCAGTGGTGAGCCGAAAAAAAAGGTGTTTATCGCTCGTTTTGAAGGTTGCCCTTGTTTCCAGTTCTTTCTGTTAGGTAGCAGAAGCGAGAACACGCTTGTTGGTCGCACAAGATCGATTTTTTTGAAACACATTGACGTCTCTAACGAAAACAAACCATGTAGAAAGTGAACACACAATGAGAGAAAAGCGGCCGGTCAGCTCCGACGGCCAGACAGTCGGCTTCTTTCCGTTTTGCGAGCAGAAGCGAACCACACCGCCGAGCATCGAGCTTCACGACGGCGTTTATTTAAACAGAGAGCCAATCAACCGAATGAGTTGAGCAAAGAACACAGAGAGGAGAAGAAGGGATAGGCGTCTTGCAGCCCCGAACGACCGGCCGCTCACAGGAAGGCGACCGCTCCGACGAACGCGATCATCCACACGGAGACGAGCGACTTGGCGGCGGACACTGGAGACAGGCGACAGGTGAGCGGAAGACGGAGGAGGACTCACTCGGGGCCCTGCGTTTCTTGAGGTGGACGATGCGCTTCTTCTTGCGGCGGGCGGTGGTGTTCTCGCTGCCCGCAGCAGTCGTGTTCGCGGCGGTGGGCTCAGCGGTGGCGGCCGTCGAACTGGGCTCCTCCGTAGTGGTCGCGGGCATGCAGTACTCGCCGAAGTCCGAGGAAGGTTCGTGCTGAATTCGTGTGTAGAGTGCCGATCATTTTCGGTTCTCCCTACCAAAATTTTCAACTGATGAATTTGGACGTTCTCGAAAGCGAAGGAGGCCCAGTAGTGAGCGTCGCCCGCGTCGTTCCGCAGCGATTTGCCGTCGCACAGCTTCACCTTCGCTTGGGCATTGTTTTCTCCCAAACCCGTAAGCGAACCGTCAATCTCGATTGCCAAAAGAACAAAGCCCCCGTCGTAAGTCAGGCCGCCTAAACATCGATCAAGGGCGGGAATAGAAACCACGCGGCGACTCACCGATCTGCACCGTTTCGTTGCCGTCCGCCTTCTTGACGCCCTTGACTTCCACCGTGCACTCGCCATTGATCGTCACCGTGTAACTGGAAGGGAACAAAGATTAGAAAGAAAGAAAGCATGAAGGAACTCGCCTGCCTCCACCGACGAAGATGCCTCCGAGCAGCAGGAGAGTGTCCTTGCTCCATTGCACGGCCATCGTAGTCGAGCCGCAATTCGTCACTTCGCTACAAAAGCAGCGTGGTTACGGAGCTGCACATTTGGTACTCACAAGGACATCCACTTTTTGTTTTCGGCCCCTACCACGCACGAATCGAAAGCCGTGTCGTTCGGATCGTAAAGGAACTTCGCCTCCACCACCGTCGAGCCGACCAGAAGCAGCACAAAGAAGGCAATGGTCGGCGAGCGGACGAGCATCACGAACGGGAGCGACCGACCGGCAGGAGCGAGAGCAGAGCGAAAAAGGGTGGCAGACTCGAAGACGAACAGAAACCGAAATGGCGGCTTTCCACTCGTCCGCTGCTCCTTTTATACTCGCCGCCCGGTCGCTTGGCATTGCGCAATCGAAAGCAGCTTCTTCCTAACCGAAGTTCCGCTTGAAACGAGCGCGCAATCCGATGCTTCTGCTCCGAATGTCGCCAAGGAGACACGAACGGCGGTCGGTCGGAGTGAGCGGAGATCAACGACGTTATTCATTCTTTCTCTTTGTTCGGTTTTTTGTTCGTCTGTTCCGAGCAATGGCGATGCGTGTCGTGAGATCGACGATTCGCGGTAGAAACGGTACAATGAGGGGTTGTTGTTCGATTGGGAGTTGTGTTCTCTTACCCCCAACCCTGCCACTCGACAGAAGCCCGATTGCTTGTTTTCTTCTTCGCTCCGTCCGTTTAACCAAGCGAACAAGCCGCTGGGCGGTCATAAAATTATGAAAACAACAACCGAAAGGCCGCCGCTGGTCGATGACTCACGATTAGGGTTGGCAGCCGGGCAGCTGCCCGGGCATTTGGAGTGGGCAGCTGCCCGGGCACGTGCCCGGGCAGGTAAAATCGGCCGGGCAGCAGCGAAAAAGTGGGCACGTGGAAAAACATTTTACCGACCGTTTTGACATTTCTATTGCACGGATGAGTAATTTTAGCAAATTTTCTAGGACTTTTAATGCAATTTACGCGTTAAACATCGTGTTTCGAACAATTTTTGCTTGGATCACCAATTTGAAGAGGTATTTTTGAAGAATTGAAACAAAACCTATCTGTTTTTAAGGTGTGCGGCAAAAAGAAACGCTTTAGTAAACATTTCGTAGACATCGAAGTTGTTTGCGCACTGAAATGGGCAAAAAATTTTCTGATAATTTCATCAGGGTACCCCCTTATGTCCATGCGGTCATAAACCCTGATGGTCATGCAATGGTTGTTTCTTTTATTCTATCCTTGCCAAATGTTAGTTTACGTGTTGTTAAAGCTATAAATACTGAAAAAATCAATTTTAAGTGACAATAAGTGTTTAAATACAGTTGTCAAACGATTTTTCCACGTGCCCAAAATTTTTGGGCATTTGGGCAGCTGTCCGGGCAGCTGCCCGGGCATCCTGCCCACAAATTTCAGCTGCCCGGGCATTTGCCATCCCTACTCACGATTATCCGCCCGTCGTTCCACTCGCCGACCCCCGCGGCCGGGCGGTGTTTACAGCGCGTTGGGGACGATCGGGCAGAAACGATGGCGTTCGCAAACACGCAAGATTCCGCTTGTCTTCCCGCTTTTGACCGCTCGCTCGATCGTCTGGCCGATCACCGCACTGATCGCAATCTCGCGGCCGACCAGTCGAGCGAAAAAGACGACGAACGGACGGTCAAATGGATTCCTCCATTTGTTTCGTTTGCAGGGAGAAACCGTCGTTTCTGTCATTAATCCACCCGAATTTTCGCTGTCCCCGGACTCATCTGCCCCCTTTCAGCCGCTCCTCCGATGCGGAAAGCGAGGTGCGAGTGGACGGCGCGCGGGACGACTTCGTTCCGGTGGCCCGTCGACGAGCTCCTCGCGCCGCCACCGCCCGCTCTCGCCTCCGCCTTCCACGAGTGCCGCGTTTCGCCGCTCTTCTCGCTGGCGACGCTCGCCGACGTCCACGCGTTCGTGAGCGCGACGAGCGGGCCGACGGGCCTGCGGCTGGCGATCGGCGCGCTGGACGCCGTCGCGTGGACGCGATTCGAGGCGGCCGTTTGGATCGAGGCAGCGAATCGCGCGGTTTTGGGCGGCAAAGGTGCGGTCGGCTTTCGTTCGTGGTGTTCTCTTTAGATGTCGTGATGGCTTGCTCGAAAGAGCGGCTCACCCTCACGAGTTGTGGTCTTTCTACCGCCGCTCTCGGCGGCAAGCGATCACAACTTCCAGCAGC
This sequence comes from Aphelenchoides fujianensis, assembly GCA_024699865.1. Lineage (NCBI taxonomy): Eukaryota > Metazoa > Nematoda > Chromadorea > Rhabditida > Aphelenchoididae > Aphelenchoides > Aphelenchoides fujianensis. Next base: position 622,942 of record JAMPIO010000055.1, on the reverse strand, counting down.
TTTACTTACCACTCAATAACACTTCGTTTCTTTAGGCTTCGTCCGGAAACAGCAGTGCGTGGAGCTCCCGCTGCCCGAACTCCGCGCCTTCCTCTCGACCAACGCGGCGCCGTTCGCCGTCTGCTGCAAAGTGCGGCCGATCCGCCGCCCGCGAGTGGCCGCGGCGCGGGGCCGCCGGCCGCTCGTCGTCGCTGCCGAACCGCCCGTCCGCCGCAAGCTGCTCGTGCCGGGGCTCGGTCGGGGGCGGGCGGTCGAGCGCGAGTCCACGGTCCTCCAAGTGGGCGGCGAGCTGAAGCTGCGCCTGCGCGCCGGCCGGCAGCCCGATGGCCGCTGGGGCTTCGCGGCGGCGCTCGTCGGCGCGGGCACTCCCGACCCGGCAGCCGTCTTCCGCGTTCGGCAGTGGCTCGAGAACATGAGCGGCGAGAAGTCGGCCGTCGACGGTTCGTTCGGGTTGGCTGCTGGGCGTCCAGAAGCACTCAAGAATGTAGAAGCCGCACGCGGTAGTCCAGTGGCAAACACGAAAGAATTGCCCGGCCGGTTGTGTGTCGCGTTGCCACTAGACTACGAGGTTTCCATCAAACATGTTGCATTTGACCGACCAGCAGCCAACCCTTTGATCGGTTGCAGAGAAACTCGGCCGCTTCTTCGACGGTCGCCCGCACTGGACGTTCGGCTGGACGGCCGCCGTCGAGTCGCTCCTCGAATTCAGCGGCCGCTCGGACGTCTTTTTGTGCTCCGAGTTCACGCGCTTCGAGGCGCCCGAACAGGCGGCCGGCGAGCAGACGCGAGTTGCGTGAGGTGGATTTTTGGTGGCCTCTCATGATTGTTGGTGCTTCCCCGGCACGTTTCTTCGATTCCTGGTCCGAATAAACGGTCGCCAAGCGTGTCAAGCCGACAACCGACTGATCGTGCAGGAGGACGACGGACGAGCGAAACGAACAGAGAGCGGGGCGAAAGAAGGCGGTTTTTTAATGGATCCAGCAGTTCACGACCGCTCGGTAAACAACGGCCGAACGAGGGGCGTCACGAGCGGTTCGCAGCACCCGCCGGCCGCCCGGGATGCTCTCTCGGTTGGCGGCCTTCTTTCCCAACGCTTTCCGCGACCAACTGCCGGCAGCAGCGTCGAACGAGCAGCAATCCACGGCGGCGTCCATTCGGGCGTCCTCCAACCGACCGAACAGACCGCAGCGGCCGCCAAACGACCCAAAAAGGCGGCCGCCCGCGTCCTCTCTACGAGGTGGAACGAAACCAAAACCAAAAAGTGCAAAACCCTAGCGTGCCTGCACCCATTCAGCCTCTTGGCGCCAGAGGAGCCCACGAAGTCTCCGCTGTTTCGGGTGTTCAGCCGACAAGGCGCGTCGAGATGCGAACGAGTCAACCAAGTCCGCAGCAAGTTTAGTCGTCTTATGCTATGTTGAAAGGGATACGTACCGTCCAACGATCAATCGCTGTACGGCGCCGTGAACCCAAACACGACCCGACTTCAGTTGATCAACAAAGCACATCGAACCCACTAACCGGCTCCGAACCAGCGACCCGCACCGCACCGCAATCCGCGCCCGCAACCACTCGGCTACGAGAACTTGTTGCTCGGAGTGCGGGAACGGGCGCTTTACGCCGCATGTAGCGGGCCGTGCGTTTGCTCGTTTTGTTCGCTCTTCGCTCCTTTCAGCAAGCTCGGACGATCGTCGCGCTCACGTTCGCCCGAACGCTCGTCCGGCGCGCCCAACGCCTTTCGGCGACTCGGCCCGTTTGCCGCTCAGGCGATCACGTGTTCGCTCTTCAAAATGGCGGCTGTTCGCGCTCTGCTCCTCGGCTGTTCGTAGCAACGGCGTTGAGCGGCGTGGAGGGCTGCACGGCCAGCAACCAGCGCACGCAGCGAGCTGCACAACGGATGGGTGAGTGCCAAAGAAGAGTGTGCGGCAAACTGCCGCTCGTTTCGGATGGTCGCGCTCTACGAGAAGGGCGCCGGTGAGTCCTCTTTTTATTCCCGTGAGTCGCCTGTTCGCTTCCTTTTGCGAGCGCGCCACCATTTCCGGATACGCATTTTCGGACCGACTTTTCCGGACCGACATTTCCGCATTTGACACTTCCGGACGAGATTTTTCCGGACGGAGTCATTAATTCGCGGACTTTCTGCGTACTTTTCGGTATCAAACGATTCGTCGTCCTGAGCTGAAGTCAAATATGTAAAAATCAACCACCGGTCATTAGTGCGCACCGTTTTATAAAGCGCGAAACAAATTTCTCGTCCGGAAAAGTCGCGTCCGGATCTGTCCCGTCCGGAAAAGTTCCGTTCGGAAAAGGTGGCGCGCCCTTTTGCGCACTCCGACGTTCAGCTTCGCTATTTGCCAACACTGAGAGCTTTTGCGACGTAAAGGCGACGAATTACGACGACACGAACGAGAGCATCGAGTCGCTGAGGGCTCCGCACAGAAAGTCGGTTGACCGACGACCTTGCGATCGTCATGTCAATGTGAGTGCCTCCTTCTCTCTTCCATCCTCCAACACACTGGTTCTTTGTAACCCCCAACCGCTTATCTTTTCTGCGAACAGCATGTGAGCAAAGCGAGTGGAACGGAGATCACGCGGTCTGTCGCCACGAGCGGCAGTTGACTCCACTCCAACGACTAATTGGCTTCTTTGTTTGAACAGCCGGCCGGTCGTCGTGTTGCCCTTTGAGGAAGCGGCGAGAGATTCGCCGAACCGGACGTGCAGACAGCCAACTAATCGAACCGCTCGTTACTTGCTGGCAGTCAGGGGTTCCTGGCGCCATTCGAGCAAAACACAGCAGATTGATTCGAGTCTCTCCTTCAATTCTCCAAGACCTGGCAGCCTGACAACCAAGGTTTGGCGAACGGAGAAGCGACAGCAACGAACAAGAACAAGCTTTATTTCCTCATAGAGTTCAGCTCTTGACGTAGAAGAAGTTGCCGGCGTGCGGCTTGCCGAGGTCGTAGCGGCGCGCGAAGTCGGTCACGTTCCAGCGGTAGCGGTCGTCCAGGTCCTCGCGCTCCTTCACGTTGCCCAGCCGCTGCAGCTGTTTGTACACGACGTACACGTAGCGATGGTCGCCGCTGCCGGTCGGCGGGTCGGGGTCGTAGTAGGAGGAGACGATGCGGCCCTTGCGGAAGGCCTTCTTCCCGGTGTTCACCGAGTGCCCTATAGAAGAATTGAAAGGGGCGAGTTCGCGAATGCTTGCCGGGAATGTTGATCACGAGGAAGTGGCGGAAGGGCCCGTTCTGCGGCGCATCGGGATCGAAGACAGCCAGCGTGTACCACTCGCCCTTCTTCGACATCCAGTGGATGTCCTGCGGCTCCTCGGCGGCGTCCTGTTGCGTCAGAGTGTTCCCCAAATTGACCGTCTTCCCCTTCCCGAAGTCCACCGTCGCGAACCATTGGGGCGCTTGCGGGAGCACTTGGGGCACGATCTTCTCCTTCCGGAACCACTTGTTCACCTGCGGGCGGGCAATTCATTCGACGAGTCCACTGCACCACGCCGCTCACCTGTGCCGTCCACCACTTGAGGCTTTTCTGCTGCGCGTCCCCGACGGCCACCAGCGCGAGGAAGGCGGCGAGCAGGAGGAGACGAGCGGCGTTCATCGCGAGTCGAGTGAAGAGCGGCGCGTTCCGGCCGCCTTTTATTCCCCCATGGCCGGCAGGTGGTCAAACAGGCGGGAATCTGCGGATTCCGATTGCTGCTTGTTACGGGGCGAGAGTTCAAGTGCAGAACCCAACGAAATTCTCTGCATTTGGACTCTGATGGGCCAAGTGTCGTGACTTCCGGCCGGCGGACTGATCAACGAGTCGGCGGAGCGCTCTGCTTGCAGGAAACAAACGTTGACGGCTTTGGCTTGTGCCTGTTGGAACGTCCTTTGAAACCTCGATCGAATTTGTTAAGACTGCACGGCGAACGTTACCTACCGGCCGCAGAGCTGTCCTGTTTCGTTGATGAGCGGTCGGGGGAGCCCCCGACCGCGCCCAAAAATTTCGGTCTTCGCCCGTTGCGTCTTGTTCAAAAGAGGGCGCGTTTTGGTCGCTTGAAACGGGCGCTGCTTCCGTCTGGCGCGGCCTTTGAGAGCGGCCGGCGATCGTCCGGTTTTCCCTCCCGCACGCCGCCCACTCGTCGATGGGCAGCGCGAGCGGAGAGACGAGCAAACGGGCGTGCTCTCTTGCCCACTGCTCTCCGCTTCCTTCCGCTCTTCCGCCTGCTGCCCGCTGCCCGCTCGGCCGTGACTCATTGGTCGGAAGCGAGGAACGCGGTGGCCGCCGCCTCGCAAGCCCTTGCGTTCAAGTGAGCGTCTCGCCTCGCGTCCGTCTGCATCGATCAAACACAGAAGAACGGGCAACCTACTTACAATTGGCGTCTGCTTCCACTCCCATCCACCCACATTACAATAGAGGACTCTGCTTGGAACCAAACGAGTTTATTCGTGCTTCTTCTTGGCCGCTCTCTTCGCACAAACAAGTGGGGGGTTTCATCGCTTTGCACTCGAATCCAAGAAGAAGCGGCTGGAGTGGTCTGAAAGCGGAGAAGTTGAAGGAGAAGGAGACAAGTGGACGGACCTTGAGTCCGCGTTCTCCTTGTCGTCCCATCTTCGAGCAGGCGTTCGACTTCCAGAAGCTGCAAGAGTTCCGTCCGTTTCATCCTCATCTTCTACAGAGAACTCACCACTCCGGTCGGCCGCCGAAAGCTAGCGGGCGGTCTTGAAGGAGGCACAATCAGCAGTCCGCACTCCAACGGTCGGTCGACTTCAGTGCATCGAGTCCATGGCCTCCCACGCCCGACTTCACCACGAGCACAACGTTTGGAGTTCGTTGGGGGCGTCTTGGTGAGCTCGATCTTCTTGTCCCACAAGAATCAACACACAGTGGACGGAGTAGACGCTGAAAGACCGCAGAGGTGAGTGGGAGAAGTGGACGCGCGTTCCTCACCATCGAACGACCGCCAGTGGATTGGAGGACGTGTACATCGTGATCACCGCCGTTCGCTGAAAAGAAATGAGCGTGAAGGACGAGAAGATGGGCTCACCAGAGGAACGGAGCGGTGCGCCCCGCCTTCGATGCGCGGAAGGCTGCGGATTTGAACGGGCGGGAGCTCCCCGAAGCACGGGAGATTTCGCAAACCAGTCGATTGGTGGAAGAAGCGACCCGTCCTGCAAAGAAAAGCCGTTAGAAGCTGGTGGATCGGAGCCACCTACCTGCTGTCGTGAGCAGCGAGCACGACGATCGAAGACTCACGAATGCCCGCTGCTGGCCGGCGGGTGTCGAAGGAGGAAAGCGGTTGTTTGATTCGTGTAGATCATGATTTTGAAGCGTCCCAAAGACGCCCATTCACTGCCGACAAGGACTTCTGGAACGAGCGGGTGGATTAGACTGACGAAGAGAAGCGAGAACTTACGACGGTGGGTGCACTTGGTCCTCGCACTCATCGATCGGAAGAGAAGAAGCGGCCGACAGCTGCCGTAGACCAAGAAGCGCGTTTGCCGAACAGCCGAACCGGCCGCTCGTTTCGTTCGGCGGGAGAATGAGCGAGCGGCAGGAGCGGAGGAAAGAACCCGACCGCTCGAGGGGGGCAGCGGAAAGAGCGACTGGCCGCGCGTCGTCTCTCCCGCTCGGAATCGATTTCGAGTTGCGTCTGCAAACGCAACGAGAGAGACGTTCGCCCAGAAGACGAGTGTTTATTCCGCAGCGACGGACCGGATGCCACTTCGAACGCTGCAGTCTGTTTCATTCCATGTTCTTGCACTTCGGTCAGTTACAAGAAGCAAACGATTTATCGTTGTCCACCTTTTCTTCTCCGCTTTCATAATCCAGTTCTGCAGCGTTTTATTCGAAGAGGAACACAACAAAACGAACGAAAAGGGTCGTTGAACGAGGTTGTGGACGAAGAGGAGATGCGACCAAAAAAGTGAGAAAATCCGGCTGCTGAACGAAAAAATGGAGTGTGTTCGCCTTCTCGTCAATCACCCACCTCACAAGATCGTGCACGGGCCATTCGGCTGGTGCACGTACTGCTCCTGAAGGCGGGCGTTGTGCTCCTGCAAAGCCTTCAGCTCCTCCTGACGGCGGCGCTCTTGCTCGGCGTCCGCCGCCCGTTTCGCGCGCGCCTCGGCCGCCTGCCACTCGAGTTGCTGCTGCTGAAGACGGCGACGCTCCTGCTCCTGCCGCTCGATCTCCCGACGGCGCTCGGCTTCGCGTTGGCGCCGTTCGGCTTCGAGGCGCTCCAACTCGCGCCGACGACGCCGCGCCTCCGCTTCGGCCTGCCGACGGCGTTCTTCGGCCGCGCGTTGCTCGAGGATCGCGTCGTTCTGGCGGCTTTGGGGCTCGAAGGCGGCGGCCAGCTTCTCCTCGAGCGTCTTGCGAGCGGCCGCCCGGTGCGACGCCTCGCCCCACTCGGGCGCTTGCTCGAAGCAGCGGAGGGCGTCGGCGGAGAGCTCGCCGAAGACGGCGGAGAAGTCCGAGCGGCCGGTGCACTTCTGCTGCAGCTTCGGAGTGAACTCGTCAACGAGTTGCGTGACCACAGCGTCGAGTTGGCTCTTGGCCAGAAGCTGAACGAGAAGCGTTGAGGTCGCAGACCTTTCCGTTGCGCCCACCTGCAGAACGTCTCCGCAATCGGGCAGGCCGCCGTCCTGGAACGTTTCGGCCAGCGTCTCGATCGTCAACGCGAGTTCGCCGCCGGTGATCGCGCGACCGCCGCTCTTCTTCGGCTCCAGTTTGGCCACGGCGCCTTCGACGAACTGGCGAAGGTGTTGCTCGAATTCCGCGCCCATTTCTGCAAGCAGTCGAAAGGTGAGCGGAAGGCAGTCGAAAGCACTCACCTTCGAGCTTTCCGATCTGGGCGCCGCGGTTGTTGGGCGGCGGCAGCAAACAGACGGACTTCTTCGCGTACGAGCGGTTCAGCACGTTCCAAACGGTGCGCGCCTCGGACAGCGTCGCTTCCTGCTCCAGCTCGGCCAAGAACTCGCCGCCCGCCTCGAAGCCGTAGCGCGGACTCAACGAGCAGTCCCGCACCAGGAACATCAACTCCTAGAGTGAAGGAATCAAAGGGGAGGCGTCAAGAAGAACTCACTTGGAGTTGGCAGCCGCCCGACTGGTTCGCGGGAATCGCTTTGCACGCGAACTCCGCGAAGGTCGCCAATCCGCTCAAGTCGTCGCTTCCGATCGGATCCTTCTGGTTAAAGATCTGCAACGAATGGACTGGTTGAAGAAGGCTGCTGTGAACGAACCAGAAGACTCGAAAGAAGCGTGGCAATGGCGAAGATGCCCGCACAGCCCTGCTGCTCCGTCTGGTTGTCGAAAAGGCCCTGCGTGTCGCACAGCAGTACAAGGAACTCCTCGCCGTCCGCTTTCTGCAACGAAAAAGAGATAAATCGAGAGAGCCGCTCGCACGTACCTTCCACAAGATCAGTTCGCTCCACACGTCGATTCCCTTGGTCTCCGGCTTGCGGCCGCTCGCGAACTTGAAGCCGTCGCCCTTGAGCGGCATTTCGGTCCAGTCGGGGCTCGCCGGACTGCCCGCCTGCTTCCACTTGAGGTAGCGAAGGAAGAAGTTGAGCGTGTACGACTTTCCGCCGCGGAATTTGCCCACGATGTTCAGCACGGCGATCTGCAAAGAGCGGAGATTAGAGAGCGTTCGGGGCACTCCACTCACCTTCTTGCCCTCGTTCTCGGGCTTGCGCAGTTCGGCGAGCAGCTGGCGGGCGGTGAACACGCAGCGGTTGTCCTTCTCGCGGATCTCCACGAGCTTCCAGACGCTCGCGGACATCTCGAGCTGAAAAAAAGCGGCAGTCGCGGCGAGTAGAGATGAAAGAAAGCGCGAATCACGGCGGAAACTGTTAACATTGGAAGAGAGCTCTCTTTCTCTCGTTCTACTCTATTGTGGCCTTTGTGCGACTGCAAAGCGAGTCAATGGAAAACGATGAGCAAGTGGGTGGATGCGTTGAGCAATCGACCGAACAGACGCTGCTTTTCTCGCGGCCAGGGCGAGGAGAAGGTGGAGGGCTCGATTACCCCTTCCACCGTCGATCGCCGCCACAAACGGGCGGCCGAGCGATGGAAAGCGTAGGCACGAAGACGATTAGGATCCGCCCATTTCACCGTGCAGGCGAATTTCGAAAGGGATGAGCCAGCGCGTCTCCTTTTTTGTTGACGAGAGGGCGCTGGCAATTGTTCGCGCAAAATTGCGGCCCGCAGACACGCGCCGCTCCTCGAAATCATTCGGGACATCTGCGCGGCCTCCGAAAACAAACGATCGTGCGTGCTTTTCGCGATGCGAAGCAGGTGATTCAGGCCGCAAAATGAGCGCATTCGCTCGTTGATTGTGAGATTCCGCGGTACCGTAAGTTGAATGTGCGTCAAGCGATTCGCCTCCAACTACGCAAAGGGGCGGGCCGTTTGTAACTTGCCGCTTTCCTCTGAAACAAGCGGTTATTTCCGTGACAAACAAATCATTTGCGGACAGCAGACGTGCGGAAATTCGATCGCCACCCGCAATCAGCGATTGTTTACTCGGCCGACAGCCACTTAGCCAATGTTTGGTGGCTGGTTGACGCAATCGACACGCGCCTACTCGCTCTTATAAACATGCCAGACTCCCGTTCACAGTATCTGTGCGGATTCTCCGCGCCTTCACTGGACGTTCGCCGCTTCATCGGCCACTCCAGCAAACACGAAGATTAGGATCGCTTGTTTTGTCGTCTGTTGTTTGTCGTGCCGTGCGCTCGCATTTGTTTCGAAAGCCGAAAGCGAATGGAATGATCGCCTGAGCGTGAGTCATTTCGCGTAGCGGCAAAAAGCCATTTGCTTCTTTGCGGACCGCGCAGATGTCCCTAATAGCGGCGCGGCGGGCCCGAGTCTTCGGATCCGAATGCGCGTCCAACGAAAGAAGCGTGTGAGTCACTCGTTCGTGACTTCGAATTCTCGGACGCGCACCGCAATGAAGGCGGACGTCCATTGCTTCTCGCCGTCGCTTCTTGTCGTGCAAACGGCGCAGATCGTCGCGGACTTTTTATCGCAATTGGCCGTTGTTGGTTGAAACGACGCGATCAACCGCTCGATCTTCTGAAGCCGCCGTCCCACCAAATGTTCCCGAAGGCCCGAACGGCGGATAAAACCGACCGCTCCTTCGTTCGCCATTCACTTCTGTCCGCCGCTTCCCGTTGATCGTTCGCGTGCCTAGTGGAAGGCGCCAGCCAGCCGCCATCTGCAACGTGTCCTCCGTCTTCGCGTTCTTCCGCTTGCCTTCATTGTCGTTTCTTTTCAGCCGAAGATGTCCGACCACGTGAAGACCTGGAAGCTCGTGGAGATCCGCGAGAAGGACAACCGCTGCGTGTTCACCGCCCGCCAGCTGCTCGCCGAACTGCGCAAGCCCGAGAACGAGGGCAAGAAGGTGAGTGGAGTGCCCCGAACGCTCTCTAATCTCCGCTCTTTGCAGATCGCCGTGCTGAACATCGTGGGCAAATTCCGCGGCGGAAAGTCGTACACGCTCAACTTCTTCCTTCGCTACCTCAAGTGTAAGCAGGCGGGCAGTCCGGCGGGCACCGACTGGACCGAAATGCCGCTCAAAGGCGACGGCTTTAAGTTTGCGAGCGGCCGCAAACCGGAGACCAAGGGCATCGACGTCTGGCCCGAGTTGTTGCCTTTCAAGGTGACCACTCGCTCCGTCTGTCCACCGATCAATCGATTCCGTTTAGAACTCGAAGGGCGAGGAGTTCCTCGTCCTGCTCTGCGACACGCAGGGCCTCTTCGACAATCAGACGGAGCAAAAGAGCTGCGCCTCGATCTTCGGCATCGCCACGATGTTGGCGAGCGTTCTCGTTCGTTCACTTCCTTTCGTTCCGTTCATCGTCCTCTTGCAGGTGTTCAACACGGACGACCCGCTCGGAAGCAACGACCTGACCGGCCTCGCCCACTTCGTCGAGTTCTCCTGCAAGGCGCTGGGCGGAAAGCAGTTGGACGAGGGAACGGGCAAGAAGCCGCTGCAGGTGAGTCACCTCCAGGAGGTCAAGCTGTCCGTAATCCGGCTCGTTCAGCACTTGATGTTCCTCATCCGCAACTGCTCGTTGAACGAAGAATACGGCTTTGCGGCGGGCGACGCGTACTTGGCAGAGCTGGAGCAACAGGCGAAGCTCGCCGAAGCGCAGAGCGTCTGGACCATCGTGAACCGCTCATACGCGAAGAAGTCCGCCTGCTGCCTGCCGCCGCCGAACAACCGCGGCGCGCAGAGCGGAAAACTCGAAGGTAGGCGGCAGGTCTGTCCGCTCACCAACATTTGTTCTCTCCTTTAGAAATGGGCGAAGAGTTCGAGCAGCAACTGCGCGCCTTGGTCGAGGGCATAGCCGAGGATCTGGAGCCCAAGAAGAGCGGCGGACGGGCGATCACTTGTGACGAACTGGCCGTGATGATCGGCGTGATGTCCGACAAGTTCAAGAAGGGCGATCTGCCCGACTGCGACGACGTGCTCCAGGCGAGTGCCTTCCGTCCGCTCAACACAACTCCTCCGTTTTGCAGGCCAACGTCAAGGGCCAACTGAAGAAGATCGTGGAGACCGCGCATCACGAGTTCGTCCGCAAGCTCGAGCCCGCGTGCACCGGCCGCGCGGACTTCGGCGAGCTTTCCCACCAGCACTTCAAGGAGGCCGAGGCGCAGTTCGCGAAAGACGCCACGTGGGGCGAGGAGGAGCATCAGCAGGCCGCCCGCAACGTGCTGGTACAGCAGCTGAGCGCCACGTCCGCGCAGTTCTCCTCGCTCAACGCCACGAAGCTCAGCTGCAAGCAGGCGGAGAAGCAGGCCCGCAAGGCGGAGGCCCACGCTCAGCAGATGAACCGCCAGTTGGCCGACGCCCAGCGCATCAACGAGGAGCTGAAGCACAAGGCCGAAACGGCCGAGGATCCCGCCCAAAAAGCCCACTTCCAAGCCCTGCAGCACGCCCACGAGAAGGAGATGAAGCGAATCGAACTCCAAACCCAAGCCGCCCAGCGCAACCACGAGCTGATGGTGGGACAACTCCAGAACGAGAACAAGCGCTTGGAGGTCGCGCTGGCGGAGGCCCGGAAGAAAACGTGTGTCATCAGTTGATTCTCCGGAGACGTCCGTCGGATTCGGTCGTGTCCGAACTCTTCTTCTTGTGTTTCTATCTGTTCGTTCCGGATAAACCTCAAGTTGTTCGTCGGGCAGGGTTGGTTTGATTCGACGAGATGGTGTACGGCGTTTGAAACAACACGAAACGGAATGAGAAGGCCCCTCGTATCAACGGAAAGTGAGCATTGACACGCTTGCTCTTTCAAAACACGAAACGTGAACACTGCAGGGTGGGTGGTCGCCCGAACAGAATGATGAGCGCGGGCCGTGTGCGTCGAGGAGGGCGGCAGGTGGCCCGCGCGGACGTCTCGCAGGAACTCCACGAGGTGGCGGCCGGCGGGACGGACGGCCGTGTCGAAGTAGAAGAACGTCTTGTGGACCGCGAGGATCTCCTGCAACTAGCGGCATTTGATCGCTTCTTCCAGCCGCTCACACGAGGAGGGCGGCGAGACGAACGCGCGCACGTCCACGTTGCCCCACGCGCGCGCTTCCTCCGCCTGCAACGAAGCGATCGGAGGAGAGCGGACGTGGAAGAGCGCACCTCCTTCTTCTCCAGCCCGATGTCTATGACCACGATGCGGGACTTCGGGTAGTGGGCGTGCAGCAGGCGGATCACGGTAAGTGATTGCTGGAGGTCGCCGTCACGAACACGGGCGCCCACCGGTCGCTCGCGTCGAAGCGGCGTCCCCACCGAACGGCGCCCGTCCCATCGAGGCCCGGGAAGCAGGAGTGCAAGCAGCGGCGGTCAGGAGAACTTCCGTTGATCAGATGTTTCTTTTCGAGTTGGTCGCAGGAATGTCGAGCCGATTTGTTGAGTACGGAGCAAAGAACGCCACCGATCGCTCCCATTCGCGAGATTCGTGGCCGGCGGTGCCGAACGCAACGATCCAATCGAAATGAGCGAAGCGAAGAAGACGGCCGTTTTCGTTCAGTTCTTCCGACCTTCCGCTCACTCACGTCCTCATCCCCGCAAAAGCACGCGGCCGGCGGCTCGTACACTTGGGCGGGCGCTCGGATCAACCATTGGGTCGTCTCTTCGGAACACTCGTGCCAAGAACGGGTGGTAACGTCGAGCAGCAGAACGAGCGCCAAGATTCCGACGGCCACGAAGAGCAAAAGCAGCCGCAGAATTCACCACTTTCGTCTTCCACTCGCCGCCGCGTTCGCTCCAGCGCCCACGGACGGGGGACTCGCCTGCTTTCATTCGCGTCTGCAATCCGCGCTGATCATTCGAGCTGCAACAAAGAGAACAGCACAGCAAAGAGGAGTGGACGCCTCCCAACGAGCATCGGAGAACAAGAAAAGACGCTCGAGACGCCTCCAAAACGAGAGGAAACCGCACCAATCCGCGGGGCAGGCGGTACAACGAGCAAACCAGAAGAAACGTTGCATCGACTGCCGTCTTCACCGTCGCCCATCTCACCAGCCGACTGCTCCCAACGGTCTTCGAATGTTGGGATGCGATCGCGTGCTCGATGCCCGCCCGAAACCATCGCTCATCGTCAAGCGGTCGAACGGGGCGGGCTTTAAAATTCAAAGCCGCCCCATCGGACCTTCTTTTCGTAGGTTTGTGGTCGAAAGAGCGGTGCGTTCGATGCTGCCTCGAATCCCCTTTCTCGTTCTCGGATGTCTTCGGGCGGGGCTTGGGTTGACCGTCAGCCGGCGATCTGACCGCTTCGACCGCGCCGCTCACTCGCCTTCGATCGTCGGCAAGCGGCGAGCGAAACGAAGAGAAGCCACTCCACGGAAGTTCCGCGTGACGACGACCGCCGAGCAGAAATTCGGGCGCGGATTGTGAGCTTCGCGGACCCGAATTCGGCCGAGCGAAAGAACGCGCCCACTTGCCACTGGTCGTTGAGCGGGAGGAGCGGGGGACAAATCAAAGGTTGTAGAGCGGTCGCTTCTCCCGTGTCCTCTGGCCACCAAGAACTGGAGCCGCCGGCAGACGATGCGGTGAACGATCGTGGACTTCGGCTTCTCAGCGGAATGCTCGCCATCGATGCAGGATCCCCGGCAGCTGAACGGGCATCTCGGCTAGAAACCAGAAGCAATCATTCAACGCTCAGAAAAGAATACACATCAGATGGAATACGTGGACGGGCAGACGGGCGCTCGAACTCTCGCCGCGGAGACGCGAGCGGCCGCTTGGCGTTCCGCCTGACGCTGTCTCCCGCCGCGGCCTATCGATCGGCCGCCGCTCGCCGCTCCTCGAGTGGTCTTGTCGATTTCGATCGGGATTCTCGTCAATCGGAGTGAGTTTCTTTTTCCCGGCAAGGTGGTGGATATTTCTGATGTTTTTTGATCAAAATCCTGCGGAAAATTCGTGGGGTTTTCTGAATTTTCTTCAGAAATGGATTTTAATTCAAAATTCGTCTACTTTCTGCGCATTTTAGGTGAAATGGCGTCTGCTCCAACTGCAGACGTGTCGCACGCCAAGGTGCTCCCGGAGGTCGACGAAAATCCGCTCGTCGGAGAGCCCCGCCGCGAAGAGAAGTCCAGCATCGACGTGCCACCCATCCGTCCGCCGCCCCGTCTGCGCATGAAGGGCCGCAAATTCGTCCAGTTCTTCGTCGGGCAGGAACGCCAACGGATGGTGCGAATGGACGACCTCGAGCGGTTCCACGTTCGACCAGTACGCACTCTGCTCATCAATCGTTCGTTCCTCGACTCCTTCTTCGACTCGGAGCTCTTCGGGCCGGCGAACATTCAGATCGGGCCGTTCGGTTTGATTCACTTCAGCAAATTCACTCCGCCGGTCTACGGAATCGCGCTGAACGCGGGCGTCGCGAGTCTCTTCCGTCTCCTGCAGGATGTGACCGCGATCGACATCGAGTGGGCAGCCACTCCGTCGTTCGTGGACTTCCGCTTCATGCCCGAATGGTTGCAAATCGCTGCGAAGTTGCACAGTGAGTCCCCGTTCTTCGTTGCTCATATTCATTGCTCGTTTTAGCTCTGCCCTCGTTGCCTTTGATCGGATTGAAGATCACTGAACTCAAGTACCCGTACGCGGATTTCTTCATCGACTCGCTGCCCGACAAAGTGACCCGCCTCAGCACAACCGACTTCCGCATGGCCACGTTGTTCCGGAAGCGGACGACTCCGCTCGAATCGGTCACTTTCACAGCGGGGGGCATCAACGGCGAGCACATGTGTAAGTGAAAGAAAGAAAGCACAACAATCCTCTTCTTCTTTCAGACATCGCGGACGCCTTTCGCTTGAAGAGCCACCGCATCACTTTGAACCTGCGGCAATCGAAAGGCGGTTCTCTCCATCCGCTGAACGATTGCGGACGGCTGAACACGAACGAGCACCTGCAAGAGCTTCACATCCAGGGCGAGATCCTCACGCAGAACGAATTCGTGCATTCTCTGCGCCACTTGCGTTCCATCAACGGTCACTTCAAGCTCGTTTGCTTCAAAGCGTGCTACATTCGCTTCATGGTAAGCGAATTCGGCCGTTGATTCATTGGGCGCTTTCGCCTTCCACAGGGACCGGCGAAGTTGGAGCGTGTGCAGGGCATTGCGGAGAAAGCGAACAAGTTTGCTACGGCTATGCGCAGTGCGGGCTTCCATTCGAAAGGCGGCGAGCTCCGAATCTGCGTCGAGGACCTCGTTCGTTCCGCCTTTCTTGTTTCCCGTTCATCCGTTCGTTCAGGAGAAGTGGCGACATGTGACCCGCGAGCAGGTGTTCGAGCGGCTCAACTGGACGCGCGAGGGCGAACTTCCCTGGCCCGAGTGCTCAAAGTCGTTGCCCACGTGTTTCCTCGTTCACAAGGGCGTCCGCATTTTGATCGGGCTGGATCGCGCTGAGTTCTCGATGCAATCGTTCTTTCCTTGTTGTTCCGTTTTTCTGTTGGATGCTGAGGCTGAAGCATAAACCCGTTCGTTCGCTACTTTCACTTCTTTCTTTCGAACAACGGCGTACAATTCGATGTTGTGTGATTCAGCCACCCGAGCAGATAAACGCCCCTCTCCACCTACTGCTAAACATCACTTATTGAGGAGCGCAAAGAAGCGGGCGCGTCGGTCTCGCCGTTCGGACAGCAAAGGACTCGGCCAACACTTTCGTTGGACATCAAGCGACCAGCCACCTCGCTGCCTGCTTCTTTTATTTCATGCCAACAACAACAACAAACGATCCGCTACTCCATCCACTCGACGATCTTCTCGTAGGTGTCCGGCTCGCTGCGGATGAGCGCCTTGATCGGTTCGCTGAGCAGGAGACGCGGTTTGCCGCCGTTCGCCTCGGCGAACTCCAGCCCGAATTCGCCCAACGGCCGGTCGTCGTGGCGCGCGGCCCGAACGACCAAACGGGCGACGTTCTCCGTCGAAAGGCGCGCCTTCAGCTCGTCCGTGCACTCCTTCTGAAAAAACAAGGCTGAAAAGAACACAACGGCCAACTCACGATCAAATCGGCGACTTGGAAGCGACGCGCGAAGTCGTAGAGCGCGCCCACATCCTCCGCTCCGTCCATCGGTCTGCCGTACGCGAATTCGACGAATCGCTTCACGACTCCCGCTTTGATCCCCTCGATCGTGCGCTCCGTTTCGTCGGGATTCGCGCGGAACTCCGCGGCGAACACGGCGCTCTTCCAGGCGAGGACGAGCTTGTGGACCTGCACGAGGAGGATTGAATGGATAGAGCGTTGAGATGTGACTCGCCTTGATCTCCTCGCCGTCGACCAGGAGCCGCAAGTCGGTCAAGCAGTCGGCCGCTCGCATCGCCCAAAAGGCCGCCGGGAGCTGCCCGTCCGTTGCGCCCACGGCCCCGCTCTCCGTCCCGCGTTTGCTCTAAGAAAAAAGAAGATTGCCGACTCGCAGGTGGACGCACCTTCTTTGCGACTTGAGCGTTGAGATCGTCGAGTTCCGACTGCTCGCCGATCGTCACGTGCGGCAGCCGCTTCCACTTGGCGTTCGGGACGGTGAGGGGCGCGGCCGGCTCGTCGTTCTGAACGCGCCGATGAAAAGACGGCGCTCGTTCGCGAACTCACTTCTTTCGCCGCCTCCTTCCGCCTGTTGAGTTCTTCGTCAAGCGCGCGAATGCGGGCGAGAAGTTTCTCTTCGTCCGCTTCGGCGCGTCGTTGTTGCTCGAGCACACATTTCCGCAGCCTCTCGACCTGCAACGGAGCGCCCAAATGAATCAAAGAAGTCGAAGGCGGACCTCCGCACGGGCGATCGCGAGTTCGCGCTCGCCGGTCGCCGCCGCCGCTTTCTGCGCGCAAAACGGGCACCGCGCGGTCCACACGGTGCAGTGGGCGCGCCGTTCGGACAGGCCGGCGATCGTTTGGTTCGTGTTCACGTCGATCTCGCGGTCTGCAATCCCGAGTGGACAGTTGCCGATTGGATGAGGGAGGACGAACACTCGTCCACTTGGGTCCCGTCCGCCTCCTCCAGCCACACGGACGCCTTCAGGTCCCGCGCGTCGCCCTCGATCACCACCTTCGCGTTGCAACTGCCGTCGTAGAAGGTGGACAGTTGGAGGGAGCACTTCGTGTCCGGACGGAAGGGAAGCGGGAGTTTCGGACTGGCGCCCACGAAGTTTTGCTCGATGGAGTGGACGAGAAGGCCGGCGTGTTCGCAAGTGGGCAGCATTCCGAGCGGAGAGAGAAGTCGGAGGTCGCCTGCCGGTCGGTTCGAATGGCGAGCGAGTGGCGACGCCTCGGACCGAGCGGTTGCCAGAACGCGGGTGACGGCGTCTTACCGCGAGCATTCTCCGGCCTCCTTTGTTCGATTCGAATGTTGAGTGGCTTCTTTGTGTGAAAGCTCGCAGCAATCGGGGAAGGGACTTCGCCCTTTGCAAACAGAAGGCAACGTCGAAGAAAGCGGAGAGGATCCCGTCCACATCGCCGCTCAGACTACAAAGTTGCGGTCAACGGTTCAGTGGGCAGCCGCATCTTTGAACCTCTTTTATTCAGTAAGAAAAAGCGGGACAACAATCGAATAGACAAAGTTGCGTGTTCACTCCATCCACTCGACGATCTTCTCGTACGTGTCCAGCTCGCTCCGAGAGAGCGATTTGATCGACGGGTTGAGCAGCAGATGCACTTTGCCGCCGTTGTCCTCCGCGAAATCCAGCAGATGGCTGCCGAAATTGTGGTCGTCGTTCCGGGTAGCCAACACGAGCAGTTCGGCCACGTTCTCGCTCGAAATGCGGTCTTTCAACACGCGCGTGCACGCCGCCTAAAGCAATGGAACAATTGATGGAATCGAGGCGGGAACTCACAGTCAATTCGGCCACTTGGAAGCGACGAGCGGCCACGTACAGTTCGCGGGCATCCGCCTCCAGTCCGTCCAATCTTCCACGGTACACAAACACGACCATTCGGTTCACGACTCCCGCTCCGATTCCTTCGACGACGTGCTCTGTCTTGTTCGGATTCGCTCGGAGTTCCTTGTTGAAGAAGTCGCTCTGGGCAGCGAGAACGAGTTTGTGGATCTGCAAGGAAGTGAGTGGGAGGTGGACCACAGCCTCTTGCTCGCCTTGATCTCCTCGCCGTCGACCAGGAGCTTGAAGTCGGTCAAGCAGTTGGCCTCTCGCATCGACCAGAAGGCCGCCGGAAGCTGTTCGTTGGTTTCCTGTCGGCCCACGGCTTCCACTCGGGCCGCTTCCTCTTGTTTCCGCTCGTGAGCGGAGAGCGTTGACTTCAAGACCACAATCTAGAGCAAGTCAAAGTGAAGGAGTGATTGCAAGGAGCTGACTTCTTTTTGGGCCTCGGCGAACTTCACCTCCAGTTCTTTCGTCGCCTTCTGCTGCTCGTCGAGTTGGCGTTGGAGTTCGGCGAGTTGCGCAGATGAGCGGCCCTCCTCTTCGTCTATCTTCGTCTTCCACACATCTTTCTGAAAGGAAAGCACGTGATTGCTGGGTAGAAGGAACACAAACCTCCATCACCCGCAACGTGCTCTCGCGGCGAAGCGCCTTCCGCAGCTCATCGCAGCGCGTCTCCGAAGCAGCAATGTTCGTCTTCAATCCTTTGTTCTGAAACCGGGCAATGGAAGACAACGCTCGATGATCGAGGGACTCACTTCTTCTGCAGCCACGACCAATTGCCGGTCCTTGTCGGCGACCGCTTCTTGCAGCTGTTGAATGCGGACTTGGTGTTTCTCGACCTAAAACAAACACGCGGTTTAGTGAACAAAGAGATTGAACGACCTGCACGCGCAAAAACGGGAATTCTGGCTCTTGGTTCGTCTGCAGTCCCTCTTCGCACTGCGGGCACTTCTCGGTCCACACTTTGTAGCAAAGACGACGGTCGCACACTTGGCCGTAGATTGTTAGACTCTCATTTACGTTGATGTTGCAATCTGAAAGAGCATAGAGACGACTCCAGTGAGAAAACTGAAGGAAACCTCACATTCTTGGATGCGGATCCCTTTCGGCTCCTCCACCCAGATAGAAGCTTTGAGATCTCGCGCATCGCCTTGCACTAAAATCTTTGCGTAGGACCAGAAAACCCCAGCGTCCATTGTAAGGCAACATTGGGTGTCGGGACGAAAGGGAAGAGCAAGCATGTAGGTCGAGTCCATTTGTTGGTTGACCTTCTCGATTTTGTCCACAACCAATAGACGGTCTTTGTGCTCACAGGTAGGCATCATCTCCAATCGAAGGCGGAAAGCGGGAGAGTTGGGAAGGCAAAACTGGCGATCGGAGGTCGACTGCCGCCCCAAACCGAGCGACCAAGCGGCAAGCGGCGGGAGAACGCGAGCGGCGGCGTCTTACCGCGGGGCATTCTCAAGCCGTCGCCCGTGTGCCAGGCGGGTGGACTGCCTAGCTATTTTCCAACACACCGATTCTTATGGAACGGAGCCCCGACTTTCGTTCGAGCTGGGCGCTAGACGGCGAGGCTGGGAGTCCTCCGCTCGCCGCCCACGAGTCGCCTCGCCCGAGTGGTGCACGAACGAGGAAGAAAGTCCGCTTTGCCAGCTGCCCTTTGGACCCAACGGCCGATTGCGGCGGTCACCCCGCCCCGGCGTTCACACGACCGCCCGCTTGGGAGCGCTCGCGGTCAGACGCCGCGGATTGCGCCGACCGAGCGGGAGGACGCGCGACCCACGCCGGCGATCGGGCGGCCTTCTTTGCTCCCTCACTCGTTTGAACCGTTGGGCAGTCGGTCCGCTCGCTCCCTCTTGCTCCGTTCGATCAGTCCGCCTGCCAGTCAAGTAGCAATCGCTTCCTCCCCTAACTTATTCTTGCTCGTTCCACTCCGAAGATGCCGTCCTGCCCGCACGCCGCTCGTCTTTCGATCGTCGAAGCGAAGGTGCCGAACAAGACGGCAGAGAGCCCGAAAGTCGGGCTTCCATTCCGTCCGGCCACGAAATGCCGCCTGCTCGTGGCGCCATCCGCGTTTCCCGCCATGCGGACGGTGCGGAACGCCGTGGAGGGCGACGCGGGCGGCTTGACGGCCGCCGTGTGGATCGAAGACGACGGCGGGCGGAAGGTGAAAGAAAGTGGGTCCTTTTCGCTGAATCTTCCTCATCATCTCCCGTTTGCAGTCGACGACTTTCCGCTGAACGAGGAGCGCCTCGTCACGTACACGGTCGACGACCGGAGCGTTCACTGCGCCGTCTGGAGCGAGAGCTGCCTGTCGTGCGAAAAGGAGCGAGCGGCGAAGGATGCGCGAGAGAAAGAAATTCGTTACTGGGTGAGTTCGTCATTCCTTCAATAGAGTTCCCTATTCATCCGCTTTTTTCAGCGCTCCAAAGGATACTTCACGTTGGCCGACGCGAAAGCAGAAATGGAGGCCGCCGAGCAGCGCCGCATCGCCAAGCAGGAAGCGGAACAGGCCGCCGAGAAGCGGAAGTTCGATGCTCTTGCGGAACAGGTCGGCTTTACCGTTTGTTCAAAGGATGAAGTCCTGCGTTTTCAGATCGAGCAGCTCAAGGCCGAGGTCGCAGCCGAGAAACAGAAGTCCGTCGCTCTTGCGGAGGAGGTGAGTGCAGCCCATGGATCTCGTTCATTCCCTTCTTGCAGAACGAACATCTCAAGGCGGAGGTGGCTGCCGAGAAGCAAAAGGCTGCTGCGGTTGAGGAATCAGTAAGCGAGTGCACAACACAACTCCAATCTTATCTCCACTTGCAGAACCGCGAGCTCAAAGCGGAGGTGACCGCCGAAAAGCAGAAATCTGCTGCCGTTGAGGAAGAAGTAAACACGTGCACGACTACACTCCAATACTCCCTCTCCTTTCCAGAACCGCGAGCTCAAATCGCAAGTGGAGCACCTCCAGCAACAACAGGCCGAAATGAACAAGCAGCTCTTACTGCTCACGGCCGATCGAGCGGCGCTGTCGGCGATGCGCCGGCGGGGCGTCCTCACGGATTTCCAGCTGCTCGTTGACGGGCGGGAGGTCCCCGTAAGCTTCCTGTCGAGAGATCGCTCCACTCATTCTTTTCCTTGCAGGTGCACAAGAACGTCCTCGCCCTGCACTCGGCCTTCTTCTCCGCGGAATTCGCCGCCGATCCCCCCAAGACGGAGTTCGTGGTGGAGGGCCTGCGGGCGGCGGCCGTCGAGCGAGTGGTCGAGCTCCTCTACAGCGGCTTCAAGGAGGAGCTGGGCGGCGAGGCCGGCGAGTTGTACCGCGTGGCCCGTCGCTTCCAAATGGCCGCGTTGGAGGTGAGTTCCTCGTGTTTGTTTGTTCCCTCCCTCGCTTCTTGCAGGCCGCCTGCATCGAAGTGATCCGCGCGGACATTTCGGCGGAGAACGTGGCCGAACTCCTCGTGGCGGCCGCCCGCGACGACGACCGCCGGTTGGGCGAACACGCGATCGAATTTGCGGAGCGGACGGGCGGGAAGGCGGGCGGGCGGTTGGGCCTCCTGCTCGCCGATCCCGTCCAGTCTCTCCTCCCCGACGAGCTCGCCGCCTACAAGCGGGTCGTCGAGTGGATGAAGCGCGAGCAGCCGCAGACCGAGCGGAAGGCCCCGAGCGGCAAGGCGAAGGACTCCAGCGCATTTCTAAAGTTCATGCAAGAGAACCGCAGGAAATTCAGCGGCTCCCGTACCGCCGCCTCGAACGCGGGAGACTTGAGCGCGGGCTCATTCAAGTTTCTTTAACTTTTTTGTTCACCGTTGCTGATTGTTGAATAAAAGCTTTGTAATGGCGAGTGTTTGGCGGAAGAGACGATGGAGCGTTTCTCGAAAGCAGATGGCACTCTCGCCAGAAGGGAGTAAAGCGGTTGGGGGCGCAGAGGAGTTGTGGAACGATGGAGAGCCAAGGGGAGAACGGCAACAAATAAATGGCATTGTCTTTGCTGAAAGTTTCTGATCGCTTTCGGCAGCTGAGCGATAACGTCAGTTTGCGCTCACAGATTGTTGGACAAACGACGCGGGTTCACATGCCAAACGAGTTGTTAACAAGCTTTATTCAAGACCGCAAGAGGGACAACAATCGAATAGGTGAGACAGTGGGCTCAATCCAACCACTCCACAATCGTTTCGTAGGTATCCGGCTCGCTGCGAAGGAGTGGTTTGATCGCGGCGGTCGAAAGCAGTTTGTATTTGCCACCGTTCGCGTCCGCCCACTCGAGCACATGGGTGGCGAGCTCGCGGGCATTGTGGCGGACGGCCAAAACCAGCAAATCGGCGGCGTTCTCGGTCGAGACGTTCGTCTTCAACACTCGCGTGCAGTCGGCCGGTAAGAAAAGGAGTGAACGGAGGTGGAGAGTGGAGAGACTCACCAGCAAGGCGCCCTTCTGCGACGTGAGGTCTTCGAGCTGAAACAAACGAGGTGAAAGGAAGAAAACGCATGCAGTGCATTGACCCGCTTCTCAAAATCCGCCGCCTTTTCCTTCCACTTGGTCGCCTCGGAAGCCGCCTTTTCTACCTCCTCCTGCTGCTCTCGGTTTTGAACTTCGAGTTTTTCGATCAGCGAGGAAGAGCGGCTCGCTTGCTCCTTCAACTTTGCTTTTAGGTTGTCCGTCTGAAAAAGCGGTGGGTGGTTGGTTGTTGGGACGACGACAAACCTTTCGTTTGAGCTCCTCAACAGCCGCTTCTCGCGCTTCCACGGCGTCACCCGCTTTCTTCCGCAACTCCTCGCATTCCGCCTCTAATCTGGCGACTGTCGATTTGAGCTCCTCATTCTTCCCCTGCAAGTCCTTGTTCTGGAAAAACAGCAAGTGATTTGGTGCAAAGGAAGGGGGGTCGAACTTTGTTGCAGATCTCAGCGCGTGCGCGCAACTCTTTTTTGCTTTTCGCTTCCAATGCGGCGTTCTTCGACTCCAAGCGGGCGACGCTCGACACGAGCTCGTCATTTTTCCCGTGCAAGTTCTTATTCTAGAAAACGGCGAGTGGTTGGGTGGAGGAAACAGAACGAACCTCGTCGCTGATCTCAACGCGCGCCCGCCGCTCCTCCCCCATCTTTGTCTCCAACTCGGCGTTTCTGGACTGCAGAAAGAAGACCTAAAATTAGAAGCTTGAACCGCCTTCCGCCGATCAAGCACTCACTTTCTGCGATTCCGCGGCCAGTTTCCCTTCCCTTTCAACGACTTCTGCTTCAAACTGCCGAATGCGGGCGTTGAGCCTGTCGCGGGGCAGACGGGGCTGCTCGGCGAGTGTCCAAAGAGATCGGGTGAGGAAGATTCCTCTCGGGGGCCGACGGCCGAATCGATGGAAGTCGGAGGTTTATTGGAGGGGCGAAAGTCGCTTCGTACAAAAGAGGGGACTGTGCCCCTCTTTGCTGGAACAAAGAGGGTCAGTGAGGGCGGTGGGGAACACGAACGCGAAGGAAAAACAAGTGGGGAGAACGGGTGGGAGCGGAAGGCGGGAGCGGAAGAAAGTCGGCCGCCGATCGGGGGCGTCCGTCGGGCTCGAATGGCGGCGGGGCGGCGGCGGACGGCGGCGGTGGGCGATCGCGGGGCTCCTCCTTCGCGGTGTCGACTGTTCTCTTGGGTGGCAACTCTTCCCGCTCGGTGCGGCCGCTTTCATCGCGGGAATCCGCGACAAGCCTCTCTTGGGCCGCCCGGAATTGTTGCTCCGACCAGCCGTTCAGCAACTTCTTGATCTGAAACGAACACCAGTGAGGATCGAGTCGAAAAAAGAGAACGAATCTCCAAGTGAGCACTCGGTTGAACGGCGGTGCAGTGCGAGGTCGACGGGGCGGCAGGCGCCTGATCGATCGATTGGACGAGCGGCAGCTGGTCGGGCGTCGCGGGCTCGGAGACTGACTGCAAATCCTCAGCGGTGGGAGCGGCCGGCTCGGCCACCTCCTGCTCGTCGCCTTCTTCGCTGGACGTGATCATTTCCTCTTCATCCTTCTCTTCCTCCTCGCTCAAAGATGGCGAGGATCGACGGCGGCGTTTGACGCGAGAGGAAACGGACGAGCGGGCGGGCCGTTTCTTTGCTTCGCCGTCCGTCTTCTTCGGTTTCTGCCAGACCGAAGCCGGCAGAAGATGCGAAGAATTACTCGCCACCGCCGTCCGCTGAATCGTCTTAATGTTAGTGCCGACTTTGTGAAAAAGTTTTTGTTGCTGCCCCTAAAAGACGAGAGTACAGAAGAAAAAGTAGAAAACTAACACTTACCGACAGGATTTGGATAGCTTCTTTTCTGCCAAGATCCTCCTGGTGGCGTGCGAGTCCATGCAATTCGCGCTCATGAGTGTTGCGCACACTGGGATGCGTCTTGTAAATGCCGCACAGAGAGCACTTGAAACCGTCCGCTCGTTCGTGAGAGCGGACGTGCTCATCGCGGACCTTCGGACTGCGGAATCCCTTTAATCCGCAGATCTCGCACGGCTTGCAGGAAAATCCGAAAAACGGCTGAAAAAGCGATGGTAAGTAGCAAAAATACAACGGAAAAGAAACGAACGAGCGCACGCGGTCGACGGGGTTTGGAGCGCATAAGCTCTTTAAGATCGGCACTCCACGCCTCCACTTCGATCGAACCCGAGTTGATGGCGCCCGAGGACTCAGCAGTGCTCTGCGTGTCGAGCAGCTTGAAGCCGACGTTAAAAACAGCGGCCAGTTGACTCTAAACACCGGGATAAAATGAACAAAGAAGTCGAGCACCTTCAACAGTTTGATTGGCTGCGGATTTTCAGAATCCAAAGGGTGCCGCCGCAATCCGTGCGTACTCTTTTCGTGGTGAGCACGATCGGAAGAATTTCTGCAGCGCACGCCACAAACGGAGCAAATCCAGGCGTGGTCCCCTCCATGGCACTTTTCGTGCCGTTCACGGTTTGAGGCACTCCCCAGGTCGATGCCGCACACGCCGCAGAGTTGCTGTAAACGGCGCGAATAAAGGAGAAGTAAGAAGAAAAAATTCACGTTCGGCGGAATGTTCGAAGACGTGTCGGGAAGACCGGCCGCGGGACTCCCGTCTTTCCGTTCTCCCTCCGCCCGCATTGTCACGTCGCCCGCCGCCATTCGTCGGAGTGTTCAACGAATAGACGCTTCTAAAACCAGACGCTCATGACTACGAAGTGGAACGCGCAAAAAAATAAGCCCACAAAAATGAGAGAACTCGGAACGTTCGAGCGGGCGCGTTTGCCGATTGCTGGACGGCACACAGTTCATGGTAGGAGGAAAGGAGAAAAAAGTGGGAGCGGTCGGAGGTCAACTGCCGCCAACAGACCACTGAGCCAAGCAGCAAGCGGCGGGGGGACGCCGGGCGAGCTCACCGATCGGCAAAACGCAATCGGCGTTTACCGCGAGCATTCCCATACCGTCGATTTTGTGAGCGATAAGTGAGGAACGCGAGCCCTCTCTCCAATGGAGCGTGTGGAGTTGTTTTGAGTTCGTTCAAGTGCACCTGCATGAGCCGAAACGAAGAGGTGTGTTCAGGGAGTGATCGCGATTTTCTTTTCTGGTCGCAGTAGTCCACAAGCAGACATAAAGTTAGTCTGTGGCTTGTTGGCGACTGCAGTGCAGGCCGAAAAGCCTTCAAATCACACTCGCTGCGAGCCGACCGGTCTGCCAAACGAGTCCCCGGTCGCTCCGCTCGATTGATGTCTGTTTATAAAGACAGAACTTGTTGGCGATTTAAGCTTTCTCCTCTTTGACGCTCGATCTTGCAACGCAAAAGGGCGACCTCAAAAGAATGCCTGCGTTTGATTTTCTCCCGGATTTTCAGGTCCAACAGTCTGCAAAAGAAAGCAGGCGGAGAGTAGTCGGTTAAATTCATTTATGAACGACAACAAACGACAACACAAGCGGGATCTCATCACATCACTTGGGTGATCTGCTTGTACAACTCGATGTCCGTCGTGAGCAGTCCGGCGATTGACGGCTCGAGCAGGAGGGCCGCCTTGCCGCCGTTCGCTTCCGCCCACTCGAGTACACGGGCGGCGAGCTCGCGGATTTCGTGGCGGACGGCGAACACGAGCAGATCGGCGGCGGCTCCGATCGAAACTCCCGACTCGAACAGCTTCGCGCACTCGGTCTGCACGAATCGATAAGAAGGGAGGAGTGCGTGGAGGAGCAAGCGGAAACTCACGATCAAAGCGGAACGTGACGAGGAGATCACGGCGTTCTCCGGCTCGTCGACCTAAAGCAAGCCGGCGGATGGATGAAGGAAGAGGAAACGGAGGAAAGCCCACTCGCTTCCATCCGGCCGCCAGTGGGTCCGCTTCCACCGCCTTCGCCTTGCTTTCAAGCTGGAACCGGGCGACCGACGAGCAAGAAGAGCGGCTCTCCAACTCCTGCACCTTCGTCTTCAGCGTCTTAATCTGAAGCCACTAGTAGAGGGATAGAACTTGATGGGATGCTCACTTCTTCGGCGGCAGCGGCCAGCTTCCCGTCTTTGTCCGCAACTTCTTCTTCCAACTTCCGAATGCGCGCGTGGAGTTCCTCGTGGGTCGCCCGGAATTGTTGCCCCAACCAATCGTGGAGCAGCTTCTCGATCTGAACCGAACAACCGGCTACCAAAAGAAGAGAGATGCAAGAAACGAACCTCCCAGTAAGCGGTCGGCTGAGCGATCGCTTCGGCGAGCGGCGATTCGGGCACCACTTGTTGATCGGAAGCGTTCAAAGGCGGTTCGTCTTCGAAGTCGCTCAACAGGATCTCGTTCTCTTCCATTCGGTCGCTGGAGCTCGAGGTGGACGGAGAGCGGCGGCGGCGTTTGGCGGCAGAAGAAGCGACCGATTGGGCGCGCTTCTTCTTCGCCGCACCCGGCGGCTTCTCGCAGACCACAGCCGGCGGGCCAGACGGCGCGTTGCTCGCGACCGCCGTCCGTTGGATCTCCCTGATGTTCGCGCCGACCTGCCGAAAGAGCTTCCGGTCCTCCTGAACGGTAGAAAGAATGAAAGAGCGGAAGGTGGACACTCACCGACAGGATGCGGATGGCCTCCTTTCGGCTGCGATCCACGTCGTGCCGTTTCATTGCGTGCACGTTCCGCTCGTGCTCATTCCGCGTGCCACAGTCGAATTTGTAGATGCCGCACAGGGAACACTTGAAGCCGCCGATGGCGTCGTGCGAGCGGACGTGATCTTCGCGGGCCTTCGGCCTCCAAAAGCTCTTCATTCCACAGCACGTGCACGGCGACTGCAGGAAGAAACGGTTGAGCGTGGGATTCAAACAAACGGCAAACGAACGAGCGGAGGCGGTCGGTGCGGTTTGGTGCGCATCAGATCGCGAAGTTCGGCCTCCGTCGCCTCCACTTCCTGCGAGTTCCCGCATGCGGCGGCCGCCGAGAACTCCGCGGCGGACTGCGTGTTCAGCAGCTTCGTCCCAACGTTGAAAACGGCGGACAATTGGCTCTAAACAAAGGATGTGGATGAAAGGGAGGACGAGCAGGAACGAAGAACCTTGAGCAGTTTGATCGGCCGCGGATTCTTGCAGTCCAGCGCGTGCCGCTGATAGCCGTGCGTTTTCGCTTCGTGTTTTGCTCGCTCGGACCGTTTCTGACAGGGCACGCGGCAAATGGAGCAAATCCACGCGTAGTCTCGTGCGTGACACTCCTCGTGTCGCGCTCGGTTCGCGGGGCCCCCCAGGTCGATGCCGCACACGCCGCAGAGTTGCTGCAAGTGGCCAGAATAAAGATGAAGTCGGAAATGGAACTCACGTCAGGTGGAACGTGCGAAGAAGCGGTGGAATTGTTGCCCGGCTGTGCGACCTCCGCCTCCTTCTTCGGCTCGATTTTCACGTCCGCCGCGGCCATTCCACGACACGTAACGAGCGAAGGGCGATCCTGGAGCAGACGAGACGATCGGGAGTCCAAAAATGACAAAAAAGACGCGCAAAACAAGACAGAAAAGCAAGATGATGACGGACGGAAGCGAGCGGCGGCCGGTCGCCCAGCGGACGTGCGTCACTTTGCCCCGCTCGCTAACGCGGAAAGAATCGCGGCGGGTTTCCGTTTGCAGTACTCGCCGGCTTTCCAGTGCTCAACGAGCAATCCGTGTGGTCGCGTGGGCAAGCACTCGTCAATTGCGTTAAGCGGTAAGTGAACTGTGTTCTCTCTTTTGATCACTCGGACAAACTCGGAAGTTCCGCTTTCTCTTCCGCTCGTTCGGTCCAAATTCCGACGGTTTCTCTCTTGATCAACGAATAGCCCACAACACGCTGTTTGAACGCGTCCTGCTGTTCTCGAATCTCTTCGCCTCCACTCAGTTGTTGATCTCCGTGATCCTCCGGCGATCCGCCGCTTTGATGCTGGACTACCGGGCGGTGTTGCCGGCGCGGATCTCCGCGCTATCTGCTGCTTTGCGGCGTGAAGCGGGGAGTTCCATTAGATCATTTAAAACGATACTTTTCCCCTTGGTTCTTCCGAATCAACGAAACGAACGAGCTGCTCGTCCTCTTCGGTCCCGTCCGCCGGCTTCCCGCTGCCGTCGGGATGGCGTTGCAATGGGCGACCTCCGCGCCGACCGCCTTGAAACGTGGTTCCGCTGTCGAGTGATCCGGGAGTGCGTACTTCTTTCATTGCATCCGTTCGTTCAGTCGAACGCCGCCGTCCCCTCGCCGCCTCCTCCGCCGCCTGCTGCCGATTGTTGCCCTCTCGACGGGCGTCAACCTGCTCCTGAACGCCCGCACAGCACGGCTCGACGACCACTCGCTGGGGAACGTGCAGCGGACGAACGAACCGTTGGGCGTGCTCGTGGGCGCCCTGTAGATGGGCGCCGCCTCCATTCGCCGCGTTTACGTCAAGGGGCGAGTTTGCGGCCCAAACGGAGTCTCGTCCTGCGGCAATTCACGCGCTTCTTAACCCTGCAGGTTGGAGCAAGCAAGAACACAAGAGGATTTCATTGTCTAGACTCTTCCCCCTGTTCACTCTTCTTCACGTCTTCGCGGACCTCCTCGGCTTGTAGAACGGAACGGAGGTTTCGCTCGCGCCGCTCGCCCAGCTGCTGCAAACGTGGGCGCCCGTCCGCCTGTTCGGCGCCTCCCGCCGTGCTCTCGGCCGCGTGCTCGGAGGCACGCGCGGGACGACCAATCGGTCTCCGTCAGCGTGGTTTCGGCGATCGCGCAGTGAAAGCGAACTTCTTTTCGTTTACGAGGACGAGTGTAAAGAAATTTTGACTTGAATGACTATCAAGGAAACGGGCGTTTCGGATACGTTCACCCGGTGTGTTTGCCCCCGCTCGCCCGGCAAGCAGTCGATCGCTTCTTCGCTCACAGCAAGAGCGAATTGAGCAACGGGCAAACAGCAAGAGGGTCCTCTGCGATCTCTCTCTGGTTCACGCCGCTTGGTTCTCATTCTCCCACTCGTCTTGTCGTTCGTCTTCGAACCAAACGAACGCTGTTGAGGGGGCGAACGGAACATTCGCTCGAGCTCTCGCCGCGGAGATGCGGGCGGTCGGCACCGCTTGGCGTTCCGCTGCACTCGGGCGTCCTGACTGCTGGGCTGTCTTTCGGCTCGCCGGTTCGTGTGTTCCCGTCTTGTTTTCGGTCGGGATTCCGCTCAATCGAGATCAGTTTCTTGCTTTTGAGCGTTCTGATGAATTTTCCGTGCACTTTTGGTCGAATCCCCGCAAAATCTGCCCATTTTCTCCGAAGCACGTCGAAAATCGATTATTGCGAAATTCTTGCGAAATCCTCCGAATTCCTTCCGCATTCTAGGCAAAATGGCGACCGAATCGAAGAAGCCGCGTACCGAAGAGCCTCCCCATTCCGCTGCGGAACGCCTGAAAGCGGCGAGGATCCGAATCGCGGACGACGGCTTGATCGACTTCTCGCCGGCGGTCGCCCCGTTCGCGCAGACCTACGAAGACGTCGCCGCTCTCCTCGCTCTCTGCCACAACTTGCAGGAGATCGAGATCGAGTGGGCGGTCGATCCGGACAACGCGGACTTCGAGCTGCTGCTCGAGTGGATGCGAGTGGCCGACAAGCTGCGCGGTGAGTTCCCGCTCCGCTCTTCCTATCCCCCGCCTTGTTTTCAGCTCTCCCGTTCTTGTCGTCGATCCAGCTGACCACCCGCAAGCTCGACTACCCGGCCGCCGACTTCTTCGTCGACTCGCTGCCCGATTCGGTGACGCGTTTGGACACCGACGCTCTGCGCATCGCGACGCTTTTCCGGAAGCGGGCGACTCTGCTCGAATCGGTCAAATACGCGCGGCTGTTCTACAGAGAGGAGGACCGCGAGTGGGCGGAATTGGACGACTTCATCGAGAATCCGTGTACGTGGAAGAGAGAACTACAAGCCTTTACTCTGTTTTGCAGGTCTCGTCGACGTCTTTCGCTTGAAGAGCCGCCAAATCGATGTCAGTCCTTGGTCCTACTCACACTACTACGAGGAGAATCAACTGTTTGTCCGCGAACCGCTCGACCGGAACGACCACCTGCAGGAGCTCTACATTTCCGCCGACATCAACTCGGAGTACGTGAAGGGAATTCCGGAGTCCCTTCCCCACTTGCGTACCATCAACGATCACTTCAAGCTCACGTGCCAGACGCGCCGAAAAGTCGAGATCGACGTATGAATTCAGGCGTGCGTCAAGTTGACTGCTCTGTGTTTACAGGAACTTGATTTCTCGCCAATCAAGTGTCTTGAGAACGAAGCGAAGGCATTCGCCACGGCGCTGCGAGCCGCGGGATTCCAATCGAACGATGTCGACTTCCGCGTCATCATGTGGGACGAGGTTTGCTTCTTCACGTTCTGCCGCTTTTATTTTTTCTTCCAGAACAAATGGGAAGAAGCGGATCGGCGCCCCGTGATCGACCTGTTCCGTTGGGAGTTCCACGAGACGATCAAGCGGCCCGATCAGACCATCTTTGTCGCTTCGCTCGCCCATGAGGGCATCCGCATCCTCTTCTTTCTCTATGAGCACTGAACGAAGCGAATGCAGCTCATCTTTTCTTTCTCTAATGTACTGTTGGGGCTAATGGATAAACACCCATTTCTTCCCTCGTTTCTTTCTTTGTTCCAAGACTCATCAGTGTAGAGGGGCAGCGAAGTCCAACAACAGGCAGCGAGAATTCCAGACGGCGGGCGTGATAGTGGGCTCCGCGGAGTCAAAAAATTGGCAGATAGCGCGCACGCCCCGCATTCCTCCCCTTTGCAATTCACGTAATCAGCAGCTGCGAGTGGGTCTCCGGAGAGAGATGGCGACCTATTGGGAATTACGGCCGCCATCCGACCGAAACGAGCAAGGCGTTGGTCGATCTTCCCGCTGCCGCGTCTTGTGTTACCGTTGCGTTCTTTCCGCGTCCGCCTGCCTGTTCAACTTTCTGCCGCTCTCAAAGCCGATGTTCGTTCCGCTCGCCATCCCCGCCCGACAGCCGCCGAGCACGGCAAATGCGAAGAGATCGCGCGGCACACGACCGAAACGACCGTCCGTCGAGTACACTCGATCAAAGGAGCGCGCCCATTGGTTTGCTTGTTCGGCGAGTCTGCGCGTCGAGTGGAGCGGCCGATGTGCATTTGCGCCCCAAATCCGGGAGGATTTGCATGAACGCCAACAGACGCTTTCGAACGACCACTCGACCTTTTGATTGCTCACTTTTGTCACGGCTGGTCGCCGTCCTCCCGTTGCGGCCGAGTCGACGCGAATGGAAGCCGCCGATCTGCTCGTGTGTTGGGGCCGTGCGGCCGTCGCGCTCCTCGCCGCGACGTTCGTGATCGCGGAGTGCGGCGGCAAGAAGAAGGTGCGTGCGGTTGGCGAACGCTCCCGACTTTCCCCGATTGCAGCAGAGCGTTCGGAAGAAGAAGGAAGCGCCGCCCGCGCCCCCCAAGCCGGTGGATCCGGCCGACGGCGTGCCGATGGACGAAATCCGCTTCATCGCCACTTTCGGCGACAAAACGCGCGTGCATGGCGGCCAGTCGCCCACCGGCCGTCTTCGAGGTGTGTTCGGAGGCCCTCTCTCTCCCATCCATTAACTCATGGGTGGCTTGCAGGCGACGAGGCGGCCGGTGCGCGAGATGGAGCGGCGGACGGAACTCCCGCTCCGAATCCGCAAACGTTCGTCTCCTTTCCTCGCTCCCATCTCGCTCGCTCGCTTTCTGCAGGACGGACGGGTTTGGAGCGGACAAGAAGCAGTGATCTCCCCGCGGTTTCCCTCTTTTTTGTTGTGTTTCGGACGATCAATGAATTCGGATTCCAGTTGAGTGAGGGCGTGTTGACTCTCGTGCACCAGGTGCAGATGCGAATGAAGAAGCAACGCTTCCTTGTTCGTCCTAGAGCCAAGAATTCGCTTCTTCTTCTCGTTCTTTTTAATCGACAGCGAGTCCGTTCGTCGAGCGGAGCGGCGCGTAGAGCACACAAAATATTGGAACGTGAGAAGAACCCGGATGAACGAGCAGGCGACGAGTCGACCAACAAACCGCCTTCTGCCGCCCGATCGCTGTCTTCCATCCGCGTCCTTCATTCGAGACCCTGCTGTTTCTCGTCCACGTTCGCCTGTTCAACCGCCGTCTTCCTCCGGCTGCAACCGACGAAACCACGCAGTTGATCAATCGATTCCCTCTCGCTCGCTTTGCGGCCTTCTGTTGTTGCCGGAAAGTGCGGAGGCCGGCGGCCGTCCGTTGGTGCAGTCGCCCTTGTTTATCGCGACAAGCGGCGACGACTTGCAGCAAGTGGACCGCAGAGAACCGGTTTATCAACGCCAACTCCACATTCCAAAAGAAACAGACAACGAGCTCCAATCTTCACGACACAAACGTGAGGCATCACAACGGGCTGTCCTGCAAGCAAGCAGCGAGTGAGGAGTGAGTGAAACGAGGAGAAACACACGATGGTCGCCGTCGTCCGGCTCTTCTTCGAGAGGAGCGAGCGGACGGACGGGAGCGCTTCCTTCGAGCGACTGCCCTCCGCGACGACGACGGGGCGCTCCGGAGCGGCGATCGGCGGCGGCTGGCGGGCGATGGCGGTCGGTTGGGGCGCGGGCACTCCGCCGCCCTCCGCGGCCGTCGGCGGCCCGCTCCAGCAGCACTTCTTCGAGTGCTTGCAGAACACGACTCCGCCCCCCGCCAGAAACAGGATGAAGAGGAGAACGAAGATGCTGGAAGAAGGGGGTCAAGGGCGGAGTGAGGGGCGGCTCACCAGACGACGATCAACACGACGGGCAGCTCCGAAGCGTCCGACTCCGGCACGTAGACGGCGGCGTCGTGCTGAACACAGCGAATGAATGAGAGCGATCAATCGACACTCACAAAGACGAAGTCGACCATCGGATTCGTATAATAGACAACGAAGCGTAGGGGCAGCAAGTAGTGCGTCCGGTTCAGCTCCTCGAACGGGTTTGCGTCACACTCGACTGTTTCGGAATCGGTGGTGTGGAACTCCAATTGCCGAGAAGTGAGCGTCGCCTCCACCGGAAAGTCGAAATCGCGCGCTGAATCCACGCCCCATTCAGTGAATAAAAGGATCGACTTACTATGAACGTTCCAACGCTGAGCTTCGAACCTCCCATCCGACCAGTGAGACAGCGGGTGTACGCTCGCGGTCCCCCGGCAAACCTTTTCGAACAGCAAGACGAAACTGAAGGCAAATACAATTGGTCAACGAAGAATCAAAAACTTACAAAGCAGAGGATCCGTCTTCCTTGAAGTCGCCCGTCTTCCGGACGGTGAACCGCAGGAGTTGCCGGTCGACCACGAGCTTCACCTCGACGTCCGCGCAACGCCGGCCGTCGGGCCTCAGAGTGCTGAAAGATGCGGACATTAGAGAGCGGAAAGCACATGAGGGAACGTACACGCTGTTGCCGAAGCTCTCGACGCACTCGGCGCTCGTCGCCCGACTGAAGAGGATAAAGAAGAAGACGATCCCCAGCGAGCACGCAAGTCCTCCGCAGTCAACCATTCCGCCCGCTCGTTCGCTCGCCCGCTCGTTCGCTCGCTCGCTCGTTCAAACCGGGAGGAGCACAGCCGAACACAACGGGGAGCAAGGAAATGAGTGGACGGCCGCGAGAAATGATTGACTGGAAGCCGGTTGCCAAAAGCGAGCCCAGCCGAGCATGAATGCCTGTGTGGCGTCTGTCGCCTTCACTTCATCGATTGCCGACCATCCACTCGCTCCTCGTTGGAACACGAGAACGGCCTTCTTTCTGCAGTCCGCAACCGACCATTGAAAACAGCCGTGTTTGAGCAAACACCAACCGTTTCCTCCGCTTTCCGTTCACTCGGGCGTGACCACCAGCCGACCGACCGTTCAAACGAGCAACTTTTGACATTCGAGTGACGTTCCGGCGAGCAGTCGGTGGGTACCGGGTGGGATAAAAGCCGGGAATGCTCGCTACACACCGGAAAGGAATGAAGCTCCTCGTTCTGCTCCGCTTTTCGGCCTTCTTCGTTCTTCCGATCGCCGCCTTCGAGCCGGAGGTGCCCCCACAACGCCCTTCTTCGAACAAGTGGGCAAGGAGCTGGAGGCGAGAAGTGAGTGGGCGAGCGGGAGCAGAGAATACGAAAAGCTTCTTTCCTCTCGTTCCAGTGGACCCAACTCTCCGCCGTCTGCTCCACTCGCCGTCCGCCCGTCTTCTCCGCTCGTGGACCGACCGTTCGGCGCTCATAGCGAAGCGATGGGCGCCGACCACGCGAACTCGCTGCTCGTTTCCGTCGCCCTCCTGATGGAAGCGGGCGACTGGTCGACGGTTCGTTCTCCGCCCATCGCTTCACTCCGCTCCGTCTGCAGGTCCTCGTGTGGGTCGCCCAGCAGCCGGTGATCGGAGGGAGGCGGCAGTTGCTCGTGCAAACGTTCCGCTCTCTCAATCGCGAGCTGAGTCGTGAGTTCTCGCTCGTTTCGATCGAATCGATCCGGTCGAATCGAAGGCGAACTGCTCGAGCGGAAGGGCGGCGATTCGCGAGTGGCGGCGGAGGTCGCCGCGTTGCCCCGACTGCTCGCCGAATCGCCGCCGAACCGCCGCGTTTTGTTCCGACGGCTGCGAGCGGCGGCGCCGATTTCTTCGGCAATTTTGCGCTCCGCTTTCGACCGAACGAGTGCCGCCTTCCGCCGTCAATTCACGCGATTGGGTTCGAAAGAGAAGAGTCGCGTGCGGGAGGTGAGTTCGCTTGCTTCCGTTGAGTGTTCCTTTCGAGCGCTTGAACGAGCGGGCGATCCACACGAGAAAACGGGCGCTTCTTTCAAGACCCCAGCGCTCAACGATCAAACGACCACGGCCTTCACTCACGCGTCCCGTTCAGCTCGTTGCCCACTTAAAATCAACGCGCGACCGTCTCGCGGTTCGAATCCACGCGACCGGGCCGCCGGAGAGCTCGAAGCGAGGCCGCAACTTCGTCGCCAGCCTGCAATTGCGTAGGCCACAAGCGAGAAGAACGATCGATTGCGGGCGTTGATTTGAGCGAGTCACGCCGTTTTCTGATCAACGAAAGAAAGCGGTGGATCGATCAAAAGGCAGCGTTGGTTCAAGAGCGGAATAAACCCGTCTGTTGCTGCTCCGCTTCTCGGATGCCGCCTGAATTTGCGGCCCAGAGCGAGAAGCTGATCGTTTGCTCTCCTCTTCGCCCGGTTGCTCGGAGACCACCTTTTTCTGCAATCTAGGGGTACATTCCGTGCGAATCCTCCGCTCCCGTCATCGCCGGCTGGCTGCTCTGGAGCGGGGTGCAACACGCGCGGCGTGTTCCCGGCTTCTTCGACCCGGACGACGCGTTCCGCCCGCCTTTCGGTCGGCCTTCTCCCCGCAACGCCCTTTCGAACTGAAAGTGGAACAGCACGACGTCGAATACACGAAGATCTCCGTCGAGCGAAAACTGGAAGGCCTATTTGTGCGGCGGGTTCCTGCTTCTCCTCCAAGGTTTCGACTTCAGTGCAGCGAAAATCAAGAGAAAGCAATCCCCGCGAACACTTCAGCTACTTGCTTTCCGTTTGGACAACAACTTTCGTTCCATACCGCCAACGGAGATTGAATTTCGTCGATGAGAGGCGATGGAGACCGCCAAAATCGACGGCTTTTCGTTCGCGAGCTGACTGGTGAGTTGCCACGTGCTTCAATCGAACCAATCGTGCGAATTGAAGGCGAAATGTTCGAACTGAAGGGTCGCCAGCTGCGAGTGGCGGCGGAGGCGCCGATTTCCTCCACGAGTGTTGCTGGAGTGCGGGAAGAGCAGGAGGGACGGAAGCAGAGCGCGCGATGAAGCAGCAGACGTTCGGAAGGAATCTTTCGCCGGCCGCCACGTCGACTCGAAGCGACGGCCACGTCCCGAAAACAGCTGACAGAAGTTCACGTTCGCCGGCTGTCAACGCGGACGGCCAGCCGATGTACACGGCGGACATTGGCTGTCCGACGTGCTCGAGCGTCTAGAGCAGAACGAATCTGTGCGAGAAGACGGGGATCGCCGACATTCACAACTGATTCTTGAGAAGGCAATCGACTGTAGGGGGTCCAAAGCAGAAACTGTTCATAAATCTTTAATTACAAGCAATTGGATTATGCGCATTCCATCGTTTCGTGGTTTGTCTAAAACGACGAACAACCCATTTACTCAGAATAATCATGCAAACGATCCACTCGGTTAGACGGAGGTTTCAATCGTGTTCTTGTCTTTTCGGGGCGTTCCGATCAAAACATGGAGCCGAAGATGCGTGCTCGTGGGGTCTTCGTTCTCTTGTTGCTTGTTCTCGAGGCGGCCGCCTTTCGGGTGATCTTCCCGAAGGTTCCGCGGCAGTCGCCCGTCCCTCCCACCCACCGGCCGTCTACTCAACACCCGACCTCGCTGCGTCCAACGGTGAGGAAGAAGGCAACATTTTGATTGATTGAATGCGCGTTTAGACCACAACAGCGCAGGCGTCGACAGCGGTACGCCAACGGCAATAGAACCAAATTCCATTGCTTGTAGTTGACGACCACATCACCCAAAACAACAAGCACTGCGGCTCCCACCACTTTCACTTCAACAACGACGACTTCAACTTCCACTTCGACTTCGACAACAACAACGACGACGCCCGCTCCCACTCAACCGCCCACTCAACCGCCAACGCAACCGCCCACTCAGCCCCCACACAGCCGCCGGCTCCGCCCCCAACTCAACCGCCGACTCCTCCTCCTCCACCAGCAGGTAAAAACAAGAGAAAACTCGATTAACCCTGGTTTAGGTCGAATTTGCTGTGGAACATACAGCGGTTGTCTGCAATATCACCAATGTAACCCTAACGATTCCTGTTGGTGGGACCAATTTAATAGTTTTGGCTGCATGCCTTACGTTGGGCCAGACGGACCGTATTACAATCCATCTACCGGGGCTTCCATCAATGCGTGCAACGAGAATTATTGCAATTGCCCTCGCAATCAGAAAGTGCAAGCGAATTGTTAACATGCGCAGAAGACGGTAATAAACGAGCCACTTTCGGTCTTTCATTTGTCGTACGGCTCGGTCAACGCTTTCTAGTCGTACTTGTGCTGTAATGGCGTGTTTGAAGACAAAGAAAACAGAACCCAAGGGCTAAAAGCACAAACATGACGGGCGCTTTTGAAATCAACGAATATTCTCCTTACTGATCATAGACGCGCGTACCTGCCATTTAATTGCAAGTAGGTGAGCATTCCGCCCTTTCGTTTGCTTCTTTGATCTGTTGTTCGCGGCGATCCGCAAGCCTTCGTAGACGGTAGGCGACTTACAATTCTGTTTGATTGCAGTCTTGCCCAGGAAGCCGTCATGAGTCCCCTTTTTGAAGAATCGGACGTTGTTCTCGTGGACGAGAGCGAGGAGAAGCGGCGCAAAGGAAACCACGCGAATCACCACCAGTCGAACGGAACGGTCGTCCATTGAGCGCCGCGTCGTGTGCAGCGCGATCTCCCGTCCGAAAGAACCGGGCGGCCGTTCGGATCACCGAATCAAACAAAACCGAAAGCTTTAATCCCATGGAATACATTGATCACAACACAACACAATCGTTTGTTTCTACCTTCATGCTTTAATAAACTCCAGCGATCTGCTCCAGCGACCTGCTCCAGCGACAAGCGCCTTTTGCTCTCGTACGCAAGCGAAAGCAATCGGAAGGCGCCACGGGCTGCGATCTCCATTCGACGGCCGGCAGTTCGCCGTGAAGAAACAGGAGCAGCGAGAAGCCGCCCGCCCAACATCGGAATCCGTCGACAGTCGGGTTTGTTCGTTTGTTTCGAAGCCGTGGAGGCCAGCGGCCGGTCGCTCCGATCGCTCTGTCCACGCACTCCACGCTCCCGCTCGTTTTGCGTGAAGCATTAGACGTCGATTGGGCGCAATTACGTGCAGTTTTTGTCACTACCGCCGACATCAAGCTTTGTGCACGTCCGAAAACTTACTCGGGAAGATTGCGAGTGTTTGGACGACGCTAATCAGTAGCTTCCAGTTGCCGTCCGTTTTTGCTTGATCGCCGATGAAATAAACCGTAAATTTTTCTCTTGCCATAGAAATTGAGTCTTTTTCCACCGATTGGGTCTTTCCGAAAAGGACCCAATTCCGCCTGCTGCTCGCCCCCCGCTTCTCGACGAGTCGAATTTATTCCTTGAACACAACAGACAGAAAGAAGAAAGCACCCTTCACTTGGTGCACACACGAGACACAACGTTCAGGGGCGGCGCAGCTTCTTGTTGGCGACCGGCGCGTATCCGCTCTTCTGCAATCGAAATGAAGAGTGGAAGGCGGGTGGAGGACTCACGGTGGTCGCCGTCTGATCGCCGAGGATCACCGCCGGCCCGTAGAGCGTGTTCCCGCCGCCGCCCTCGCCGCCTTGGGTCTTCGGCGCGCCGTACGCGCTCGCCGTCGGGTCGCCTTCGGTGCGCGGCGTGGCGCCGTAGCCGCTCTTCGTCGTTTGGTCGCCCGCCGTCTTCGGGCCGAACCCGACGGTCTTGTCGGCGGACGGGCGGCTCTTCGCCGCGGATTTGCCCTTCGGCTTCTTCCCCTTCGTCTTGGGCTTGTCCTTCGCCTTCGGCTTCTTTTTGCGGACGACCAGGAAGAAGATCAGGCAGCCGACGACGCCCAGCAGCACGAGCAGGAGGAGCAGGCAACCGCTGAACACACGAGAGGGTGAGGGGATGGAGAGAGGAGACTCACGAGATCAAGCCGATCATCCAGCCCTCCATTCCGCTGCCCGAGTCCTTCAGAGCGCCTCCGTTCGCTCCAGCGGCCGTCGGGCGGAGCAAGCCGGCAGCCAGTGGGTCGACCGTCGAGCTGGAGGGCGCAGCGGTGCTCGAGACGCTCGTCGAGGTGCTCGTGCTCGGCGTCGTGCTGGGAGTCGTGAGCAAGTGCGTAGACGTCGAGGTCGAGCTGCTGCTTGAAGAGGTGCTCGGCGTGGTGCTGGACTCCGTGGTGCTGGACTCCGTGGTCGGCAGCGAAGTG
This sequence comes from Aphelenchoides fujianensis, assembly GCA_024699865.1. NCBI lineage: Eukaryota > Metazoa > Nematoda > Chromadorea > Rhabditida > Aphelenchoididae > Aphelenchoides > Aphelenchoides fujianensis. Next base: position 584,229 of record JAMPIO010000055.1, on the reverse strand, counting down.
GTCTGGGGTCATGTGTAAGGATTGAGCGGAAAGCGAAGAGACTAACGGCGCGGGTGGACGTCGAACTGGTGGACGTTGAAGCCGTGCTCGGGGTGGTCTGTAGAAGTTCGTGGGGGAGTGAGAGCAAGGAATGAGGCGACTCACCGAGCTGGTGGAGGTGGTCGGCACGGTCGAAGTCGTGGGCTCCGGCGTGGTCGTCGTGGAGCTCGAAGTGCTGGTAGACGTGAACGTGGAGGTGCTCGAAGAAGTAGACGTGGACGTGGTCTAAAAGCCAAGAGGCTAAAAAAAAGAACGGACGGCTTACGGTGGTTGTCGGCTTCGGCGTGGTCGTCGACGTGCTCTGAAGAGGGAAAGAGTAAGAGAACAAGAGGCGGGCACTAACCGTGGACGTCGTCGTGCTCGTCGACGTGCTGGTGGTCGTCGTCGGCTCCGGCGTCGTCGTGGTCTGAAGTAAGAGCAGGAGGTTGGATTTGACAAGGACGAGCGGCTTACGGTCGTTGACGTGGAAGTCGTCGTGGAAGTCGTGGTTTGAACAAAGAATGAAAGAACAGCCTAAAAGGGATCGTCTTACGCTCGTGGTCGACGTCGGGGTGGTCGTGGTGCTGGGCCCCGGGATGACGTACTCGCCGAAGTCCCGCCAGTTCTGAAGTCATCGGTAGATCGGAGAGAAATATTTGCGGAGAAGACTCACGTGAACGACGAACGCCCTGTCGACCCGGCCGGTGAGAATTTTGTAGCTAATGTTCGTCCACCAATGTCCGTCGCCGGTGTCCTTTCGCAACACCGCCCCTTGGCAGAAAACGGGAGTATCGTAGTTAGACATGGTGGCGTTGTCCCAAATGAACACTGCCGTCCAATCGTTCCACGACACGTACTGGACAAATTTTTTGTCACCTGGTAACGTGCATAATATAGCAAAATAGATAAGAGAACTCACTTATGTAGATGACGTTTACGATCCCACGCTTTGCGCTGGAATACTTCTGGTTGGCCCGAAAGGTCAGCGTGCAGCCGTCGCCGATGGTCCACTCGACCCTGCAAGCAAACATCGGATTCCCCCCGTAAATGCGGAAAACCGGTGCGTTTGTTCGTCAGACTCGCACCCTCAACTTTTTAGCCGTTTGTCCAATCGATATGAAATTTTTTCCGGCTAGAGTAACGTGCATGCGCGAAGTCCGAAAATGCGCTTTTCGACCGCCGGCGGGCACGTTCAACGTTCCGTGCCAACGTTCCGCGCCGTACCGTTTTTCGCGGCCGGCCAAATTCCACGCGCTGTGGACGAAAAGACGCGTCGTGAAACGAAGAACGTTTCATCAGTCAACGGCATCATCAGGAAATGTCATTGAAGAAAGTTGCGATCGACCAAAGTCGGACGGTGGAAGCACAAAATCGAAGAGGTCCACACTCGGAGGCGCCGTTCTCGGCTCTCCGAATTTTATGCGACAAACAAAAAAGATCCTCCTTCGAGGAGAATTTGGCGCATCTTTTAAGACAGCATTTAGGTCGGCGGAAGTTGCCAGGACCTCAGGCTCATGGACCTAAGATTTTGTGTCGGTTTGGACATTTGAAGCAAATTTCAAATTCGTCGTTCTCATCGCACAAATGACGTGTTGAGGCGTGGGCGGACTCATTCGAAAGCCCAGAATGCTGGCTTTACGACTGCAAACATTTGACAGGATTGTCTCGGCCCATTTGGCCCCCGCACTCGTGCAGCTACAATGCACTAAATCGCGCAAACAGCCGGCGGGTTTGGACATGGGTGGACGGATTTTCCTGAAACTTGGTAGAAATGTCGCTCACGTAGTTGCCCTACTTTCTACCGTCTCACATTTTTCGAACGCTGAGTTGTCAAAGAGTAATAGATCGTTTTGTGGTGGGGTCCTCCACTTCTGTTTTGCAGTCGGTTTCTTTTACCGAGGCAATTGATCTTCACACTTCTATCCGCTCTCTGGCATCAAAGCTAACAGTTGGGGTTTTTGTGAATGTTGAACAGGGTTGTGCGCGTGCCCTGTTTGAGAACTGCATTTCCAAGCGGCTTTCGCTGTTCGGATAGGTTTTCCTTGGGCTCATACAATCGAAATGGACGAAAAGAAATGTGTCTGCTAAGAAACGGCCCGTTTGCCGAGCTGCCATTGGACCCAAACGTTTGTGAAGCGCGACTCGGCGTTGTCCCGTTACAACGAGCGTGCGGTTTGTTGAACAAAATCCACGTAAGCATTCGATACGCACCTGTCTAAGAATAAAAACCGGCTACACTCACGTGCTGCTCCCGTACAAGCCATGGGCCGCGATTACGGGCCCTTCGTCCGCACCTAAAGCAAAGTAGTGTTGGACTCGAGATTCGATCGGGGTAAAATTTGGAGGTTTGCTTCAAATCGGTTAAATTGGAGTCAAAATTTTGAGGACTGATCGAAATTTTGCTAGAGTGAGATATCCACGAATTGGCTTGGAATTCCGCAAATTTACGAACCGAAGGGAAGCCGCTCCTTGCTCCATTGCACTGCGAACGTAGCCGAGGTGCAGTCCTTCAGTTCGCTACAACGGAGGAGAGGTGAGAGAGAACTGAAGACACAAAAACACTCACAACTCCCGCCCCCGATTGATCTTCACACAAGACGGCAGGCGCGTGTTGTGCGGATCGTAGAGGAACGTCACCCAGTCCGACTTCGACGGCCCGAACGCGAACAGCAGGAAGCCGACGAGGATCCACGGCGGCGCGCGCATCCCGGCGAACGAAACGACCGATTCGGCGGATGAAAGCTGAAGCGAGAGGAATGAGCGAGAGGAGCGGAGAGCGGAGGAGGAGAGCAGGCGGTCGGCGGGCAGGCGGGTGGACCGAATGGCGAGTGGCCGCTCGCCCGCTGCCGCTTTCGACTCGCTCGCTCGTGTCGCGTTTGCGCAACCGGAAAGTGGACGGCGAATAGTCAGCAGTTCATTGCGCAACCGCTTCGTTTGCTGCAGGAATTCGGGAGAACGCGGCCGACTTCCAGCTTTCTTTCGCGAGTGCTCGAACAATTTGCTCGAAATGCTTGCTTATGCCCGACCTCGGGAGTTGAATCGAAAAAATGCAAATAGGTCGTCGTTTGATGCCGCTTATGATGGCGCTCGAGTGGAAGACAGTCTGCCGCGAGTGGTTCGACTCTCAACGAGCTGTCGGCCGCGCCAATCGATTGAGCGCAAACTTCCGACCGGCCTCGTGGCCGGCAGACGAGCGGCAGTCCAGCGAAGTGTTTTTTGGGGTGTTCTTCCGATCGCTTCATCGTCCCCGTTTGCCGTCATCATTCGCTTCCTTTCTTCCGCCCGCTCACTCGCCCGTCCACTCGCTCGTTCAAGTCGCGAGGCGAACTCGCCCGCTGTTCGAGAGCTCAAAGCAGCCGTCGGTTTCCAGAGCTTCCAGTTAGAAGCTGGCTGCCCGAACGCAATTGAACGAACGTTCGCGGTGTGTTCTTTTTCGTTTGGCTGAACTGACGCGCTCGCCATCGAAGAAACCGGTGAGTGGGGCGTCCGCACCGTTGTTTCGGGTCATTCGCTTGACGATTCCGCTCGCAAGTCCCGTGTGCTCCAGGAAAAGGTCGTGTTTTGCGGCGTCCTGATGAGCGTGCATGCTCTTCGGGCCGCATGGGCCGTCCTCGTCCGCTTCCACCTTCCGCCGCATGGACGCCAGTGGTTGGCGTTGAAGTCACAGTCGTCTTGTGAACCGCCGACAAAGACCGTTCGAAAGAAGAGGTTGCGGTGGCTGGCTTCTTCCGCTCACTTCTGCTTTCCACTGTTTATTGACGACGGGAAGAACAAAAGAGAAGACACCCGACTCGACCACTCCAGACGATCCTCGGCACGATCGGGCTCACAGCTGCTCGTTCTGCAAGCGGAAAGTGAAGCGAGGACAGGATCCGAAGCTCACCGTCGGTTCACCGGTCTTCGACGCGGCCGAGCGGCTCCTTGCTCGCGGTGGTCTCCGCCGACTGCCCGCCGTCCATCGTGCGCGTGGTCGCCGTCGCGCCGGCGGTCTTCTGCGTGGCGTCCAGCGGGAGCTCTTTGGCGGGCGCCACCGAGGCGGCCAGCTGCTCCATTTGGCGCACGTAGGCGTTCGCCTCCGCCTCCTCCGCCTGCCACTTGGGCTGCTCTCGCTTGAGCTGCGCGAGCTCCCGTTCCTGCTCGCGGATGCGGGCCTCGATGGCGCGCGTCTTTGCCTTCTTCCACAATGCCCGGCCCGTGCTTCTCGCGGAGCTTCGCCATGGTGTCCACGTAGACCTTCTCGCACACGCGTTCGGTCGCTTCCTCCTCGCGCTTTTTCATCTTGGCCAAACGCTGCGGAGGACTGGAAGCGGAGAGGGAATGGATGATGAGCGGAGGACTCACAACGGGCGTCCGAAGCGGTGACGAGCGAAGTGGGCGTCGGCGACTCGCCCGTGCGGCCCTCGCCCGTCTTCTCCTTGAGCGGCACAGCGGTCTTCTTTACGGCCGGCGACACCAACGGCTTCTTCTCCAGCGGGGCGATCGGTTTGAGAGCGGGCTCGATTGGAACGGCTTTTTGCTTCGTGCCAACATCGCGATGCTTCTTGCCCTCCTTCGAGGTGACCTGCGGCAAAGAAGTGAGGCTGGGGAACAAGCAGACGGACGCCCACCTTCGTCTCCTTGCATTTGAACCACCAAATGGCGAATCCAATGCTGCTGGCGATGGCAGCGAGCAGCCTGCAATCCGCGAATTCTAGCAGCAGAGGGACGGGACTCACAGAAGGCCGCCGATGATGTAGCCGGCGATCATCAACGTACAGGACTTGGCGTCCTCTTCGGCGTCGAACAAAGCGGCATCCTTCTGAAAGACGGGCAAGGTGAAGGCAAAAGCGAAGGGAACTTACGAAGAGGATCACAAGTGCGCCCGACTTCGAATTCCCCGAGAATTCGACGGCGATCTTGAAGCCCTTGGACGTCTGCTCGAAAGTGGGACTGAGCGCGTAGTCTCTCTTCCGGTTCCTGCTGTCGAGTTGAAGTTGGCGGGAGTGAGCGTTCCGGTGGCAGGAAAGTTGAAGCTTTCGTCGCCTGTAAAACAGATACACGCTGAATACCGTGACGTGCCCTACTGTAGGAGAGCTGTTGCCCTTTTTTGATCACCCACAACTCCATCGAAGCGCCGCCGCATGGAACGTGAAGCTGAACGGAAAGAATTAGAAGCGACGAAGACATCCGGCTTCACTTCTTGCTGACGCTTCCCTCGACGGAAACTGGACCTCGAACTTGAGCACCTGCTCCGGAACGACGAGCACGGCGCTGTCCTTGGCGCAGTTCCCGTTCAGGGAGCTGAAAAGGGATGGATTAGATGGAGTAAGGACGGGGAAGAGGACTCACATGTCGCTTTCTTCCTCGGTGAAGCATTTGCCGTCCGCCCGCACGCCGCCGATCATCGCGAGCAGCCCGAGGAGCGTGGCGAAGACACGAGCGGCCGCCTTCATCGAGCAGCGGCTTCCCGCCTTCGGGTGGGCTCCGAGCAGAAGAGAAGCCGTCATCGCGCACTTCAGCCGGAAGGAAGAACCGACTACTCGCCGAGGCGGACTGACGATTCGAATGGCGAGTAGCAGCGCGTTCTTCTTTTGTTTTCAGTTGTGTTCATGCCAATTCTCTCCTGCCGAGGGCCAGCCCACTGCCTAGGCGAAAGGCATCGTCGGTCCACTTTGCTCTCGCCGCCCACTTTTTTCGTCCGTTCTTAGATGTGAACTTGTTTACATTCGGGTGCTCCCCGTCTGGAGCCTGGCGAGAAATCGGCGGACTCGCGATCGTCGTCGAGCTTGACGACGCGTCCGGAGCACAGCGTTTTGTTGCTCAAAGGTTCGCTTTCCGACGTCGGCCATGCCGCTTCCAGCGGTCGGTCGGTTGCGAGCGAGAACGACCCCCAACGGCAAGAAATCACCTGCTGACGGAGTTCGTCGGATTTAAGACGGCAGCTGTCAAGTGGAAAGAAGCTCGTTTGACGCCAACTCCCTGTTTTCGGCGCATGAAAGACGACTCGCTTGTTCTTCACTGCGGAATTCTTCCTTCAAACCGCAGTGCTGTGTTGTAGAAGGGGAGCACGTGGCATCGCCGCCCGTCCGCTCGGCCACACGCTCGCTGGCGATCGACCGCGAGAAGATGTGGACGGGAGATCGGGAATCCACTCGCATTCGCCGCGTGTTCGTCCGCATTTGACGTCGATTCCTTTTGTCGGCAGATTGGCGATCATTCTGGCGCTTTCTCCTCTCCTTTCCGATCGGTTGTTGTTGTTCACACCGCCGCCTCTCTCCGCTGCGGCCCGCCTCGCTTTCCGGCCGCCAATCGGCCGCCTGCACGCCTGCCGCCCGTCGAGAACAGTGACGGCCGTTCAAGCAAAGGACGGCGTTTCTCGCGCGCCCACCGGTTTGTTTCGTCGGTGATGCCGCACGGCGAGTGCAACAGAAGGCACAAATTCATGCACAAATGCGGACGAATTTGCGGCTTGAATTCGACCGTGATCGCGTGTGTTTTTCGGCAGATTCGCGATCGGTCGGGCAGTTTCTCCTCTCCTCTCCTCTCTGATCGGTTGTTGTTGTTCCCCCCGCCGCCCCTCTCCTCCCACTCTCCCGCCGCAGAGCCCTCGAACCGCCCGCTTGCCTGCCGCCTGCTCGCCTGTCCGTCCGCTCGATCGGGCCGACCGGCCGCCCGCGTTCGGCGGTTCCCAGACGGCGGCGGGCGCTTGCGAAAATCGACTGGCCGTCCGTCTGCGCCGCCGATCGGCCGCTTTTCACTTCGTCCGCGTGTTCCCGCTTTCCCTTCTAATTACTTCCTTTGAGCAGTCCCCACAACACAAGGAATGGAGCCCGCCGACGCGCCGAAGACGACGCCCAAGGTGACGGACTACAACACGCGCGTGTGCCTGCTCTACGACTTCCGGGCGGGAATGTCGGCCGCCGACTCGGTGAAGAAAATCCACTCGATCTTCGGGCCGGACGCCGTGGGGCTGGAGGGCGCCAAGACGTGGTGGAAGGTGCCACTGATTCCCCTTGCCCCTCACTCACTCGTCCGTTCGTTGCAGAAATTCCGGGCGGGGAACACGAAGATCGCCGACGAGCGCGTGCTCGCCGCCCTCCGGCAGCAGTGCGGCCTGCCCGCCGGCGACGAGCTCGTGGAAGCAAAGCCGAAGAAGCCGCGCGCCCGGAAGAGCGAGCCGCCGGCCAGCGCCAACTCGTCGCTCGCACGCCATCCGGAAACCACACATTTCACCGGTCGGCAAATTCGCGACAAAAACGAAAATGAGAAGCGGCTTTGGGCGCGGTGGATCTTCGTTGCCTCACGAAATAGTCGGCGGATCAATTCCTGCGCGACGTCAGATTTCTTTTGCAAAACCAATTGCCGATTGGGATTCTGCGAAGTCAATTTGATCACAAAAGTTGTTTTTTCCCAAAGTCGAGGCGAAATACCAGAGAAATACGATGCCGAAAATCGGGATGGGTTGGTACTTTCAACACGTAATAACGACTTGAGAAGTGGTCCAAATCATTCCATTTACAGCTAAAAGGAACGAGGGACAAATGGAGAACAACGCTGCGCCGGGGTTTTCCATTTAACCGACAAGCAACCGAGCAGCACCGCGAGAAAGCTGCAAAACGAGCAAAAAGTTGGAACTTGGTTCCATTTGGCCGTTAATAACTCGACGAAAATTAGGCGTAAACTCTTGGTTCGTGGTTTGTTGGAAAGAGGAAAGATCGGGCAATAACGCTGCGCCGGGGTTTTTCAGAAAACCTTTTAATACTCGTACAGGACTTCGTAGAAGTCGCAAAAAGGTCGCGGAAAATCCGACCTCCGGGCTTTCAGACGGAAGAAAGCGGGAAAACCCGACGATCTGATCCCGCCCGCGAGCCGTATGGTAGAATCGACCTCGCTCTTTCGATTGCACCCGGTTGCAGCGCGTTTGGAATAAATTCTAGGCCGTTGCACTTGCCGGAAGGCCAAGCCTTTCGATCAGCGGACGACTTGACCGCGCCCCCTTCCGCCGCTCATTTTCGCTTTTTCCACGGGAGCGCGCCGAGCGGTGAAATGTGCAGTTTTTCCACGGGCGCCGGATGGCGTGCGCTCGCTTCGGCGGTTGAGGCGGCCGGAGCGCCCGCCGCCGCCAAGAAGCTCCGAGCGCCGCGCAAGAAGAAGGCGACCGGCGAGGAGGCGACCGCCGCGGTCACTCCGCCGACCGAAGGCGTCCAGCCGAAGCCGAAGAAGCCGCGCGTGTCCAAGAAGAAGAAGGCGGAGCTCGAAGCCGCCGCCTCCGGATTGGGAGCGCCCACGACGGAGCCCGCCGCCCAGCACACGATCAAAGTGGAGGCCGTGGAGAGCGGCTTCGTGACCCCGCACCAACTCCAGCCGCTGCCGCAGTTCGAGGACGAGAGCGACGAGCCGTGGGACGCGCCCGGCGAGGACGACGCGGACAAGGAGAACGCGGGCGGCCACTCCACCACCGAGGAGGACGACGAGGAGGAGGAGGACGACGAGGAGGACGAGTGGTGAGCGCGTCGACCGCTCGGGAGTGTCCTCTTCCTCGTCGCTTGTTTTTTTCGGTTGTTTGCTTGGGTCTCCTCCTTTCACCTCTCCGATTGCTCTCTCGTTTCTTTCGTTCTCTCGCTCGAATCTCCCCAATCTCTCCGCTCAACTCCAATCACTCCCGTAACTCATTGATTCTCGCACTGATTAGTTTGTTTCGAACACTCCTTCTCGTTCACCTTCGCTCAATTCTTTTCGTTCGTTCGGCTCGTCGGTTCTTTCGCGCAATAAACTCGGCGAGAATACAGACTGCTGGCTAGTCGGGGCGGGCATGTTCGACGGGCATCACGAGGGGATGGGTGGTGAGCAGACGGAGTGTTCTTGAAATCGAGGGAAAAGAAGTGACTCGACGAGGAGGGAAAACGGCCGAGAGATCGCTATTCGACGGTTTATTCTTCCGAACAAACGAAATCGATCGTGTTTGTGTCCTGGCAGACGAACCGCACGCGTCTTCATCGCCGCTTCGCTGCAACGAGCGAGCGGCGTCGTGGACCGTCGAGAAGAACCCACCAGAGAGCAGGCGGCCAGGCGGTGATCACAGCCGAAGTGGTCGCTTGTTGGCTGCCGGAACTCCCGCTCGCACTGCCCTCGTTCGATCCACGTGTCGGCCTGAATGAACGGAGAGTTCGATTGGATTCCCCGCTTTCGCTTCTCACTCACCGCCGGCCAGTCGTCTGCCTGCATCCTGGTCGGCCGATTTCGCAGCGACCGCCGATGTTCACCACGGGCACAACGTTCGGGAGACTCCGCCGGTGGACCCTCCGCGTCTTCCCCGCGAGCTGAAAGAAGCAGCGGTGAGCGGAGAGAGCGAGCAGGAACTCCTCACTCGATCCCGTCGATCGCTTCTGCAAACAAGCGAGTGGATCGAGGCCGACCGTTGACTGCGGGCTTGAGTGGCGGACGGACGACCGAGCGCAGGGCGAGAAGAACGGAAGGCAGCTCCTCGTTGCTCTCGCTCACCGTCGCAACAACCGCGAGTTAGTCCTTGATTTTGGTCGAAGATCGTCTTCGCACGCGCTCATCTCGGCACGCGCCCATCGTTCAACTGCAAGGAGGTGAGAGGACTGGATGAATGAAGGGAAGGAGGAGAACTCACTTCATCGAACGAATCAGTGGACGTGTCGCGGATCGCCTTCAGATTGCGCAGTCGATCGGCGTTGAGAACGCGGGAGAAACGGGAAGGAACGAGGAGAAGCGCCTTTGCCGAACAACCGGAGCGACCGCTCGGCTCGCAGTCCGCAAAGGCGGAGGGAAGTGAGCCGACCGCTCGCGAGGAGGAACGAAACGAGCGACTGGCCGCCCACCCGCTCCTCGCTCGACCGCTCTGACTTGTGCCTGTATGCGGGCCGTGGAGCGGAGTGAGCGCTGCATTCAAATCTGCCAGCAGAGGATCGCTCCCCTTCCATTTCACTCTCGAGTCCAGCGATGGCGCCGGTCGGACGCGACTCGAAGCCGAAGGAGCCGGAGGAGCCGCAGGAGCGCAAGAAGCCCAAAGCGAAGGTCCAGAAGAGGTACGCGGACAACAGCGCTGATGAGTGTGTCCTCATGGAGGACGTGCTCTCCGATTGGGACTCGAAGAAGGACGCCGGAAAGCCGCGCAAGAGCGAGAAGGCGGAGGTCCGCGTGCAGATGGACGCGCCCGCCGCCTCGCTGCTCCGCTCGGTCACCGCCCGCGAGCCGTCGATCACGACGAACACGGTTCGTTTTCTCTCGTTCTTCCTTTTCATCCGCTCTCGTTCGTTTCAGGCCGTGGAGACGCCGTCCGCTCCGGTCGCCCTGCCGCCCGCTCCGGTCGTCCCGCCGGTCATTCGGCCCGCTGCCCCGTCCGCCGAGTCGGCGCGTCGAGGCGAGTGCGGGCGGGAGGGACGCCGATCACCCGCCTGCTTTCAGAGAGCCCCCCGCTGACCACCGGCCAGGCGGAAGCGAAGACGGAGAGGCCGGCGTTCTGGAAGCTCGTCGCCGGCGTCCTCGCCTACACCTCCGTGCTCGTCATCGCCGCCCTCTGCGGCTTCGCGATCGGCTACGGGCTGGGCCGCGAAGAGGCCATGCGCGCCCGGAAGTGAGCGTCTTCTGTTGTTTGGGAATAAAATCGTTCTGTTCGGACAAGAACCTTCGCATTCTTGGATAGAGAAACAAGCAGATACAGTCGGTTTAACGGCAGGAATGTGAGCAGTGGCTCTTCGCCAGCGTTGCCACGAATTCCCATCAGAACGATGTCCAAATGAGTGAGTAATGAAGTTTACCTATTGCTTTCGACTATTGCTGACACAGCTCAAAGAGCGAGAATGGTTGGTCGAAAACAGACGATTTGAAGGCGCAAGAGTGGCGGGCGCGGAGTGCTCAGAGCGCGAGTGAGCTTCGTGACGCGCGGTCCGGGCGCGTACTCTGCCCATTCGCGGTTCATGATTACAGAACTCTAAAGTCGTGTGCTTGAAAGCAGAAGAAGATCCGTTTGATTGGACGTACCCGCACGTGAAACACCTCGACGGGACCGCTCCGTTTGAAGTGGATGATCGTCCAGTAGTAGCCGCTTCCGGCGTCGTTCCGCAGCGATTTGCGGGTGCAGAAGCGGACCTCTTTGTGGAAGGTCCAGTCGAGGATGCCGCCCGTGGGCCAGAGCACAATCGATGCGGACGGGCGGTCCTGCTGGACGTCTTCTGAACAACAAACGACCAGAAGCAATGGTAAACGAAGGGGATGGACGGCGAAAAGCATGACTTCACCGTCCACACGCCCGTCTGCGGGCGGGCGAGCGGCGCGCTGAATCAAAGCGCTTCTCCTCGTCCTCGCCCGCCCTCGCTCGCCCGCATTGACCGAAAGAAGCGGCCAAAAATAGAAGCAATCGACCCGCACTGTACACAAAAAAAGAACTCAATGCACGAAGAGTCGATTAAAACGAGTGGCTAACAACCGAAAGCCAGCAGCTCCGACCCTCGAATCTTAGAATGTGAAGCGAAGTCGACGGGAAATCCCCCTTGCTTCCTGCGTTTTCAAGCAACACAATTCTTCTTTGTTCTAAGGACAACAGAACTTTGGTCGAGTTTCAAACAAGTGCACTATGCCTCCAATTTCGGTCGTAATTGTCGTTTCCGTGTAACACTTCTGTTCTTGCTGCTCGATTTGTAGTCGCCGCCCAGTTTGCGTGGTCTGTGCGCTGGAAGCAAAAGGAGGAAGTTCCCGCTCGGTTCTTCCGAATGGCCCCGATCTCCGTCTGATCCCACTAACCACGCACTTTTTACGCACAAAAGCGAACGAGCGGGGGAACAAACCGGAGCCAATTCGCTGAAACAAGCGAGCGGCCGGTGGGAATCTCCGTCCCGCCTTCTCACCCCTTCGCTCTGCTCTGCTTTGTGCTTCCGATGGGATGATGAGGAAATTGAACTCATTTTCGTGTGTTCAATCGTCCACTCCGCGCCTTCTGCTCGTTTCCACGTTCTTCACGGCTCGTTTCTTTCACGCCACTCGATGAACATTCGCTTTGTGTCTTTGAACTTTCAAAAACGAGTAGAATTGAAGGAAGCTCGTTACCAGTCAGTAGCGACAGGCGGAGAACGAGTGGCCCCAATTGTTTGCTGTTTAAACTGTACTCGTCTGGAGCGTTCCACCGGCTTCAGTCCATCCCGCCAACCCACCGCTTCACAGAGTTTGTGCCGGATGTCTGTCCTTCATTCCGTTTCATTCGTGTCTCCTCCGCGTTCTCTCGCTTTGTACTCCGCACTCCCGCCTCTTTCTCGTGTCTCTTTGTACGCGGCTAATCAAATTGGGCTTTGAATTGCCTTGCAATTGGATGCGACCTTCAGGCTTGCAGCGAACGGGTAGACCAAAAGAAGGAACGCGTGATGTCTGGCGGCTTCTGATTTCTTTTGGTCCTCCAACGGAACAATGCTCCCCGCGTACGCCGCCTGCATTTTCGGCGTCTTCGTCTGCTTCCTCTCGGTCGTCGGCCTCGCCGTCTACTTGCTGCTCATCTTTGTGAGTCGCTGCCTCTTTTGCATCGAGTGTTGACTGCTGCTTCAGGTGTCCGTGAAACACGCGGTGGGTGAGCGCGGGCCGTGCTTCTGGCTGATGATGTGGGTGAACGTGTGCGGAGTGCTGCAGCTTTTTATGCACCTGTACGCGGGCGTCTCCAGCATCGCCGACCGCTCTTCCGATTGGACCTTCATCGAAATGGTTCGTTCCATTCCTTTTACCGCTCTCATCCTTCAGTTCAGTTGATTGTGAGCATGGGCAACGCAACGGTGATGATCCAAGAGGTCCTCAACTTTCTCGTCGCCCTGGATCGCTTCCTCGTGCTCGTCATGCAGTGGAACGATCAGCAGGGATGTTTGCACGTCGTGCTTCGAGTGAGTTCTCCTCATTAAAGCGAGTTGTTGCCCCGAGAAACCAGCGAGACTGCTTCGAAAATCCCACATTTTATCCCAGTGCTTCCCACGTACTCTGCAACGAAACGGAGTGCACTCAATTGCTTGCAGTTGCTCACTCTGACGACCTTCTGCCTGTTTGTCATCCTCACCGTCTGCTTCATGCTCCAGTCATGCCGCTACTTCTACGTGGACTTCACGTGGGAAATCGCGGTCTCGACCTGCGAATATCTCATGGCAATCCAGTACGCCGAGTACGGCCTGTACATTCTCATGGTGGCCGCCCTCTGCTTTCACGTGTTCATCGTGATCAAGATCGTTGCAACCGTGAGTTCAACGGCGAGACACCGTTGATCAACCCGTCCGTTCAGCGACGCGCTCTCTCCTCCAACCCGCACCTGGCGATCGGCGGCGTGGAGCGGCGGCTGCTGCTCAAATCGTTCGGGAACCTGCTGACCGGCGGCGTCACGCTGCTCGTGATGCACACGTTCCATCCGTTCATCCTCACCGGCAACACGCCCGCGCGAATCGCCACGCAGTTCTGGTGGATCGCCGCCAATTTGTTCCCCGTCTACTTCGATCTGACCACCAATCCGTGGGTTCTTCGCTCTCATTTCTTCATTGTGCTTTCTTGCAGGAACCTGAGAAAGAAGATGCTCAACTTCTTGTGTTTCCGCTGGCTCCTCTCCGTTTCGAGCAGCGTCGCCGGTGTGCACAAGACGCGCGATCAATCCCACTCGCCGCACACGAACGTCGTCGTCTTCAACGTCGTGCGGCCAACCAATTCTTGATTTTCTTGCTTTCGTTCCTTCTTTCGGGTGGTCTTCGACCTTCTTTTGCTTGCTTAAAATAAACCCTTTGCTTCTTTGGTGATAGAACAAAAGCAGCAAGCTACAAACGAAGATCGAAGACAGCGGAGCACTCCATGATGTTCGCTGCTTGTTTCCTACAATTGTCTCCGCTCGTCCACCGCTTGGACGTCACACAAAACATTGCCTGATCATTCCGTTTTGAAGGCCAAGTAGAGAACGAGCAAGCATCACTTGTTTATTGGTGGTAGTGAGAAGCAAGTGAGATCATTCGGGGAGAGAGTAAAAAAAAGAATAAACGTGCGTGAACTGATCAAAACCCATTGCCAGTTGCCTCGGAGTACATGTAGACGCGGCGATCGTTCGGGCCGAACACGTCGTAGCGAACACCGCCACCACCGTACGCTCGGCTCGAAGAATAGACATTCGAATAAGCGGAATAAACTGGCCGGTAGAACGGCGAGGAGTACGATGGCAAGAACGAGGGCACGAACTGGCCGTGGATAGCGGCCGAGAAGACGAAGAGCAGAAGAAAAAGGAGCAGCCGGGCGTTCATCGCAACGATCAGAAGAGTTTCTTTCTCTTTGAAGCTCACACCTTTCCCTCAGTTTAAATACCTGCTCGCTAGGTGATCGAACGGCAACGTGCTCTCGGTTGCAATTTTGAGTCGCGCGGCCTCCAAAAGTGAGGGGCGGAGTTTTGAAACCGCCGCGTGGTTTCGGGTTGAAAATTCCGACAAACAAGCGCGTTCTTTTCGATTCATTGGGTGCAGGAGTCATTGCAAGAAAAGGTCGAGTAATTGGATGTAATCATGGAGACACTCATTAGCGCACCCTTCTTCCATCTACCATACTCAACGCTCTTTCTGCCAGTTGAGACATGTTCGCATTTCAACACCAATCTTTTGAGATGGTCTCGTGACCGAAAGGAGTGACTCGCAAGCGTGATCGGCGGTTATTTTCGTTGGGCACTTGGATTCCCCGCTGCCTGCAGGGACTCCCGAGTGACTTCTGGTCGATCGATCGATTCGGAAATCTAGTCACAACTCGCCTGCTGGCGGCTGCTGGGGATGTTTTTCAAAAATTTTCGCCATCCGCTCGTCGTTTCGAATTGCGCACGCGGTCTTCGCTCTCGGCGGCGGCTTCCGTGGGCACTTGGACCTCCCGTTCGATCGATTGGGCGAACGAGAGCGCGTGCGGGAGCTTCCCGACCGCCCTGACGGCACAGCGGGACGACGGCGAACGGCGGGATGCCGAAGCGACGAGAAAGAACGTCCACGTTCTTCTTTCTCGCTTACGCTTGTTGACATTTTGACCTTCGATTTGCACCGCCGCCCGGTGAATCCCGCCGCATGCGCCGCGCGAAATCGGCCGTAGAACACACGAGTTCGGCGGAAATCGGGGGCTTCCCGCTTCTCCCGCTTCGTTTTGCGCGCTCCTGCCGCTAGCCGAAATGACGCGCTTGGTTTCTGCGCTTTCGGCAGCGCGATGCGGCGATTTTGCAGGAAAAGCCGCGCAACAAACGGGCGACCACGAGGCAGCGCGAGCGAGTGGATGGAAGGAAGTAAATGAGCGTGCGGGCGAGAAGTCATGTGCGACGGAGATCATCAACACGCCGCTAAAGTAAACACACTTCTGCAATCACTCTTGAGCACAAGGGCAAGCACGAACGAGACTTCCCTTCCTCTCTTTTCAACAACGAGAGATCAACGAGTCCGTAAATTCTTGATCGACACATCTAAAGATTGTTTACTTACACGAACGAACACAAGCGATCATTCCATTCCGACTGTTATTTTGACCCTTCGGTTTCGTGTTTCCCGCACAACCGTTTGACTTTTTAGAAATCAGTTGCGTAACGAGAGCGCGGTCTTGCCGTTCACCGCGCAACTTTTATGGCTTTTCCCGCACTTTCCACCGCTCCCAGGCCGCCGATCATTGACGTCCGCGGAATTCGTGATCACTTCGTCGTCAGCAACTCGCAGGCCGCAATCTTTTTTCGGTTTATGGACGAGCTGATCTCTGACGATGAACCTCCAAACGGAGCAAAGCAATTGAGGCTGGCATGAATCAACAATGGCTGTCGGAAAAGGAGTGACCGGGATTCACGAGGTTTCTGATCGAATCCGGGAGGTCGTCCTGCTCTCTACTGTTTTCAACTTCGAAGGAACTTGGAACACGAATGGGCACAAGTGTTCAACGCTTCCGTTTGCTTTAGACAGTCGGGCAAGAAGATCGTTAGAGCATGAACCACGGCTTGTTGCTGCAGATCCTTGTTGCGCCCCTCGTTGCTGTGTTCCTCTTCTCTGCACAAAAGTGGTGACTTCCCGGTTGTTTGCTTGCAGTGTGCAGTGTGAATGTTCGCTGCTCTTCTGCTCACGAGCAGCGAGGATAAACGGAGCGAGAAAGAAAGCACGCAGTTAGTTCCGCGTTGATGAGTAAGTTTTTGACACCCGGGCGCCGTTCGAGTCGCCCGCTGCGCTTCGGGGCGGCGGGAATCCCAGCCCGCGTGCGTGAGCGGCCGTTTGATCGAAATCGGAGCGGCAGGAAGCGGGGGGAAGTTTTCGAAAATCCGCCGGCATTTTTGCTCCGCCGAGTGCCCGAAATAGTCGCCGAAGAGCGGTGGGGGTAGAGCGAAGAACAGCGTGGACGGGCGGCCTTCAAAATGCGCACTTCTTTCCGCTCCGCCCCTCCCCGTTGCCGATCGGGGCGGCCCATCGCTTGCTCTCATCTTCGATCGTATAAAAGCGGACGGTCGACGACCGAAGAAGTCAGTTCTCCACTGCTTTCTTCTGCTGCAAACCCAACCGCTCTCTTCGCCTCCAAACGAAAATGTTCGCTCGTTCGGCCCTCCAGCTCGTCTGCCTGATCGCCCTCCTGTTGATCACCGTGGGCAACGCGCAATTCATGGGCTATTCGGCCTTCGGCTACCCCAGCTACGGCCAGAGCGGCTACAACGGCTACTCCAGCCCCGGCGGCGACGGCTCCAAATCGTACGTCTTCTCCGCCTTCACGGGCAACGGCTTCTGAGCACGAGACTCCTCTCGACGACCTCCGATCTCATCCACTTCGCTCACGCCGCCGGTCATCAACGACAAACCAGTCAGCTCTTCGTTCACTTCACAGCCACGATCTCTCCACTCCGCTCTTCGTTGTATTCACCAAACATTTGTTTGTCTTGCAATGAATAAACCAAATCAATAAGCTTCTTGTGTTGGCGGCTATGGGAAACGGAAGGGAGGGATGATGGGAGGACAGAAACTCGAACGAGATGGTGTTTGCAAAGAAGCAGCTGCTTCTGGGGAGGAAGGAACCGCATTGCGGAAGTTGTCCAGTGGAAAAAAGAAAAATGCACTGTCAGTGAGCGATATCGCACTTCTCGTGCGCACACAGAAATCTTGGGCAACAAAAACAGAAGGAACACAGTTACTTCCTGCTCTAAAAAGGCAAACACACGACTCCAGCAACTTCTTGCAGTCCACCACTTGCCGCTCTTGTTCGCTTCATCCTTGAAAGATCAAACGAACTGTTTGAATCAACCGTTCGTTTGCTCAGCGGGCCGATGATTGAGATGGAATTTGAAGCAGATGTCTCGATTCGCCCCTTCGAAAGCCAAAAGTTCAATTCGCACAAGTGAGCGGCTGTAAAGCGAACGAAGCCGGCCGTTCGGAAGATCGATCGAGTTTTCTTAAGAAACAAAACAATACCGCACGGGCGCCATCAATCTGCCGCCGCCTTCGCGCGTGTCGCTGAAATCTCGCGCACGTGAACGGCGGCGGCGGACGGCGCGGCGATCGATCGTCGTTTGTCTTTGAACTCGCGACGTCGCGCAATCGACTTCCATCTTTCCTTTCTCTGTGCAAAGCGAACGGCGCGCAGATGCAGTGGAAAAAGGATTTCTCAATCCCCATTGCTTGTTGTAACGAGGGCAAAGAAATGACTCCAGAACGTTCGGTAACAACCAGGAACTCCACTCTAGTGAACACAAGAACCGAGTGGTTTCCAGGTGCTCAATCGTGCCGCCTGCTCATTTGATTTGAGTACGCCTGGATGAGCACGACTCCGCCTTGCCGCTAAATTGGTCGAATGCTTCCGCGTGTTCACAAGTGAACTCAATCAAGTGATTTCTTTCTGAGCGCCTCGTTCTTCCGTTTTTTTGCGAGTTTATTGCCGAAAGTAAGAACTGCTGGGAGATCTCCGGGTAATAAAACAATCAGCTGTTCCGTTTGCCGCTCGTTTATCCGTTCGTGAAGAACGCCGTCCGTTCTGATGCCGCCGCCGCTCTTGATTGCAATCCAATTTCCGATCCCGAACGCTCATCTGGATTCTCTCCAGCGCTTTTGCGTTCGACTGATTGATCCGTTCGCTCGTGTGTCGTTTATTTGAGTTTTGCGGGCTATTTGAAAGCTGCCGGTTTCGTTTATGACTTTTCGTAAGTATAAATGCGAGAAGATCACCCGCAATCTACTGCTCGTGTGTTGCTCGTGTTCCACCAGTAATCCCGCAGCTTTCTATTCATTTGTTGATTACAGCAATGAACGCCATTCAGTCACTCCTCTTTGTCGTCCTTCTGTTCGCCTGTTTCTTGCCGGCAAACGGCCAGTACTACAATAATTTTTACAATTACAACAACTATCCTCGATACCTGCCGTATCAGCAGTCCTCCTACTCGTACGCGATGCCCTCGTCCGTCTACATGCCCAACACGAACGCCTACCTGTACTCCGAATACACCGGTGAGTTCACGCAAATGTGCAGGGAAATTCATCGTTTGATTGCAGGGAACGGCTTCTAAATAGTCGATTGGAATCAATGGGCGTTGGATCGGGTAGTTCGTGCTTTCGTTCTTTCTTTCAACTTCTTGTTGGCGTAATAAACTTTTGACTTCTTTCTGCCGTTTGTTTGTCTCAATCAAACGGGCTGTGCTTACGGTCGACCGTCGTCGTCGGGGACGTCCCACTGACGACGAAACGGCGGACGGGCGGACGGCGGGTGTAAAAATGGAGTCGGTTTTGAGTGCGCCCGGCGAGCGCAAAGACCAACTGCGTCATCGCCGTCCGACCGCTCGTGCGAGTGGTCTCGCTGCTGGTCTTCGCGGAGAGCACGCTGGACAGCCCAGCATTTTAAAGAACACTTCGAGGAATGTGAGCAGAGAGCAGTGAGGGCAACCTCGTGTTCTCATCGATGGATGAGCGGAGTTGATCACAAAAGAGTGATCGAGTGAGCGGTGAGTGCGCACTTGAACCCACCGGTTGCCGTCGTCGAAACGGTTTGTTTTGCACTGCGGTCGTAAAATAAATTCTCGTCTGCTCTTTCACGAAACGCTAAACAGTCATTAGGAATGAGAGAGTAACCTTTCTTGATGCAATCGAGGCAACAGCCTGCAGGAAGCAAGGGCATTCCACGAGCAGTAGACGACAGAGAACGCTCGCTTGTTTGTTGCCCTTACAGTCGCCCCATCTCGCCATCGAATCCAATTGAAACGAGTGGCCCGAGCAAACGTTCGTTCCACCGGAAAGACGGGCGAGAGCAGAGATCGTGACGTCGCGGTTTTTGAACTGCCGGCTCGCTCCTGCAGGAAAAAACGAGGGAGGACGCGGAGGGCAATTAGGCGTGAACTGCCCGCTTCACGACCCTCGCGCACTCGCCGCCGTTCCTCCCTCGCCGCCTTCCCTCAATTCCCTCCTTTCTGTAGCTCCCGCCCACCCACTCACAACATCCGCTCGGTTTGCAGCCAGCAAGAAGGTATAAAAGAAGGAAGAGAGGAGAGGCTCAACAGTATTCGAATTCTTTAAAAGTCGCCCTTCTCTGCTGCTTCTCGGCTTCTTTGTCCGACTCAACGCCCATCCTCAAACTCCCCTGAACGCGTCTTCTATTAAACGATGAACCCGCTTACAGTCTTCTTCTGCCTTCTACTCGTCTTCCTGTGTGCCGACTTTGTCGAGGCCCAGTTTTTCGGCTACTCGCCGTGGGCGTCGAACGGCTACAATCCCAGCACGGACACGCGCTTCTACGTGTACTCCGATTTCGAGGGCAATGGTTACGGACGGAAGTGAGCAGATGAAGCGAAGCGGCGGTAATCGCTTCTCACGTGTCCAGTCAAAGGATTGCTTTTCAATGCAAAGCTTTAATCTTGACCATTTGTTGTGTACATACTCGCTGCTCGTCTTTGATTGATCGAATAAACAATTGAATACTTCACTTAAAGGCCGTTCGGTAAACGACAGAACGACGCAGAGAGTAAAGAACACAAACAACCTTTTGTGCACAGGAATTCCAACAAATCGTTCAAGCACTCGGCCAAAGAACGTGGGAACTCGGTCGGGCGTTATCCGCCGCTCGGGGCGGCGTGGGAAAATCGGCGCTCCGTTCGGGGCGGCCGGCGAACGTCGCGCGCCGCTCGGACCAAAAACCGACGACGTCACGAGCGAAACGAAACGGCGACTGCTTGGTTTCTTTTTCGATCTCCGCGTCTTTGCGATCAACTGAACGAGTGGTGGGCGAACTCCCCGTTCGTGCTTTGACCTCCGCCGTTCTCCTCGAGTTCGTGCCCCCCGTTTGTCCGCCGAACCGAAAGAATCTCGGCGGATCGAACGAAAGATCGCGACGTCATTGCGTCTGTTCTCCGCTCCGCTTCGACCGCAGCATGCGATCGAAAGAAAAGGATCTTGAAGGAGATTAAAGTCGACTAAAAATACCCGCCGATCACCCGCCCGCTTGCAGCCGCCCGCAGGAGCGCGTGATCGCGTGCAGAAGCCGACAAGAAGATGAACGACGACGAGGAAATCGGTCGTAAAAGTCGCTTGCTCTTCGCGCGAAACGAACGTGCAGAAGGCGGAAGCAATCCACAGGATTAATGAGGAACATGATGCGATGTGATCGAAAGGAACGCGCACCCAAATCCACCGGGTTGTCGGAGATATCCGTGCACTTGTTCTGTCTATAGGTGCTCGAAAGAATCCACAGATTTGATCCCTTCGGTTTTTTCTTTGGCCCGGTGGATATAGCGAGCGATCGTTAGAATGTCGTTGCAGTCAGACAAGAAAACCGTCGAATGTTCCTAATCGTCTCACTCCAGCGAGTTGTTTAACGAAAAGTAGGAAATGTTAAATAAAGCTTGACAAGAAACGAACACATCGGAATCGTTGGTTAAACGGTTGAAGAATTGATCCTAATGATCGTTCAATCACCATCCTTACTTTTGACTAGCATTGCACTCTTGCAACCCACAGTACCGTAGATTTTTTGTATTGTTTGTTTACGGCTGCAAACTCTCGCCCGCCCGCAAGCAGGAGTGGCGGCGGTTTCTTTTGGTTCGTTCAAAGAGCGTGACGTCGTCGGGGGGCGCTCTTTAAAGTTCGAGCGACCGATCGGGCGATCGGCAAGCGGGTAGTGGGCGCACTCGCCGATCGGCGGTGTTTCTTCAAGCCGTCCGGGTCGTTAAAGAAGCGAGTGGGTTGTCGTTCTTCAAAAATCGTCCTCTTCCCCTTTCGGACTCAACTGCGCACTTCGGCGATCACCGCGGGCAGGCGGGCGGGCGCCCCGATGGGCGGAGATGCGGGCGGGGCGACGATCATGAACTCCAGAGAACACAAGTCCCTCGATTATAAAAGGCCGGCGGAAAGCGACAATCGACATCAGTTTCCTGCACTCGCTACAATCAATTCACTCACCTCCCATTCCCTCAACCGATCGAAATGGCCGCCCGCTCGCTCTTCGTCCAGCTGCTCCTCGTCGCCGCCCTCTTGGTCATCGCCTCCAACGCCCAGTTCTTCCAAACGCCCTACAACTCCTACTATCAGCAGCAGCAGCGAGCGCCCGCCTACGGAAATCACTACCGCGGATGGGCCATGGGCCCCAACACCAACGCCTACCTCTTCTCCGAGTTCACTGGTGAGTTCCTCCCATTGATCGACTGTAATCAATCCTTCTTTTCTTCAGGCAACGGTTACTGAGCTCACGGGTCCCGCATTCATGTGTTCGTTCGCTTCAATCACGAGTCTTCGGCAACACACCGCTCGGATACACGATCTCATCGCTTTTTCCCCGGATTGAATGCTCCCTTCCGCCCTACTTTCACTCTTCAACTAGTTCTTTGTCTGTTGTACATTACGGATCGTTTGTTTGCATCAATAAACCCGAAAATGAATCCAATGAGTACGAAAGGGTACGTGAGAAAATGGAGCAATTTCTCGTCTAAAGCCGACTACCGTATTTCAAAACGACCGTGGAGTTCTGCGAACGTCTGCTCGTGGTCGTTCGCTTGTGCACGTCCGCAAACTTCAAGGACTTTTTGTTTCTCGTCATCTGCAGCGACTGGTCGGATTTTGATGAGCGAAAGAACAAATGATTACGGTAAACTCTCGTTCGCTAATTTCCTTCTGACTGTTTGGAGCCCGAACACCAGTGTTTTACCTTACCTCCCGTGACTTCAGGACTTTCAGACACCAAAGAAGCGCATGAATGAGAGCCACGCATCTGTTTGAAAACAGAAGAACACCTGGCCTTGTTTCATCAAACGTCTCCCAACCGATTGCAACAAAACGGTGACTAATTTCGGTCGAAAGAACGCCGGACGTCATCGCTTTTGCTCTTTTGCGGTCTCTTGACGCAATTCTTCTTGCTTTCGGTTTATTTTGAGTTGCTTCAAAGTGACTCGCGCGGCTTCTTTCGGGTGCCCTCATGACTCGGCGATCTCCCGCCTTGCCGCCGATCCGCCGCTTGTTGCAGGGAACTCACCGTTTTCCGCTTTCGGCGGACGAACTCGTGACGTCTTTGGTTTTCGGTCGCTCCGTTCACTCCGCTCGCCGGTCGCCATCACGCTGTGCGCGCCGATCACGACCTTCTTTCCGGACGAGCGGACGGCACATGCTCGTGTTCTCTGAATCAAAAGCACAAGGAAGAAGCGGCGGTGTGATCACACGGTTTATTACGCTGTTTACGCGCACCCGTTCGATTCGATGGGCGGAAGGGAGATCCAAGTGCACAAACACGATTATTTCAACACAACAAACGAACACAATTACGAATAAGAAAGACGATCAATTAGAAGTTCAGGAGATCCGATTCGGAGAGCACGAGCACGACCATGAAGCACACGTAGACCGCGTACAGGTAGAGGGCGTACGGTTTGCGCACGTAGAAGCGTTGCAGGACGATCAACGCCAGCGAAGAGGCGACGCTCACGCACATGAAGCCGAACATGATGATCTTCTGTTGATCTACCGTGATCTAAACGACGAGAACGCGTCTCTTCCTCAATCAACGCCCTCGCGCACCTCGACGTCCTTGCCCTGCAGTTCGGCGATCGTGAACGAGAGGCCGAAGCCGACGAGCAGGTCTGCAATCCACTCACTTCAATCGATTCTTTCGATCGTGGCTCACTGAACAGAGGACCGCCAAAAGCCGCCGCAATCGCCATCTGCGCGTAGCCCTGCCGTGCCAACGAAACGTCCGCAACGAGATCGCCGATGCTGTTAGTCCAGCCCATGATCGTCACGCCGAGAATCTGAAGGACAACCGTGAGTAAGTGGAGAGAATGGAAGGCGTACTTCAGGCGACAAGTGGGAGATCACGCCCAGCATCGTGACCACGTTGACGACCTCCGAGCAGACGGCGTAGACCCAACCGATCGAGCCGACGAACCCGACGATACATGCGATCTTCTGCAAGAAGGAGAAAGGATGAGAAGGGAAAAGGGATGGGCGACGGACGAAGTCGGCTGCCGTTAGTTTCGATTGCAGGTCGGCAACCGCAGCACGTTCATTGGAAAAGCCTGCAGTCCACCCACAATGCCGTCCGCAACCACCTGTTGCTCACCTTGTAGAACCGCGGCTCTTCGTTCACGCTCGTGACCAAGCCGACCACAACGGCAACAAAAGACGAGACGCCCAGCGAGTAGACCCAAATCGGAGGGCCGTCGGCGATCGGGCGGACGTCGGAGACTGCAAGAAACGAGCGGATTGAGAGCTGGAAGACGGAAACGAACGCTGGAAAGCGAAGACGAGAGCAATGGGCGCCGTGAAGACGTGGACGGTGGCAAGCGGTTTAGACCACGAGAGGATCGCCAACGGAACGGTCAGCCGCAGCATCACTTCGCACGGGAGCTGCAACTACTCGTAACAGGTCGATCGATGGGGGAAGCTCACCTGCAGAATCTGGAGGATCTTCGAGTACCCGCTCGCAGCCAAGAAGTCCGATTTGTTGAACGTGAACACGTGCGCAAGAAGATCCTTGCCGAGCCCACGCAGCGTGGTGTCTTGGAGTTGGGCGGCTGAAAGACGAACGATCAATTCACTGGACCTCGAGTGCACTCACTGGTGGTCACGAGGATGAACTCCGTTGTGCTGCTGTTCTCCTGCAGTGGTTGAATCGTGTTCCTTCGTTCGAGTTGGGCGATTCGGTCGGAGATCGTCTCCACTCCTCCTGCAAGCGATCAAGCGAATGAATGAAAGAGATCGTCTCGCCCACTTGGCGGTGCGTTCGCCGGCTTCACGAAGATCATCTGCTTGTTTTGGCGCCACTTCTGCAGTCGCTGCATCATTCGGCCCGAAGCGACGGTGGCGGCGTAGAGCGAGTAGATGATCAGGAAGCCTGAACGAGTGGATTGAATCTATTGGGTTCTGCCTTTTGCGTACTGGCAGGACCCCAAATGTGGAGCGTGTTGTTCGTGAACATGATGGCGGCGAGCCAGGCGAGAGCAACGACGTAGAAGCTGCAACGGGCGATCGTTTGTGTGAAAAGTGAACGACAGCGAGCGCTCAGCAGTCGAAAAGTAAAAGACAACAGCCGTCTTCAGCGCAATAGCTAGTTCAACCAGAACGATAGCCCGAAGAACTTTTCCCCGCGTCAATCCTTTCGCTCACCCAAGATTCCGCAGAGTGCTCTCAACTTCGAGCCGAAGCGGACGGATCATGACGACCGTTGGGACGACGATCGCAGTGATGAACATTCCGCCGCCTTCAACCGTCGATTAAACGAGAGAGATGAATGGATGAACGCACCGAGGAGTTGCCCGAATGCAAGCCCAGCCTTCGGCTTCTCGTCGCTCACAACCGACGCGATCGCCGCGAAAATGTCCGGCGAACCGTTGCCTGAAGTAATAGAGAAGTGAGGAGTGCGGAGGAAGAGTAAGGAACAAACCAAAAGCCACTAACGTCACGCCCTGCAAACAGAAGAAATCAAACGAAAGAATTCTCCCAAAACAAACCGCAACGCTTTCGCTGATGCCCATGAGTTCGGACATCGTGGTGATGTTGTTCGCAAGGAAGCCGTCCGCACTCACGGCGAGCAAGATGAACAGTTGGATCAACCACAACAACGACAGGACGATCACGAGCGCCTGGAGCAGAGTGGTCGGTTGGCAGACGGCCGCCGTCGTCCACAGAATGTAGCCGCCGCCCTCGCACGCGTCTTCGTTTTGGCCCACGTACGAGCAGGCTTCTGCAGCGAGAAAGCGAGGAGGTGTCGCAGCCGCTCGCCGGCGGTGTGCGATGGCCAAAGAGATTCGACTGGGGGAAGATTCCTCCTCGCTCCGACGTCCGACTCGAGTAAACGAGAGAGTTTATTGAGTCCAAACCGATTGAAACACAACGGGCGGGTGGGACCGCAGGTGAAGGCCGCTCGCCGTGGGGACGATCGGCGGCGGGTGGGGGGCAGAGAGAAAAGGGGGGAGAAGCCCCGAATGGACGGAAGGGCCGGCTTTTATACGAGAGTGGCGGCGGCCGACCGGGCGGCTCGCCGGGCGGCGGTGGGCGGGCGATAAGAAAGTCGGCAAGCGGACGGGATTTTTAGGGCAAACAAACAAACAGGCGAGAAGGCGGAGGTGGAAGAAATAACTGGCGGAAGGAACGAAGGAAATGCACGAACGGAAGGGATTAATTACGGGAAGAGTATGAGCGGGAGGAAGGGAGGGCGACAATGGACGGGATTGGTCTGATTCTCGATTCGGATGACGTCAGGCGGGAGTCCATTCCCCTTTCGCTTCCGTCGGTCCTCGATGGGGCTCGATGGGCGTCGTTCTTCTCGATGGTGCTCTTTCCCCTTCCGCTTTCTCGCGGAGGATCCGCGACACTCCCGGCCAGGCTTTCTCGAACAAAGGAGGGGATGCGAGGGAAGGGCTCGTGGCCTTAGAATCGACCTCGTTGATTACTAAGAGAATCTCCGCAGATGGAGGAACACACGTCGCCATTAGGTGGCTTCAACACTCTGCTTCGTCAGCAGTTCACATTTCAACACTTCGCTTCAACTGGCCAATTCATCGACGGTTCACAAACTTCTCAACACACGCGCTTAATGGCGATCGATGTGCGAGAGCTTCTTCTCTTCATTTGGATTCAACTCAATGGTCGAGTGGTCGCGATTCAAGCGCCTGTCGGGCGGCTTCTGGTGGAACGAGCGGCTGGCGCTCCATTCCTTGCGGTCGATCACTCGTCCGCTCTCATGGATGCTCGGCTCGGCGGTGCGCATCCCGTCGGTAGTCACCACGACTCTGTTGCGTTGGCCACGACTCTTCGCGCATTCCACTAGCGGGCTACGAGCCACCGGCTTTGTGTCTGCTTTCATCATGGCCGTTTGAGTCGGCTCTCGGGCGGTCGATCGGCACACTCGCTCACGGCTTCCGTTTGGGTTCTTCGACCCGATCGTCTTGACCGCCTTCTGTCGGCTCCGCTTCACGATGCTCGTCAGGACGCTCACGTTCGTGCGTTGCGGCTCTCCGCTGCGCACCATCGCTTCCGACTGCTTCTTGTCGAGCGGCTTCAAACTGCGCGGCTCCTTTTTTCGATTGGGTGGGGTGGGCCATTTCCCCGTTGGTCGCGAATCTTCCCGCCAATTGAGCACTCCGTCGGCCGTCCGCGTGTTTCGCGACTCGGATGCGCCGTTCGTCCGGCTTTTCGCTCGACGGAGTCGCTCCTCCCGGCCACGACTCGAATGGTCGTCCGGAGGGCGGGTCAATCGGTCCTCTCCGATGACCACGTCGCCGATCGCCGTGTTCACGATCATGAATCCTTCCCCGTTCTTTCGAGTGGGGATGCGCAGTAATTCCCACACGTGCTGCTTGCCGATTATCATCTGCGGCTTCAGCATCTGCGTCTTGCAGCCGCCCTCTCTCACTTCGGTCACTGGGAGGCGTTGCATCAATTTCGGCATCGTCGTCGCTTCCAGCGGCATGGTCTCCCCGCTCTGCAGGCGGATGCCACAGCGGACGCTCGTGGTCTCGGCCTTCTTCGACCGTCCTCCGAATCCAATCAGTTGGACGCCGTGCTCCGGCTTGCTCGGCAGTCCGAGCTGCTTCTGGACGCTCGTGGTCACAAAGTTCGCGTTGGCGCCCGTGTCGAGAAGTGCGGCCAATCGGATGGACTTCTTCGACTTCTCGTTGATCACGTCGACCATGACGACCGGCAGTCGATCGGTCCGTTCGGACGGGATCTTCGGATCGAGAAAACACGACTCGTCGTCCGCTTCGTAAACACTTGGAGCGCCCTTCGATTTGCTGCTCTTCAAGATCCCTTTCGGGTGCAACTCGCGGGCGCGCGGCTGAATGAGGGGCGGCGGTGGGAGCGGGCAATCGTCACGCTCGATGCTCTCCGCGTTGATCGGCGACGTGAACTGCACTTTGGCGTCTCTCACCCGCTGCGGGCTCATTAGCTCCGGCTTCCGCTCCTTGGCGGGCATTGCTGACCAGCAGTTTGCGACTCGATGGCCGTGCGCTCCGCACCGAAAACATCGACCGTGCCGCTTCTCGACGGCGTAAGACGTCCGCTGGTCGGGCCGGCCGAAATCTTCGCGCCGTTTTGTTCTCCACGGCTCACGTCGATCGTCATCGTCGTCCGCTCGACGTCCTCGGTTCGCATCATCTCGCGAATCTCGCCGGTGATCGTACCGCTCGGGTTCCTTGCGGTAGAAAGAATTCGTTCCGCTTCGGTCGGCGGTCGTGTGGTCGGTACGTCCAAACGTTCCACGCGTTTCGTGAATCCACGGCGGCTTGGGAAAGTAAGGGCTCGTGGACATGTGATCCTTCGAACGGGGCGGCTTCTCGCTGTTGCCTGTCAAGTTCATCCGTTCCCACAGTTCGGTCTCTTCTCGGATTTCTAGCAGCGTGTCCATTTCCCGGCAGAGCCGCTCCAACGTCCAGTCCTTCTCCCTTAGCTTCACTTCGGTCAGCTTCAAGTTGATCGAAGGCGGGAGTTTCGCTTGGACTGTATGGAGGGCGAGTGCTGAGTCGAGAGTGCAGCCTTGGTTCGTCAACTGCAGCCGAATGCGTTCGACGTCTTCCGTGAATTTCCGCAACTCATCGGCTCGATCGCGCGGCTTGTCCAACTGGATCAATTGGTTCAACAGTCGGTTCTCGATCACGTCCTTCCGGCCGTACTTCCGGTGGAGCAACGTCAAAACCGGCTCGTAGTTGTCGGCCGTGATCGAGTAGCCGGTGACGAGGCGTTTCGCTTCGCCGAACAGCAACGAGATCAGCGTCGCGAGCTTCTGGATGTCGCTGATCGGCTGCGAGTCCACGAGGACTTCGAACAGCTGGATGAACTGCGGGAACTCTCCCGGATTCCCGCCGAACTGCACGGGTTTCACCGTGGGAATTCGCGGCCGACTCGTGGCGGTCGGGTCGTGGACCGTCGAGTTCAGCGTGACGTCGGCCGCGGTCCTCGCCGCTTCTTCGTGGGCTTTGGAGCCAAACAGGACGGACGCCGTCGTGTTCAATCCGCGCAGTTCGCGGGCGAGTCGCTTCTCATCATAATCCGCCATGCTGATGTGGCCGTCGAGCTGCGTCGCCACCCGGCGGGCTTGTGCGAGCAGCTCCTCGACGTTGTGGTCGGCCGGTGCCGTCCACTTCTCTTGCTCGGCGGACTCGTAGGGGTCCTCGTCGACCAGAGTGTTCCACTCATTCCACACTCGGTCCACCGTCTCGTAGGCGGACGTGAGTTTTGCCTTCACGGCTTCCATTCGAATCAATTCGCGCTTGACGCGATCGTAATTCTCTCGATCCGTCTTGTTGTCGTCCATCACCACTTCCGTCTTTCCGGCGGCTTGTGTTATGTCGTCACGAAGTCGTTTGAGTGCGGGAGCGATCTTCGACCGGATGGGTCCCGACTTGGACTTCCACTCCGTTCGGTCCGCCATTTTGATCGGCTCTCCGCTCTTCACCGCGGATGCCCAAGGAAAGCGGCGACGGCAATCGGCGCCGGTCGGTCTGCCGCTCACAAGTGCACTGCGAAGAACTCACTCGGCCGCGATCGTCGGGCGGGCGGCGAGCACTCGGCGTTCACCTTTTCTCCGCTCGCTTGCCGCTCGGCAGTCGGGCGTCCGCACGCATACACAAACTACAACCAGCCGGCCGCTTCGCTCGGCGTTGTTTTTCCTTCGGCCGGCGCGTGTTTTCGCGGTCGAGCGGGCGGGATTGCGTCACCCGATCGGTCGGCCGTCTGCGAACGCGCCGTTTGCACGCGAAGACCAAAAGTCGGGGGATTCGAATCGGCGCTTTTCGCCAACAATCCTCCCGACGCACCTCGAAATGAAACGAAATGGCCCCTCGTTTGGCCCAGACACACACAATCCGAAGTCCGAATTCGAATCCGCTCGTCGGACGCGTTCGGTTCGAATCAATTCAAATCACTGGGAACTCGTTCCTCCACTCGGTACTTCGATTGAGTCCAGTGGTATCCGTTCAGTGGAGTCTTAGCGCCCGGCACGTTGGGTCTGCTCCGTGCGGATCTCCAATATCCGCTCTGCTTGGGCACTTGTAGCCCGTCGAATCTTCACACCTTGGGGTCACCTGACGGTCTCTTCCCCACTCTTCAATCGATCGGGCCTCGACTTGGCTGTCCGGTGGACTCAAGCGGGCAAGTGGATGGTGGACGGTTGACTCGCCGCTCGTCGAGGTTCACGGGCACTCGGGCGGTGGTCAGACTCCGTCGGTCGGCTGAGTGTTGAGCTCCCCACTTGTTCAGTGGGTGCTTCTTGCGATCTGGGGTCACCACTTGTCGCAGCCGCTCGCCGGCGGTGTGCGATGGCCAAAGAGATTCGACTGGGGGAAGATTCCTCCTCGCTCCGACGTCCGACTCGAGTAAACGAGAGAGTTTATTGAGTCCAAACCGATTGAAACACAACGGGCGGGTGGGACCGCAGGTGAAGGCCGCTCGCCGTGGGGACGATCGGCGGCGGGTGGGGGGCAGAGAGAAAAGGGGGAGAAGCCCCGAATGGACGGAAGGGCCGGCTTTTATACGAGAGTGGCGGCGGCCGACCGGGCGGCTCGCCGGGCGGCGGTGGGCGGGCGATAAGAAAGTCGGCAAGCGGACGGGATTTTTAGGGCAAACAAACAAACAGGCGAGAAGGCGGAGGTGGAAGAAATAACTGGCGGAAGGAACGAAGGAAATGCACGAACGGAAGGGATTAATTACGGGAAGAGTATGAGCGGGAGGAAGGGAGGGCGACAATGGACGGGATTGGTCTGATTCTCGATTCGGATGACGTCAGGCGGGAGTCCATTCCCCTTTCGCTTCCGTCGGTCCTCGATGGGGCTCGATGGGCGTCGTTCTTCTCGATGGTGCTCTTTCCCCTTCCGCTTTCTCGCGGAGGATCCGCGACAGAGGTTAGTGGGCATAAATCGGAGCTCACCGGTCCAAGTGGTCGCGAACGTGGCGTACGGAACGCAAGCGTCGTCGAAGTCGTCGCTGGGGCCCATCGTGCTCGTCCGCACCAACGAGCCCAGCAGATCGGAGAGGTTCGTCGGTTGGGGCAACCGTTGGACGATTGGACGGTCACCAAAGACGAAAGACATTTCACCGGCTGAAAGACAAAGAATGCGTGAATTCGAGAGATTTCGGTGGGATTTAAGTAGTAAACAAAGCCCTGCACAAAAAGTTGCAATTTTCCCACCCGCACGAACAGAACGGCCGGCAGTCACGTACACAAGAACGACGAACCTTGACATCAGGCCGGGTGGCGGCCGCGAGTCGTGAGAACCAACGCCCCAACTGAACGCCCGACCGACCGGCTGCTCGCCGAAACCGACCGAAATGGAAACGAGACCGTCGAGTCCACTTTCTGCTCCCGCCTAATCATCACTCGTCTTTGTTGCCGACGGGACGATGTTGAGAAGGAGTCGTTCGGCGAGGGCAAACATCAGGGAGGGTTGAGTTCGCTGAACGAAAGTGCACGTTTGATTCGATTGAAATGGAAAACGACGTCATCTGCTGGCAACGCTTGTGTTAAGTTTATTGACACTTGAATGGGAGTCGGCCACGAAAATTGAATTGGTGTTTCTGACAGGTTGTTTCGAGGGAAGAGTGCAGAATGAAAAGAAGTACCATAGAACACGGAGTTAGTTTTCAAAGGTAGTGTTGCGTGCGATTACTGCTCGTCTTTTGCTCACTCTTCGTCATTGTTCACTTTCTTTTGACGTACTGGATGGAACCAATTAAATTGAGGAGTGCACGCAGAGAGGTGGGAGGAACTCAAACGGTAAACGAAATTCAATAAACGAACCAAACCCACCATTCGCTGGAATTCGCTTGCCTTCACCATGAAATTCACGTGTAAACAAGCGGACATTCCCGTCTGCGGCCATAAAGCCGAGGTTTGAGCAAATTTTCGTCCACGAATTCAAAGCCGCCGCACGCCGCCGTTTAATCGTTCGAGACGGCCAGCGGGTGGTCGGTGAATGAAAGCGGCGAACATTAACGTGGACAAGAAAGGCGAGAAGCACGAGCAAACAAACAAACAAGGAAACGATCGGGGATCACTGGGATCAGTCGAAGGGTGTGTGCTTCTCGGTCTCGACAAAGAACATCCGGGATTGTCCGCATGTTTCCTTTACACAGGAGCTAAACCCTCGTTGTGTTGCAATCTTCGTTTGTTTGCCGCTCATCAATCGAATCAAATGGCGTCGAGTCGAAGCGATCCACAAACAAACATCGTGGATTGGATTCCCCCGATTGGGCGGGTGACTCATCGCTTTCGGCTCGCCGTCAACCCACTTCGCCGCCGCCGCCGCTCGTCTTCCGCACGCGCGTCATCGCCCGTCGAGGAGCGTCGCGAAGAAGGCGGCGGGAATCGCGCGCCTCCGCCACAAAGCGAGCGCAAAGCGGAAGAAGCGGGAGGTTCGGCGGGTTTCGCACGTGCACTTGTTGATTCTTGAACTCGACGTTCGCGGCTACTCCATTTCTATCTATCGTCCGTTCAGGAGTTTAAACTAATTTCACTTTTTGTCCTTGCTACCCAATCGCTTCTTTCGGTTGTCGAGTCAGGAACCGGGAGTCGAATTCCTGCCCCTCGCTCCTCGCTTCTGTCCGTTGACCTCCGACTTCGCTCGGTCGCTCGCCCGCCCGAGTCGAGAACAATGAGCGAGCGAGAGCGAGCGGAAACGAGTTTCTTCTCTGCAATTTGAACGTTTCGATCGAATCGATTTTATTCGAAGTTTGGCGCGCGAGCGGTGTTGTTAGTTCGATTTGCTGAACATGCTTTTGGTCGACAATTCAACGTTTTCGCGTGTTCCCGGATTTCTTTACCGTCGAAAGTAGAGGCGACGGACCTCCTCGTTTCCCTTTGAGCTCTCAACGCTCTCCCCACTGTTCTTTGGAGCTGCCAATCCAAACGTGATGCTCGCGCTTTTGGAACGAAAAAAAGACGATCCCGAAATTCCCTCGCGGCTCATCGAACCGCCGTCGAGCGCCGCGTGAAGTCCGGCGGAGCGTGCGGATCGCCCGGCTCACTGCTTTTTTGAACATTTTGATCACTTTTTCCCTCGTGCTTGTTCATTCGCAAACGAGCCGCTCTTTTCCGTTTGTTTCGTGCTTTCCACTGCTCACCGTTTGACTGAACTCGATGCTTTCAGCTCGAAATGAGGAAGTGGCCACTCGTCTCCTTATTCTTCCTCTTTCGATTCACTACCGGTAAGTTCTCTGCTCTATCTATCGTTCCATTTGTTCGCAGCTCAAATCAACCTCGGAAGCTTCAATTTGGGCCGCGGCGCGAACGGCGATCTCCTGCTGGGCTTCGGGCAGGGCGGCTCGCTGTTCGGCTTCGGCGGGGATCGCGCTCTGCAAGTGACCATCGGGCCGGGGCGTTTCGGAGCGAACTGTGAGCAATCCTGTCGTTTCTTCTCCACTGCTGTTGTTTAGCGGGCGGCGGCTTGACGTTGAACGGCGAGCGGCTGGGGATCGACTCGATTTTGGGCATCGACGAGCAGCGCGGCCTCAATTTGGGCAGCTTTTTGAACGTGAGTTGATTTCTGTAGAAAGAAAGCGGATAGAACGGGCTGCAAGGGCAGCTTTTGGTTGAAGTCGGTAAATTGCAGTTGGAGGACAGAAGGAAACTGTAGAACAACTGTGAACACTATCTAATCATTTTTACCGCAGGAACAATCGTTTACTTTTGTAGAGCGGCGCCCCTCGAGTTCCAGCAATGCCTGCAGCTGCGGCAGCCGTCGAGGAGTCGGCCGAACGACGAGCTCCACCTTCAGCAGCGGCCGCTGAAGCGCGCGGATTGGGCGGCTTTTTGCACTCGATCATGCGCGCGTTCACGCCACCGTCGGCAGTCGGCCGCGTTCCCGCGATTCCCGTGGAGGCGGGCGGCGGCGCGGAACGCCCGTGGCCCACCGGTGCGCCGCTTTGGCCGACGCCCCCGCCGCCCGCCCTGCCGACGACGACGACGCCGTTCTTCCCCACGCTCCTGCCGAACTCGTGGAATCGCCGCGAAGAGGGCGGTGAGGACGGGAGCGGCCAGTGGGTGAGCGGAGTGGACGAAACGGGCGGCTTTTCGGTGGGGCCGGGCGCCACGCCCAAGCGGATCACGACGGAAGGCGGCGGGCGGAGCACCGGCGAGAGCCGCCCGCCGGTCGACGAGCGTAGCGGCGTGAACAGCGGCGAATCCTTCGGTTCGTCCACAAAACAAACGAAATAATTCTCGCCTCCTTGCAGGCTCGAGCAGCAGCCGACCGAAATCGAAGCCCCGCTTGGGACCGCCGCCGCCCGACGGAATGGTCGACATTGACGCTGCGGAGGCGAAGAGGCGGCGGACGTGACCTCGCACTTCTTCGTTTCAATCGACAATCAATTCCTCTTCTCACTGCTCACATTCCTGCCGTTAAACCGACTGTATCTGCTTGTTTCTCTATCCAAGAATGCGAAGGCTCTTGTCCGAACAGAACGATTTTATTCCCAAACAACAGAAGACGCTCACTTCCGGGCGCGCATGGCCTCTTCGCGGCCCAGCCCGTAGCCGATCGCGAAGCCGCAGAGGGCGGCGATGACGAGCACGGAGGTGTAGGCGAGGACGCCGGCGACGAGCTTCCAGAACGCCGGCCTTTCCGTCTTCGCTTCCGCCTGGCCGGTGGTCAGCGGGGGGCTCTCTGAAAGCAGGCGGGTGATCGGCGTCCCTCCCGCCCGCACCCGCCTCGACGCGCCGACTCGGCGGACGGGGCAGCGGGCCGAACGGCCGGCGGGACCGCCGGAGCGGGCGGCAGAGCGACCGGAGCGGACGGCGTCTCCACGGCCTGAAAGGAACGAGAGCGGATGAAAAGGAAGAACGAGAGAAAATGAACCGTGTTCGTCGTGATCGACGGCTCGCGGGCGGTGACCGAGCGGAGCAGCGAGGCGGCGGGCGCGTCCACCTGCACGCGGACCTCGGCCTTCTCGCTTTTGCGCGGCTTCCCGCCGTCCTTCTTCGAGTCCCAATCGGAGAGCACGTCCTCCATGAGAACACACTCATCAGCGCTGTTGTCCGCGTACCTCTTCTGGACCTTCGCTTTGGGGTTCTTGCGCTCCTGCGGCTCCTTCGGCTTCTCGGCCTTCGAGTCGCGTCCGACCGGCGCCATCGCTGGACTCGAGAGTGAAATGGAGGGGAGCACTCGTCTGCTGGCAGATTTGAATGCAGCGCTCACTCCGCTCCACGGCCCGCATACAGGCACAAGTCAGAGCGGTCGAGCGAGGAGCGGGTGGGCGGCCAGTCGCTCGTTTCGTTCCTCCTCCCGAGCGGTCGGCTCACTTCTCTCCGCCTTTGCGGACTGCGAGCCGAGCGGTCGCTCCGGCTGTTCGGCAAACGCGCTTCTCCCCGGCTCTTCTCTCGTCCTGGACGCCGATCGACTGCGCAATCTGAAGGCGATCCGCGACACGTCCTCCAACTCGTTCGATGAAGTGAGTTCTCCTCCTTCCCTTCATTCATCCAGTCCTCTCACCTCCTTGCAGTTGAACGATGGGCGCGTGCCGAGATGAGCGCGTGCGAAGACGATCTTCGACCAAAATCAAGGACTAACTCGCGGCTGTTGCAACGGTGAGCGAGAGCAACGACCAAGAACCGCGAGCGCGACAAGGAGCTGCCGTCCGTTCTTCTCGCCCTGCGCTCGGTCGTCCGTCCACCACTCAAGCTCGCATTTAACGGTGAGCTTCGATCCACTCGCTCGTTTGCAGAAGCGACCGACAGACCGGGTGAGGAGTTCCTGCTCGCTCTCTCCGCTCACCTCTGCTTCTTTCAGCTCGCGGGAAGACGCGGAGGTCGGCCGGAGGAGTCCCCCGAACGTTGTGCCTGTGGTGAAGATCGGCGGTCGGCGAGTGCGCAGACAACTCGCCGGCGATGAGTGAGGGGCGACAGCAGCAGATTCGATTGAAATCTCCGTTCATTCAGGCCGACTCCGTGGATCGAACGAGGGCAGTGCGAGGGGGGGTTCCGGCGGCCAACAAGCGAAACAGTCGCGCTGTGGCCACCGACTGGCCGCCCGCTCTCTGGTGGGTTCTTCTCGACGCTCCACAACTCCGCCCGCTCGTTGCAGCGAAGCGGTGATGAAGACGCGTGCGGTTCGTCTGCCAGGACACAAACACGATCGATTTCGTTTGTTTGGATGAATAAACCGTCGAATAGCGATCTCTCGGCCGTTTTCCCTCCTCGTCGAGTCACTTCTTTTCCCTCGATTTCAAGAACACTCCGTCTGCTCACCACCCATCCCCTCGTGATGCCCGTCGAACATGCCCGCCCCGACTAGCCAGCAGTCTGTATTCTCGCCGAGTTTATTGCGCGAAATAACCGACGAGCCGAACGAACGAAAAGAATTGAACGGACGGGGAACGAGAGGGAGTGCTCGAAACGAACTAATCAGTGCGAGAATCAACGAGTTACGGGAGTGATTGGAGTTGAGCGGAGAGATTCGGGGATTCAAGCGAGAGAACGAAAGACACGAGAGAGCAATCGGAGAGGTAAAAGGAGGAGACCCAAGCAAACAACCGAAAAAAACAAGCGACGAGGAAGAGGACACTCCCGAGCGGTCGACGCGCTCACCACTCGTCCTTCTCGTCGTCCTCCTCGGTGGTGGAGTGGCCGCCCGCGTTCTCCTTGTCCGCCTCGTCCTCGCCGGGCGCGTCCCACGGCTCGTCGCTCTCGTCCTCGAACTGCGGCAGCGGCTGGAGTTGGTGCGGGGCCACGAAGCCGCTCTCCACGGCCTCCACTTTGATCGTGTGTTGGGCGGCGGGCTCCGTCGTGGGCGCTCCCAAACCGGAGGCGGCGGCTTCGAGCTCCGCCGTCTTCTTCTTCGACACGCGCGGCTTCTTCGGCTTCGGCTGGGCGCCTTCGATTGGCGGAGTGACCGCGGCGGTCGCCTCCTCGCCGGCCGCCTTCTTTTTGAGCGGCGCCCGCGGCTTCTTGGCGGCGGCGGGCGCTCCGGCCGCCTCAACCGCCGAAGCGAGCGACGAGTTGGCGCTGACCGGCTGCTCGCTCTTCCGGGCGCGCGGCTTCTTCGTCTTCATTTCCACGAGCTCGTCGCCGGCGGGCAGGCCGCACTGCTGCCGGAGGGCGGCGAGCACGCGCTCGTCGGCGATCTTCGTGTTGCCCGCCCGGAATTTCTGCAACGAACGAGCGAGTGAGTGGGGGAGAGGAATCAGTGACACCTTCCACCACGTCTTGGCGCCCTCCAGCCCCACGGCGTCCGGCCCGAAGATCGAGTGGATTTTCTTCACCGAGTCGGCGGCCGACATTCCCGCCCGGAAGTCGTAGAGCAGGCACACGCGCGTGTTGTAGTCCGTCACCTTGGGCGTCGTCTTCGGCGCGTCGGCGGCCTCCATTTCACTCGATCTGCGGTGGAGGGTGCTGAAAGTGAAAGGATTAGAAGGAAAGCGAGAACACGTGGACGAAGCGAAAGGCGGTCGATCGGCGGCGCAGACGGACGGCGGCGCGTTTCGCAAGCGCCCGTCGCCGTCTGGGAACCGCCGAATGCGGGCGGCCGGTCGGCCCGATCGAACGGACGGACAGGCGGGCGGGCGGGCGGCAGGCAAGCGGGCGGTTCGAGGACTCTGCGGCGGGAGAGTGGGAGGAGAGGGGCGGCGGGGGGAACAACAACAACCGATCAGAGAGGAGAGGAGAGGAGAAACTGCCCGACCGATCGCGAATCTGCCGAAAAACACACGCGATCACGGTCGAATTCAAGCCGCAAATTCGTCCGCATTTGTGCATGAATTTGTGCCTTCTGTTGCACTCGCCGTGCGGCATCACCGACGAAACAAACCGGTGGGCGCGCGCGGAAACGCCGTCCTCTGCTTGAACGGCCGTCACTGTTCTCGACGGGCGGCAGGCGTGCAGGCGGGCGGTTGGCGGCCGGAAAGCGAGGCGGGCCGCAGCGGAGAGAGGCGGCGGTGTGAACAACAACAACCGATCGGAAAGGAGAGGAGAAAGCGCCAGAATGATCGCCAATCTGCCGACAAAAGGAATCGACGTCAAATGCGGACGAACACGCGCCGAATGCGAGTGGACTCCCGATTTCCCGCCCACATCTTCTCGCGGTCGATCACCAGCGAGCGTGTGGTCGAGCGGACGGGCGGCGATGCCCCGTGCTCCTCTTCTACAACACGTCACTGCGGTTTGATGGAAGAATTCCGCAGTGGAGAACAAGGGAATCGTCTCCATGCGCCGCAAACACCGACAGTGGCACCAAGCGCGCTCTTTCCGCTCAACAGCCGCCGTCTTAAATCCGACGAACGCCGTCAACAGGTGATTTCTTGGCGCTGGGCGGTCGTTCTCGCTCGCAACCGACCGACCACTGGAAGCGGCATGGCCGACGTCGGAAAGCGAACCTTTAAGCAACAAGACGCTGTGCCCCCAACGCGCCGTTTAATTCGGCGACGATCGCGAGTCCGCGGCCGCCGACTTTCCGTCAGGCTCCAGACGGGGAGCACCCGAATGTAAACGAGTTCACTTCTAAGAACGGAGGAACGAGTGGTCGGCGAGAGCAAAGTGGACCAAAGAAGCCACTCGTTGAGGCAATGGGCTGACGCTCGGCAGTCGAGCGAACAATTTGCATGAACACAGATGAAAACAAAAGAAGAACCCGCTGCTACTCGTCATTCGAATCGGCAGTTCGCCTCGGCGAGTAGTCGGTTCTTCCTTCCGGCTGAAGTGCGCGATGACGGCTTCTCTTCTGCTCGGAGCTCACCCAAAGGCGGGAAGCCGCTGCTCGATGGAGGCGGCCGCTCGTGTCTTCGC
This sequence comes from Aphelenchoides fujianensis, assembly GCA_024699865.1. Classification (NCBI taxonomy): domain Eukaryota; kingdom Metazoa; phylum Nematoda; class Chromadorea; order Rhabditida; family Aphelenchoididae; genus Aphelenchoides; species Aphelenchoides fujianensis. The sequence goes on along the minus strand of JAMPIO010000055.1, from coordinate 546,054 downwards.
CGCGCTCCTCCTCCTGCCCGCGATGATCGGCGGCGTGCGGGCGGACGGCGAATGCTTCACCAAGGAAGGAAGCGACATGTGAGTCCTCTTCCCCGTCCTTACACTTCTAATTCCCATGTTTCAGCCGCCTGAACGGGGATTGCGCCAAGGCCAGCGCCGTGCTCGTTGTTCCGGAGCAGGTGCTCGAGTTCGAGGTCCAGTTTCCGTCGAGGGAAGCGTCAGCGAAAGGTGAAGCCGGATGTCTTTGTCGCGGTTAATCCTTTCCGTTCAGCTTCACGCTCAATGCGGGCGGCGCTTCGATGGAGTTGTGGGTGATCAAAAAAGGGCAACAGCTCTCCTACAGTAGGGCACGTCACGGTATTCAGCGTGCATCTGTTTTACAGGCGACGAAAGCTTCAACTTTCCTGCCACCGGAACGCTCACTCCCGCCAACTTCAACTTGGACAGCAGGAACCGGAAGAGAGACTACGCGCTCAGTCCCAACTTCGAGCAGACGTCCAAGGGCTTCAAGATCGCCGTGGACTTCTCCGGGAACGCCGAGTTGGCGCACTTGTGATCCTCTTCGTGCGTTCCCTTCACTTTTCCCTTCACCTTGCTTGTCTTTCAGAAGGGTGCCGCTCTGTTTGATCCCGAAGAGGGCGGCAAGTTCAACTCTCTGATGATCGCCGGCGACATCATCGGCGGCCTTCTGTGAGTCCCGTCCCTCTGCTGCTTGGACTCGCGGATTGCACACTGCTTGCCGCTATGATCGCCGGCTGCATTGGATTCGCCATTTGGTGGTTCAAATGCAAGGAGACGAAGGTGGGCGTCCGTCTGCTTGTTCCTCAGCCTCACTTCTTTGCCGCAGGTCACCTCGGAGGAGGGCAAGAAGCAACGCGATGTGGGCGCGAAGCCAAAGACCGTCCCCATCAAGCCTGCCGCCAAACCGCTGGTCCCGTTCGAGAACAAGCCGTTGGTGTCGCCGGCCGTAAAGAAGACCGCTGTGCCGTCCATGGAGAAGACCGGCGAAGGCAAAACGGGCGAGTCGCCGACGCTCACCTCGCTCGCCACCGCTTCGGGACGCCCGTTGTGAGTCCTCCGCTCATCATTCATTCCCTCTCCTCTTCCAGCACGCCGGAGCACTTGGCCAAGATGAAGAAAAGGGAGGAGGAAGGCACCGAACGCATGTGCGAGAAGGTCTACCGGGACAGCATGCAGAAGCTCCGCGAGAAGTACGGGCCCGGCATTGCCGAGAAGAAGGCAAAGACGCGCGCCATCGAGGCCCGCATTCGCGAGCAGGAGCGGGAGCAGCCCGTCTGGCAGGCGGAGGAGGCGGAGGCGAACGCCTACTTGCGCCAAATGGAGCAGCTGGCCGCCTCGGTCGCGCCCGCCAAGGAGTTCCCGCTGGACGCCACGCAGAAGACCGCCGGCGCGACGGCGACCACGCGCACGATGGACGGCGGGCAGTCGGCGGAGACCACCGCGAGCAAGGAGCCGCTCGGCCGCGTCGAAGACGGGCGAACCGACGGTGAGCTTCGGATCCTGTCCTCGCTTCACTCTCCACTTGCGGAACGAGCAGCTGTGAGCCCGATCGTGCCGAGGATCGTCTGGAGTGGTCGAGTCGGGTGTTTTCCCGTTTGTTCCTCTCGTCGTCAATAAACAGTGGAAAGCAGAAGTGAGCGGAAGAAAGGAGCCGCCGCAACCTCTTCTTTCGGACGGTCTTCGTCGGCGGTTCACAGGACGACTGTGACTTAAACGCGCACCACTGGCTCCCATGCGGCGGAAAGTAGAAGCGGACGAGAACGGCTCGTGCGGCCTGAAGAGCATGCACGCTCCTCAAGACGCCGCAAAACACGACTTTTCCCCTGGAGCACACGGGACTTGCGAGGATCGTCAAGCGAATGACCCGAAACAGCGGTGCGGACGCCCCACTCGCCGGTTTCTTCTATGGCGATCGCGTCAGTTCAGCCAAACGAAAAAGAACACACCGCGAACGTTCGTTTGATTGCGTTTGGGCAGCCAGCTTCTCGCTGGACGGCCTGGAGACGAACGGCTGCTTCCAGTTGGTCGACCACCGTGCGAGTTCGTTCGTCCGCGGCGACTTGAACGAGCGAGCGGACGGGTGAGTGAGCGGGCGGAAGGAAGAGGAGGATGACGGCAAACGAGGACGACGAAACGATTCGGAGAACACCTCGCTGGACTGCCGCTCGTCTGCCGGCCACGAGGCCGGGCGGAAGTTTGCGCTCAATCGATTGGCGCTGCAGCTCGTTGAGAGCCGAGCGGTGCACTCACGGCAGACCGCCGTCTACGCTCGCGATCAAACGACGAACTGTTTGCATTTATTTCGATTGATCTTACGGGATCGTCGACAAGCAGCAGCTGTTTGAATCGAAGCGTTCGGGCACTCCCGAATGCAATTGAGAAGACGGTCGCCGTGCTCTCCGGACTGTCGATCCCCGAACGAATAGATTGCGCAATCGACGGCTGACTATTCGCCTTCCACTTCCCGGTTGCGCAAGCTCGTCGCGAAGGGGCGGTTGGAAAGCGGCGGCGGGCGGGCGGCCACTCGCCATTCGGTTCTCCCGCCTGCCCGCCGACCGCCCGCTCTCTTCCTCCGCTCTTCGCTCCTCCCGCTCATTCCTCTCGCTTCAGTTTTCTCCCAACGAATCGGTCGTTTCGTTCGCCGGGATGCGCGCGCCGCCGTGGATCCTCGTCGGCTTCCTGCTGTTCGCGTTCGGGCCGTCGAAGTCGGACTGGGTGACGTTCCTCTACGATCCGCACAACACGCGCCTGCCGTCTTGTGTGAAGATCAATCGGGGGCGGGAGTTGTGAGTGTTTTTGTGTCTTCAGTTCTCTCTCACCTCTCCTCCGTTGTAGCGAACTGAAGGACTGCACCTCGGCTACGTTCGCAGTGCAATGGAGCAAGGAGCGGCTTCCCTTCGGTTCGTAAATTTGCGGAATTCCAAGCCAATTCGTGGATATCTCACTCTAGCAAAATTTCGATCAGTCCTCAAAATTTTGACTCCAATTTAACCGATTTGAAGCAAACCTCCAAATTTTACCCCGATCGAATCTCGAGTCCAACACTACTTTGCTTTAGGTGCGGACGAAGGGCCCGTAATCGCGGCCCATGGCTTGTACGGGAGCAGCACGTGAGTGTAGCCGGTTTTTATTCTTAGACAGGTGCGTATCGAATGCTTACGTGGATTTTGTTCAACAAACCGCACGCTCGTTGTAACGGGACAACGCCGAGTCGCGCTTCACAAACGTTTGGGTCCAATGGCAGCTCGGCAAACGGGCCGTTTCTTAGCAGACACATTTCTTTTCGTCCATTTCGATTGTATGAGCCCAAGGAAAACCTATCCGAACAGCGAAAGCCGCTTGGAAATGCAGTTCTCAAACAGGGCACGCGCACAACCCTGTTCAACATTCACAAAAACCCCAACTGTTAGCTTTGATGCCAGAGAGCGGATAGAAGTGTGAAGATCAATTGCCTCGGTAAAAGAAACCGACTGCAAAACAGAAGTGGAGGACCCCACCACAAAACGATCTATTACTCTTTGACAACTCAGCGTTCGAAAAATGTGAGACGGTAGAAAGTAGGGCAACTACGTGAGCGACATTTCTACCAAGTTTCAGGAAAATCCGTCCACCCATGTCCAAACCCGCCGGCTGTTTGCGCGATTTAGTGCATTGTAGCTGCACGAGTGCGGGGGCCAAATGGGCCGAGACAATCCTGTCAAATGTTTGCAGTCGTAAAGCCAGCATTCTGGGCTTTCGAATGAGTCCGCCCACGCCTCAACACGTCATTTGTGCGATGAGAACGACGAATTTGAAATTTGCTTCAAATGTCCAAACCGACACAAAATCTTAGGTCCATGAGCCTGAGGTCCTGGCAACTTCCGCCGACCTAAATGCTGTCTTAAAAGATGCGCCAAATTCTCCTCGAAGGAGGATCTTTTTTGTTTGTCGCATAAAATTCGGAGAGCCGAGAACGGCGCCTCCGAGTGTGGACCTCTTCGATTTTGTGCTTCCACCGTCCGACTTTGGTCGATCGCAACTTTCTTCAATGACATTTCCTGATGATGCCGTTGACTGATGAAACGTTCTTCGTTTCACGACGCGTCTTTTCGTCCACAGCGCGTGGAATTTGGCCGGCCGCGAAAAACGGTACGGCGCGGAACGTTGGCACGGAACGTTGAACGTGCCCGCCGGCGGTCGAAAAGCGCATTTTCGGACTTCGCGCATGCACGTTACTCTAGCCGGAAAAAATTTCATATCGATTGGACAAACGGCTAAAAAGTTGAGGGTGCGAGTCTGACGAACAAACGCACCGGTTTTCCGCATTTACGGGGGGAATCCGATGTTTGCTTGCAGGGTCGAGTGGACCATCGGCGACGGCTGCACGCTGACCTTTCGGGCCAACCAGAAGTATTCCAGCGCAAAGCGTGGGATCGTAAACGTCATCTACATAAGTGAGTTCTCTTATCTATTTTGCTATATTATGCACGTTACCAGGTGACAAAAAATTTGTCCAGTACGTGTCGTGGAACGATTGGACGGCAGTGTTCATTTGGGACAACGCCACCATGTCTAACTACGATACTCCCGTTTTCTGCCAAGGGGCGGTGTTGCGAAAGGACACCGGCGACGGACATTGGTGGACGAACATTAGCTACAAAATTCTCACCGGCCGGGTCGACAGGGCGTTCGTCGTTCACGTGAGTCTTCTCCGCAAATATTTCTCTCCGATCTACCGATGACTTCAGAACTGGCGGGACTTCGGCGAGTACGTCATCCCGGGGCCCAGCACCACCACCACGACCACCCCGACGTCGACCACGAGCGTAAGACGATCCCTTTTAGGCTGTTCTTTCATTCTTTGTTCAAACCACGACTTCCACGACGACTTCCACGTCAACGACCGTAAGCCGCTCGTCCTTGTCAAATCCAACCTCCTGCTCTTACTTCAGACCACGACGACGCCGGAGCCGACGACGACCACCAGCACGTCGACGAGCACGACGACGTCCACGGTTAGTGCCCGCCTCTTGTTCTCTTACTCTTTCCCTCTTCAGAGCACGTCGACGACCACGCCGAAGCCGACAACCACCGTAAGCCGTCCGTTCTTTTTTTTAGCCTCTTGGCTTTTAGACCACGTCCACGTCTACTTCTTCGAGCACCTCCACGTTCACGTCTACCAGCACTTCGAGCTCCACGACGACCACGCCGGAGCCCACGACTTCGACCGTGCCGACCACCTCCACCAGCTCGGTGAGTCGCCTCATTCCTTGCTCTCACTCCCCCACGAACTTCTACAGACCACCCCGAGCACGGTTTCAACGTCCACCAGTTCGACGTCCACCCGCGCCGTTAGTCTCTTCGCTTTCCGCTCAATCCTTACACATGACCCCAGACCACTTCGCTGCCGACCACGGAGTCCAGCACCACGCCGAGCACCTCTTCAAGCAGCAGCTCGACCTCGACGTCTACGCACTTGCTCACGACTCCCAGCACGACGCCGAGCACGAGCACCTCGACGAGCGTCTCGAGCACCGCTGCGCCCTCCAGCTCGACGGTCGACCCACTGGCTGCCGGCCTGCTCCGCCCGACGGCCGCTGGAGCGAACGGAGGCGCTCTGAAGGACTCGGGCAGCGGAATGGAGGGCTGGATGATCGGCTTGATCTCGTGAGTCTCCTCTCTCCATCCCCTCACCCTCTCGTGTGTTCAGCGGTTGCCTGCTCCTCCTGCTCGTGCTGCTGGGCGTCGTCGGCTGCCTGATCTTCTTCCTGGTCGTCCGCAAAAAGAAGCCGAAGGCGAAGGACAAGCCCAAGACGAAGGGGAAGAAGCCGAAGGGCAAATCGAAGGCGAAAAGCCGCCCGTCCGCCGACAAGACCGTTGGGTTCGTCCCGAAGACGGCGGGCGACCAGACGACGAAGAGCGGCTACGGCGCCACGCCGCGCACCGAAGGCGACCCGACGGCGAGCGCGTACGGCGCGCCGAAGACCCAAGGCGGCGAGGGCGGCGGCGGGAACACGCTCTACGGGCCGGCGGTGATCCTCGGCGATCAGACGGCGACCACCGTGAGTCCTCCACCCGCCTTCCACTCTTCATTTCGATTGCAGAAGAGCGGATACGCGCCGGTCGCCAACAAGAAGCTGCGCCGCCCCTGAACGTTGTCTCGTGTGTGCACCAAGTGAAGGGTGCTTTCTTCTTTCTGTCTGTTGTGTTCAAGGAATAAATTCGACTCGTCGAGAAGCGGGGGGCAAGCAGCAGGCGGAATTGGGTTTTTTTCGGAAAGACCCAATCGGTGGAAAAAGACCCAATTTCTATGGCAAAAGAAATTTACGGTTTATTCCATCGGCGATCAAGCAAAAACGGACGGCAACTGGAAGCTACTGATTAGCGTCGTCCAAACACTCGCAATCTTCCCGAGTAAGTTTTCGGACGTGCACAAAGCTTGATGTCGGCGGTAGTGACAAAAACTGCACGTAATTGCGCCCAACCGACGTCTAATGCTTCACGCAAAACGAGCGGGAGCGTGGAGTGCGTGGACAGAGCGATCGGAGCGACCGGCCGCTGGACTCCACGGCTTCGAAACGAACGAACGAACTCGACTGTCGACGAATTCCGATGTTCGGCGGGCGGCTTCTCGCTGCTCCTGTTTCTTCACGGCGAACTGCCGGCCGTCGAATGGAGATCGCAGCCCGTGGCGCCTTCCGATTGCTTTCGCTTGCGTACGAGAGCAAAAGGCGCTTGTCGCTGGAGCAGATCGCTGGAGTTTATTAATGCATGAAGGTAGAAACAAACGATTGTGTTGTGTTGTGATCAATGTATTCCATGGGATTAAAGCTTTCGGTTTTGTTTGATTCGGTGATCCGAACGGCCGCCCGGTTCTTTCGGACGGGAGATCGCGCTGCACACGACGCGGCGCTCAATGGACGACCGTTCCGTTCGACTGGTGGTGATTCGCGTGGTTTCCTTTGCGCCGCTTCTCCTCGCTCTCGTCCACGAGAACAACGTCCGATTCTTCAAAAAGTGGACTCATGACGGCTTCCTGTGCAAGACTGCAATCAAACAGGATTGTAAGTCGCCTACCGTCTACGAAGGCTTGCGGATCGCCGCGAACAACAGATCAAAGAAGCAAACGAAAGGGCGGAATGCTTACCTACTTGCAATTAAATGGCAGGTACGCGCGTCTATGATTAGAAAAGAGAATATTCGTTGATTTCAAAAGCGCCCGTCATGTTTGTGCTTTTAGCCCTTGGGTTCTGTTTTCTTTGTCTTCAAACACGCCATTACAGCACGAGTACGACTAGAAAGCGTTGACCGAGCCGTAAGACAAGAGAACGACCGAAAGTTGCTCGTTTATTTTCATCTTTTGCGCACGTTAATAATACGCTTGCATTTTCTGATTGCGGGGACAGTTGCAGTTGTTCGTGTTGCACGCGGTGGTGCAATACTGTTTTTGTGGATCGCACTGAGTTCCGTCGGGCCTAAAGTAAGGCATGCAGCCGAAACGTCCAAAGTTGTCCGAGTAACAGGACGTGTTGGGGTAACATCGGTAGATACCCGCAGGCTGGAAGGGTGAATTACAACAGCAACTTAAAGCTAAAAACAGTCGTTTATCAAGGTTTTTTTGTTTTTACCTGGTCGTTGAGGCGGCGGTGGAGTAGGGGGTGGAGTTGGGGGTTGAGTCGGCGGCTGAGTCGGAGGTTGAGTGGGGGCGGGCGTCGTCGTAGTTGTAGGGGATGTTGTAGTTGTAGTTGTTGAAGTGGAAGTTAAAGTTAAAGTGGTGGAAGTGGAAGTCGTTGTAGTCGAAGTAGAAGGAGACACAGCGGTTGTTGGTTTGGGTGGTGTGGTCGTCAACTACAAGCAGCGGGATTTGTTTCTATCACGGTTGTCGTACCGTTGTGGACGTCTGCGTAGTTGTGGTCTAAAAGCTCATTCAATTAGAAGTTTGCCTTCTTCCTCACCGTCGGCGAGGTCGGGTGTTGAGTAGACGGTCGGTGAGTGGGCGGGACGGGCGGCTGCCGCGGAACCTTCGGGAAGATTACCCGAAAGGCGGTCGCCTCGAGGACGAGCAACGAGAGAACGAAGAGCCCACGGGCACGCATCGCGGCTCTTTGGTTCGATCGGGACGCCCAAAAGACAAGAACATGCAATGAAACCTCCGCCTAACCGAATGGGTCGTTTGCATAATTATTCTGCTGTTAAGACAAACTGTACAGCTCGTCGTTTCAGACAAACAACGAAACCATGGGATGCGCATAAACGAATGGCTTGCCCGCAAGACAATAGCGGCGGGTTATTAACAGTTTGTACGCATGAAGCCCCAATAGTTGATTGCTTTCTTGTGCGATCGATCAGTTCTGCTTGCACGGCTTCGTGCCGCTTTCGGCGCTTCAGCCGGCCCAACAACCCGCGCCCGCCGCGTAGATCGGCTGGCCGCCCACGTTGCCAGCCGGCGAACGTGAACTACTGGCAGCTGTTTTCGGGACGCTGCCGTCGCTCCGAGTTGAAGTGGAAACGGGCGAACGATTCTTTTTCGAGCTAACAAACACCTGCAGCTTCGTCGCGTACTTTTTCTGTCCCTCCTGCTCTTCCGGCGCTCCAGCTACACTCGAGGAGGAAATTGGCGCCTCCGCCGCCACTCGCAACTGGCGACCATCAGTTCGAACGATTCGCCTATAATTTGGACGATTGATTCGACTGAAGCACTTGGCAGCTCCCTAGTCAACTGGCGAGCGAAACGCCGCCGAATTTCGCGGATCGACGGAATTTGATCTCCGTTGCTGGAACGGAACGAAACTTGTTGTCCGAATGGAAAGCACAAGGCTGGAGTGTTCGCGTCGATTGCTTTTCCTTGATTTCCGCAGCACTGAAGTCGAAGCCTTGGAGGAGAAGCAGGAACCCGCCGCACCAATAGGCCTTCCAGTTTTCGCTCGACGGAGATCTTCGTGTATTCGACGTCGTGCTGTTCCACTTTCAGTTCGAAAGGGCGTTGCGCGGAGAAGGCCGACCGGAAGGCGGGCGGAACGCGTCGTCCGGGTCGAAGAAGCCGGGAACACGCCGCGCGTGTTGCACCCCGCTCCAGAGCAGCCAGCCGGCGATGACGGGAGCGGAGGATTCGCACGGAATGTACCCCTAGATTGCAGAAAAAGGTGGTCTCCGAGCAACCGGGCGAAGAGGAGAGCAAACGATCAGCTTCTCGCTCTGGGCCGCAAATTCAGGCGGCATCCGAGAAGCCGAGCAGCAACAGACGGATTTATTCCGCTGTTGAACCAACGCTGCCTTTTGATCGATCCACCGCTTTCTTTCGTTGATCAGAAAACGGCGTGACTCGCTCAAATCAACGCCCGCAATCGATCGTTCTCCTCATTTGTGGCCTACGCAATTGCAGCTGGCGACGAAGTTCTGGCCTCGCTTCGAGCTCTCCGGCGGCCCGGTCGCGCGGATTCGAACCGCGAGACGGTCGCGCGTTGATTTCAAGTGGGCAACGAGCTGAACGGGACGCGTGAGTGAAGGCCGTGGTCGTTTGATCGTTGAGCGCTGGGGTCTTGAAAGAAGCGCCCGTTTTCTCGTGTGGATCGCCCGCTCGTTCAAGCGCTCGAAAGGAACACTCAACGGAAGCAAGCGAACTCACCTCCCGCACGCGACTCTTCTCTTTCGAACCCAATCGCGTGAATTGACGGCGGTAGGCGGCGGGCGTTCGGCCGAAAGCGGAGCGCAAAATCGCCGAAGAAATCGGCGAGCAGTCGGGGCGACGCGGCGATCTCCGCCGCCATTCGCGACTCGCCGCCCTTCCGTTCGAGCAGTTCGCCTTCGATTCGACCGGATCGATTCGATCGAAACGAGCAAGAACTCACGACCCAACACGCGATCGAACGAACGGAAGGTTTGGACGAACAACCGCCGCCTTCCTCCGATCGCCGGCTGGTGGGCGACCCACCGGAGGACCTGCAGACGGAGCGGAGTGAAGCGATCGGTGGAGAACGAACCTTCGACGAGTCCCCCACGTGCATGAGGAGGGCGAAAGAAACGAGCAGCGAGTTCGCGTGGTCAGCGCCCAAATGAGGAGTTCTTTGGGCGCCGGCAGCTCCACTTTGAGAGCCGAGCGGTCGGTCCACGAGCGGAGAAGACGGGCGGACGGCGAGTGGAGCAGACGGCGGAGAGTTGGGTCCACTGGAACGAAAGGAACGAAGCTTCTTTTCCTCTCTGGCCACTCACTTCTCGCCTCCAGCTCCTTGCCCACTTGTTCAAAAGGCGTTGTGGGGCACCTCCGACCCGAAGGCGGCGATCGGAAGAACGAAGAAGGCCGAAGCGAGGAGCAGAACGAGAAGCTTCATTTCCTTTCCAGTGGGTGGCTTGCGGCGGGTATTCCCGGCTTTCATCCCACCCGGTCCCCGCCGACTGCTCGCCGGAATGTCGCTCGATTGTCAAAAGTTGCTCGCTCGAACGGCCGGTCGGCTGGTGGTCACACGCGAGCGAACGGAAAGCGGAAGGAGCGGCCGGTGTTTGCTCAAAACGGCTGTTTTCAGTGGCCGATTGTGTGCTGCAGAAAGAAGGCAGTTCTCGTCTTCGAAAGAGGAGGGAGGAGATGGTCGGCAACAGGAGAAGTGGAAGCAGCAAGCGAGTGGAAGTGGACCGTCCTGCTCGTCGCAAGTGGAATGCTTGGCTCGCTTTCCGCAAGGTTTCGAGTCGCTCACTCATTTCATCGCCCCCCGTTGTGTTCGGTTGTGCCCCTTCCGGTTTAGACGAGCGAGCGGACGAGCGAGCGGATGGGCGGAATGGTCGACAGCGGAGGACTTGCGTGCTCGCTGGGGATCGCCCTCCTCTTTCTCCTCTTCAGTCGGGCGACGAGCGCCGAGTGCGTCGAGAGCTTCGGCAACAGCGTGTACATTCCCCCTCTTCCTCGAGTAACGTTCGCTTCTTCAGCATTTTGAAGCCCAACAACACGACCTGCATGGACGTCGAAGTGAAGCTTCTCGTCGAGCAGCAGTTCCTGGCATTCAGCGTTCGTGCGAGAGGCGAAGTCAAGAACTATATCGAGTATGCTTTGCCCACTCTTCTTACATGCTTCTGCTGAACCTTTCAGCCTTCCTTTGACGTTTGGGAAGGTCTGCCGTGTGGCCGCCGTCCTGCGTGAAGCCATTCCGGACGAGCCTTACCACTGGCCACAACGCTTCCTCGCCAAGGACAGTAGGTGGATGGCCGTTGTTTCGCGCCTTAGACGTGCGTTTAGTCAACAAGGACTTCAATTACCCCGTGGAAGCGACGCTCACTCCCACGCAGCTGGTGTTTAGTTCGCAGGTTTCCGGAGTGGTCAGCTGCGACTCCGATCCGTTCGAGTGGCTGAATCGCACTCACTACGTGGTGTCCGTCCGCTTCATCGTTTTCGGTCGCGATTCGATCGACGACTTCGTCCACAATCCGCTCATCAACTTCGTCTTTGTGAGTTCACCTTCGTTCTTCCTTGACTACCCTTCGTCCAGCACAACGCCGCTCTCTACTCTCCCGCGGAATGTCTGGCACTTCCGCCCGAGAAGCTTCCGATCGCCTTGATCGTCGTCTGGTGAGCCGCCCCTCACTCCGCCCCTGATCCCCTTCTTCCAGCATCTTCGTTCTCCTCTTCATACTGTTGCTGGCGGGCATATGCGTCGCCTTCTGCAAACACTCGAAGAAGTGCTGCTGGAGCAGACAGCCGACGGCCGCGGAGGTCGACGGAGCGCCCGCGCCCCAACCGACCGCCATCGCACGCCAGCAGCCGCCGATCGCCGCTCCGCAGCGCCCCGTCGTCGTCGCGGAGGGCAGTCGCTCGAAGGAAGCGCTCCCGTCCGTCCGCTCGCTGCCCTCGAAGAAGAGCCGGACGGCGGCGACCGTCGTGTGTTTCCCTTCGCCCCACTCACTCCTCTTCACTCGCTTCTTGCAGGACAGCCCGTTGTGATGCCTAACGTTTGTGTCGTGAAGATTGGAGCTCGTTGTTTGTTTCTTTTGAATTGTGGAGAGTTGCCATGGAATAAAGGAAGTTCTTTGCGGTCCACTTGCTGCAAGTCGTCGCCGCTTGTCGCGATAAACAAGGGCGACTGCACCAACGGACGGCCGCCGACCTCCGCACTTTCCGGCAACAACAGAAGGCCGCAAAGCGAGCGAGAGGGAATCGATTGATCAACTGCGTGGTTTCGTCGGTTGCAGCCGGAGGAAGACGGCGGTTGAACAGGCGAACGTGGACGAGAAACAGCAGGGTCTCGAATGAAGGACGCGGATGGAAGACAGCGAGCGGGCGGCAGAAGGCGGTTTGTTGGCCGACTCGTCGCCTGCTCGCTCATTCGTCCTTTGTCGAGTTTCCGCTCCATGAGTGTGTGCTCCACGCCCTTTTGCGGGAACGAACAGTCATCCGTTCCAATCGACAGGCGGACTCGCTGTCGATTGAAAAGAACGAGGAGAAGAAGCGAATCCTTGGCTTTAGGACGAACAAGTGAGTGTTGCTTCTTCCTCCGCATCTGCACTTGGTGCACGAGAATCAACACGCCCTCACACAACACGAATCCGAATTCATTGATTGTCGAAACACAACAAAAAAGAGGGAAACGGCGGGGAGATCACTGCTTCTTGTGCGCTCCAAACCCGTCCGCCCTGCAGAAAGCGAGCGAGCGAGATGGGAGCGAGGAAAGGAGACGAACGTTTGCGGATTCGGAGCGGGAGTTCCGTCCGCCGCTCCAGCTCGCGCATCGGCCGCCTCGTCGCCTGCAAGCCACCCATGAGTTAATGGATGGGAGAGAGAGGGCCTCCGAACACACCTCGAAGACGGCCGGTGGGCGACTGGCCGCCATGCACGCGCGTTTTGTCGCCGAAAGTGGCGATGAAGCGGATTTCGTCCATCGGCACGCCGTCGGCCGGATCCACCGGCTTGGGGGGCGCGGGCGGCGCTTCCTTCTTCTTCCGAACGCTCTGCTGCAATCGGGGAAAGTCGGGAGCGTTCGCCAACCGCACGCACCTTCTTCTTGCCGCCGCACTCCGCGATCACGAACGTCGCGGCGAGGAGCGCGACGGCCGCACGGCCCCCAACACACGAGCAGATCGGCGGCTTCCATTCGCGTCGACTCGGCCGCAACGGGAGGACGGCGACCAGCCGTGACAAAAGTGAGCAATCAAAAGGTCGAGTGGTCGTTCGAAAGCGTCTGTTGGCGTTCATGCAAATCCTCCCGGATTTGGGGCGCAAATGCACATCGGCCGCTCCACTCGACGCGCAGACTCGCCGAACAAGCAAACCAATGGGCGCGCTCCTTTGATCGAGTGTACTCGACGGACGGTCGTTTCGGTCGTGTGCCGCGCGATCTCTTCGCATTTGCCGTGCTCGGCGGCTGTCGGGCGGGGATGGCGAGCGGAACGAACATCGGCTTTGAGAGCGGCAGAAAGTTGAACAGGCAGGCGGACGCGGAAAGAACGCAACGGTAACACAAGACGCGGCAGCGGGAAGATCGACCAACGCCTTGCTCGTTTCGGTCGGATGGCGGCCGTAATTCCCAATAGGTCGCCATCTCTCTCCGGAGACCCACTCGCAGCTGCTGATTACGTGAATTGCAAAGGGGAGGAATGCGGGGCGTGCGCGCTATCTGCCAATTTTTTGACTCCGCGGAGCCCACTATCACGCCCGCCGTCTGGAATTCTCGCTGCCTGTTGTTGGACTTCGCTGCCCCTCTACACTGATGAGTCTTGGAACAAAGAAAGAAACGAGGGAAGAAATGGGTGTTTATCCATTAGCCCCAACAGTACATTAGAGAAAGAAAAGATGAGCTGCATTCGCTTCGTTCAGTGCTCATAGAGAAAGAAGAGGATGCGGATGCCCTCATGGGCGAGCGAAGCGACAAAGATGGTCTGATCGGGCCGCTTGATCGTCTCGTGGAACTCCCAACGGAACAGGTCGATCACGGGGCGCCGATCCGCTTCTTCCCATTTGTTCTGGAAGAAAAAATAAAAGCGGCAGAACGTGAAGAAGCAAACCTCGTCCCACATGATGACGCGGAAGTCGACATCGTTCGATTGGAATCCCGCGGCTCGCAGCGCCGTGGCGAATGCCTTCGCTTCGTTCTCAAGACACTTGATTGGCGAGAAATCAAGTTCCTGTAAACACAGAGCAGTCAACTTGACGCACGCCTGAATTCATACGTCGATCTCGACTTTTCGGCGCGTCTGGCACGTGAGCTTGAAGTGGTCGTTAATGGTACGCATGTGGGGAAGCGACTCCGGAATTCCCTTCACGTACTCCGAGTTGATGTCGGCGGAAATGTAGAGCTCCTGCAGGTGGTCGTTCCGATCGAGTGGCTCGCGAACGCTCAGCTGATTCTCCTCGTAGTAGTGTGAGTAGGACCAAGGACTGACATCGATTTGGCGGCTCTTCAAGCGGAAGACATCAGCAAGATCTGAAACGAAGAAGTGAAGGTTTGCTGCTAGCTAATTCACTAACACGCATCCTTGTTGAAGTCGTCGAGCTCGTTTCCTCCGTCCTTGTTGAACAGTTCCGCGAATTTGACCGATTCGAGCAGAGTCGCCCGCTTCCGAAAGAGCGTCGCGATGCGCAGAGCGTCGGTGTCCAAACGCGTCACCGAATCGGGCAGCGAGTCGACGACGAAGTCAGCCGCCGGGTAGTCGAGCTTGCGGGTGGTCAGCTGGATCGACGACAAGAACGGGAGAGCTGAATGACAGCATGTGAGGCGTGGTGGAGCAAAGCGGGAACTCACCGCGCAGCTTGTCGGCCACTCGCATCCACTCGAGCAGCAGCTCGAAGTCCGCGTTGTCCGGATCGACCGCCCACTCGATCTCGATCTCCTGCAAGTTGTGGCAGAGAGCGAGGAGAGCGGCAACGTCTTCGTAGGTCTGCGCGAACGGGGCGACCGCCGGCGAAAAGTCGATCGAGCCGTCGTCCGCGATTCGAATCTTCGCCGCTTTCAACCGTTCCGCAGCGGAATGAGGAGGCTCTTCGGTACGCGGCTTCTTCGGTTCGGTCGCCATTTTGCCTGGAATGCGGAAGGAATTCGGAGGATTTCGCAAGAATTTCGCAATAATCGATTTTCGACGTGCTTCGGAGAAAATGGGCAGATTTTGCGGGGATTTGACCCAAAGTGCACGGAAAATTCATCAGAACGCTCAAAAGCAAGAAACTCACCTCGATCGACCAAAAACCCGATCAAAAACAAGACGGGAACACACGAACCGGCGGGCGGAAAAGCGGCCGAGCAGTCGGAAGGCGCAAAAGGCGACGGAACGCCAAATCGCCGGCCGTCCGCGTCTCCGCGGCGAGAGCTCGAGCGAGCGATCCGTCCGCCGACTCACTCTACAGCGTTGGTTTGGGTCGGAGACGAACGACAAGACGAGTGGGAGAATGAGAACCAAGCGGCGTGAACCAAAGAGAGATCGCAGAGGACCCTCTTGCTGTCTGCTCGTTGCTCAATTCGCTCTTGCTGTGAGCGAAGAAGCGATCGACTGCTCGCCGGGCGGGCGGGGGCAAACACACCGGCTGAACGTAGCTTAAACGCTCGTTTCCTTGGTAGTCATTCAAGTCAAAAGTTCCATGCACTCATCTTCGTTAACAAAAAGAAGTTCGCTTTCACTGCGCGATCGCCGAAACCACGCTGACGGGCGTCGAATTGGTTGTCCCGCGCGTGCCTCCGAGCATGCGGCCGAGAGCACGACGAAGCGAGCCGAACAGCAGGACGGGCGCCCACGTTTGTAGCAGCTTGGCGAGCGGCGCAAGGGAGACCTCCCTTCCGTTCCATAAACCGAGGAGGTTCGCGAAGACGAGAAGAAGCATGAATCGGGGAAGAGGGTCTAAACAATCAAATACACTTGTGTTCTTGCTTGTTTCCGCCTTGATCAGCAACCAGCGCGTGAATCGCCGCAGGAAGAGGCGCGTTTCGGGCCGCAAACTCGCGCCATCGACGCGCACGCGCCGAATCGACGCGGCGCCCAACCACCGGGCGCCCATGAGCAGGCCCAACGATTCGTCCGTCCGCAGCACAATTAACAGCGCGCAGTGCGGGCGTTTAGGAGCAGATTGACGGCCGTCGAGAGGGCAACAATCGGCAGCAGGCGGCGGAGGAGGCGGCGAGGGGACGGCGGCGTTCGACTCAACCGGCGAATGCCATGAAAGAACGCGGAGAAGTGCGCACTCCCGGATCACTCGACAGCGGAACCACGTTTCAAGGCGGTCGGCGCGGAGGTCGCCCATTGCAACGCCATCCCGACGGCAGCGGGAAGCCGGCGGACGGGACCGAAGAGGACGAGCAGCTCGTTCGTTTCGTTGATTCGGAAGAACCAAGGGGAAAAGTATCGTTTTAAATGATCTAATGGAACTCCCCGCTTCACGCCGCAAAGCAGCAGATAGCGCGGAGATCCGCGCCGGCAACACCGCCCGGTAGTCCAGCATCAAAGCGGCGGATCGCCGGAGGATCACGGAGATCAACAACTGAGTGGAGGCGAAGAGATTCGAGAACAGCAGGACGCGTTCAAACAGCGTGTTGTGGGCTATTCGTTGATCAAGAGAGAAACCGTCGGAATTTGGACCGAACGAGCGGAAGAGAAAGCGGAACTTCCGAGTTTGTCCGAGTGATCAAAAGAGAGAACACAGTTCACTTACCGCTTAACGCAATTGACGAGTGCTTGCCCACGCGACCACACGGATTGCTCGTTGAGCACTGGAAAGCCGGCGAGTACTGCAAACGGAAACCCGCCGCGATTCTTTCCGCGTTAGCGAGCGGGGCAAAGTGACGCACGTCCGCTGGGCGACCGGCCGCCGCTCGCTTCCGTCCGTCATCATCTTGCTTTTCTGTCTTGTTTTGCGCGTCTTTTTTGTCATTTTTGGACTCCCGATCGTCTCGTCTGCTCCAGGATCGCCCTTCGCTCGTTACGTGTCGTGGAATGGCCGCGGCGGACGTGAAAATCGAGCCGAAGAAGGAGGCGGAGGTCGCACAGCCGGGCAACAATTCCACCGCTTCTTCGCACGTTCCACCTGACGTGAGTTCCATTTCCGACTTCATCTTTATTCTGGCCACTTGCAGCAACTCTGCGGCGTGTGCGGCATCGACCTGGGGGGCCCCGCGAACCGAGCGCGACACGAGGAGTGTCACGCACGAGACTACGCGTGGATTTGCTCCATTTGCCGCGTGCCCTGTCAGAAACGGTCCGAGCGAGCAAAACACGAAGCGAAAACGCACGGCTATCAGCGGCACGCGCTGGACTGCAAGAATCCGCGGCCGATCAAACTGCTCAAGGTTCTTCGTTCCTGCTCGTCCTCCCTTTCATCCACATCCTTTGTTTAGAGCCAATTGTCCGCCGTTTTCAACGTTGGGACGAAGCTGCTGAACACGCAGTCCGCCGCGGAGTTCTCGGCGGCCGCCGCATGCGGGAACTCGCAGGAAGTGGAGGCGACGGAGGCCGAACTTCGCGATCTGATGCGCACCAAACCGCACCGACCGCCTCCGCTCGTTCGTTTGCCGTTTGTTTGAATCCCACGCTCAACCGTTTCTTCCTGCAGTCGCCGTGCACGTGCTGTGGAATGAAGAGCTTTTGGAGGCCGAAGGCCCGCGAAGATCACGTCCGCTCGCACGACGCCATCGGCGGCTTCAAGTGTTCCCTGTGCGGCATCTACAAATTCGACTGTGGCACGCGGAATGAGCACGAGCGGAACGTGCACGCAATGAAACGGCACGACGTGGATCGCAGCCGAAAGGAGGCCATCCGCATCCTGTCGGTGAGTGTCCACCTTCCGCTCTTTCATTCTTTCTACCGTTCAGGAGGACCGGAAGCTCTTTCGGCAGGTCGGCGCGAACATCAGGGAGATCCAACGGACGGCGGTCGCGAGCAACGCGCCGTCTGGCCCGCCGGCTGTGGTCTGCGAGAAGCCGCCGGGTGCGGCGAAGAAGAAGCGCGCCCAATCGGTCGCTTCTTCTGCCGCCAAACGCCGCCGCCGCTCTCCGTCCACCTCGAGCTCCAGCGACCGAATGGAAGAGAACGAGATCCTGTTGAGCGACTTCGAAGACGAACCGCCTTTGAACGCTTCCGATCAACAAGTGGTGCCCGAATCGCCGCTCGCCGAAGCGATCGCTCAGCCGACCGCTTACTGGGAGGTTCGTTTCTTGCATCTCTCTTCTTTTGGTAGCCGGTTGTTCGGTTCAGATCGAGAAGCTGCTCCACGATTGGTTGGGGCAACAATTCCGGGCGACCCACGAGGAACTCCACGCGCGCATTCGGAAGTTGGAAGAAGAAGTTGCGGACAAAGACGGGAAGCTGGCCGCTGCCGCCGAAGAAGTGAGCATCCCATCAAGTTCTATCCCTCTACTAGTGGCTTCAGATTAAGACGCTGAAGACGAAGGTGCAGGAGTTGGAGAGCCGCTCTTCTTGCTCGTCGGTCGCCCGGTTCCAGCTTGAAAGCAAGGCGAAGGCGGTGGAAGCGGACCCACTGGCGGCCGGATGGAAGCGAGTGGGCTTTCCTCCGTTTCCTCTTCCTTCATCCATCCGCCGGCTTGCTTTAGGTCGACGAGCCGGAGAACGCCGTGATCTCCTCGTCACGTTCCGCTTTGATCGTGAGTTTCCGCTTGCTCCTCCACGCACTCCTCCCTTCTTATCGATTCGTGCAGACCGAGTGCGCGAAGCTGTTCGAGTCGGGAGTTTCGATCGGAGCCGCCGCCGATCTGCTCGTGTTCGCCGTCCGCCACGAAATCCGCGAGCTCGCCGCCCGTGTACTCGAGTGGGCGGAAGCGAACGGCGGCAAGGCGGCCCTCCTGCTCGAGCCGTCAATCGCCGGACTGCTCACGACGGACATCGAGTTGTACAAGCAGATCACCCAAGTGATGTGATGAGATCCCGCTTGTGTTGTCGTTTGTTGTCGTTCATAAATGAATTTAACCGACTACTCTCCGCCTGCTTTCTTTTGCAGACTGTTGGACCTGAAAATCCGGGAGAAAATCAAACGCAGGCATTCTTTTGAGGTCGCCCTTTTGCGTTGCAAGATCGAGCGTCAAAGAGGAGAAAGCTTAAATCGCCAACAAGTTCTGTCTTTATAAACAGACATCAATCGAGCGGAGCGACCGGGGACTCGTTTGGCAGACCGGTCGGCTCGCAGCGAGTGTGATTTGAAGGCTTTTCGGCCTGCACTGCAGTCGCCAACAAGCCACAGACTAACTTTATGTCTGCTTGTGGACTACTGCGACCAGAAAAGAAAATCGCGATCACTCCCTGAACACACCTCTTCGTTTCGGCTCATGCAGGTGCACTTGAACGAACTCAAAACAACTCCACACGCTCCATTGGAGAGAGGGCTCGCGTTCCTCACTTATCGCTCACAAAATCGACGGTATGGGAATGCTCGCGGTAAACGCCGATTGCGTTTTGCCGATCGGTGAGCTCGCCCGGCGTCCCCCCGCCGCTTGCTGCTTGGCTCAGTGGTCTGTTGGCGGCAGTTGACCTCCGACCGCTCCCACTTTTTTCTCCTTTCCTCCTACCATGAACTGTGTGCCGTCCAGCAATCGGCAAACGCGCCCGCTCGAACGTTCCGAGTTCTCTCATTTTTGTGGGCTTATTTTTTTGCGCGTTCCACTTCGTAGTCATGAGCGTCTGGTTTTAGAAGCGTCTATTCGTTGAACACTCCGACGAATGGCGGCGGGCGACGTGACAATGCGGGCGGAGGGAGAACGGAAAGACGGGAGTCCCGCGGCCGGTCTTCCCGACACGTCTTCGAACATTCCGCCGAACGTGAATTTTTTCTTCTTACTTCTCCTTTATTCGCGCCGTTTACAGCAACTCTGCGGCGTGTGCGGCATCGACCTGGGGAGTGCCTCAAACCGTGAACGGCACGAAAAGTGCCATGGAGGGGACCACGCCTGGATTTGCTCCGTTTGTGGCGTGCGCTGCAGAAATTCTTCCGATCGTGCTCACCACGAAAAGAGTACGCACGGATTGCGGCGGCACCCTTTGGATTCTGAAAATCCGCAGCCAATCAAACTGTTGAAGGTGCTCGACTTCTTTGTTCATTTTATCCCGGTGTTTAGAGTCAACTGGCCGCTGTTTTTAACGTCGGCTTCAAGCTGCTCGACACGCAGAGCACTGCTGAGTCCTCGGGCGCCATCAACTCGGGTTCGATCGAAGTGGAGGCGTGGAGTGCCGATCTTAAAGAGCTTATGCGCTCCAAACCCCGTCGACCGCGTGCGCTCGTTCGTTTCTTTTCCGTTGTATTTTTGCTACTTACCATCGCTTTTTCAGCCGTTTTTCGGATTTTCCTGCAAGCCGTGCGAGATCTGCGGATTAAAGGGATTCCGCAGTCCGAAGGTCCGCGATGAGCACGTCCGCTCTCACGAACGAGCGGACGGTTTCAAGTGCTCTCTGTGCGGCATTTACAAGACGCATCCCAGTGTGCGCAACACTCATGAGCGCGAATTGCATGGACTCGCACGCCACCAGGAGGATCTTGGCAGAAAAGAAGCTATCCAAATCCTGTCGGTAAGTGTTAGTTTTCTACTTTTTCTTCTGTACTCTCGTCTTTTAGGGGCAGCAACAAAAACTTTTTCACAAAGTCGGCACTAACATTAAGACGATTCAGCGGACGGCGGTGGCGAGTAATTCTTCGCATCTTCTGCCGGCTTCGGTCTGGCAGAAACCGAAGAAGACGGACGGCGAAGCAAAGAAACGGCCCGCCCGCTCGTCCGTTTCCTCTCGCGTCAAACGCCGCCGTCGATCCTCGCCATCTTTGAGCGAGGAGGAAGAGAAGGATGAAGAGGAAATGATCACGTCCAGCGAAGAAGGCGACGAGCAGGAGGTGGCCGAGCCGGCCGCTCCCACCGCTGAGGATTTGCAGTCAGTCTCCGAGCCCGCGACGCCCGACCAGCTGCCGCTCGTCCAATCGATCGATCAGGCGCCTGCCGCCCCGTCGACCTCGCACTGCACCGCCGTTCAACCGAGTGCTCACTTGGAGATTCGTTCTCTTTTTTCGACTCGATCCTCACTGGTGTTCGTTTCAGATCAAGAAGTTGCTGAACGGCTGGTCGGAGCAACAATTCCGGGCGGCCCAAGAGAGGCTTGTCGCGGATTCCCGCGATGAAAGCGGCCGCACCGAGCGGGAAGAGTTGCCACCCAAGAGAACAGTCGACACCGCGAAGGAGGAGCCCCGCGATCGCCCACCGCCGCCGTCCGCCGCCGCCCCGCCGCCATTCGAGCCCGACGGACGCCCCCGATCGGCGGCCGACTTTCTTCCGCTCCCGCCTTCCGCTCCCACCCGTTCTCCCCACTTGTTTTTCCTTCGCGTTCGTGTTCCCCACCGCCCTCACTGACCCTCTTTGTTCCAGCAAAGAGGGGCACAGTCCCCTCTTTTGTACGAAGCGACTTTCGCCCCTCCAATAAACCTCCGACTTCCATCGATTCGGCCGTCGGCCCCCGAGAGGAATCTTCCTCACCCGATCTCTTTGGACACTCGTCGAGCAGCCCCGTCTGCCCCGCGACAAGTGGTGACCCCAGAAGCGCCAACGACCTTTCGCCCGCCTTCCACCAAGTACCCGCTTGAGTCTTCGGACTTCCAAGCCGAAGCCGACCTTCGACGAACCGAACGGGAGTGTGGAGAACGAGGGAAGAGACCTACGGGTGACCCCAAGGAGTGGATTCCGTGAGACCCCTGCGGGGCCACGTGCCGACCGAGAGCGGTCATTTGAATCGGATCGAACGGAGTTTCGTGGCCTCGAGAAGAGCGCCGACCGGAGGGGAATCACCCCGAAACGAATCCCACGAGCGGACATTCGAGTTGAGTTCAGTTCCGTCCGAACGGAAGTGAATCAACGACTCCCGACAAGCGGGAACGAAGGACAGCGAGTCCAAATTGAGTACTTTCGGCCAATTCGAGCCACTGAGTCGAGTCACTT
Organism: Aphelenchoides fujianensis; assembly: GCA_024699865.1. Taxonomy (NCBI): domain Eukaryota; kingdom Metazoa; phylum Nematoda; class Chromadorea; order Rhabditida; family Aphelenchoididae; genus Aphelenchoides; species Aphelenchoides fujianensis. The sequence goes on along the minus strand of JAMPIO010000055.1, from coordinate 524,173 downwards.
GTTGTTTTCGGGTGCTTGGGCCAACAGAGCGGCCATTTCGACTTGTTTTCGAGTGCGTGGGGAGGCTTGTAGGCGAAAACACGCCGAACTCAAGTCCGCGACCTTCGGTCTCCGCGTGCAAGCGGCCCGTTCGCAGACGGCCGCCGAGCGAAGCGGGTGACGCAATCCCGCCCGCCGACTCGTAAACAAGCGGCGGCCGTCGGGAAAAACAACGCCGAGCGGACCGACCGGCTTTGTAGTTTGTGCGTGCGTGCGCCCGACCGCCGTGCGGCAAGCGAGCGACCGACGAGCGGGAAAAAGGTGCCCGCCGCCCGTCCGAAGCGCGGCAGAGTGAACGCCGCGAGCTCCGCGTTTGATCGAGGAGCGAGAGCGTTCGTCAAGGATCCGTTCCGAGATGCCGCCGCCGACCACATTCGCGTCGAAGTCGGGCGCCATCCGTCAGTTCTACGGCATGGGCCTCAAGCGATTGCGCGAACACACGGCCACGGCCGACGCCTACCAGGAGGTGCTCGAGGATGACGGGGCGGGGCGCAGCAAACGCGCGAACGCCTCGCGCATCGAATGTCAACTCATCCGAATGAACACGACGCTTCGATCGTTAGAACGAGCAATGCTGAAAGCCAAAGAGAACTGGGCCAAATGGGACACGCTGTGCTTCGGCAACGACGACGAGACCCTGTACAGGGAGACCTGGAAGGCAGAAGAGGGACACAACGTTCCTGAACTTCTCTCCGACGCCGAAGAAGCATTTGACCACGTGAAGGGGCTAATCGGCGTGGCGACCGTCCTGCACTCGCGACTGAGCGACGAGTTGAAGGACGAGACCTTCAATCTGTCGGGCGGAGGAGGAGGAGGATCGGGATTCTCGTCCGTCCCTCCGGCCGCTCCGATGGCTCCCGCTTTCGGGTACCCGTCCATCCCGACGCGTCCGCCCATCCCCACGATTAAACCGCCCCACTTCGGCGGCGACGTGGGCGAGTTCCCGCAGTTCCTGCAGATCTTTGAGGCCGTCATCGATTCGCAGCCGCTCTCGAACGTGCAGAAACTCGCACATCTTCTTTCCTTGCTGAAAGGAGATGCGAAGCGCGCGGTCGATTCGTACCCGTTGCTTGCCGAGAATTACGACGAGGTCAAGCGGGTTTTGATCCACAAGTACGGCCGCAAAGACGTGATCCAATCGCGATTGATCGAGGACCTGATGAGCCTGAAAGATCCGAAGGATCGAGTTGCCGACTTGCGTTCGTTCCTGGAGGCGGTCCAGCGGATTTCGCGCCAACTAGAGAACCAGGGATGCCATTTGGACTCCGCGTTGGCGACGCACGCGATTCAAACGAAACTCCCGCCCAGCATCAACAGCGAGCTCAACAAAATTCGATTGGGACGCGATGAGTGGAATCTGGAATTGCTTTGCAAGTACATGTCCAGCACGCTGGAAGTGCGGGAGGAAACCGAGCGAATGCAGGACATCCAGCTGAGCCGACGGTCCACGCACGTGACGGGAGGCGGAATGAATCACTTCTACCGCAAAGAACCTGAGCGACTCGACCGCCGGCGAGATTCGCGAGATGACGCGAGCCGAGGACGCCGAGCAGACGAGGATGACTATCGCCGGGAGCCGTGGAGAACCATCCGGCGCGTAGACTTCGGATTAGACGACAAGCGGACGTCCTATGCCGTCGACAAGCGTCGCATCAAATGTTTTCGGTGCGGAGAGCACGGCCACCGAGTCGCAATGTGCTGGTCGGCGAAGCCCGCCAACGAGCGGAAACCGAAGCGAATGAGCGCGCAGCAATCGGGAGACGCCAGAGAGCGCTCCACGTCGGCGAACGAAGCGCAGAACGCGGAGCAAGTGGAATACCAGCCCGCTCCGACGCCCACCTTTGAGCCGCGCGCACGTGAATTGCATCCGAAGGGAATCCTGAAGAGCAGCAAAGTGAATGGCGCTCCAGTTGTTTACGAAGTGGACGAGGAGTCGAGTGTCCTCGAACCGGAAATCCCGTCCGAACGGATCGACCGCCTGCCACTCGTCATGGTCGACGTGATCAACGAGAAGTCGAAGAAGTCCATCCGATTGGCCGCACTTCTCGACACGGGCGCCAACGCCAACTTCGTAACCACGAGCGTTCAGAAGCAGCTTGGCCTGCCGAGCAAGCCGGAGCACGGCGTCCAACTGATTGGATTCGGAGGACGGTCAAAGAAGGCCGTGACCACGAGTGTCCGCCTTGGAATCCGCCTACAGAGCGGAGAAGTCATGCCGCTGGAGGCAACGGCGATGCCGCAATTGATGCACCGACTGCCAGTGACCGAAGTGAAAGTGAACGGCTGCAAGACGCTGAGGCTGGAGCCGCAGATGATCATCGGCACGCAGCACGTGTGGAATCTGCTGCGCATTCCCACTCGAAAGAACGAGGAGGGATTCACGATCGTGAGCACCGCGATCGGCGACGTGGTCATCGGAGAGGACCGATTGACTCGCCCTCCGGACAATAGCACGAGTCGCGGCCGGGAGGAGCGACTCCGTCGAGCGAAAAGCCGAACGAACGGCGCATTCGAGTCGCGGCAAACGGCCGACGGAGTGCGCGATTGGCGGAAAGAGCCCCAAACGGAGGGCAAACAGCGGACCCCACTCGATCGAAAAAATGAGCCGCACAATGCGAAGCCGCCCGATCCGAAGCAGTCGAAAGCGCCGGGGCAGAGCGGACAGCCGCAATTCGTGAACGTGATCACTTTGATGAGCATCGTGAAACGGCGCCAACGGAAGGCGATCAAGCCGACTGGGTCGAAGAGCCCGGACGGAACTCGTGAGCGAGTGGGTCGATGGACGGCCCGAGAGCCGCCTCCAGCGGCCAAGATGAAGACGGACACGAAGCAGAGTGCTCGGGCTACGCAAGCCAAACGTGCAAAGGGTCGTGGCCAACGCAACGGAGTCGTTGTGACTACCGACAGGATGCGCACAGTCGAGTCGACCGTCCAAGTATACGGTCGAGGCATCCACTGGAAAGAGTGGAGCGCCCGCCGTTCGTTCCACCAAAAGCCGCCCGACGGGCGCATGAATCGCGACTGCTCGGCCACCGAAGTGAAGCCGGCCGAAGAGAGCGATTACTCGCACATCGGTCGCCATTGAGCGCGTGTGTTAGGGAGTGAATCGTTGATGAGTCAATTTGTTGAAGCGAAGGAAAACGTCGATGAATCGACCTGTTTAATTGAAGTGTTTAAGCCGCTTAACGGCCAGTTCATTATCCTGCAAAGGAGTGTTGTTGTTTCCCATCAATTCACCCATTTGTCGGCGAACAAAGGGCAGGCCGGGAGTGTCGCGGATTCCCGCGATGAAAGCGGCCGCACCGAGCGGGAAGAGTTGCCACCCAAGAGAACAGTCGACACCGCGAAGGAGGAGCCCCGCGATCGCCCACCGCCGCCGTCCGCCGCCGCCCCGCCGCCATTCGAGCCCGACGGACGCCCCCGATCGGCGGCCGACTTTCTTCCGCTCCCGCCTTCCGCTCCCACCCGTTCTCCCCACTTGTTTTTCCTTCGCGTTCGTGTTCCCCACCGCCCTCACTGACCCTCTTTGTTCCAGCAAAGAGGGGCACAGTCCCCCTCTTTTGTACGAAGCGACTTTCGCCCCTCCAATAAACCTCCGACTTCCATCGATTCGGCCGTCGGCCCCCGAGAGGAATCTTCCTCACCCGATCTCTTTGGACACTCGCCGAGCAGCCCCGTCTGCCCCGCGACAGGCTCAACGCCCGCATTCGGCAGTTTGAAGCAGAAGTCGTTGAAAGGGAAGGGAAACTGGCCGCGGAATCGCAGAAAGTGAGTGCTTGATCGGCGGAAGGCGGTTCAAGCTTCTAATTTTAGGTCTTCTTTCTGCAGTCCAGAAACGCCGAGTTGGAGACAAAGATGGGGGAGGAGCGGCGGGCGCGCGTTGAGATCAGCGACGAGGTTCGTTCTGTTTCCTCCACCCAACCACTCGCCGTTTTCTAGAATAAGAACTTGCACGGGAAAAATGACGAGCTCGTGTCGAGCGTCGCCCGCTTGGAGTCGAAGAACGCCGCATTGGAAGCGAAAAGCAAAAAAGAGTTGCGCGCACGCGCTGAGATCTGCAACAAAGTTCGACCCCCCTTCCTTTGCACCAAATCACTTGCTGTTTTTCCAGAACAAGGACTTGCAGGGGAAGAATGAGGAGCTCAAATCGACAGTCGCCAGATTAGAGGCGGAATGCGAGGAGTTGCGGAAGAAAGCGGGTGACGCCGTGGAAGCGCGAGAAGCGGCTGTTGAGGAGCTCAAACGAAAGGTTTGTCGTCGTCCCAACAACCAACCACCCACCGCTTTTTCAGACGGACAACCTAAAAGCAAAGTTGAAGGAGCAAGCGAGCCGCTCTTCCTCGCTGATCGAAAAACTCGAAGTTCAAAACCGAGAGCAGCAGGAGGAGGTAGAAAAGGCGGCTTCCGAGGCGACCAAGTGGAAGGAAAAGGCGGCGGATTTTGAGAAGCGGGTCAATGCACTGCATGCGTTTTCTTCCTTTCACCTCGTTTGTTTCAGCTCGAAGACCTCACGTCGCAGAAGGGCGCCTTGCTGGTGAGTCTCTCCACTCTCCACCTCCGTTCACTCCTTTTCTTACCGGCCGACTGCACGCGAGTGTTGAAGACGAACGTCTCGACCGAGAACGCCGCCGATTTGCTGGTTTTGGCCGTCCGCCACAATGCCCGCGAGCTCGCCACCCATGTGCTCGAGTGGGCGGACGCGAACGGTGGCAAATACAAACTGCTTTCGACCGCCGCGATCAAACCACTCCTTCGCAGCGAGCCGGATACCTACGAAACGATTGTGGAGTGGTTGGATTGAGCCCACTGTCTCACCTATTCGATTGTTGTCCCTCTTGCGGTCTTGAATAAAGCTTGTTAACAACTCGTTTGGCATGTGAACCCGCGTCGTTTGTCCAACAATCTGTGAGCGCAAACTGACGTTATCGCTCAGCTGCCGAAAGCGATCAGAAACTTTCAGCAAAGACAATGCCATTTATTTGTTGCCGTTCTCCCCTTGGCTCTCCATCGTTCCACAACTCCTCTGCGCCCCCAACCGCTTTACTCCCTTCTGGCGAGAGTGCCATCTGCTTTCGAGAAACGCTCCATCGTCTCTTCCGCCAAACACTCGCCATTACAAAGCTTTTATTCAACAATCAGCAACGGTGAACAAAAAAGTTAAAGAAACTTGAATGAGCCCGCGCTCAAGTCTCCCGCGTTCGAGGCGGCGGTACGGGAGCCGCTGAATTTCCTGCGGTTCTCTTGCATGAACTTTAGAAATGCGCTGGAGTCCTTCGCCTTGCCGCTCGGGGCCTTCCGCTCGGTCTGCGGCTGCTCGCGCTTCATCCACTCGACGACCCGCTTGTAGGCGGCGAGCTCGTCGGGGAGGAGAGACTGGACGGGATCGGCGAGCAGGAGGCCCAACCGCCCGCCCGCCTTCCCGCCCGTCCGCTCCGCAAATTCGATCGCGTGTTCGCCCAACCGGCGGTCGTCGTCGCGGGCGGCCGCCACGAGGAGTTCGGCCACGTTCTCCGCCGAAATGTCCGCGCGGATCACTTCGATGCAGGCGGCCTGCAAGAAGCGAGGGAGGGAACAAACAAACACGAGGAACTCACCTCCAACGCGGCCATTTGGAAGCGACGGGCCACGCGGTACAACTCGCCGGCCTCGCCGCCCAGCTCCTCCTTGAAGCCGCTGTAGAGGAGCTCGACCACTCGCTCGACGGCCGCCGCCCGCAGGCCCTCCACCACGAACTCCGTCTTGGGGGGATCGGCGGCGAATTCCGCGGAGAAGAAGGCCGAGTGCAGGGCGAGGACGTTCTTGTGCACCTGCAAGGAAAAGAATGAGTGGAGCGATCTCTCGACAGGAAGCTTACGGGGACCTCCCGCCCGTCAACGAGCAGCTGGAAATCCGTGAGGACCCCCCGCCGGCGCATCGCCGACAGCGCCGCTCGATCGGCCGTGAGCAGTAAGAGCTGCTTGTTCATTTCGGCCTGTTGTTGCTGAAGTTCCTCCACTTGCGCTTTGAGCTGGCGGTTCTGCAGCGAAGCATGATAGGGATGTGTGCCGCCGCTTACCTCTTCCTCAGCGGCAGCCAACTTCTGTTTTTCGGCGGTCACCTCCGCTTTGAGCTCGCGGTTCTAAACGAGAGCATAAGGTTGGAGTATAGTCGGCCACTCACGTCTTCTTTGACGGCATCGGATTTCTGCTTCTCAGCCACCAACTCCGCCTTGAGTTGTTCGTTCTGAACGGAAGCATAAACGAGGCCAATGGAAGAGGACTTACTTCCTGCTCGACGGCAGCAAACTTTTGCTTCTCGGCGGCCAGCTCCGCTTTCAGCTGGGCGATGCGGGACTGCTCAGCGGTCTCCAGTTGTCCTTCCTGAACGGACAAGTCGCCCATTTTCTCCTGGAGCTGAAACAAGCAGACAGTCAACTTTATTTCAAAAAAGTAGGAACTCACCCAGCGACGGCAAAACGCTACATCCTCTCGCGCTTGCTCGGTGCAGAGCGCGCACTTCTTACTCCAATGGCGCAGTGGACGCTGTGATAGGCGATCATGTGCCTGAAGTGGCACTCCCCATCCAGCGGGAAGTCGCCCACTGCAAGCGGGAGATAAAAAGGATCCTTCAGCGAAAGAACTCACTCTCTTTCACTTTCCGTCCGCCGACGTCTTCGATCCACAGGACGGCCATCAACCCCGTCGACTCGCCTTCGATCGCCACCTTCACCGTTTGCGTTCCGGGAGGGGCGCTCCGCGACACCCGCAGGCGGCAGTTCGTGTCCGTGCGGAAGGGGAGCGCGATTTTCGGACTTTGAGACGCCAGAAACGGAAACATGACGACGGGAGCGGAGAGACGAACGGCGTGCGGGCAGGGCTTCATTTCGGACGAGGAGCAGGGATCCAGCAAATTGGTAGATTAGTGTGCGACTGGCGCACCAACTGATTTGCCGGAGCAAAAAAGAACGAGCGGACCGACTGACCAACGAATCAAACGAGTGAGTGAGCAAAAGAGGCCGCCCGATCGCCGGCGTGGGTCGCGCGTCCCCCCACTCGGTCGGCGCAATCCGCGGCGTCTGACCGCGAGCGCTCCCAAGCGGTCGGCCGTGTGAACGGACGGGGCGGGGTGACCGGCGCAATCACCCATTCGGTTCAAAGAGCAGCCACCAACCGGACTCTCTTCCTCGCTCGGGGCCCCGCTTGGGCGAGGCGACTCGTGTACGGCGAGGGGAAGACTCCCAACCTCGTCGTCTTGCGCCCAGCTCGGACGAAAGTCGGGGCTCCGTTCGATAAGAAGCGGTGTGTTAAAAAACAACGAGGCAGTCCACCCACCTCACACACAAGAGCGACGGCTTGAAAACGCCCCGCGGTAAGACGCCGCCGATCGCGTTCTGCCGCCGCCCGCCGCCTGGCCGATCGGTTTGCGGCGGCAGTCGACCCCCGACCGCCAGTTGCGCTTCGCGCTCTCCGGTTTCGACTGACGATGGCGCCCACCTGCGAGCACAAAGACCGTCTTTCCGTCTCCGGCGGCATCGAGAAGGTCACCGCGAATGTGAACTGCTCCTTTCCATTCGCCCTCCCCCTCCGTCCCAGCACAAAATGCTGCCTCACCGTGAAAGAGAACGTGCTCAAGTGGGAAGCGAAGATTCTCATCCAAGGCGATGCGCGCCGTCTCAAAGGTTCGATTTGGGTGGAAGAGCCGAACGGAAGCACGGTCGAAGAATGTGAGTGCATCCTTTCGTATGTGGTCAATCAGACCGCACTGACCCACTTGTAGACAAGAATATCGACGTGAATGCGACTCAAGCGATTCGAACTAACTTGCACAACCGCCGTGTTCGTTACAAAGTGTGGACCGAGAAGTGCCCGCAGTGCGAAGAGGGACTGCAGACGAACCAAGAGCCAGAATTCCCGTTTTTGCGCGTGCAGGTCGTTCAATCTCTTTATTCACCAAACCGCGTGTTTCTTTTAGCACGAGAAGTTCCAAGTCCGCATTCAACAGCTGCAAGAAGCGGTCGCCGACAAGGACCGGCAATTGGTCGTGGCTGCAGAAGAAGTGAGTCCCTCGATCATCGAACGTTGTCTCTCATTGCCCGGTTTCAGAACAAAGGATTGAAGACGAACATTGCTGCTTCGGAGATGCGCTGCGATGAGCTGCGGAAGGCGCTTCGCCGAGAGAGCACGTTGCGGGTGATGGAGGTTTGCTCTTTCTACCCAGCAATCACGTGCTTTCCTTTCAGAAAGATGTGTGGAAGACGAAGATGGACGAAGAGGAGGGCCGCTCATCTGCGCAACTCGCCGAACTCCAACGCCAACACGACGAGCAGCAGAAGGCGACGAAAGAACTGGAGGTGAAGTTCGCCGAGGCCCAAAAAGAAGTCAGCTCCTTGCAATCACTCCTTCACTTTGACTTGCTCTAGATTGTGGTCTTGAAGTCAACGCTCTCCGCTCACGAGCGGAAACAAGAGAAAGCGGCCCGAGTGGAAGCCGTGGGCCGACAGGAAACCAACGAACAGCTTCCGGCGGCCTTCTGGTCGATGCGAGAGGCCAACTGCTTGACCGACTTCAAGCTCCTGGTCGACGGCGAGGAGATCAAGGCGAGCAAGAGGCTGTGGTCCACCTCCCACTCACTTCCTTGCAGGTTCACAAACTCGTTCTCGCTGCCCAGAGCGACTTCTTCAACAAGGAACTCCGAGCGAATCCGAACAAGACGGAGCACGTCGTCGAAGGAATCGGAGCGGGAGTCGTGAACCGAATGGTCGTGTTTGTGTACCGTGGGCGATTGGACGGACTGAAGACTGATGCCCGCGAGCTGTACGTGGTCGCTCGTCGCTTCAAAGTGGCCGAATTGATCGTGAGTTTCTTTCTTGAGTTCGTTCATCCGGTTCGTTCAGGAGGAGTGCACGCGCGTGTTGAAGGAGGGCGTCTCGGCAGAGACCGCGCCAGATCTGCTCCTGTTGTCCGCTCGCAACGAAAACCGCAAGTTGGGCGAATTTGTCCTCCAATACGCAGCGGCGAACGGCGGCAAGACACTTCTTTTGCTGACCAAACCGATCAAATCGCTCGCTCGAAACGAGCTGGACACGTACGAGAAGATCGTCGAGTGGATGGAGTAAACCCGCGGCCTTGTCTATTCGCTTGTTGTTCCACTTTTCTTTACTGAATAACATGAGTTAAATGAAGCGACTGTCCACTGAGCCGTCACCAGAACCGTTGACCACAACTTCACATTCTGGAGCGGCCATGTAGACGGATCCTCTCCGCTTTCCTTGCGTTGCCTTCTAGTTGCAAAGGTCGAAATCTCTTCCTCGATTGCTGCCAACCTTTTCACGCGCAACCGCCACTCAACATTGAATCGAACAAAGGAGGCCAGAGAATGCCCGCGGTAAGACGCCGCTGCCCGCGTTCTGGCGACCGCTCGGTCCGAGGCGTCGCCACTCGCCCGCCATTCGGACCGACCGGCAGGTGGCCCCCGACTTTCTCTCCGCTCGTAATGCTGCCCACTTGCGAACACGCCGAGCTCCTCGTCCACTCCATCGAGCAGAACGTCGTGGCGCCGGTCCGAAACTCGCGCTTCCTTTCCGTCCGGACACGAAGTGCTCCCTCCAACTGTCCGCCTTCTACGACGGCAGTTGCAACGCGAAGGTGGTGATCGACGGCGACACGCGGGACCTGAAGGCGTCGCTGTGGCTGGAAGAGGCGGACGGGACGCGCGGGGACGAGTGTCCGTTCTCCGCTCGCAGCTGTTCACTCGGGATTGCAGACCGCGAGATCGACGTGAACACGAACCAAACGATCGCCCGCCTGTCCGAACGCCGCGCCCACTGCACCGTGTGGACGGCGCGGTGCCCGTTTTGCGCGCAGAAAGCGGCGGCGGCGGCCGGCGAGCGCGAACTCGCGATCGCCCGTGCGGAGGTCCGCCTTCGACTTCTTTGATTCATTTCGGCGCTCCGTTGCAGGCGAGCGGCTGCAGAAATGTGTGCTCGAACAACAACGACGCGCCGAAGCGGACGAAGAGAAACTTCTCGCCCGCATTCGAGCGCTCGGCGAAGAACTCGACAAGCGGAAGGAGGCGGCGAAAAGGTGAGTTCGGCGAACAAACGCCGTCTTTTCATCGCTGGAGATGCGAAGAACGACGGGCCGGCGGCGCCTCTCACCGTCCCGAACGCCAAGTGGAAGCGGCTGCCGCGAGTGGCGATCGGCGAGCAGTCGGAGCTCGACGATCTCTACGCTCAAGTCGCAAAGAAGGTGCGTCCACCTGCGAGCCGGCAGTTCCTTTCTTTCTTAGAGCAAACGCGTGACGGAGAGCGAGGCCGTGGGCGCAACGGACGGGCAGCTCCCGGCGGCCTTTTGGGGGATGCGAGAGGCCGAATGCCTGACCGACTTGCGGCTCCTGGTCGACGGCGAGGAGATCAAGGCGAGTCGCAAATCGTCCCTCCATTCAATCGATCCTCCTCGTGCAGGTCCACAAGCTCGTCCTCGCCTGGAAGAGCGCCCTGTTCGCCGCGGAGTTCCGCGCGAATCCCGACGAAACGGAGCGCACGATCGAGGGAATCGAAGCGGGAGTTGTGAAGCGATTCGTCGAATTCGCGTACGGCAGACCGATGAACGGACGGGAGGATGTGGGCGCGCTCTACGACCTTGCGCGTCGCTTCCAAGTCGCCGACTTGATCGTGAGTTGGCCGTTGTGTTCTTTTCAGCCTTCTTTTTTCAGAAGGAGTGAACGAACGAGCTGAAGGCGCGCCTTTCGACGGAGAACGTCGCCCATTTGGTCGTTCGGGCCGCACGCCACGACGACCGGCCGTTGGGCGAATTCGGGCTGGAGTTCGCGGAGGCGAACGGCGGCAAGCCGCGTCTCCTGCTCAGCGAACCGATCAAGGCGCTCATCCGCAACGAGCCGGACACCTACGAGAAGATTGTCGAGGGGATGGCGTAGCGGATTGTTTGTTGTTGTTGTTGGCATGAAACAAAAGAAGCAGGCAGAGAGGTGGCTAATCGCTGAATGTCGAACGAAAGTGTTGGCCGGGTCGTCTGCAGTTCGAGCGGCGAGACGGACGCGCCCCTTTCTTCGACTCGCTCCTCAATTTGTGATGTTCAGCAGTACGTGAAAGCGTCCATCTGATTAAACCTCCATACAACCGACTTTTTCGGCAATGATCAAAACGAGAAAGTAGACGAATAAAGCGTGTGTTTAGGCTTTATGCGACCTCCAACAGAAAAACAGAACAACAAGGAAAGAACGATTGCATCGAGAACTATGCGCGATCCAGTCCGATCAGAATGCGAACGCCCTTGTGAACGAGGGAACACGTGGGCAACGACTTCGAGTACTCGGGCCACAAGATCTCGCCCTCGCGCGTCCAGCCAAGCCGCCCGAAAGCCTGCTCGTGGCTCACGTGCTGCCAGTCCTCCTAAACGATCGAATGAGCGGAGGAACGAGGAAAAGAAACGAACGGAGTCCTTGAAGAAGAGCCGCAACTCGTCGCCGCCCGAACGGAAGCCCGCCGCGTGCATCTGCGCGACCAACTTCTTCGCTTTTTTCGCAATGCGCTCCAAGTGTTTTAATTTCGAGGGTTCCTGTCGAAGGGGGGAGGGTGATCAATCGAAAAGCGGATTCACTTACGTCGAGACGGACACGATAAGCTCCGTGACAAACGAGCGTGAAGTGGTCGTTGAGCGCGCGCAAGTAGCGGAACGTTTGCGAAGCTCCGCATTTGGTCAAGACGTTGGCCGGAACGTGCAGCTCCTGCAGGTGCTCGTTGCGGGCGAGCGGGCCGCAGTCGTGCAACGGATGGACGCCCGCCGACACACCGGGCGGCCACCAGAGCGTGACGCGAGCGGACTTCAAACGAAAGACGTCCGCAAGGTCTGCAACAAAAGATGAAAGGCTTTCGGGCTTCCTCCACTCACACGGATGCTGGCGAACGGCACCGACGAATTCGAGAGATTCGAGCAAAGTTTGCCGCTTGCGCAGCATCGTGGCGATCCGCAGGTCGCCGGTCTTCACGCAAACCACGCGGTCGGGCAGCGAGTCGACGAGGAAGGCCGCGTAGATGCACTCGAGCCGCCGAACGACCAAGCGGATCGTCGTCAAGTTGGGCAGAGCTGAAACAAGCGGAAGACTGAACGACGGGAGTCCAGCAGCTTACCCCGTAGCTCCGCAGCGATTCGCATCCACTCACGCATCAACGCGAAGTTCCCGCTGGTCGGGTTGTTGCCCCACTGCACTTTGAGCTCGGTCAGGTTGCGCGCGAGACGAAGCAGAGACGCGACGCCGGCGCCCGTCGCGGCGAACACAAAAGAATGACCGCAGAATTTGCCCAAAAAGATGTGTCCGTGCGCAAAGAAGATTCGCGCCGCTCCGTAGTCCGCCGCGTCGAAGCAGGCGTCCAGCCAGCGGCGGTTGAGGAGCAGGGCGCGGGCGTCGGGCCGCGCGTTTTCTTCCGCGTAATTCGCGTTGCAGGCCGCATGGAGTTGAACGAATTTGCGGCTCTTCATGCGCAGACGCGGCGGTGGACGGACAAGCGGCATGTCGATGCGGGGGTCCTCTTCGACGGACGAAGTTCCGTCGGCATCGGGCATCTGCTCGTCGCCGGGTAGTTTGTCGAGTGCGGGCGCGTCTCCGGTGCGGGCCTTCTTTGGAGCCGATGCCATTTCGCCTGAAACGCGGAGAAATTAGACGGATTTCGACACAAAATCGATTTTTTGACGGATTTGAACGAAACGGGCGGATTTCGGTGAATTTTGCGCACAGATCCGCGCAAACAGCAAGCGGATGGGTCGTATAACTAATGGAAACTCACTCCAATTGACGAGAATCCCGATCGAAATCAGCAAGCCGACTCGAGAAGCGGCAAGCGGCGGCCGATCGATACGCGGCGGCGGCAGACAGCGTCAGGCGGAACACCAAGCGGCCGCTCGCGTCTCCGCGGCGAGAGTTCGAGCGGCCGTCTGTCTAGCCACTCATCCTATTTGATGTGTATTCTTTTCTGAGCGTTGAATGATTGCTTCTGGTTTGTAGCCGAGATGCTCTTCCAGCTGCCGGAGATCCCGCATCGATGAAGAGCCTTCCACGAAAAACAGCCGAAGTCCACAATCGTCCACCGCTCCGCTCGGCGGCTCCAGTTCTTTGTGGCCGGAGAACACGGGAGAAGCGACCGCTCTACAACGTGATTCGTCCCCCGCTCCTCCCGCTCAACGACCAGTGGCAAGTGAGCGCGCATTTCGGCCCGGCGGACTTCGGCGCCGCGAAGCTCACGATCTGCGACCAAAATTCCGCTCGGCGGTCGTCGTCACGCGGAACTTCCGTGGAGTGGCTTCTCTTCGTTTCGCTCGCCGAATGACGACGATCGAAGTCGAATGGGCGGCACGGTCGAAGCGGTCAGACCGCCGGCTGACGGCCAACCCAAGCCCCATCGAAGACAGTCGAGAACGAGAAGGTGGATTCAAGGCTGCATCGAACGCACCGCTCTTTCGACGACCAACCTACGAAAAGAACGTCCGATCGGGCGGCTTTGAATTTTAAAACCCGCCGCCCCGTTCGACCGCTTGGGCGATGATTTCGGGAGGGCGATGAGCACGCGATCGCATCCCAACATTCGAAGACCGTTGGGAGCAGTCGGCTGGTGAGAAGAACGACGATGAAGGCGGCAGTCGTTGCAACGTTTCTACTGGCTTGTTCGTTGCAGCGCTTGCCGGCGGATTGGTCCAATTCATTGAGTTTTGGAGGCGTTTCGAGGGTCTTTTCTTGCTCTACGATGCTCGTTGGAGAGCGTTCACTCGTTTCTTCTGCAGCTTATATGCTCTGCCTGTTTGATCAAAGGGAATCGCAGACGCGAGATGAACGAAGGCGAGTCCCCCTCATCCGTGGGAGCCCCAGCGAACAAGACGGCGAGTGGAAGACGGAAGCGGGGGATTCTGCGGCTTTTTTCGCTCTTCGTGGTCGTCGAAATCTTGGCGCTCGTCCTTCCCGCTCGTCCTTCCCGCCCGTTCTTCCCACGAGTCTTCCGAAGAGACGACCCAATGGTTGATCTGAGAGCGTACCCAAGGGCACGAGCCGCCGGCCGCGTGCTTGTGCGAGGACGAGAACGTGAGTGAGCGGAAGGTCAGAAGAACTGAATGCCAAAAGCCGTCCTCTTCGCTCATTTCGATTGGACCGTTGCGCTCGGCATCTCCTGCCACAAATCTCGCGGATAGGAGCGATCGGTCGCTTGCTTTCCACTCAACAAATCGGCTCCACATTCCTGCGACTAACTCGGGGAAACATTTGATCAACGGAAGTCCGCCTGACCACCGCCGCTTGCAGTTCTGCTTCCCGGGCCTCGATGAGACGGGCGCCGTCCGGTGGGGACGCCGCTTCGACTGCGGGCTCCTCGGCGCGCTGCGAGCCGCCCGGTGGTCGCCCGTATTCGCGACGACGACCTTCAGCAATCACCTCTAGTGATCCGCCTGCTGCACGCCCACTACCCGACATCCCGCATCGTGGTCATAGACATCGGGCTAGAGAAGGAGGAGGTGCGCTCTTCCACGTCCGCTCTCCTCCGATCGCTTCGTTGCAGGTGGAGGAGACGCGGGCGTTTGACTCGTCACGCTTTTCGGGGTGAGCGGCGAGAAGAAGCGACCAAATGCCGTTAGTTGCAGGAGATCCTCGCTGGGCACGAGACGTTCTTCTCGTTCGACACGTCCGTCCGCCCCACCTGCCGCCCTTCTCGACGCACACGGCCCGCACTCACCACTCCGTCATGGCGACCACCCACCCCGAGATGTCCTCCTACCAGCTGGAATGAAGACGAGCTTCCAGTTCGTTTCGGACGCGCCCAGGCTGGACGTGGACGAAGAGCGCGGAGGACGAGGGAGGGGGCGGGCAATCGACCGGACGAGGTCCACATCGTTCTGCGCGCCCTTACCTCTACGGAGGGCGGCAAGTGGATGTGCCGCGTGGAATCCCGAACCGAACGGCGCGCTGCAGACGTTCGAGCCACTGGAGCTGGCGGACGCGAACGAGCGAGACGTGTGGAGTGTCGCGACCGCTGGAACCGCAACTTTGGGTACAACATGGGCGCCATGGAGATCGCCGAGTGCGGGGAGGCTTAAACGCCGTCTTTCCCTGTCGATTTGCGAGAATAAAACGGAGCGTTGGAGTCGGCGTCGCCATTCGTTCTGCCAACGGGCACACTCGGCTTGGTGGGTGGACACGCGGACATCAAGCGAAGCGGCCGGTTGGCAGATCTTTGTCGTTTACGTGAGTCCAAAAGTAAACGACACTCTTCGAACGCAATCCGGTCGACCACAGCCACCTGCGCAACGTGGCATCGTTGGTTGCGCGTCGAACGTTCGGGTCAGCCGAATGGGCGGCTTGTTGACCGCCGACCGACCCCAGCCGTCGCTCACTCTTCCACTGCTCCCTCGTTCACTGCTATCCAAGCGGTCTGCACTCAACTCGTGATGAGCGACGATCTGGCAGTCGACTTCGAAGTAATTTGAGGAAAGAAGAGTCTTTTTGCACTCACCCGCTCTTCCAGGTTCTCGGCAAAGAAGAAGTGGCCGCTCGAATCGAAGAGAAGACGTTGCGAGTGGCCCGTGCGCTCGATGCACCGTTCGCCGTCTGCCGGCTGCTGCTCGCGCACTTCCGTTGGGACGTGGAGGCGTTGCTCGCGAGGTGGGCGCCCCCATTCGCCCGCCATCTAACCGCCGTTCAGCAACAACTCGCAGCTTTCTTCGGCGCTTCGCGAAGCGCGGATCCCGAGCGCGGAGAAGTGGGCGGTCACGCCGGCGGCCGCCTGTCGGATTTGTTTTGTGCACGCGCCGCTCCTCGGGCTGGGCTGCGCGGGGCATCGCTTCTGCCGCAGCTTTTGGCGGCGGCATGCGACCGCACAAGTGAGCGAAGGCGGCAACACACCGACCGTCTTCTCTGTTCAGATCCTGCACGACGGCCGGTGGCGGGTGGGCTGTCCGGGCGGCGAGTGCGCGCACCTCATCGAAGACCACTTGTCGCGGTTGGAGCTGGAGGGAGGCGTGATGTCCGCGTGGCGCCGCTCGATGCTCGAAAGCTACATTGCGGTAAGCACGGAAGATCGTCAGAACGCGCCTCCACTCGTCGTTCAGACCCGACCGTTGCTCAAGTGGTGCCCCGACGCGAACTGCGGCCGAATTTGGAGCCTCCCGGCCGCCCGCCTGCCCATTTCCGTCGTGTGCGCGTGCGGCCGTTCGTTCTGCTTCGATTGCGGAGCGGCGGACCACCGGCCGGCCGCCTGCGCGCACTGGAAGCGGTGGAGCGAGTGGGCGGCCGGCGATAGGAACGCTCGTTGGATTGCGGCGAACATGCGGAAGTGCCCCAAATGTGGAGTGAGTTCACCGGCTTCCCGCTCTTTCTTCTCCAATTCTTCCGTAGGTGGACATCGAGAAGAACGGCGGCTGCGAGCACATGACCTGCCGTCGGCTCGCGTGTCGCCACGAGTTCTGTTGGACGTGCGCGGCGCCGTGGCGTGACTCGTTCGGATGGCGACACACGTGCAATGCGGCTCGCGCGCGACGAGAGGCGGCGGCGCGAGTGGAACGCGTCTGGCAACTCCGAAGCGGCCAGAAACATCGGCTCACTCGTGAATTCGAAGAGCGGATGGAGCGGGCGCGCCAGATGGAAATGGTGAGCTGGCTAATGGAAGATCTGCCTTGTGTCGACCGTCTTCTTTTCAGCTGACTGTTGGCATCGCAGCAGAAAGCAAGCAGGAAGCCGGCGTCCTTCAACTAGCCGTCGAAGTGGCGGCCGCCGCTCACCGCTTTTCGGCCTGCAGCCTCGCGACTCGCCGCTTCCTCTCGAGTCGCGAACGACCCGACCGAACGGTTCCCGCCGCAACTCGCGCCGCTTTCGTCGCCCGATTGGAACGGCGCGTGAAGCGCGTTCGTCAACGGCAAGGCGAGCTGCTTCGTTTCTGCCGGCAAGCGGACGCCGGCGAGAGCCCGCTGGAAATCTTCGCGTCGATACGCACTAACGGACGAGCTCGCAGTGGACTGCGCAAAACGTTCCAGCTCGTCATGTTGCCGTTCGTTCTCATGCGCTCTTTTTTTGCCGTTTCTAGCGTTCGGGTTGTTTCCACGTGTTCACTCGCTAGTTGCTGCACACGGCCTTGCTGCGAAAAAATTGTCGTGAAGCACGAGAAGCAGGAAGCTTTCCGCGGTTGTTTCGAGGAAATGAACGGCGTTCCCGTTCGTCCGCCAGTTCAAGACGAACAAAAGCAGGGGGATGGCCGCGTGGCGAACGGAAACCGTCGAACACGAGTAAGAAGTGGGAGAGGAAGTTAAGAGAGCACTTTTTGATTACGCCCGTGGCCGTCGCTGCTGCTCGTCGTCATCGTTGACCCGCCGTCGACGACTAGCAGAAAGAAGGGATGCGGCAGCGAGAATTCGGAACTGGTTGGCGAACAGCCTCTTTTCACTCAGAACACACGGTTCATTTGCTCGCCCAGTTTACAGCTGCAAACGGAATAAACAGCCGCCTGAAAAGAACGTCTTTCACGTTGCGCATCGTCGAGCGCAATTCGGACTCGACTTCGTGGCGGAAATGCGCCGAGCGGCCAGTCGCTCTCGTTGCTTCCCGCCCCGAGCGGTCGGCTCATTTCATCCGCTCCCCCACTGTTCCCCGCTCCCGCCGCTCATTCTCCTGCCGAACGAAACAAGCGGCCGGTCCGTCTGTTCGGCAAACGCGCTTCTTCGTCTTTGACCGCTGTTCGTCGGTTCTTCTCTTCTGTTCGATAAGTGCGACGACCGTCTGGACCAACCGTCGTGAGTTCTCTCTTCTTCTCATTCGTCCAATCCACTCGTTTATTCCAGAAGTCACCATCCGCGGCAAATTCGCGTCTTTGCGACGCTTCAAAATCATGATCTACACGAACCAACGAAGCCACTTGGCGTCTTTCTCCACTGGAAATCGGCGAGTCTTTGGTCGATGTGCTCGCTGCTCACGATTGCCGGCAAGTGGCTCCAAGCAACCCGTTTCTAATGACACGTCTTTGCAGGACGAGTCGCTCCTTCCATCGATCGACCGGCTTCCGAAATCTCCTGCGCTTCGTCGAGTTGCGCACGTTCAAGACCACAGCCTCCCGCGCATTGGGGACGGAGCACACCGCTCCGTTCTTCTGGTGAGCCCATCTTCTCGTTCGTTCTTCACGTCTGCTTACAGGAAACAGCGCTGATCACGATGTTCACGTCCTCTCATCCACCGAGTGGTCGTTCGAAGGTGAGGGACACGCGTCTTCTTCTCCTACTCACCTCTACGTTCTTTCAGCGTCTGCTCCGTCCACATTGTGTTGATTCTTGTGGGACAAGAAGATCGAGCTCACCAAGACGCCCCCAACGAACTCCAAACGTTGTGCTCGTGGTGAAATCGGCCGTGGGAGGCCATGGACTCGATGCACTGAAGTCGACCGACCGTTGGAGTGCGAAGTGCTGATTGTGCCTCCTTCAAGACCGCCCGCTAGCTTACGGCGGCCGATCGAAAAAGTTAGTTTTCTGTTGAAGGCGGGGGCGAAACGGACAGAACTCTTGCAGCTCGTCGGACTTCTTGCGCGCTACATGCAGCTCCAGGGCCAAGCCTTCGCTGCTTCGTTCCGTGCGAGCGGCAAAGCGGTGAGTTCTCTTCTTCCCTCGAGTTCATCCTGCAGCTGCAGGAATGCCGGTCGAAACGGCTGAAGGAGCGATGGAGGTCGCCGTGGGAGCAGAATCGGGGGGAACGACCAAGACGCCCGCTTGCCGACTCGCTGCTCCAATTGGAGGCGCTGGACGGTCAACGCGCCGCGATTGGGACGACCGTCTACGATCAGAAACCTCAAGGGCTGCTCGAAGCTAGGATGACGAGGACGAGGCGCCGACAAGGTCCGTTCACTTCTTCCTCCTTCTCCTCCACCTCGTCGTTTTCAGACCACTTCAACTGCTTTCGTTTGGATTCGATTGCAAAGCGATGAAACCCCCCACTTGTTTGTGCGGAGAGAGCGGCCAAGAAGAAGCACGAATAAACTCGTCAATCCGAAGCGGAGTCCTCTCGTGTGAAGTGAGCGGAGGGGGATGGAAGTGGGCGGGTGATCGAGGGCGGTCGCTTGTTCTTTGCTTCGCCTTCGATAAACAATAACATACCAGATTGGACGCTCAATTAAACGCGAGGGTTTGCGAGACGGCGTCCGCCGAGTTCCTCGCTTCTGACCGCTTCCGAGCGGTGAGTCACGGCCGAGCGGCCGAGCGGGCAACGGGCAGCAGGCGGAAGAGCGGAAGGAAGCGGAGAGCAGTGGGCAAGAGAGCACGCCCTTCTGCTCGTCTCCTCGCTTGTGGTGCCCGTCGGCGAGTGGGCGGCGTGCGGGAAGGAAAACCGGACGATCGCCGGCCGCTCTTCGGTTTTCCACCACACAAATCAGCCCGCGCTCTCTGGCGCCGCCGCTCTCCGAGGCCGTGCCAGACGGAAGAAGCGGCCGTTTTACGCGACCGAAACGTGCCCTCTTTTGAACAAGACGCAACGGGCGAAGACCGAAATTTTTGGACGCGGTCGGGGGCTCCCCCCGGCCGCTCATCAACGCTGTTGTGAGCAAAAAAGGATGCGACCAACTGCTCGGCAGCGAGCAGTCGGTCAACCCGTCCGACGAGCGGACAAAAGTCGCCCGTTTTCCCCAAGCAGTCGGAGTGTTGGAGAAGGTCGAGTAAGGAAAGCAAGCTTGGTTCGAGTTTTTCCTTTGATTTACGACCGACTGGCAGCCCGACAACCCATGCTGGACTGCTTCACGATTGCTCACATCAAAGCATTGAACCTTCTTTCCTGCAAGCCCAGCGCTCCATCGATCACTGCGAGCTCCATCGACTCGTTGATCAATCCGCCGACCGGAAGTCACGACACTTGGCCAATCAGAGTCCAAATGAAGAGAATTTCGTTGGGCTCTGCACTTGAACTCCCGCCCCGTAACAAGCAGCTGTCGGAACCCCGCACATCCCCGCCTGTTTGACCACCTGCCGACCTTTCGGGAATAAAAGGCGGTCGGAAGCGCCTGTTCTCCACTCGACTCGTGATGAACGCCGCTCGTCTCCTCCTGCTCGCCGCATTCTTCGCGCTCGTGGCCGTCGGGGACGCGCAGCAGAAGAGCCTCAAGTGGTGGACGGCACAGGTGAGCGGCGTGGTGCAGTGGACTTGTCGATTGAATTGTCCGTCGGCAGGTGAACAAGTGGTTCCGGAAGGAGAAGATCGTGCCCCAGCTGCTCCCGGAGGCGCCCCAATGGTTCGCGACGGTGGACTTCGGGAAGGGGAAGACGGTCAATTTGGGGAACACTCTGACGCAACAGGACGCCGCCGAGGAGCCGCAGGACATCCACTGGATGTCGAAGAAGGGCGAGTGGTACACGCTGGCGGTCTTTGATCCCGATGCGCCGCAGAACGGTCCCTTCCGCCACTTCCTCGTGATCAACATTCCCGGCAAGCATCCGCGAACTCGCCCCTTTCAATTTTTCTATAGGGCACTCGGTGAACACCGGAAAGAAGGCCTTCCGCAAAGGGCAAGTCGTCTCCTCCTATTACGACCCCGACCCGCCGGCCGGCAGCGGCGACCATCGCTACGTCTACGTCGTGTACAAACAGCTGCAGCGGCTGGGCAACGTGAAGGAGCGCGAGGACCTGGACGACCGCTACCGCTGGAACGTGACCGACTTTGCGCGCCGCTACGACCTCGGCAAGCCGCACGCCGGCAACTTCTTCTACGTCAAGAGCTGATGTGAATGTTGTTGGTTGGAAGTAGATGGGAATAAAGCTTGTTCTTGTTCGTTGCTGTCGCTTCTCCGTTCGTTCAACCTCAGCTGCGTGGCTGTCGGTTGTAAGAGAATTGAAAGAAAAAATTGAATCAACCTGGTGTATTGCTCTAATGTCACAGCCCCGACTGCCTGGAACGAAAGGGCGATTCCATCCGCTGGCCGCCCGCCCGCTTGCTCTCGAGCAGTTTGTTGTTCCTCCATTCGTCGAAACGCTTGCTTCTTCCTGTTGCGCTGAAAGCGGGAACAAGTCATCCGCCCGGCTGTTCAAACAAAAAAAGTCAATTAGTCGCTGGAGTGGAATCGACTGCCGCTTGTGGCGGCAGACCGCGTGATCTTCGTTTTACTTTTTTCGCTTTCATGTCGTTCGCAGAACAGACAAGCGGTTGGCGGTTACAAAGAACCAGTGTGTTGGAGGATGAAAGGGAGAAGGTGGCGCTCACATGACGATCGCGAGGTCGTCGATCGACCGGCTTTCCATTCGGAGCCCTCGGCGACCGCATGTTCTCGTTCCTGTCGTTGTAATTCGTCGCCTTCACGGTCGTCAGTGTGGGCAAATAACGAGGCTGAACGTCGGAGTGCGCAAAACGAAGCGAACAGGCGACACACTGTGCAGGAGCCAGCTTGAAAACGAGGACGAACGGACGCACTCGCCGGCGCCCTTCTCGTAGAGCGCGACCATCCGAAACGAGCGGCAGTTTGCCGCCCACTCTTCTTCGGCTCTCACCGCTTCGTTGTGCAGCTCGCTGCGTGAGAGCCGGTAGAAGGTGGTGCAGCCCTCCACACCGCTCAACGCCGTCGCCACGAACAGCCGAGAAGCAGAGCGCGAACAGCCGCCATTTTGAAGAGCGAACACGTGATCGCCTGAGCGGCAAACGGGCCGAGTCGCCGAAAGGCGTTGGGCGCGCCGGACGAGCGTTCGGGCGAACGTGAGCGCGACGATCGTCCGAGCTTGCTGAAAGGAGCGAAGAGCGAACAAAACGAGCAAACGCACGGCCCGCTACATGCGGCGTAAAGCGCCCGTTCCCGCACTCCGAGCAACAAGTTCTCGTAGCCGAGTGGTTGCGGGCGCGGATTGCGGTGCGGTGCGGGTCGCTGGTTCGGAGCCGGTTAGTGGGTTCGATGTGCTTTGTTGATCAACTGAAGTCGGGTCGTGTTTGGGTTCACGGCGCCGTACAGCGATTGATCGTTGGACGGTACGTATCCCTTTCAACATAGCATAAGACGACTAAACTTGCTGCGGACTTGGTTGACTCGTTCGCATCTCGACGCGCCTTGTCGGCTGAACACCCGAAACAGCGGAGACTTCGTGGGCTCCTCTGGCGCCAAGAGGCTGAATGGGTGCAGGCACGCTAGGGTTTTGCACTTTTTGGTTTTGGTTTCGTTCCACCTCGTAGAGAGGACGCGGGCGGCCGCCTTTTTGGGTCGTTTGGCGGCCGCTGCGGTCTGTTCGGTCGGTTGGAGGACGCCCGAATGGACGCCGCCGTGGATTGCTGCTCGTTCGACGCTGCTGCCGGCAGTTGGTCGCGGAAAGCGTTGGGAAAGAAGGCCGCCAACCGAGAGAGCATCCCGGGCGGCCGGCGGGTGCTGCGAACCGCTCGTGACGCCCCTCGTTCGGCCGTTGTTTACCGAGCGGTCGTGAACTGCTGGATCCATTAAAAAACCGCCTTCTTTCGCCCCGCTCTCTGTTCGTTTCGCTCGTCCGTCGTCCTCCTGCACGATCAGTCGGTTGTCGGCTTGACACGCTTGGCGACCGTTTATTCGGACCAGGAATCGAAGAAACGTGCCGGGGAAGCACCAACAATCATGAGAGGCCACCAAAAATCCACCTCACGCAACTCGCGTCTGCTCGCCGGCCGCCTGTTCGGGCGCCTCGAAGCGCGTGAACTCGGAGCACAAAAAGACGTCCGAGCGGCCGC
Organism: Aphelenchoides fujianensis; assembly: GCA_024699865.1. Classification (NCBI taxonomy): domain Eukaryota; kingdom Metazoa; phylum Nematoda; class Chromadorea; order Rhabditida; family Aphelenchoididae; genus Aphelenchoides; species Aphelenchoides fujianensis. The sequence continues at coordinate 501,465 of JAMPIO010000055.1, read as the reverse complement.
TGAATTCGAGGAGCGACTCGACGGCGGCCGTCCAGCCGAACGTCCAGTGCGGGCGACCGTCGAAGAAGCGGCCGAGTTTCTCTGCAACCGATCGAAGGGTTGGCTGCTGGTCGGCGAGAAGCAACTGTTCTCTTTGGGGAAGCCGGACGGTCCAGTAGCAACCCAACAAGCAATTCTTTCGTGTTTGCCACTGGACTACCGCGTGCGGCTTCTACATTCTTGAGTGCTTCTGGACGCCCAGCAGCCAACCCGAACGGACCGTCGACGACCGACTTCTCGCCGCCCATGTTCTCCAGCCACTGCCGCACGCGGAAGACCGCCGTCGAATCGGGAGTGCCCGCGCCGACGAGCGCCGCCGCGAAGCTCCAGCGGCCGTCCGTCTGCGGGCCGGCGCGCAGCCGCAGCTTCAGCTCGCCGCCCACTTGGAGCACCGTGGACTCGCGCTCGACCGGCCGGCCCCGACCGAGCCCCGGCACGAGCAGCTTGCGGCGGACGGGCGGTTCGGCAGCGACGACGAGCGGCCGGCGGCCCCGCGGCGCGGCCACTCGCGGGCGGCGGATCGGCCGCACTTTGCAGCAGACGGCGAACGGCGCCGCGTTGGTCGAGAGGAAGGCGCGGAGTTCGGGCAGCGGGAGCTCCACGCACTGCTGTTTCCGGACGAAGCCTAAAGAAACGAAGTGTTATTGAGTGGTAAGTAAAGCTGCTGGAAGTTGTGATCGCTTGCCGCCGAGAGCGGCGGTAGAAAGACCACAACTCGTGAGTGTGCGCCGCTCTTTCGTACACGAGATCACTCATACAAAGCACAACTCCAACGACAGATCGAACCTTTGCCGCCCAAAACCGCGCGATTCGCCGCCTCGATCCAAACGGCCGCCTCGAATCGCGTCCACGCGACGGCGTCCAGCGCGGCGATCGCCAGCCGGAGGCCCGCCGGCCCGCTCGTCGCGCTCACGAACGCGTGGACGTCGGCGAGCGTCGCCGGCGGGAAGAGCGGCGAAACGCGGCTCTCGTGGAAGGCGGAGGCGAGAGCGGGCGGTGGCGGCGCGATGAGCTCGCCGACGGGCCAACGGAACGAAGTCGTCCCACGCACCGTCCACTCGCATCTCGCTTTTCGCATCGGAGGAGCGGCTGGAAGGGGGCAGATGAGTGCGGGGACAGCGAAAATTCGGGTGGATTAATGACACAAACGACGGTTTCTCCCTGCAAACGAAACAAATGGAGGAATCCATTTGACCGTCCGTTCGTCGTCTTTTTCGCTCGACTGGTCGGCCGCGAGATTGCGATCAGTGCGGTGATCGGCCAGACGATCGAGCGAGCGGTCAAAAGCGGGAAGACAAGCGGAATCTTGCGTGTTTGCGGACGTCATCGCTTCTGTCTGCTCGTCCCCCATCGCGCTGTAAACAACACCCGGCCGCGGGGGTCGGCGAGTGGAACGACGGGCGGATAATCGTGAGTCATCGACCAGCGGCCGCCTTCCGATTGTTGTTTTCATAATTTTATGACCACTCGGTGGCTTGTTCGCTTGGTTAAACGGACGGAGCGAAGAAGAAAACAAGCAATCGGGCTTCTGTCGAGTGGCAGGGTTGGGGGTAAGAGAACACAACTCCCAATCGAACAACAACCCCTCATTGTACCGTTTCTACCGCGAATCGTCGATCTCACGACACGCATCGCCATTGCTCGAAACAGACGAACAAAAAACCGAACAAAGAGAAAGAATGAATAACGTCGTTGATCTCCGCTCACTCCGACCGACCGCCGTTCGTGTCTCCTTGGCGACATTCGGAGCAGAAGCATCGGATTGCGCGCTCGTTTCAAGCGGAACTTCGGTTAGGAAGAAGCTGCTTTCGATTGCGCAATGCCAAGCGACCGGGCGGCGAGTATAAAAGGAGCAGCGGACGAGTGGAAAGCCGCCATTTCGGTTTCTGTTCGTCTTCGAGTCTGCCACCCTTTTTCGCTCTGCTCTCGCTCCTGCCGGTCGGTCGCTCCCGTTCGTGATGCTCGTCCGCTACCCGTCGATCCTCGTCGTCTTCGCGTTGCTCGTGGGCTCGTCGGTGGTCGACGCGGAGTTCCTTTACGATCCACAGAACACGGCCTTCGATTCGTGCGTGAAAGCGGGAGACGACGGAACGTATACGATCTTGTGGGGGAATGAATGCGCGTCTCGATAATCGTGTTGTTATTCAGCAATCTGCAGACCTGCCGCTCAACTACAATGGCTGTACAGTGGACCAAGAACAATGGAATGTTCCTGTATGGTCAGTTCGGCGATGACGACGGGCAAGTTCTTTCGCTTTCTCCTTCCAATCTTTGTCGCCTTGCAGCTATGAAGTGACGATCAATGGCGAGTGCACGCTGAAAAGCAAGGGCGTCAGCAATGAGCACGGCAAGAAAACGGTGCAGATCGGTGGGTCGACCCTTCGTTCGTATTCCCGCTTTGACCGCTGTTTAGGAAATCTGACTTACGACGGGGACTTTCTCATGTTGTACGTTTGGAACGATGGATCTTTTTCGGCGTGGGGCGAAAGCCGCATTGCGATGAAGCAGTGCGAGGGCAAATCGTTGCACAATGACGCGGACGAGGCTCACTTCTGGACCAATTTCACTTTCAACAACGTCCAAATGCATCAGTTGTACTTCTTCGTAGGTGAAACCGAAGCACGACAGGCAGTACTTACGACGATTTCAGCACAACAAATCCTCGGACTTCGGCGAGTACCGCCTGCCCACGACCACCACCGAGGCGCCCACTCCTTCGACAACCACTACGGCGGCGCCCAGTTCAACGACCGCCACCGCCGAGTCCACCGCCGCGAGCACGGCCGCTGCGGGAGGCGAAAACACCACCGCCCGCCGCAAGAAGAAGCGCATCATCCACCTCAAGAAACGCAGGGCTAAGAGTGAGTTTTCCTCCGTCTTCCGCTCACCTGTCGCCTCTCTCCAGTGTCCGCCGCCAAGTCGCTCGTCACCGCGTGGATCGTCGCGTTCGTCGGAGGGGCCGCCTTCCTGTGAGCGGCCGGTCGTCTGTTTGGGGCTGCAAGACGCCCATCCCTTCTTCTCCTCTGTGTCTCTTCGTTCAACCCATTCGGTTGATTAGCGCTAGGCTCAAATAAACTCCTTCGTGAAGCTCGATGGTCGACGGTGTGGTTCGCTTCTGCTCGAAAGACGGAAAGAAGGCGACCGTCTGGCCGTCGGGGCTGGCCGGCCACTTTTTTCTGATCGTGCGTCCACTTTCTAGTTCGTCGTTGTTAGAATAGGCGATGTGTTTCAAAACAATCGATCTTGTGCGACGAACAAGCGTGTTCTCGCTTCTGCTACCTAACAGAAAGAACTGGAAACAGAAAAAAGTCCACAGAACGAGCGTAAAGCATCTGTTTGTGCCTACCGCAGCCATTCACGATTACCTCGAGGCCTTTGCGCGCAACGGCGTCCCCGCGTTTGCTCCTATCTGCCGAGCAACCGCTTTCGTGTGCTCAGTCCGTTCGATCGTCCAGTCGACGGCCTTCCCGATGGAGCCGCTCGCTTCGGTCTTTCGTTTGGTTTGGCGATTTGTTGCTTTTGTTTGGAAGCTGGTGACTACCGTTTGGGACAACCACGAAGAAGTTCACGTGTTCCATCGGACTTCGGTCGCTTGTCCGTGTGTCGGTGGGCGATTGGTTTCCGTTGCGAGCAAATGGAAAGCTGCCTGCCAAACAATCGATTTCTGTTCTCTCCTACCCGTAAGTTTCAAGCGATGTCAAGTTCTTAATTGTTAACAGACGGCAAAGAACATCCCATGCTTTTTCTTCTCGCCCAACGGTCAGCTTGCGGTCAGCTTTCTCGACTTCAACCGGCTACTCGTCTACGACCTGATGAATGACAGAACGACGTATTTCTTTTGGTTGTTCACGAGTGTTCAGTAAGAGTTGCAGAATTCTCCAACGATCTCCGCTCAGCAAGTGGAAAGCAGGGATGTTTTCGAGAATGCAACGGATGAATCAGATCGAGTTCCTCAACGACCACTGCTTTTTTGTCGTCTTCGAACACCACACACTCACTCGAAGCAGAGAGTACCTCCTTTTTTTGATCGAACTGGACGTCGCGGGCGGCTGCTTCACGTGCGACGAGCTCCACCGGTGGCCGCTCCAACGCCTGGCGAGCGCCCTGCTCATCTGCGGACTTCAGCGAAACGATCGGAACAAACCGTTGGTGATGAAAATCAGCCGCTCGTACGGCGCCGGCCGCCCGATTTGTGTGGACGCGCGGATCAGTCGATGCGGCAAACTGGAGCTGGAGTTGCGGCAGGAAGCCGCTCTCGCAATCGACGCCGCCTTCTACTTCGTATTCGATGGCAAATTCTTTGCATTCGTCGTTGGTGATGGAAGCGATGAAGCTGAGTACTCGCGGATCAACGTGAAGCAATTGGCCGTTCGTGAACTGAGCGCCCAGGATTCCGATCAAACGATTCACGATTGGGACTTTGAGCTGCTTTCCCTGCACGAAAGCAACGAGCCGAGCGACCGAAACGATTTGGTGGGTTCATTGCTGGGAATGCGGGGCTTGCGCACCGACGGAGAACTTTCGCGCCTAACCCCCGACCGCTTTCCAGCTCGTTAAAACGATCAGATGCGTCAAAACGCGCGTGTTCTGCGACTTCTACGACAAATCGATGTGGAAGCTTGCGTGCCTGAATTTGAAGACGATGCGCTGGACGAAGTTGTCGCTCGTGTTCTCGCATTGGATCGCGCAGATATCTGCGATTTCGGAGGAAGAAGGCGGCGGCTTGTTGCTCTACACGACGTGGGCGAGTCGCAGCTGGGCGTCTGCTCTTCGAACGGAAAGCGGAGAAGTGCGGGACGTGAGCAAGAACGGACTGTTGGTGCATTCGGTGCTCTATCGCCTTCCTTTCCAGTACGTCCTTTGCACTCCTCAATCATTCTTCGTTCTTTTAGACGTCCCCAACCACTCCGTCATTTGTCCTGGTTTTCGAATCAACGGTTGCTTCGAGCGAAACGATCGGAAATCGGCGGCGTCTCGTCGTTCGCGGAGTTCGTGGAGCGACCGCCATTCAATCGGATCGCTCCGACTTACGAACGAATGGAAGCCGTGCCCACGTACAAGGCGAGTGAAGGGGTTGAACTCCAAACAGTCCGGTGCTTTCAGCTCATGAAATTCCGCTTTCCGCGTCGTCAATGAGCAGGTGCAGGACAGAACGTTTTTTTTCCCATGAATTAATGGCTGGTTTTTATAAGGTTCGCATAAACGATCAGGTTTCTTTGGGAGACACTCGTGAGCAGGCGGAGAAGAAACGATGTGAGCGGCGACTCAAAAGAGGCTCGACGATCAAACGACGCTCTGCAGCGAAGAAGAATGGCCGGTATAACCGTCGGAAGGCGGGTCATTGAATGACGGTTGCGTGTTGATCATTAACAGAAGAATAACCCAGGAGGCTGTTCGTTTCAAGAAAAGCGCGTCCACAGAGCCAAGCTTGTAGCTGAAACAACCGTCAAATGACAAGGGTTCGCAGAGGCCGAAACGGAAACAGCGAGCGCGGGATCAAGCGGAGCGATCTCGCCTGTTTGCCCCCTAATTCAACCGACCGAGTTGAACGAACGGTCGAGCGAGCGGTCAAGCGATCAAGCAACACTCACAGCTGAACGCCCGTTCTCGTTTGCACCGACCGCAATCGTTTGGATTCGACGAAGCGGTCGGATGAGCCGCTCGCTCTGCTCTTCGAAGAAAAGTCGCCGATCGGTCGAGAGATCAAAAGCAGAAGGTGGTTGCTGCAACTCGAAACCGCTCGTTCAATCGAAGCCGGATTTACGGAGCGCTCAACGATGACCGATCGTCTGCTTCTTCTCGCGCTTTCGGCCGCCGTCTTTGCACTCCTCCGCGTGCCGCCCGTCGATTCGGCCGCCGCCTTCCCGTCGAGGAACCAGAACGTGACCATCCGGCGGTTGACCTCGTTGATCTCCGGCTACCTTTCGTGGGCGCAATACGCGGGGGTAAGCCGAAGAGGACGTCTGCTCACCCACTCGTAGGTGTGCAACGTGATGGTGGCGGACCAGATCGCCCAGAAGTCCTTCACCGCGTGTGCGATGGACGAGGGCAGCGCGCTGCCGGCCGCTCTTTCGCCGTCGCAATACGCGGCCGTGGTGGCGGACGTGGCGGCACTCGGCTACTCGCTGGGGCCGCGAAGACGGCGGCGGCCGTCAACACGCTGAAGAACGTCTTCGCCAACAACCTCACGCCCTTCTACGAACAGCTGCTCGCTTACACAAAGGGGATGCAACAACGAGGGATGAAGAACGCGGGCATCGGCCGGCAGATCTTCCGCGTCGTGAACTCGGCACGAACGGGCGAGGGCGTGTGATTTGAGGGTGGAACACGGCAAACTTCCGTTCGCATTCGATCGTTCGTCTCATCCGTTTCGTTGCAGTTCCTCACGTTCAAGCGCGCGAACACGATGCTCAGCCGCTTGGCCGCTCAGTTCTCGCCGGCCGACTGGAAGAAAATCAGCGACAACTTCGGCACAATCGTCCATTTCTCCAAGTACGGACTGTGATCCGTCGGGCTTGCAGAACGATAAACGGTTCGAACAGGCAGTCAAGGAGTGATCTTCACGGGCGATCAGCAAAACGATATCTTGAGAGCCAACAGGAATGACTGCAGAGGCAGAAATTGTCGTTGAAGGAGATTGTCATCGATTATACGCAACGACAAACGAGCGATCCGCTGCTGCTCTCCGTTTTGCGTTTCGTTCTCCACGCACCACATCGCGCCGACCGCCTCCTGCTAGCGGTATGAACGAAAGCCGTTAGACAGGAGAACGAACGTTCGGATTTCTTCACGCTGCGAACACTCCCGCCTGTTCGGGCAGACGGTCGGCGGCCGTTTGAGGGCCAAAAGAAGGCGTGTGTTCCGGCCGGCAAGTAGGGGGCAGGAGTCACCGATCAACCCACTTTCTCCAATTCAATAGAAGCAATGAAGGGTTTCGGCTACTCGCTTCTCACCCTCATCCGCCTCGTTCTGGTGGCCTCGACGGTCGAAGCAAAGAAGAGCGCTGGGCAGCGGCGGAGACGGCGTTAGAGGCGGTCCGTTCCCTTCATCCACGCATCACTCGCTTCTTACAGAGTGCAATCCGCAGACGATGTGCGAGGCGTTCGAGTGTTTCCTCCTTCGTTCCCGCTCACTCGTCACTGGCAGGCGCCGCCCGCTTCGCTCCTCGTTGGACGCCCTGAAGACGGCCAGCTGCTTCCGGTTCGTCGACTACGAGCCGCGGTCGAATGCCACGTGGAGAAGCGGTGCGTTCGCTCGTCTGATATGGTGCGATCGATGGCGTTCGCCGGGGAGATCCGAAACGAAAGAAGGTTGCAGCGGCGCCCAGCGGATGTCGCTGGACCGCGACTGTGTGTTCGACGGGGCCGCCGTCCAGCACGAGTTCATGCACGCCGTCGGTTCGTTTAGGGGTTGGGCTTGCTCCGCACGTTCCTTCTTGTTTACGAGCGATCGCTCGCGCATTCAAAGGTTGTTCGTCCTTCGGATCGATTGAGACCTCTCGAGTTTTCTCCGGATAGAGATCAGAGCGTTCGGAGCAGTCCTTGAACGAACAAAAAAACGTCTGCTCACTCCTTTCTTTGCAGGCATCGACGGTCGGACCCGTGGGTGAACGAGAACCCCGACCACCAACCACTTCGTGTGCAGACGATCGTTTGGGAGAACCGGGCGGACGACTTTTAGCCAGGAGGGGAACAAACCGACGAAGTCGTCCCCCGCGCCATCCACTCGCCCCTCGTTTTCCGCATCCGAGGATTACGGGGAGGTGCATGACGACAAATGAGTTGTGGTTATGAAGCGAGAATGGTGGAGCGGAAAAATGAGTGGGTTTCACGATCAAACGTGAAAATGCGGAACGAGAAATCTATCCGACCGTCCGCTCGCCGTCCTCTCCGCTCGACCGATCGGCCGGGAGATTGTGATCAGCCCGGTGATCGGGCGGTCGGAAATTGAGAAAACGAGCGGAATTTCGCCTACTGGCGGACGTCATCGCTTCTGTCCGCTCGTCCCCAACGCGCTGTAACGCCCGGCCGCCGGGGGGATAATCGTGAGTCAGCGACGAGCGGCGGCCTCCGGTTGTTGTTTTTATAATTTTATGACCACTCGGCCGCTCGTTCGTTTGGTTAAACGGGCGGAACGAAGAAGTCAAGAATCGTTGTAGTGTTGAGGACGTCTGGGTTCTTCGAACACCAAGATTTGAAAGAATACATCCATTTGTTTGCGTGAAGGCAGGACGAAGCCTTACTGTGAGTGAACTCACTAAACATGTCTTTGGCATGGAAATTCCCAATATTTTCTTGTTGCTCCTGCTGTGAACTCGGTTCATAGGAATCTCACGAAGCATTCTGTCGTGAACCGAGTAATCAACGGCGCCGCCACCAATTGCACGAACAACGCACTGCTTAATGGCAGCCTGCTCACCGCTCACTGAGACGACAGACAAAAGAAGAATGCTCGCGGTAAAAAGACGCCGTAGGTTGCGCTTTGCCGCCCTATGAGACCAGGCAGGACTTTCCACTCCACTAGTGGCTTTCGTCAGTCGGTTTGTCGCAGCAGTAGGCTTACCCCACTTTCGCGTTTTTCCAACCACCTAACTTTTTCGAAGGCAGGCGATGGCGGTCGATTGTGAACACCGCGAACGTCTTGTTGATACGTATGGAGGAACCTTCTCAGTCACTGCTCCGATGCGACGCCTTTCTTTTCGCCCAGACACAAAGTGTCGACTTGAACTCGTGTGGCAGTGCAGCTACTCGAAAGCGAAAATCGCGGTGGACGGCGATGTACGCGATTTGAAAGCGTCGATTTGGGTGGAGGAGGGAGACGGACGAAAGGTTGAAGAATGTCAGTTTATTTTCATTCGGGGTTTATAAATTTAAAGTTCTTTGCAGTTTTCGATGTTCAATTGAATGCGCGTCAAGTGGTCGATGCCGGATTGTATCATCGTCTTGTACGCTGCAAAATCTGGACGGAAAAATGTCCGTATTGTGAAGAGAAACTGAAAGCGGGTTGCAGAGCAGAAATCGGCTCTCTGCGTTTGGAGGTTAGTTTCCTTGTCGATCGGCAGATTTTTCGTTAAGCTTGAAGTGTTAAAGGCAATACTAAACGAAAACAGAAGCCACATTTTCCAAACCGCTCGTTGTTTCAGATTGTAGAGTTGCAAAAGTTGAACAAAAAACTGACTGCTCAGGTTTCAAGCCACAAGCAGCAGCTGGAAGCCGTCAAAACCGGTGTAATGATCGAGCTGCAAACCAACGGGCAGCTCCCGGCTGCTTTCTGGTCGATGAGAGAGACGGGCGAGCACACGGACTTTCGGTTGCTGGTCGGCAGCGAGGAGATTAAGGCGAGTCACAACTTAGCTCTCCGTTCATCTAATCCTCATTTTGCAGGTCCACAAACTCGTTCTCGCTTCGAAAAGCGGCTTCTTCAACGAGGAACTTCGCGCGAATCCGGAGAAGACAGAGCACGTGGTCGAAGGAATCGAAGCAAATGTCCTGAACCGAATGGTCGAATTCGTGTACCGCGGGCAGCTAGGCGGTCTGGAGATGGATGCCCGCGAGCTGTACGTGGCCGCTCGTCGCTTCCAGATCGACTCGTTGATCGTGAGTTCCCGCTCCAATTCCATTCATCGTTCCATTGCTTTAGACGGAGTGCACGCGAGTGTTGAAGGCGAGCATTTCGAGCGAGAACGTCGCCGATTTGCTCGTCCTTGCCGCTCGGAACGACGACCGCGAATTGGGCGACTTTACGATTGAGTTTGCGGAGAAGAGCGGTCACAAGTTGGAAATGCTCCTGGACCCGTCGATCAAATCGCTCATCCGCAACGAAACGGACACATACGAGAAGATTGTGGAGTGGATGGAATAAGCGTCGGTCGATTATTGTTTTGTATGCAGGTGTTGCTCTTTGTGAATAAAAAAAGAACAGTTGGTCGGTGAATTTCTGAGGGAACCATAAACAGCAAACTTGAAGATCAAAAAAGCATTTGCCGGGCCTGGCCCGGCGTTTTCTCATGCTTTTTATTAACCTTGCAAGAGGTGGAACGTGAGCGATCATTTGTCTCTGCTGCACTTCTTGTTCGTTCCATCCGCCGACTGCGTGCCGCTGGCAGTTTGAAAATCCTCGAATGTCACCGTTGCTTGCTGAGGGCGGTTTTTTGACGTAACATATGAACAAGCAAAATGCACAATTGATCCATCTCGTCCCACTTTCCAAGTAGCTTTTGCGTTATTGCAAACTGTAGACAAAGCAAAAACGGACCACGATTCTACAAACTCTGTTTGCTGATGACGAAGTGAGCACGGGCGTGCACCGGCCGGGCCGGCTTATCGTCTCTCACACGGTGAACGCGTACAAAGAGCCCAATCAGCGGCCAGACGACGGCTCTCGTCGATCAAAAGCCCAGCAATGGCGACCCGGCAGTCCGCCGCGATTTCTTTTGAGCCCTCTTCTGTGAACATCCTCGCGTGTCTTGAGGCGATGGCCGAGAGTGGAACGGCCTTCACGGGCCGATCCTTTTTCCGCGCCCGCAGAGTAGTCGTTTCCATCCGCAAAGACTTCAGGTCAATACAATCCTGCACAAAACCTTAAGACGACTGTTTTTGGCCCGCACAAAAGAACGCAATAAGAATTGGCGCTCATTATAACACAAGATGCTCTAAAATTCGCATTATTCTCTCTTGTATCTTCACACAACAAATCAAAGGCTGAACGCTGGCTTATCCCTTTCAATTTAACAGAACAAGCGCTCAACGGCTAAGTGGACAAAGAGTTGCTTCCGCTCGCTTATTAGGAAGTTTCGTGACCAAGCAGATAGGCGCTTTTTTAGCTGATCGCAGGTTGCCGCTTGCAAACGCAAGGTCTTGCCACGATCCTGGCGTTGGCTTTTCTTTTTCTGCTCATTCGCACCGCGTTCAGTCTTCTTTGTTTTGCTCCGACCGATCGGTTGTTCTCGGCCGCGAACTCCCGCATTTTCGGACGTCGCCGGTCTTCTCGTCTTGTTCATCTACGAATTCTGTGGTCAGTTTATCTCGTTTTGTTAAATTTGAACGTGTAACAGCACCTTCGCTTTTCTTTTAGCTCTTGTACGAAAAATGAACGAATCCTTGGGAATCATCCGATTTGTTGCAGATCATGAAGCTGTGTGAGCACGCAATGGAGAAGACGAGCGAGATGTGGGTCTCGCGGGACGTGTACGCGAACATCGGATGGAGCGAGCGAAGCGAGGCGGTTCACTTCGATCACCGCCCGGAGACGACCTTCTTCTTGGTGGCCGCAACGAAGAACGAGGGGATCGAAGCGCGAGTTGAAATCGACGATCTGGGCGAGAACATCGTGTGCAACATTTACGCGCATCACGACGGGCAGACTTTCTGCGGATCGGAGGGTACGTGTGGGATTAACAGGTGTTGTTTAATCTTTGATTAGGCGCCGACGTGAAGAACCGCAAGCTGCTGATCACGGGGCACGTGGGCTTTGAGTTCTTCACGATCGTGTGCTCCCTCCACATGGGCTGCCGTTCGTGCTTCGTGGACGCACCGCCCACGAACCGTTCGATGCACTACGTGCTCTCTGCGATGGGCCAGATGGTTTGTTGTTCGAGAAGTTCCTCTTCCTTTCGTCCGCTTGCAGATTCGAGAGCAGAACACGTCGATGGCTGCGGAGATCACTCGCTTGACGGCGGAAGTGAGCGCCGCCGTCAGCCAGAACGCGGACGAACTGCTCGTGTTCGCCGCCCGGAACGACCGGCTGTGGGCGCTGCGGACGGCGGGCGAGCTCACCGACTACGGCCTGCTGGTGGACGGGCAGAAGATCGAGGTACTGGCTGCTCTCTCTCCCTCCAATTCTCCTCGTTTGATTGCAGGTCCACAAGTCCGTGCTGGCCGCCCACTCCTCGTTGTTCGCCGCCGAATTCCGCACGAATCCCGACAAGACGGAGTTCCTGATCGAAGGCGTCAGTCGGGCGGCCGTCGAGGGCGTTGTCGAGTTTGTGTACCGCGGCCGCGTGGAGGAATCCGCGGCTTCGGCGGTCGAGCTGTACGAAGCGGCCGATCGGCTGGGCGTTTTGGAGTTGAAGGTGCGTCTTCCGTTCTTCCCCATCTAGCCCGCTCGTTCGTTTCTTGCAGAAGAAAAGCTACGAGTCGATGGAAGTCGGAATGACGCTCGAAAGTGCCGCCCTGCTCCTGGTCGAGGGCGTGAAGAACAACCACGAAGAGATGATCCGCACGGCCGTCGAGTTCGCCGAGCGGAACGGCAGCAAGCAGCAATTCGGCTTCCACGCGCGCATTCGTTCCCTTATGCGCGTGGACTTGGATTTGTTCGAGAAGGTGTTCAACTTGTTGGGATAGTGATCCGTTCGGGTTTTGTTTGTTCCGTCTTTCGCGAGTATAAATTCGTTTGGTTTGCTCAGATTTTTTGTTCAAATGGACGCTCTGCTCCGTCCGCTGCTCCTGCGCGAACGCCCGCTCGATCCACGAGGTCAACAGCCGCGCGACTGGTGAACATCGCGCCGGTTTGTTCGGCGGTGACATCCGTGAGCTCCCTTTTATTCCACCCGCTAATCAAAGCTTGAAGTGATGAGTGCGGGCGAAAAGAACGGAGTGGAAGCCTGCGAGACCCGCGGAAAGCGATGGACGTCGCGAAGGACCGGCAGGGATTGGCGCAATGGCCGAACAACACCCTCTTCTACCGCCTTTCCGACGAGTACGACGAAAACGTGTGGGCACTCACTCATCGTTTTCCGCTCACTCGCCGCTTGCTGACGCCGCCGCTGGACGCCGCCGCTGGACGCCCTGGAAACAAACAGCTGCTTCCGATTCGTCGACTATGAGCGGCAGCCGAACGCCAAGTGGAGCGGCGGGCGAATGGGCCGATCGGGTGCGTTTGCTCGGCCAAACCGTGCCAAAAGAAGGTTGCAGCTGGACGGCGACTATGCGCTCGATCGGGCCGCCGTCCCGCTCGACTTCATGCACGCCATCGGTTCGTTCAAGGCTTGCGCTTGCTCTTCACGTTCCTTCTTGTTTACGAGCGATCTCTTGCGCATTCAACTGTTGTTTGTCGCATCTACTCGGTTGAGATCTTTTAAAGTTCACTCGAGCGAGAGATCAGCACGTGCTGAACAGTCTTTGAACGAACAAAAAGCGAGAACTCACTTCTTTTTTGCAGCTCAACGACCGGACAGGTGGGCGAATGAGGCCTCTGCCTACTCACCACTTTGTGCAAACGATCGTTTGGCAGAACGCGGCGGACGTCTTTCCGCACCAAAGTCTGCAAACCGACTATCAATGGCTTGAATTCGGCGTGCTGCAGACCAGTTCGACCTCCACGCTGACTCGTGACGCCGTACCACTTCGATTCGGTGATCACTTGGGTCTTCGGGTGGTCTATGGGAGTGAAGCATTGTGGTGAACGTGGGGAAGAGCGGTCAAAACCCTTTTATTATTCGTTTCGTTTAGTCATGCACGACGAGGGTGAGTGGTCGCTCGGTTGATTCAACTGCTCGTTGCTTCCTTTAAACACCATCTTCTTCAAGGACGTCGATCAGAAAGCGAAAGAAGGTGCCCGTCTGCTCTCGTCCTTGCGGATTTCGAGGGCAATGGGAGGATCGCGATGAACCGGAAGCTCTCAAAAAGCTGAAGACCGTCGCCAACTGCCCTTAAAGTTGTGGCAAGCGCGAGTCGAAGACACAACCGAACGAGAGCTATTCGGGGGACGCGCGAAGAGATCGAGACGGAAGTCAAGCAGACAAACGGGCGGAAAAGCGAGCAGGAATTCGGTGGAACCCGGAGCGAGGGGCCGAGCGAACGGCCGAGTGGTCCAAAAAGGTCGACTAGAAGTGGTGTGAACAGATCGAGCGGATTGAAGAAACCGAGTGGTCCAATGAAGAAGGCGGTCGCCGGGCGAAGAACTCGCAGAAATAAGCGACCGGGCGGCCCGAAGTCGCGTGCGTGAGACGTGAACAAGCGGTCGTCGAATAGATCAACTGTTGCATCAAAAAGTGGCGTTTGGGGAGTGAACGGACCGCAGAGCCCAAAAATTCGAGCAGCAGTTCCTCACCGTGTTCTCGAGAGCAAGAAGCGTTCTTGTACGCTGAGGAGTGTCCATCAACAAGCAGCTGCACAAGAGCAAACGCACGGGATCTCGTGCTGAAAGTGAGTTCTTCTGGCGTTCTTGTTCCGTGCTTGAGCAGAGGCAGCGACGGCCTCACCCCAAGTGCTCGTTCTTCAGCTGGCTTTTTGAGATGGAAGTCATCTTGAAGTTTCCATCGGGCAGAAGGTGAAGAAGAGGCTGCAGATCTCGCTACAGGAAAACGATTCACGAGGGCACAGCCCAGGGATCTCCGTCGTGCACTACCACGTCCGAGAGCAAAAGACCGACAGCTCCAGAAGCAAAAGATGAATGCGCCAGGGGGAATTGAACCCCCGTCGAATGCTCGCCTCAAACGAATGGAAGGCATCCATGCTACCATTACACCACTGGCGCGCACACTCCTCGACTCCACGAAACGAAACGCCCTTGGGCGGTCGCCCCCGGCTGGTCACTTGCGGGTGGAGCGCGCGGGAAAGCCCGCTGATTGCGGTTGCTGATTGGCTAAAAAAGGAAGGCGGATGATTGAAGAGGTTTGATCGGAAGGTGATTGTTCAAGGAATCCGGTTGAACTGGTCGCAGGTGATTGTGGTGAGGTTCGAACAAAACGAGAACGCCGACGTGTCCTCTGTGGATCGAGAGGTGAGACGATTGACGGCGAGCAGAAGCTGCAGGCTAAAACGGAAGCGTGTGTTCGACCGGTTGCGCAAGAGGCCGTCCACCCGCTCGGGATAAACACGCGACACTCTTCACGCAAATCGACTTGTTGCGTCGTCGAATTTGCATCGGAAGCCGGCCGATCGGGCAGGTATAAAAACCGCGCTGCTCGCTCGCTCGGCGCCTTCGTTCTCCGCTCTCCTCGCCACTCACACCCCTCCGCTCCTCGTTCACGATGCTCCGCTCCACGCTCGTCGTCGCGCTCTTTGGCGTCCTCGTGCTCCACGTGTTCGTCGGGATGCCGCCGCACGTGGACGCGCTCAAGTGCTACGCCAATGCCGAACATGGTGGAAGGCTCGAAAAAGACGGCTGTTCTTGCTGCTTGAAGGGCACCACTTCGAATGGCACTGGTTGGGGGTGTGAGACCCGCGAAAAGGACAAAAAGTACAGGGTGTCCCAGCCGAAAGTGACGATTTGAGCCGGGAATTTCTCGGCCAATAGTGAACCGTTTTTCACGCGGTTTTTTGCTACGTGTAGCCTGAAACGGGAAGTTTTGTTTGATACCAAACGCATGCTCAACTTGTGTCTCTAACCGTGAGAAACCGACAAAAATGTTGAAACAACGTCATTTTCGGCTGCTTTTCGCCGTGTGGATTTTCGCGTCGGGAGTCTTGCGGACACTTGGTTTGAGCACCTTGGCCGACGATTTTGAGCTTTTCTTTGCTGGTTTGCCTCTTTTAACGATTGGGAATCGAAAAGAACATCTCAGGCTGCATTGACGTTCATTCAATTGCTCAATGTGATTCTTTTCCAGTCCGCTAGAAGCAGAAAACCGCAAAGTTAAGGGATCTTGCCTTTTTGAGATTTGTGTTGCTCGCAAAGAGATATTAACCGAAACATTTTTACCAAACAAAACTTCCCGTTTCAGGCTACACGTAGCAAAAAACTGCGTGAAAAACGGTTCACTATTGGCCGAGAAATTCCCGGCTCAAATCGTCACTTTCGGCTGGGACACCCTGTAAGTCGATCGCTTCCTTCTTCCTTGTTTCGATCGTTTACTTTCAGTTGCACTGGATGCATTCAAGACACCGGCGGGTCCTTGTGCTTCTGCAGCGACAAGGACCTCTGCAATAGTGACGCCTCGCCCGACGCCACGCCGAACTTCTCGGCGGGCACCGCCCTCTTAATGCTCGCCGCAGTCGCCGCTCTCGTGATCCAAATCTTCGCCTTCTGATCGTGCGGCCATCCACCCGTCCTTCTTCTTGTGCTGCTGTGTGTCCGCTTGTCCGTTTGAATAAACGTGCTTCTTCAAATCGGTTCTTCTCCCCTCAACCGAAGGAATAATCATCTCTTGCGTGAGCAACTTTGACAAAGAAAACAAAGAAAATCACAGGCGACTAGAAATCGACTTCGAATCAAAAGGAAGCAGTCGTCTGCCTACTCCAACGTATGCCCGAAAGATTGCCCAGCGGAGCGGCCAGACAGCGGCCGGGAACGATCGACGAATTGCGGCGAAATCCATCGCGTCATTTCGATTCGCTCCGCTTTCCCGCCAGCCGGCCGAAAGGTCGCCGCGCGGCGATTGCGATCGCCCGCTCGATGGACTTCGAAATGAGCGGCCGTTTACAAAACGAATATGTAGAATGTTCGCGGAATGAGCGATGCTGGACGTCCGCCTTTTTGCTTTCCTTTCGCTCGAACGCTCGACCATGCCGCTCATCATTAAAATCCCACGAACAACCGTTTTTTGCAGCGAGCGAAAGTGCGAACAAGGCACTCGTACACTTGTTGATCTCTCTTCCAATCCGAATTTCCTTTCCAATCTCCTCGGTTCTCCTCAATTCGACCGATTCGTCCGGTCGGAGCGAAAGACGGAAAGCAGTTAGGCGTTGCGCAAACGGGCGGGCGGCAAGGCGGCGAGCGGAAAGAACGGCCGGCGAGCCTCTTCGGATCGCGGCGGCGGGCTTCCCAGACTTTACGCTGGAATTCGGCAAGCGGGCCGCCCGCCCGAAATTTCGGGCGCTCGGCGTCGTCGATCGGCGGAAAGCGAGCGGCCGGCCGGGCGGTAGGCGGCGATCGGAGGGCGTTCGCATGGACCATCGCGGCCTGTCGGCTCGTTCTGCCCCTCGTGCTTCCTGCGAGCGGTCGCTGATTTCTGCTTCCAAGCAACGAGTGGCCGGTAGTCGTCGTCGTTGAACGAGTTGATGGCCGCTCTTTCCACTGCTTTTTTTGTGTGTTACCACCAATGCCGTCTTTTTCGACCAATCGGCCCCTACTCGCCTCGTTAATGGACAGCCAACAACTTATTATTTCATTCTTTTGTTTACTCGGATTGCTGGTTCCCGCGTTTTTAATCAACCAACCACTGGCCGCTTGTTTATCCGATCGACAAGCAGATTTCCGTCGTTTTCTCGTCATCCCTCGTCTTCCGTCGCCTTTCCGCATCGAACCGATGACTCACGCACTCGCGGTCACTCGTGATCTCGTTTCAGCCGCCGCTTTCTGCTCGCCGATCACCCGCTTTCTCTCCGCTTCCCTCGTTCGTGTTCGCGATGGCCAGAAAGCGGAAACGCGCCACGAACGACGCGGCCGCCACCCCGCCCGTCCAGCGCGCCAAACGGAAGGCGGCGCGCGTCGCCAAGAAGCTCGCCGACTGCTTCGGCGTCCGCTGGAGCGGTCGTGTTGCCGCCAGCGACCTCGCGGTTCGTCTTCCTTCAAGCCACTCACTCGATCGATCGATCGATCGTTCCTTGCAGCTGGAGCGAAAGCGGCAGCTCGAGGCGCAAATTCGGAGCGCCGCCGGCGAGCGCGACCTCGAAGTGGCCGAGTGCGGCGCGAAGGGCCGCGGACTGCGGACGTTGCGGCCGTTCGCCCGCGGCGAGTTCGTCCTCGAGTACCAGGGTTCGTCTTTTCGCTGTTTATTATTGTTCACTCCTTTTGTTCGCTTCTCTTTAAAGTCGAGCGGAAGTGCTGAGAATCCGGTGCAGAACTGTAAAAGAAGCCGTGAAGACGTTGTTTTCTTCACTTCATTCCGGCCACTCCTTTTCGCTCGTTTCGTTCGGCTCACAAACAGCTTTTTCTGTTCCATTGACTTCTGCCCCTAATTTCCGCTTCTATCTCTTCTTCGTTTGCAGGCGATCTCCTCGACCAATCGGAAGCGTTGGCGCGCGAGCGGCGATACGAGGAAGACCCGTCGATCGGCTCGTTCATGTTCTTCTTCAAACACAAAGACCGCCGCTGGTGCGTGGACGCAACCGCCGAGTCGCCGCACAAGTGCCGACTGCTCAACCACTCGATCGCCCGGCCGAATCTCCGGCCGCGCCTCGTCGAGGTCGACCACTCCGTTCGGATTTGTTTCTTCGCGATGCGGGACATCGGCGAGGGCGAGGAGCTGCTCTTCGATTACGGTAGGCTTCCGGTTGGGTTCTTCTGCTTACTGTTGGCTTTGCAGGCGACCGCTCTGCTGCGAACATTGAGGAGAATCCGTGGCTTCGCGACTCGTAGCTCAAAGACGAGCGTTCCCTTTCGTTCGATTCCGTCCGGGTCCCTTCCGAGAGATTTCTACCTTCCGATTCCGTTTGTTCTCGTTTCTAACTCGTTGTGTTACTGGTTTCTATTCACTCAGCTTTGTTCAAACAAACGAGCGGTTTTTTGTTGTTTGAACTACGCGAGATACTGGTAGCTGTTTCGTAGAATAAACTCGGCTGTTTAGCTGTTGAATTTGAACTCAATCGAGTTTGAAGTGAAACATGAAATCAAGTGGACATTGTTTCTTGCGAACTCCTGTTTCGACCAGAGTGATTGATCACAAGCATCAACCGTTCGCATCAATCGCTGTTTGCAATCACCGCAAGGTTTACCGCTTTTTGTTTCAAGGGTCTAAAAAACCACTGGCCAAAGAACAATCGAAAGAAACGAGTGAGTGCACTCTTTCGCTCATAAACGCCCTTCCCGCTCTCGATCGCCCGCATTCCGCCGGTCCGAGCGGGAGACGTCCATAAATCAGAACACACGTACGAGTGGACCGGCGGCCGGGAAGGCGGAAGGCCGAAAGGCGGCGAGTGCCCGATTAATTCGATCCAACTTGCCGGCCGAAAGCTCGGCGGCAACGGGCGGCGGCGATCATGCATTTCGAAGTGAGATCGAGACGACGTGGACACGTGCACTCGCTGGCTCGCTCTCTTGAGTTTGGATGCCAATTCGAATCGAAGTGGAATTGGATTTCCGCGTTGATTGACGTTTCGCGGGCATTTCGAGGACTTGCTTGTTTGTTTCCTTGTTTCTTTGTCTTTAGTTGTTCCACTCGGTTCACCTTACACCTTTGTTCAAGTAGACGCGCGCCGAAATGATGTCCGCAACACGCGATCCACCTTTTACGGCTTAAAGACCAGTTTCCCGGAAATTGCCGTCTTCATCTCGCTTCACCTTTTGTTCGTTTGTCGCCCGCTTGGAGTGTTCATGCGAGAGATTCACGAAACGGTCGCGTGCTCGAAGAAGACCGTCCATTCCGGGGGTCATTCCAGCTCCAGCAAGCAACGAACATCGGAGAGAACGAAGAAGCAGACGAGCGTGTGGGGATGATCGATCTCCGTTTCGTGTTCGAGTCGAAGCGGGCGGTCTTTGGGCTTTCCGGCCGCCGGCCGTCGGTCGAAAAGAAGGCGCTGATGGTCGTTTCGGGCGGGAAAACGAGCGCGTTGATTGATTTCGTGAGTTTTGGCCCGCGAAATGGACTCATCGCTTTTGCGGCCAGAAACACGCACTTCATCTCCCTTCCATCCACCCCTTCGAGTGTCCGGCGGATTCCCTCGAGAGCGATTCGCCGCGGGCGGTCGTTGGGCGGGCGGTCGAACGGGGCGGAGGTGATGAAAACGTCAAGAATGTTCGGCCGATATGCGCGAACCGAGTGACGGAGGTTCGAGGCATGCGGTCGGCACTTTAAAGGTTACGAGTCGCAGTTCAAGTCGAGGTCCAACTGCCTGCTTCTTTGGCTTTGGCTTCGCCCGAAGGTTGGCAACGAAATTGTGTGAGGATCCAATCGATCTTTTCCTTCGTTAGACTTCGATCAAATGGACGTCTTGCGCTCGTCATGCAACAAAAGGTGGGTGGGTTGCGCCTCGCGGTCGAAAATTCAAAGCAAACGCAACACCCGCCCGCCACTTTTCGCGAAGAAATCGGCACTCTTCCGTTGGCACGCCCCGACTAGCCGCTCCTCCGTTTGACCGCCCGCCCGCTCGAAGTCCTCCGAACTTTTTGTTTGAACCGCGCCGACGGCGGGCGGGCGGGCGGGCGGGCGGCAACAATTCGCGGCAATTCCGCCGGCCGGACCGATCGGGACGACAAGGGCGGGCGGGCACCTGGTTTTTCTCGTCCCCCTTTCACCCCCGCTCGACCGCCCGCCGGCCGCTCCGTCGGCACTCGGCCGGCCGCTAATGAGGGCGAGACGGCGGGCGATCGAGCGGTCGACAGCCGAAAGATCGGCGGCCGAAACAAGCGGGCGGGCGGCGACTCGTGTTTGTTTTCGGCAGTCGTTTTTCTCCCGCAATTGATTCGTCTGCACTTCCGTCCATTTCGTCTTCCGACCCACTTTTATCCAGTTCGAATCGAAGTGTGTTGAACTTTGAGTACGAATTCCTTACTTTGGCCACGAGCAGTTGCTTTTTTTTTGCTTGTTCATTCCTGACATCTCCGGCTGAGCAACTATCCTTAAAAAATGCCGTTAGAAAGCGACAGAACGATCTTTGCCCGATCCAGAGGTCACTCCATTTATCTCAGTTCACTCCAACTCACCAAATCAATGGATACAACCATCCACAACTTTCTGTCGTCTTGCTCTCTGCTCATCAATGCTCCCGCTTGCTCTTCGAATCGTATCGCAGCGATGGAACGAGATGAGCCAAGCGAAGAGCGGCGTGGGTGGTCGCGTCTAATTTCTTTCGCCATCGACCTTACGGCAATAAACGAAGAAGCGAAACGAAAGGCGGCCAGTCGGACGGCCACCGGAAATTAGGCGGCGCCAAATTTTATCAACGGCTGACCGAAACGGCGGCCGGCGGGTGCGCGAAGGCGGGCGGCCGGTCGGAATTCCCGAATGGGCGGCGGCTTTTGATTGTTTCGCTAATTTCTTCTTCTTTCCGCCGTCTCATCCGTTTCGTCTCGCACGTTTCGTTTGCTCGTTTGGTTGACCCGAGGCCAACGGTCTAGGCAGACAGTGGGAACGGCAGACTTCACGGATGAGCGATTACGTTTTTGCAGGTGATGAGCAGCAGCGTTTACGTTTCGAGTCGCCAGATGCGACGGCAATGAGGTCGCTCGTCAGCTCCCAAATGCGAACGATGCTTTCGTTCTATGGCTGTTGGATGACTCAAAAACGACGGAACCGTAGCAAACTGCAACAATACAGTTTCATTGCTCGATGACAACACGGATGATTGGATCACAAATCCTTACAAACAGCTACTCATACGTTTTGCGTGCCGCATCTGGAACATCTGCGTTTACCCGCGTTTACCTCTTCGTTTTACGTCCGTTTCGAACCGAGTACGCGTGCCTTTTCACAACAGCTCCATTTTCATCTCGTTTGTTCGTTTTCGGACTTCCCGACCGCTCGGTCAAGCGTTCGCTGCCGGGATGCCGCGCCGCGCGGACCGCCTGATCGATTTGGTCGGCAACCGGCCGCCGCCCACCCACAAGCGGTCGCTCGTGATCTACCGCGCGCCGCCCGGCTCCCGTCCGTCTTCGGTCCACTCACCCCGCTCGCCGATGGCCTTCCGGCTGGACAGTCGGTGAGTCCCGCACTTTGTTGTTTGAACGGTTGTACGATCTTTGCAAGCGATTGATTAACGACGTCAAGCTCGCTGCAATTAGCCACAGCTTGCCGACCACTTCAATTTATGAGTCAATTTCCTGTCCTGTTTTCAGTACTCATGCCCCACTGATTCAAAGCGCTCCTTTTCAAGCTCTTACTTTTTTCTTTAGGCCGCCCTCCCAACTCTCGCGTCCATCGCATGCCGGCAGTTTGCAGGGCGGGCCGCACGCTCCGTTCTCGCCGCCGTTGGAGAGCGGCGAGGACATTCGGTCGATCGACGCGGCCGAGAGCGTCCCGTCGGCGAAGATCAGCGTCGTCGAGAACCGCGACGGCGACATCGAGCTCGTGGTGGAGAACGACGACGGGCCCGTCCTCTTCAGCCTGCTCGAAGAAACGGACATCGAGGGCGTGCGTCACCTCAAAGACACTCGACATTCCACGAGGTGAGCTCCGGGGAGTGGAGGGGAGAGCGGAAACGTTGAAGCAATGGGAAGAATTGTCCTCTTGTGTCGCAAGCACAACTTTGTATGCAGGCACTGTGCTAAATCATTCTTTCATGACTGCTACTACATTCGATCGACAGGCAGGAGCATTGAGGAAAGTCCGGATAGAACGGAGCTCACAATTCTTCTCGGTCCCGAGCAAACGCAATGCCGGACTGGAAGAACGAAAGCATTGATACAAGCCTTGTTCTAATTTGTTCCTCAATCAAAGGCAGACGCTCGTAAATCTGTGCGCCAATTAAACAGCAAAAAGTCGTGTGCAAACTACGTGATTTTCGCCGTTTTTCGTTTGTTCGCTTGTTGCACGTGTTCCAGCGTCCAAATGTGAGGCCGTTTTGCACATGCGGACGGGCGGGCGACAAGATGCGTTTGATTGCCGGTTCTCCGCGAAATTCATAATCGCCCCGTCAAAACGAATGCCCGTTGCCTCTCGGCCATGATCCACGCCCGAGCCTCCGCCCATTCGGCCGCGATTTATGGCCGGGAAGCGGCGGGGAGGCGGTTTTGTTCGGACTTCCACGAACAAAACCCCCCTTCGTTCAATTCGATTGGATTGGAACTGGTGATGAGAAAGTAAACAAAAGAAGTGGATGCGTCGTCCAAGCCTGCCGCCTATTGTCTGAACCCTGCAAGAACTTCCGCTAATCAATCCTTGCCCCCGCTAACCCCCGCAAATGATCCCGATCCACGAGATCTTCCCCGAGTTGAAAGACGGCGAACGACAGTCGGCGCCCAAGTAAACCCAAGAATCATCTACCGATAACTCCGCTCATTACTCATCTTTTGTTTGCAGGTACATCTGGGCGACGGTGATCCTCGTGTTCGCCCTGCTCGCGGCCTATCAAATCTACACGCAAGTCCAGCTGTACGTCACGACGCCCATTTCTGTAAGCTCACTCAAAGCATCAATGATCAACCCAATTGTAGACGAACATAGAAGCGGACTATCCGAGTGAAATCGCGTTTCCGGTCGTCGCTATCTGCAACAACAATCAGTGAGCTCAAGGTTAACTCAAGCCCGCTATTTCGCTTGCAGATACCGACTGACGTACCTGACGGGCGCCCGACTGTTGAATCGACGACCTCGCGGACGCCACGGCCACGCCGAGGACGAGCGGCTTCACGCATCGAACGAGAGCGATGTTTTCAATCGGGTACGCGGGCATCTATTTAATTAGACAGGCAAAGGTTTTGAGTGTTTGTGTCGGTTTTGGACGGAGGAAATCGTCTTAAACTTCTTGTTAACTCGCCTATTCATCCAGCGAACTTCTTTCATTTTATCTTAACTATAGTTTCCTTATGCTTCTTACCCGCCTCAATTTCTTCGTTTTTCAGGCTCTCAGCAGTGCCCGAGACATGGACGCGATGAACTTTTTGCGGAACGCGGGCCATTGGAAGAAGTCCGTCTATCTTTCATTGAGACGATTAATCTCCTCTTCAGAAAGATGATCCTCGGCTGCACGTGGCCGAACGGAACGCGTTGCTCCCATCGCGACTTCAAGGAGGTGTGGACGCTGACGGGCTTGTGTTGGGCGATCAACACCGACCCGATGCGCCCGCTCAAGGTCTACGGAGCGGGTTCGTTTACTGTTGTTAGTAGTTGCACGGTTATGATGCAAGTGCGGCCGTGTAGTCCGGTGGTATTCGGAGATGACTGCCTTCAAATCCACCTCGTGTACCGCTGGACTATTGTCGTTTTTCCGTAGTGCCCGGAGCAGCCACTCAGTCGATCCTCCTCCTTCTCATTTCCTCTTTGCAGGTCCCCGCCACGGCCTCAAACTACTGCTGAACATCGAGCGCTACGAGCGGATCGAGAGCTGCACGCCGCGTTTCCGCACCACGTCGTTGCCCGGCCTCAAAGTTCTGCTTTACAACCAGACGGACGTCGCGCTCTCGTCGCAGGAGGGCGTCAACCTGCCGCCCGGCTACTCGTGGGACATTCCGTTTCGGATGCAGAGCGTTCGCTTCTTTTCCCTCACTCAAATCCAGCCGTTCTTTAGCGTCAGAAGTTCGCCGGCGGCACGTGCGAGCAGGAGACCGAAGAGCAGAAGGCGATTTCGATCTCGCAGTTCGACCACCCGCAGAACGTGCGCACGTGCGTCCTCCGGCGATTCTTGAGCCACGTCGAGCGGACGTGCAACTGCTCGATGCGCAAGGCTTACGACCGAAAGCCCAATGGTTCGTTCTGCTTATCGATGGATTGCTTTTCGTTGGTACTCTTCTGGACGGCTTGTTTCTCTGGCGGGAGTGCAGCCGAGTACAATTTGGTTTTATTCGAATTCGTCCTTTTTTGTTATCCCAACAGTTTACTAATGGCATCGAAAGCAACAGAGCAACTTTGACAATGGTTGAGCAATTGCAAGCTTTGACACAAGAACATCTGCATGAATACCTGACCACTTTTGTTCCACTACTCGCTTTTTTCTCCCGCCTGCTCGTATCAAAAAAGAGAAACGGCGGCGTGTGGGCGCACGCACAGGTCTATTCTTTAACACGTAGCACGCTGCCGTTCCTGCGCACGGCGGCGGGAACGGAGTGTGTTCGTCCATACCCCCTTGAAAGCACGCGAACCCGTCAGATCTCGCAAGTTAAGCAAGGGTGGGCCTGATTAGTACTTGGATCGGAGACGTCCTTGGAATCTCAGGTGACGAACGCATTTTTGCTTTTGAGAAAATTTTTCGATTCGCGTGGTCGGAGTGAGAAAAATAAGCGAAATCTGCAGATCGGTCGTTCAATCAAACTCTTCACATTTCATTTTAACAAACCGGAAGACGGTGGTGTTCTCTGGCGGAAGGCCGGCGTTCGGTAGAAATGCCGACAAAAAACGCTGCGCCCCTCTCTCATCGACTTTCCCGCTCACCCCCTCGCGTTGCAGAGAAATTCCCGGTCTGCAACGTGCACGAATTTTACGCGTGCGTGGCGCCGCTGCAGAAGTGGGGCAACGACGGCGGCTTCTCCACGTACGGGTGCAACAATCCGTGCGAGCAGATCGACTACATCGCTTGGCAGGACATGGTCGGCGCTCTGCTCATCCACCCTACTCATCCCTGTGGTTGCAGAACGAACTGCCGAACAACATCTTCCCGAAGATCATGGAGACCACGGACACGCACTTCGACCACAATCAGGAGCTCTCCGAGGAGGACGAGGAGGAGGATGATGACGTTCGTGCCCGCACCTCCTTCCTTTCATCCCTTGGAGTTTGCAGGCCTATCCGGACGAACTGGAAGCGCAGTTCAAGTGCGAGAACAATCAGCTGTTGGAGGACAAAGTGATCGACGAGATCAAGCGATCCGCCTACCTCGCGTACGAGAAACAAACCCGCTACCAAGAGGACATCTTGCTCCGAACAAAGCGGTTGATCACAAAAGTGAACCAAACGGCCAATCGGTTCGTCCATCTTCTTTCTGTTGATCCAATCAAGTGGATGTTCAGGTTGATCGAACTGCGATGGGGCTGGCACGAGGAGGATTTCGTCGGAGTTCACGTACGTTCGTTGTTCTCTTGATTGTTGGGAGAAGGCGATGGATTCCGATACCTTCTCGTTAACAAACTGAAGAGTTCCTTTTGAGTTGTGGTTGATCCGCACTCAAACGGAACGCTCGAAACATCCGCTGATTGCAACAAGCAGCCAGAAAGCAGTTCCGCTTTGGAACAAGCAACAAAGCCGGCCAATAAACACAGCCGAGTACCCAACTGCACCTCCCGCAACTCCCACTTCTCGTTGCAGATGCGCCTGTTCGAGTACGTGCCCTGCTTCGCGAACATGACCGACCGCCACCGGCCGGTCTTCGACGCCATTCGAAATCCGCAGAGTCGCTCCGAAGAGCACCGATCGCGGCTGCTGCATCAACTGTTGGACAAGCGGAACGTCTCGCAGTCGCCCGACCACTTCAAGACGATCAGCGACGTGAAGCGGGAGTTCGGCGAGCGGGCGGAGGAGCAGCTCGCCGCGATGCTCGAAACGGAGTCGCTGCTCGTGTTGCTGACGAAAATCTACGACAAAACCAACTACAATCACTACCTGCCGGAGAAGCTGAAGCGAATGGATCGCATCCTCGCGTTGATGAACAAGTACGAGAACGGAACGCTCCAAAAGAAAGTGTGGGCCGAAGCGATGCAGACGCGCAACATGCGGCGATTCTTCGACGAGGACATCTACGAGGTTCGCTCCTACCCACTTCTTTTATTCATTAGATTGTTTAGAACTGGTACAACCCGGTGGTGAAGGACCTGGACACGAACATTCTGAAGACGATCCGCTTGATCGACGACATCCTGCCGAAGCTGAAGCGAACGGCGACCTTCAGCAATGGGTTCGAGGTGCGTTCAGCAAGTTGGTCGGGTTGACGGCCTGGAGTTGGTTTGATTGTTGGGCAGAGATGTGAAAGAGATTCAACTTTCCTTGTTAGTTTACTTGCACAAAACTTCGGCTGATTCGTGCCACTCACGCAGCTTTGAAATCTCGCTTGCCGCCCGCTACATTCACTCGCTCGCAACAACCTTCGTCTTTCCCCTACTCATCCTCTGCTCATCTTCAGATCGGCTCGACGATTCTGTTCGGGGACTCGCAGCAGGAGCACCTCACCTCGTACGCCGCCTTCATGGACGACATCCTCGCGTGCACGACAAACGAGCTGCGCAATCAGAGCGCGACCATCCTTGAGGAGTTCCAGAAGGCGATGCACAACTTCCAGACGGCGTGCAACAACCTCTTCAACAAGGAACTCAACGACTACCTCAGCAACTTCGCTTTCGGCAACAAATTCGTGCAGGAGAACTTCGCTCAAGTGAACGTCTTCCTGCACAAGATGAACGTCGAGACCTGGAAGCAGGTGAGCTCTTTCTGCTTGGTCATGGGCGGGAATCTCGGGGTGGTTGTCTATTAAAAGAAGGGCAGGAAAGTAGAAAACGGTATTCTTTTGATGGAGGCGAAAACGGAAGTGATTCGGTTGGCCACACAACTGCGAGCGGAGTACGAGGCCGCGACTACACGTTGCAAGAGCGAACTTCCTCGATCCGCTAGCTCGTGATCACCGAATTTTCATTCAACTCCTCTGCTTCAGGACTCCACCTACTCGGTCTGGTCGCTGTTCTGCGACATCGGTGGCGCGTTGGGCCTCTTCCTGGGCGCCTCGTTGTTGACGCTGATCGAACTCCTCTACCTGTGCTTCCAGTACGGCTTCTGCCGGCCGCGGAACCTCAAGTCGGGCAATTGGTGAGTGCAGAGCAGAAGGAACCCGCTTGTTCGGATTGAAGTGCCTAACTGCGTGTTTTTGCTTGCAGCAAGGACGAGAACGACAACGAAAAGCCGCCGATCGTAGACGAAGAGGACGAGGAAGAAGCGAAGAATGACTGACTGCCGTCTTTTAACCATTGATCTTTTCGTTCATTCGCTTACAATTGATATTTTTCTGCCCTCACCCGTTGGCCACTTACTCGCTTCTTCTTCCCGAATGCCATGCATCGATTACCGGTAATCCACGACGCTCTCCGCTGTTCGATTCTCATTTGTTTGCACTGCTTAGCTCTGCTCATAAACTTTACTGATGGAGCGGATTGACCAATGGAATGCGTAAGCGGATAGCAGCAACAGGAGGTTGTTACAAGGAGGGAAACTCGTGCCTACTTATACTTACCTTACTCACACTCCCTAATCAGTCCTCACAACACTCAACCTCATCTCGTAACAAACCGACCGCTGCAGGCTGCACGACGGAACGCATCGCTACCGCATGGGGCTGGGCAAACACCTTCGGCGCGCCTCCGAACGCCTCCGCAACAAGCGGGAAAAAAGGAAGCGGGCGGCCGAAGAGGCGGCAAATCCCAACACGTCGGACAGCAACGAAGACGATCCGAAGGCGCCGCTCCAACGGGCGAAAGGCCGTGCGCCCTCCTACTCGCCGCTCTCCGACGTCACCGAGGAGGTGAGTGGAGGAATGCAAGAGGTGGTTGTCTGGAATAAGCAAAACCGAGCGGCAAGAAAGAACCTGTCGTTCTGCAGACTGTAGCCGGAGTTCTCGGACATCTTCTTTCCGTCTAAGCTCGTGCACGGGAAGCGAACAAAACACCTGCACAGTCGAACCAATTGAGTAATCTCCACGTTGTTCAGAGCAACGACCCGGTCCTTTCGCGCAGCTTCGAAGCCACCGAGTTGACGCCGATGCTCGCTGAGGAGTCGAAATCGAAGTCGAAATCGAAGAGTCCAGCGAAAAGCGCGGAGAAAAGTGAGTTCTTTCGGTTGAAAGCCGAAATTTCTCGTTGATTTCAGCGCCCGAAAAGCCGGCAGTTCGAATTCCGATGGACGAAACGCCGCCGCTCGCCTCGGCGGTTCGCCCACGACCTCGCCGCCCAAACTCCGCGCTGCTGAATTCGTCGACGAGCTCCGCGACTCCGCCGCCTCCGCTCCCGAGTCGCCCGACTTCGATGCCCGTGGCCCAACCGCCGACTCCCGAACGATCGGCTGCTTCGACGCCGCGCGCCTCCGCTGACGAGTTGCCGCAAGCGAGTGCTCCACCAGGCGCTCCAGCAGATGCTCCAGCGGGCGCTCCAGCGCGTGCTTCAGCTCGTGGAGGACCGAGTGGCCAGCGAACTTCGCCGCCGTCGGATCCCGAGCAGCAGCCGCGGCGGCCCTCCGATCTCTCCACTTCGACCACGACGACGACGACGAGCACCGATGCCTCGTCGCCTCGAGCGGGGCGGCGCGTCCCGCGGCTCGTCCTCGGCCCGCCGCCTCCGCCGACGATCAACGAAACGCTGCGCCTCGACGAACGCGGCGAGCCGACGGGCGGCGGCGACGAGGAGCCCGAAGAAAAGCAGACGACCGTTTGAGCCCCGCGCGTGTTCCTTTTTGTTGTTTGTTTGGTGTAAATTATTTCGGAACGGAACTGGAACACGTGGATTGACTTTGGAACCAAGAGAAGAAAGTAATTCGATGCGGACGCGCGTGCAAGCAACTGTGATTCGAACGATCACCTCCACTCGTCGACAAACAACAAAGGCGTGCACAAACGGCCAGCGGGAAGAAGCAAACGATCGGTTGGGCCGTTGTTCGCCGGCGTTGGACGACTTCTCCTCCGACTATGCAACGAACTCAAACAGTCGTCACAAGTCCGTTGCACTCACTTTCATCTCACGCAAATTCCCGATCGCCAACGTTCTTCCCAAGCGATCATTCGATTAGTTTTGTTCGCTCATTGCTTTCGTGCTCGATTGGTCGGTCAATCTCTCTCGCTCTCCAACCTCCTCTTCGTCGTGATGTTCGCTTCGCCGTCTGGACGGCGCTGCTGCTGCTCGTCGTCGTTTCGTTGCCGCTGCATGCGGCGGCCGAACACGTGGGCCGCGCGGACGCCAACGGGCACAAACTGTGAGTTCTTTCTTCTTCTTCCTTTGCCCCACCTGCTTCCTTCCTTCCACGTTCTCATGACTTCTTGCAGGCAATCAGCGGACGATTCGGGAGCCTTGGGAGCGTTCCTCGTTGTCTACGTTCTGCTCATTTGTTGCGGCCTCGTGCTCACCTTCGGGCTTCCCCTCGGCGTCCTCATCGTCGTCCTGGTCATGTGAGCTCACCGTTCTTTCTCCTTCGTGCACTTCCGTCCATTCGTTTCAGCTACAAACGCAACAAGGAGAACCCGCAGAAGGTCTCCGGCCGCGTGCTCGCCGGCGACGACGCGGCCAAAAGTTCGGAGGAGTCGCTGGACTCCGTCTCGCTGCTCGACTCGTCGGATTCCGCGGATTCCTCCGAGTTGTCCACGGATGTCGGCAGTTTGGGCGTGTGATCGCTTCAATTCTTTCCGTCTGTGCTGCGGTTGTCTGGTTCGATGTTGAAAGGGGAATAAAGTCGTTTCTTTGCTCGATACTGATCGAACGTCACTCGGAAATGAATTGTTGCATTGTTGCGGCAAACCGATCAAGTGCGCGAAATCAACGGGAACAAGGGAGTTCCGAAATGGAAGGAAGCGGGCCAAATTGGTCCGCTTGTCCGGTTGTTCTCCTCACCACTGCTTGTCAGCCTCATCGACAGCAATCATTGCTCGGCGATCCCTTTCGGTGTCGATTGCTTTGAGAATCCCCGCAAACAACAGAAATCTCCGCCGATTTTCTCAGAACAAGCGGGCGGAGGCGGCGGCACGATCGGGGCGCAAAAAGGCGACGGGCGGACGAACGGGAGCGGCAAGCGGAAAGCCGAGAAACCGAGCGGCCTTCGCACTCCTTTTTTTTACACTCGGATTTCTTGCGGAGGCGTTCTTCCCTGTTTGCCGGCCGGGTTTGTGTTGACAAGAACCGTCCGCTGTCTTCGTCGAATTGCGGCGAGTGCATCCCGATCGTCAATCGTCCGTTTGATCTCCGGTTCATGCGGTCGCCTTGTTGATTTACGCCCCTTTTTTGGGACCTTCTCTGCATACTCGTCGTCCTCCGTGCAACCTTCAATTGCGGGCGTGTTTCTCCGCTCGCCCGATCGTTCCCCGCTTTCAACCGCTTCTTTTTAGCCGCCTGCGCGAATGTCCGCCGGAAACGAAAGAGCGGAGAAGCGAGAGAGCGAGGACTTCGCCTTCGAGCCGCGCGCACGGTTCGCAACCCAACCGCCCGCCTCCGCACAGCTGGCCGCTCCCGCACAACTCGCCGCTCGTCCGCCCGCTGCTCGTCGGCCGAGCAATCGAACGGTGAGTCCTTTCCTCCGAATCCAACGCCCATTCCTCCCCTTGCAGAAGATCTGCGGCACGTGCGGCGTCGATCTCGGGAGCTTCTACTGCAAAGACCGGCACGAGGCGTGCCACTTGCGCGGCGATCCGTGGACGTGCTCCGTTTGCGGGATCGGCCTCAAGTACTTCAGCGAGCGGAACAGACACGAGATTCGCGTCCACGGCCTGTGGCGATCGCCCCAGTTGGACGAACGAGAGCCGCGAGCGCTCAAGATCCGCGCGGTTCGTCCACCTTCCCTCCACCCACTCCTCTGACTTCTTTGCTTCCAGTGCCAACTCGAGAAGCTCCACGACGTCGGCCACAACCTTCTCCGCACTCAAGCGACCGCCCGCTCGTCCGCCGTCCACCGCAACTGGTCGCGGCAGGAAGCGACCGTCGCGCAGTTGGCGGAACTCCAGCGGACTCGACCCCATTGCGTTCCGCACTTGGTTCGTTCGCATCTTTTTCCGTTAATCCATGGTTATTGCAGAAACAACTCTGTTTCTTTGTGGAGTTCAGGAAGCGGAGCAAGGCGGGCGCGCGCGGCCGACTGCTCGCTTCGATTCGCCGCCGCCGTTTCGGCCGTCCGCTCGTTCGCCCGATCGTCCGCCAGCAGCAAGTGGACACGGACGAGGACGAGCGGCCGCTCTCGCCGACTCCGCCGACTGCCGACCGTCCGGAAGCCGCCCACGAGTCGCCCGCCGAGCCACCGGTCGTTGAGGCGATCGTTCCGCCCGCTGTCGTTCAGCAGCCGCCCGCTCCGCTTCCCCTGCAACCCGCCGAACCGCTCGCTCCTCTGCCGGCCGCCCCACCGGAGGAGTCGAAGGCGAGCCGCCTGATGGCCGCGTTGATGCACCGGCCGCAGTTCATTTTCTTCGACTACTTCGCCGTGAGTTCCTCGCTTCTCCTCATCCAATCGCCCGTCTCCAGTGCAACGCCGAAGTGGGGAAGCTGCCGGTGAACATGTGGCACCACGTGGCCCCTTGCCGGCTGCTCATCCTCCGCTTGGAGCCGCGCGGTTGGACGGCGCCGCCCGCGTTGCCCGCCCACACGCTCCTCTTCCGACTGCACGACCTCGACGGCCACTTTCTCCTCTACGAGAAGAACGAAGGCGGGGACGAGGCGACCCGGCAGCTCATCGTTTCGATCACCGGCGGCCTCTCTTTCCGGCAGCTGGCGGAGGCGATCGCCCGCTTGGACTTCCGCTCCTCGCTGATCATCACGAGCGATGCGAATCGTGAGTTCCCTAATCGTTCCCTGCAATTGATTCCGTTGGGTTTGCAGACGCCTCGATCGGACACCTCGCTTCGGACCGCTTCGTTATCGTCTGAATCTCCATGCACTTCTCACTTCCTTTGCACTTACGAATTTGTTTTTCGCCCGGCCTCCATAAACTTATTAACGTTTCCTTGATGTTCTGCTGGGATCTGGTGAATTCGACGACGAATCGAAGCAAACGCTGCCATCCGTAAATCTTTCGGCTGTTTGCGAGGCACGAGGTGGACATTCGACACGGCGGTCGGGCAACGAACAATCGAAGGAGCAGTCGGATTCAACGCGTAGAATGGAGAAGTCGCTTGGCGGATTGAAACGACGAGCAAAACTCTTTGACGGCTCGCTCACGAGCCGGTGGAGAGCCGCCATCAAGCGGCGTTTGCTGTTTGAAGTCGTCAGGAGGAGTTCATTCCATTCTTCTTTCCAACCGTCCACAATCCTTTGGTTAATCCCATTTATCGATTGAGCTACACACCAGCTTGTTTACACGAAATATCGACAAGAAACACAAGGATCCTAACGAGCGAGGGGGCAATCGAGCGACAGAAACCGAGGCCACGAGCAGGCGGGCGGAGGGACACACGGCTTCCGATCAGAAGGAAGGAGAGGCAGGATAAACGGGAGGGCGGGTGATCAACGGACAGAAGGAAGAAAAAGAGAATTCAAATGACTAATCGGGCGAATCGGAAGAGCGAGAAGGAAGATTCAAGACAAAGGCCGCAAGCTTCTTTGGAGTTCGGTTCTGATCGGCAGACAGAAAAAAGCGAAAGGAGAAATGGGAGCATTACAAACAACAGAAGGAAGGAACAATGACTGGGCTGGGCTGACTACCTATGAGACGAGTACCCTAGAGAACGAACAAACAAGAAGAAGAAAGTAGAAGGAAGCACCTAATTCGCAACAATTCGGAGCCATCGGAGCCATCAAGAGCGGGCGGTCGGGATCACGACCAACCGGACGATCGGGCGATCGAAAGGCGGCCTCACTGCTTCGCCGCAGCCGCAGCTCCCGCTCCAGCGACGGCGCCCATCTCGAATCGCGGGAGGAAGAGGCCGAATTTGTGCTCGATGCCCGAGAAGGTGGCGGCCGCCAGCTTGTAGCCGCCCACGTGGTCGGGATTCTCGGACGCCTGATCGACGACCGTCTGCGGCGTCGAAACTTCGGAGCCCGCGGGGCGGTGGCCGCCGAAGTCGACGTAGAAGAGGCGTTGGAGCAGCTCGTAGGTGAGCAACGTGACGGCGAACTGCGGCGACGAGCGGCACACGCGCGCCGCCGTTCCCTGCAAACAGGCGGCGAT
This sequence comes from Aphelenchoides fujianensis, assembly GCA_024699865.1. Classification (NCBI taxonomy): domain Eukaryota; kingdom Metazoa; phylum Nematoda; class Chromadorea; order Rhabditida; family Aphelenchoididae; genus Aphelenchoides; species Aphelenchoides fujianensis. The sequence continues at coordinate 468,128 of JAMPIO010000055.1, read as the reverse complement.
GAGCAATGAAAGGAAGAAGCTGGAGGTCGTTGTAGCGGTCAATTGATCGCATTCTTCTCGATTCAACCAACCCGCGTCGAAACCTTCATCCAATCCTCCCTTTCGAGCGAAATCACCTCGCTTTCGCCCCAAATCCTACTCCACAACCCCCGTCCCAATGAACGCACCTTCCAGAACGCGGCCGGTCCTTCTTCCGCGTACACCTGCAAACCACCACTCATTTCATTCCCGCAATCCACTCGAATTTACTCGCCTTTCGCGCGCAGTCAATCACTCCGTTGTAGGACGTCTGGCCGGCTCGCGCCGCCACTTGCAGTCGGGTTTTGATCACGTCGGCTGCAAACACCGACGATCACGAGTTGAACAACGGATTCAATGCTTGAAAGACGTACCGGGAGTCACGAGCGCCGCAGCGGGAACTCCAGCGATAAAGGCGGAGGCGAACAAGCTGGCCGGTCCGTTCAGGCCCTGATCGTCGGCCGTCCGCTGCTTCGCGTGCGCGTACGCCGGGAAGCTGCAAGCAATCGATCAATCCGATGAAGAGTTCGTGGAAAGAACGCACTAGATGGCGGAGAAGGGAATGTCCCGGAGGAAACACGCCCGCGCGCCCTTGTAGAGCCCGATGAAGCCGAGCTCCTTGAGGACGCTCGTCACTCCCACCTTCTAAACGACCGCGTGGTTCAGTGGATTGCGCGGAGGAACTCACCTGAACGCCCCGCAGTTCGCCGGCCACTTGCAGTCGAATCTTGACGATCTCCAGCGGATTCGTGAAGACGACCTGGGAGGCGCCCGCCGTTCCGCCGGCGACGATTTCGGCGATCAGCGGAATGCGGCCGTCTTTTCCGGTCAGCTTGTCGCGCATGAAGTCGTTCATCTGCACGAGAGCAATCGAAAGATGAAGGAAAGGAACTTGCCGTTAGCTTGATCGCCTTCTCGGGCGCCACACCGATGATTTGCGGCAGAAGGCCGCGGTAGAGGCCACGGAGTCCTGCAAAACAACCCAGTAGAACACTGCTGATCGTTTGAACAAACCCTCGAACTTGACCACCTTCTTGAAGCAATCCCAACTGTTCTTGTAGGCGACCTCGCCGAGGAAGGAGCCCGTCCGTTGGTTCTGCATGCGCGTCTTCACCAAATCGATCGGATAGACGGCCGTCGCACCGCACGCGCCCGCAACGGAGCCGAGGATGAAGCGGTAGGCGGACTCCATGACGGCCGTCCCGAAGCCGCGGTCCTCCTTCGTGTGCACCGCCTTGATGTTCGTCAGCCTGCAACGAAAGAAGCGGTAAGTGAGCGGGGAAGTGGGTGGTTGAATTCGTAGGAGTCTCCCATTTATTTGACGGCTAAGACCTCGTGGAAGCCGCCGGCGTGTTCAACAACCCCTGAGCAAGTAAGTACATCGACCCTCCCATTTCTTCCACCTGTTTGATGCTTACCGCCAATCCCGCCTCGGCGTCGTCCTCTTGCATTCGGCTCCGAGTTCAGCTCGAGGCAACGATCGAGAGTCGGCACTCATTTTTCAACGATTTGACAATGAGACAGAAGCAAGCGCCAAGTAATGGAAGACTTGTGGTTGGAATCCAAAAATCAACAGTCTTCGTTTTCGAATGAACCGTGGTTCAAATTCGAAAGAAAACACGTTGCGAAATGGACGCCACCCACTGGCCGTCGTTCCGCTTATTGTTTGTCCGCATTCATCAAAACGACCACCGAGTGGTTGACGGATGACGAGCCGTCTGCTCGCCCAAGTAAACAAGGGCAAGTGAACAACAATCAACGAACGGGACGACGAACGGGCGGGGTGAGCGGACGAAAGCGCGATGGGCAGACAGGGATTCCCCCGTCTGTCCGCTCAATTCGCTTTCGTTGACCTTTTCATAGCGTTCGTCTCGCACTCGATCGTGCCCTTCGCTTTCGCATAATTCAGACGGAAGCGAACGGAAACGACAAGAAATTTTCCACCTTCCTTCCCGACTTCCCCTTGTTCTTCCCTTTCTTTGACCAACCACCTTCAACATTCCATCCTTCCAATTAATCCGAGGAGCTCACCGAGTCATGTACGAGACGCGTTTCAATCGCTCGGGGTCGATTCGCTCCAGGTCGGTCATTCCGAACGTCCGATCGCCGGGATGCGCCAGCTCGGCGATGTGGAAGAGGATCTCCACTTCGTACGGCGTGACTAAACACTCGAATTACTCACTAGATCAATTAAATCAACGTACTTTGAGCGTAGGACTGGGCGGCGTGCAGGAACTCCTCCTTGGTGACTCGAAGGTCCAAATTGCCGCGCGCCAGCGCGTTGTACACCCGCTTGATGAGCTCCATTTTGTTGAGCAGCGAGTTGATCGCCTGGTAGAACGGAAAGCGGACCTGAAGGCAAAGAAATCCAATGGAGATCAACGGAAAGTCCACCCACCTTGTGCGCACTCGACGAACCGCCCGCAATTGCGATGAGGTTGTGCCGAACAAAGTCGGTGAGCAGATGACTCTTGACCGTCTCCATGATCGTGCAGAAGTCGGCCGCCTTGATGCTTCCGTCGCCCTCCTTGTCGAACCTTCGAGCATCGAATGAACGAGACGAATCAAAGGCGGGGGACTCACTTCTTGAACGCCTGCAATCCCTGCTCCTCGTAGAAGTCGTGCAGAAGTTGGGTGAACGCATGGTAGCCGATCTGCCGCTGCTTCTTCCTGCAAACGGCAACGAATCGAATGAATTCAATCAAAACGGAAGAGAACTCACGCGCCGAAATATTTCTTGATGAACTCCGAGTTGAAGTCAAAGTCCATCTCCAGCAGCGGGGTCGTGTGTCGGATGACCTGCAAGCGGTGGGATGAACAAGGAGTTTAACGAATGCATTCGAGGTGTTCATCGAAGGAAATCAATGGTTTTTGGAACAGAAACAAAAAGAATCCCCTTTCGAACTCAAGAATTCGGGTGGGGTTTGCTGCAGCCAAGTAGAAGCAGCTGACCGATTGCAGACGAGGATTCGAGTCGACTGCAACTGGGGAGAGCGGATTGACTGCAGCTGCCTCGAAGATGCGCGAAATAACACCCGGACCCTCCAGATCCCGCAAAAACTCACCTTCTCGAACTCATCGGCCGTGATGGACTCGCTGGCGTTGTTGTCGAAGATATCGAACGCCGTCAGGTAGAGAGCGTCGGGCCTAAACTCCAGCAAGAACTCAACGGAACAGCGAAAGGGCGGAACTCACGCGCACAAAGTGGCTTCAAAGGCGCAGAACTCCTCGAACGAAACGAGGCCGTCCTTCGAGGTGTCCGCCGCGCTCGCGATCAGCCGCACGGTCTCGCGGTTATAGTTCTCATCCGTGTACAGCCCGAGGTACCTGAACAAGCGAACGAATCAAACGAATTGAGCGGAAGAAGGGAACGAACCGTTGCACGAAGTCCTGGTCGGTCATGAAGTGTTTGCCGTTCCGCTCGACGCTCGCGAACGCGTGGAACACTTCGCGGAGTTTGTCGAAGTTCGCTGCAAGCAAGCGAGTTGAGCAACAAAAGTAGAAGAACGAAAGGAAGAATGAAAGGAAGGAAATGGACGAACCCCGCGGAATCAGCTGGCCCGGCTGCTGTTCGCATCGCGCCGATCGGAGCGGTCGGAGGCGCTCGACAAAACGGGACCACAACTAAACGATCGACGGAGTGAATTGAACGACAAAGTGGACGAACGAACCGACGGATCGCCGCCCGCGGGCTCGAAGAAGCGGCGGCGTTGGTGATCGCGCACGTGGACGTTGAGGTCCTCCATTCCGGTCGGGCGGATTCGTTTGATTGAACCCTGAAGCAATCGAATAAAGAGGGGGTGAGTGGACACGTGCACGAGCAGGCGAAAGCGCGATTTTATCGACGGCGCGTGCTTTCGCCGACTTTCCGACGCGCCCCGACCGTCGGCTCGCCCCTCCGTTTCTTCTAGTGGGCTTGAAACGACGAGCGTCTTGAATAATTGAAGTGTGATCATGAAAAAGCAGATAAAAATACGAATTGTGGAGCTTGACGTCCAAGAACCAATGGATCGTGCTCGCAACAAACAAATGCACCAAAATCCATTGAAATTCGCGAGAAATTCCCCCCGAATTCCCTCGAAAATCCGCAGAACCCTCGGAATTCAACGAAGTTCCCTCGCAAATTCGAAGCGGAGCGGCGAAAAGACCGGCGGGAACGACGGGCGGAGACTGTCGATCGAGCGGGGCGGTCGGGACGGCGGCGGCGGCGATCCGCCCGCCGTTTCACACGCACTCGCTTCTTTTCCTTCCGCTCGATTTTGTTCGGAGGAACGACGGCGGGCGGAGGTCGTCGTCCCGTCGGTCGCGGCGTGCTCTCGGGTTCACCTGTCGCTCGCTCGGAGCACAGGCGGCCGCCGGGAAGCGGGACGGCGGGAGTGCGGCTCGTCTTTTCGTGATCACCGGCGGAATTCCTGGGGTTTTTGCTCCTTGAATTAATTGCGGGGAAGTTGAAGCTGATCTCGAGTTAAAGACACGAGTTCAGAGCGGAAAGACGGACACAAACCATTGCTCTAACTCAACTGAACAGAAAGAAGCAACTACCGTTCCCAAACATCTCCAAGTTTCTTATCACCCACCCGCTCACTCACAACTAAAAAGAGAGGAGCTTCACGGCGAGTACGCGTATCTTTTCGCAGCAAAAAAGCGACTCAACGGCGAGCGGGCGGCGTCGAACGAAAAAGAGCGGAAAATTGCGAACCGAACGGAAACCCGACGGCCCGCCCGCCGTGTTTCGGGCGTGAATTCCGCGTGAACAAAACGGGGACTCGAAATTGGCGGTTCGTTTGCCGAATTCGATGCTCGTGCGGGCTGTAATTAGAGGATAGCGTCCTGGAGATTGCTCTAATGAGTCGAAGAAGAGGAGATTCGAAAGAAACGAGCGAAAAAGATCGCTTTCCAGCTGAAAATGCCCCGAATCATTTCCGAATCTCCACCGAATTCCACTGAAAACACAAGGAACAATCCGAAATATCAAGAGCGAACAGGGCGTGAGGGAGTGGAAGCACGTAGCAGACGAACTGCGCGTCGACGTCAATCATAATTGGATTCAAGGCTGGAAGCGGGCAGAGGAGGACGGAACGACGCCTCTCCTTTTGGCTCGAAGCGTTGGAGTGAGCGGAGTACCCACCGATCGACTCCGTTTTTTCCTCTCGCTTGCTGCTGCTCGCTGGAAGCTGGAAGCAATGGAGGTTCTTCGACTGATTACTCGGCTAGATCCTTCGGATTCCACCAGTTGTTCGTGCGAAGTTTGCCGCTAGTTTATGCTCAAACTGCTCCGCTCGATCGGACGAAAATTCGCGCCTACGATGACCTCCGCTCCGTCGTCTCCGCTGATCGTCGTCGCGGGCTGCACGGTTTGTCCACTCCTCTCCTTTCTCATCCACCTTTCGCCGGCTTCAGGGCACCGGAAAGTCTGATCTGGGCGTCGCCATCGCGCAGCGCTTCAACGGCGAGATCATCAGCGCGGATTCGATGCAGATCTACAAGGGTTCGCTTCACAATTCCTCCGCTTCGTCCACTTCTTTCTGCCGAATTCAGGGTTGGACATCGTGACGAACAAGATCACGCCCGACGAGGCCAAGGGCGTTCCCCACCACCTGATGAGCTTCGTGGACGCGCAGACGGACGACTACAACGTCCACCTGTTCCAACGGGACGCCCTGCGGCTGATCGACGAAATTCGCGCCCGCAACCGACTCCCAATTCTGGTGGGCGGCACCGCCTACTACATCGAGGCCGTGATGTACCGCGATGCGCTGGTGCAGATGGAGAACATCGAGCAAGCCGCCGGTTTGTTCCCACTTGCGTTCTTCTGTTGATTCCGCTCGTTTGCAGCGAAATTGCGCCCAAATCTGCGGAAGAAGTCGGCGGCCGAACTCTACCGACAGCTGCAGGAGTCGGACCCCGAGGCGGCGCGTCGTGTCCATCCGAACAACCACTTTCGCGTCCTGCGCGCCCTGGAGATCTGCTTGGCGTCCGGCGGCAAGAAGAGCGACGTCCACGGCGCCCAGAAGACGCTCCGCTTCCCCCAAACGCTCCTCCTGATTCTCGACGCCGATGCGGAGGTGCTGGACGCCCGGCTGGACAAGCGAGTCGAAAAGATGAAGGAGCGGGACGTCCTCCAAGAGCTCGACGACTACTTCCAGCAGGTTCGTCTTTTCCTCTACTGAATTGAGCGACTTGCTTTGATTTCTTCGTCTTTCTGTCCACGCTCCTGTTCTACCACTTATCCCCGCCTGATTCTTCTGCTTTCAGCACAAATCCGTGCTGGGCGCGTTCGGCGTGAAGCAATCGATTGGGATCAAGGAGTTCGCTCCCTACCTGCAGCTTTCGTCCGAAGAACGAGCGGAGGAGACGAGCGGGAAGCTGCTGCAGAAGTGCTTCGACGACCTTAAGCTCCACACGCGGCAGTACTCCCGCAAACAGCGCTCGTGGTTCGTCCAGCGGTTCCTGCGACGCGGGAAGCTGCGAGAAGTGAGTTCCGTTCGTTTGATTGGATTTCATTGTGTTCCGTCGATTCTGTCGAGTTCCTTTGGTCCAATCCGTCGTACTCTCTTCCTTCCGTTCAACTCCCCTCGCCTTCCTCAAATTCCACCCAACACTCTTTGAATTCCACCCACCTTTTCCCGGATTTCGCCCACCGCTTTTCGAATTCTACTCAATTTCGTTCGTTTTCAGGTCCCAAACTGCATGGTCCTCAACACATCGACCGACTTCTTCGAGGGCGTCGTCCCGTTTGCTCTGGAGCGCGTGGACGAGTTCCTCCGCGTCGGCAGCGTCCTGCAGACAGAAGGGCCGTTCGTCATCTCCAACCGCTTTCCCCGCATCGACGACGAAGACTACGCGGCCAAGGCGAACGCCGTCCTCTTCTGCGACACGTGCGGCATCCACGTGCACGGCGCCGATCAGTTCCAGAAGCACCTCAACGGCAAAGTGCACCGGCGGGGAGTGCGCGAGGCAGAGAAGCGGAAAGCCGCCGAACTGAACGCCAAAAGCGAGCCGAACCCGCAAGAATCCTCTTCCTCGTCCACTTGACCACCTTGTTTGTCTCTTAGATTGCTGTCACTCGTTAATAAATCTCTTCTACTGCCCTGCTGTGAGGCGGATTCGAGGGATTTGCGGTGATTATGCTCGGTTTGATTCGATCGAAACAAACGACTAGAAGAAACGGTTAAAAAGAAACATTCATTGCAAACAGACGAGAGGAACCTGAATCGTGAGGGAGAAGGCAGAAACAAACACAATACTTCGTAGCGTAGAGGAGAATGCGGGGGGATACGTGAGTAGAAGGAAGAGATGAGAGATTCACGAAAGGAGGGGGATACACGTGTGTGAAACAAAAGAAGGAATGCCCGTTCAGCTGTTCGATCAGATGCTCCCGTACTCGCTGGTCGCGCGGCTGTCCAGCGGCTCCATCTCCTCGTAGCCGACGGTCCAGTGGAAGTCGTGGGAGCGCACTCGAATGTAGCAGTCGCATCGCCCCACGAGGCCGAGCAGTTCGGCCACGTAGGCGAACACCTGGGCGAACATCAGGACGAACACGAGGCCCGTGCACGAGTGATCGACTGCGTTCCACGCGAACGTCAGGCCGAAGAGCAGCGAGCAGACGGTCGCGTAGATCCACTCCTGCAATCAATCGAAAGAAACAAGTGAATGGAAGGAGAAGGAACTCACGTGTTTGTGGAAGCCCACGTGCGTCAAATGGCGGAAGAAGGCGGCCGCATTGGCGACGAGCGTCAGGAGGTTCACGACCACGAGGAAGCCGACGTCCGCGCGCCCGAAGCACGAGCCGCCGTTGAACCTGAAGCCGCAAGGAATCGAATGGAAAGAAGGAGGGGAACGAACCAGAACGGCGTCAAAATGCCGAGCAGAATGAGGCCGAGCACGAGCTGCACGATCTTCACGCCGCCCAGGCAGCTCCGCAGGTACGCCGCGTTCAGTTCGGCCATTGGGGACGGGCGGGCGACGGCGAGGGCGGGAGTTTGAGGCGAGAAGCTGAAACGAATGGATGAGTGAAAACGGACGCACAAGGATCGCGGCAAGGAATTCGAGCGGACGTCTCAAAATGCTGGGGTTTTGAAACGGACAAAGGGTGCTCGAGAATCAACCTCGAAGGTCCACGAACGACCGAAGGAATCGAACGTTTGACGGCGAATTTTTGTTCGACACTCGACGGTGTTTATCCAATGAACAATAACCCGCAAGGAAGCAAAGAATTCACTCGTTTCTACCCAACGACTAGCGGAAAGCAAACGTTGAGCTCAAAACCGCGAAACATCGCCGGAACTTCGACCTTCTGACCTCAAACATGCCCAACTCGACCTCCATCAACCGCGCCAAGCCAAACGGTCAAAAAACTGCCGCCTTCAACCCACAAATTACCGCAAAACTCCTGCAACCCAAAAAGACGGGCGGCGTTCGCTTTCCGCCGGCCGGTCGACCGAAAGGCGAGGGCGAGCGCGCGGGTGTTTGCGGCGAGCGGCCTTCGAATTCCGCCGACTTTCTCCGCCGTCCACCGTTCGCTCGCTCGATCGCGCGGGTTTATGAGCAGAAGAAGGGCAGGCGACTAATTACCCAACGGAAATTCGTGTGCTCCTCTCGTCAATTCGAGCAGGAAGCGGGCAGAAAGCGGGGATTTGGGAAGGAAAAAGGGAGTTCGGGGTGAATTTAGAGGGGGACTCGAACGGTTAGCGAGTGGAAGTTGCAGGAATCGCTCGTTGGAATCAAACAAACTCCCGACCGAATTAGAAGCCGGCGATGAGTGCGAGATGCACGAAACAAATCGATCCCACGTAAACAAAAAAGCACCGAGCAAACGAACGCGGGAAGCGGGGCGATTCGGGGCGTTCGTTTGCGATTCGCGGCCCGCAAATCCGCTCTCCTTCCCGCCTTTCCCGCCTTTTCCGCTCGCTCGACTTCGACCCCGCTCGGTTCACCTGCCCGCCTGCCTGCAACCGGAGCGCTCAATCGGGGCCGCAAGAAAGCGGTCGAGGAAGCGGGAGGCGAGCGAGCGGGATGTTAGCGAGGAAACGGGCAGCAGCGGCGAGGGGATCCGCTCGATCCAAAGGCGGCCGTCGACGGCGGGCGGGCAGGCGGGAAGCCGACCGGTCCACCTGCTCGCCATCCGCTCACCCAAACCGCTCGCATTCTCCCGGGAAGTTGGAGCGCGAACAACAAAGAAGAAGAACGCCGAGCATCGATTCGAATCGACATTTCGGTCGCAAAGTGCAAGACGGTCAAAACAAACCGAAAGGACGTGGATCGGCGTCGTTCATCGCTTCCATGTCGAAAATTTTCGAGTACCGATGAACTCGATGCAAACCGAAGTCCATCCGCTCGTTTGCCCTCCACCGAACAGAAACCGAGTGCTCTCCCCTTGCACTTCGATCAAGCGAGAACTCCCACACACTTCCGCACACTCCCATCTTTTATTTCTCCACTGTCCCCTCGCTTCCTTTCGATTCGAATGCCCACCGCTCGCTTTAAAACATCACTTTATTGCAAAACAATGATGTGTACAAAGTTAAAGAATTTTGGAGACGCCGGTAGGCGATGAGAAGAGTTGGAGGAGGAGGGTGGGCGTCTTGTCGACGCGTTTACAACAACGATTAAGTACAAACGAAGAAGGAAGAGGAGGAGAGGAGTGGGAGGGAGAACATTCGATGGGGATCGAAGTGGCCGTTCGGTGGGTGAGCGCTCAGAAGTTGGAGGCCTCGCCGTGCAGGATCTTGCCCTCGTAGGAGAACAGCGCCGCCATGATGCCGATCAGCACGGTGGAGATGATGATGTACTCGCGGTGGGTGTTGACTTCGATGATGTACCTGCAAGCAAGCGGAGTGATTAGATGGCAGGAGGATGAGAGAGAGAACTCACCAGATCATCACCGCGCACGCGATCACGAACAGGATGGTGGCGATCCAGGTGTAGACTGAAAGCAGAAGGCGGTTACTCGAGTCCTTCAACTCAGAGGGCAACTCACAGCGCTCCAGACGCCACACGGCCAGGTCCAGCACGTTCAGGATGAAGACGACAAGGTTGATGATCGGAAAAGAGAGGCGATTAAAGGCAGAGGAAGGCGGGAGGACTCACCAGGATCACAAAGTTGAGGCCCGAGGCGTAGCCGAGGCGGCCCTCGCCGAAGCAGGAGCGGCCGCCGTACCAGTTGTAGCAGAGCAGCGAGCAGAGGATGAAGCCGATGACGATCTCGACGATCTGAAAGCAGAAGCGAAGTCAGTGGGGTCATTGAGGTCGAAGGGACTTACCTTGATGATGCCGCGGTTCGACTGGACGTACTTCATGTTCGGGGCGGCCATCGTGACTGTCGAGCGGTTGGTTGGGAGGCTTGAAGGTGGTTGAGAGCTGAAAGCAGGCCGATGAGCGAGACGAAGGGGAGAGTGGGGAATCGCAAGTCGAGGCGAACGCACGAACGGACTGGAAGACAGGAAGGAGAAAGAAGGAGTGAACGGGGGAACGGCCGACCGTTCGGGCGGTAAACAACTCGGAGCGCCCAACGCACGACGCCGAGCGCCCGAAAAGCGAAAACAAGCCGCCCTCCTGCCTCTCCTCTCCGCCCCAACCGACCGACCGGACTGCCCGCCCTCCCCGACCGCTTTGATTCACGACGCAAAGGCCGTCCGATTGCAAAACAGCCGATTTGGAATGCGGGCGGAGCACGCGGCCCGTGAAGGGCGAACGACCGGTGGAGGGGTGAGGGAAAGAACGGTTGGGGGAAGGCAAACCGAAAACATCGACCGTCTTTTGGCAGGCGGCGTACACGAGTGCGAGGATCAAACCACAACCGGCAGCCCAGCAGCCGCTTGATCGATCGCACAGGAGGAGGAAGCGGGAAGGGAGGAAAGCGGCCGCCCGGCTCGGCGCCCTCCGCCTCGACTGACCAAACGGACGAGCGGGCGGCAAAACATCGACAACAAGCCGTCCGCCCCGCCCCCTTCGCGTCCACCGCCCTCCCTCCGTTGCGCCGACCGGCCGGCCGAATGTTCGCGAAGAAAAAGCTGGGCGCTGCGCGGCGTAAACAACCCAACGAGGAGGAGGCGAGGGGGAGCCGCGCGGCGTAGAGATCAGAGATCATCGTCGACAGCCCTTCGTTTCATTGCGCTCGTTTGGGAATGTGCGACCGCCGCGCGCGCGCCAAGTGCGCAGATCGCCGGCGATTCTTTCGAGAAGGCCGGGCAGGCGCGCGGATCGCATCGATCGGAGCGCTCGGCAGGCGGCGAGGGGATCGGCGATGGCGGGCCGCCAACTTTCGAGCCAACAGGCGCGCACCCGAATGCCGTCGAACGCGCCGCGCAATGGAGGGCCGCGGAGCAGAGGCCGGCTGACAGAGCGCTCGGGAAGTTTCCTGCCGCCGCCGCAATTCGGGGGGCTGATCGGCGGGCAAACGGGGGCCGAAAGCAATCCGAAAGCACGAGGATTCTCGAGCACATTCCGTTCGTTCCACTCGGCTCGCGCACAAAGAAGCCGCCGTCCAATGGGCTTCGCGTCGTAACGAGCCGCGCGCAATCGAATCGAATCGACGGCATCTGGCGAGCTGCCGAACAAACGAGCGAGCGATCGGACGGCAGCAGGACGTCGCCGATCGAAAGCAAGGCAAAAGCGAGAAAGAAAGTAGTGAAGGACGAGGAAAACATCCCCGGGACGTCCGTAAACAAACGTGAATCACACGTGTTGTCCGCAGCCGCCCGCCCGTCTGCTCGCCGCCGTTTGGATCTCGTGTCCGCCGTCCTCCGCTTCGGTGGCCGCGAGCAAACGGGGGCGGCGAATCAAAACAAGCCGGCCGGCTTTGCGAAAACAAGCGGCCAGATTTCTCGCGTAAACAAGCACGCGATCCGTGGGCCAAAGATTGCCGGCGGGGGATGCCAGTGGGGTGAATTGGAGCGAATTGGAAGCGAAAAGCGGTAAATCTCGTTACGAATCATTGCCCACGATACAAACCCGGTAATAACGGGCCAGAAATCGCGTGCAAAACGAGCGAAGACGAGAGCTTCTCGTGACTTCTGGCCGTTTGTATCGTGAGCTTCGAGCTCGCACGTAAACAGAGCGGCTCGTTTGGCTCACGTGCGGAAAACAGAGGAATTCGCCGTTAATCGACTATGGCAACGAGCTTCCGTCGTTGTTCGTGCAACTTACGGCTCGCTGTCTCCTGATTGACGACGAGATCGGAAGCTCTCCACTCTCGTTCAAGTCGAGGCCGTCCGTTCGATCTCGCTCGTCAAGGGCCGCAAATCACTTACGATCACTGCAGAGCGCAAAATGGCTCATAAAGCCGGTCGTAAACGAGAGCGGTCGAGCGCGAGGCCGAGAAGCCGCCGAACTCCCGAGAGATCTCGACCGCTTGCGATCGAATCGATCGTTGAGGCCGCAAAGTGATCGAAAGGAGTTTCAGCAGCGCCAAACGGAAGCAGGAAACTTTGAACGAAATTGGTAGCTTTTACTCGTTTGTTCGCTTTTCCGTAAACAATTTTCTCAACTTGTTTTTCCACCCGCTGCCGCCCGCTGCACGCCGTCCGCCGCCGCTGCCCGCTCGCCGGGAATCGAACGTTCGATTGAGTTCGAATCAAACGTCTTTTTTCGGGTTTTTCCGCTTCCCTCCGCGAAACAAACAAAAACATTCGACGTCGACGAATTAGGCGCAAGCGGAAGCGCGGCGGCGTGTTTGTGGGCGGTTTTTGGTGGCGAGTACGCAAAACATAAAGTTTTCGCGCCTCCAGCCTTCGTTTCTGGTTCGTAACGAGGCGAACCGCACGCAACGCAAAAACACGCTGAAAATTGCGACCGTTTTCGAGCCAACACGGCCGCCTTTTCCGTTCGTTTGATCTTCGCGGCCGCTTCCTCCACGGAGCCCTCCGCAATTTGGATCAAAGCGAGACCGAACGTCGGCACGCAGCGAGCGGCGCGCATCAAAGAAACGCGGAGGTCAGCGGACAAAAAGTCGAGCGCGATCCCACGCATTCATTCGAACGCCGCGTTGTTTTCGTCCAAAAATGGCTGGAGAGCACACGGTCGACCGCGCGGAGTGAACGAGAGGCCGCGCATGAAAAGAGTTTTCCTTCCGGTCACTCCTTTTCAACAGCAAGCGACCAACGATCGCGCGCGGCGATCCGGTTGGGGCCCGCCGCGCAGGGAAAATCCCATTCGAAGTGGGGGGTCGTTGACGAGATCGTTGCGGATCGTCGAGCCACCCAATTGACGATCGATCCGCGCGGATCTACTCGTTTCGATCCACTCGCTCCGTCCGCGCGACCGGCCGTTGACGAAAACAACCGAAATTCCCGCACACCACCGCGAATCGAAAGCCCGACGCGGGAAAGCGGAGCGAAAAGGCCTCTTTTTCGTTCCCAACCGCTCCCCTCCGAGCCAAAAATTGTACGAAATAACGAGCGAAAACGAAAACAACGCGCCTTTCGACGGCTAATCGGCCTTTTCCCTCCACTCCGCCGAAACGTGACCTTCGAAACGGCGGACGTTTCTCGTTCGTAAACAGCGACCAGGAAGTGGGAACGAGCCGGTCGAAAACAACAATTCGAGGCTCCGTTTCGCTCTCGACTCCAAACAAACAACGAGGCGGGGGTTTGAAGTCGACGGATTTACCGCTGGATCCGCGAGGAGACCCGCTGAGAGGAATCCGTCGAAAAGTGCGAAGATTCGGCCACGATCCCGCGAAATCCAAGCCTCCCGCGGCGGCTCCGATCGTAATCCAATCTGCGTCCCAAGCGCGGCGTTGGTCTCGGTTCCTTTGTTTCCGCTCGCTCGCTCGTTTGTTTTCGTTCCGCGTATCTGACCGCCCTCCGCGCTGCCCTCCGCGCCGCACGCCGCCGCACGTGCACACGCGGGGGAACGAGCGGCGAAAAGCGCGAAAGAGATCGCTTCACGCTGAACGAAAACAATCCTCCAAAACGCAAACAAGTGCGAGCGAGAAGCGTGGAGCGTGTGGAGCGGCGGGCACGTGCGTGAGCCACGGGGATTTCGCTCGTGTTTGCGGCTAATCTGCCGACCGGCTTTGTTTCGGTTGGTTGTGTCGGTTGGTAATTGGTAGGCTGGCGGACTGATGGTAAACAGCGGGTAGTCGGACGATGCAGCCGATGCTGTAGTAAAGAATAAACTAACAACTCATGCACGAGGCCGCTGCAGGACGCCCCGATTCGCACTTTGAACCACAACAACCGGAATTCAACGAAAGAATCATCCACACACCAAGGAACAATCGTCATTGCTTTAGCCTGCACCGAACGGACGGCCGTGGTCACCTTCGGTCTTTCCTCGCCGCCCGCACTCGTCGGTCAGACAGCGGTCAGAACAAGGACCAGTACTCCAGCATTCCACGCCATCCTGCTCGCTTATCACCTCCTTCTTCCTTTCAAGCAGCGAACACACTTCTTTCTTCTTCGCCCTGATCTCGACCGTCAACAAACCGCCGCTTCAATCGAAAGGGAATGCGCTTAAGGACGACCGCAAAAGAAAGAAGACGATCGATTGTTTGTGTTCCAAACACTCGTGCTCGCTCGCTGATAAAAACGGGAGAAGGACGACGTTCGGGGACGCGCCACTCGTAAAAACGCCGCCCGAATGCTCGCTTTCGTTCTCGTTTGTTTGCTCGTGATCTCCGCCGTCTTCGGCATCAAAAGGCGGGGGAAAAGCGAAAGAATTGAAGCTAAAAGCCGAAGGTCCGCGTTCAAATCGATTGATCGAAAGAGAGTCATCGCTTCGAAATGTGCGGGGGACAACCGGAAGCAGCAATCCGCAGAGGGGGCGGTCGGCAAGCGATTTAGAAAGCGAGTGGGAGCGACTGGGAGGCCGAAGGGCGACGAGCGGATGAGTCAAGCGGCAGACACGCGATCAGCAGCCACGTGGGCGATCGGAGCACTAAAAGAATGCGAGTGCTTTGAGTGTTTGAACGCGCATTGGAAGCGACTAAAATCGATTGCTTTCGAAGACGTTGCATGCACTACCCATTCTCCTTGTACGCATCGATGGCTCGGTTCTTAGGCCTTTTCACTGGCTTTTACACCCTTGCTCCAACTCCGATGTGTTTTCGTCGAACTTTTCGACTTCAAAGGCCAACAATCGCCAGTGATTCAACGAAACGGCAGTCTGCCGTATGAATCGACTGCGAAATGAATGACGAATCGTGGGAAGCAGTGCTTAGAACGAGTGTTTATGCTTGTTTTCGTCTGCGAACGTCTGCGAACGGCGGTGATTCGTGGTCTCGTCGCTTGCGAAACGTTCGAAAAGAAGCGGAAGGAAACTGAAGCAATTATTCGACGAGAACTGGATGTTTTCCGTCGCAGTCAACGGAAGAATCACTTCATTAAAACGACGAGCAGTGGGCCCGAGGTAGAAGGTCGACGTTCATTAATGCAGAGAGCCCCGCTTTCCGTTCGACTGTCAACAAGGAGCAGGTGCTTCTGACTGGACCCGTTGGAATGCGTGAGAACTGTCCAAAGCAATGGTATTGACCACCAGGCCACTTGTAAAGGACGATTGAAAGGTCAAAGGAATGTCGACCTCTGCACCCACATGACTGCCGCACCGCAAAGTCGATCAATAGCCGTCCTATTTCCACAACGATCAGCCAGGCCACAACTTCCGAATTCCAGGGGCTTTCAAACACACAAGAAGCTCTCGCCGAGCGTTTCGAGCCTCACAAATCGTTCAGTTTTACCTACTCTATGTACTGTGTACTGCTTATTGTTTAATGCCCTTTTCCCTGCCAACTTCCACAAAATCCTCTCTAAATTTTGCTCCCATTTCGTTTCCACGTTCCCAAGCAGATTGCAGCCGATGAGCACAGAAACCAAAGACGTCAGTTTACAGCGCCGTCGGCTTGCGGCTGCGCGTGCGGCGAACAATTCGGGGCCGTCGGCGCCGATCGCTCGTGTTTTTGGTCGTTGTTCGAAGCGGCCGGTGATCAATCGTCGCTCCGATGGGCGGGGAACGAGGAAGCAGGCCGTGGTTTGTGGGTGGAAAGAAGACTACGCGGTGGGCAAAAGGAAGGAATGGAAGGGAGGCTGAAGCTGCTCAAACGCTAGAGGCAACCATGAACCCGCTCTCTAACTCAATCATAACAAGTAGACAACACCAATCGAGCGGATGAAATCGGCTTGACGTTGCCTTCTTCAGACTTCATCTTCCAAACTCAAATTGCAGTACTTCAACGCTCAAGCAATTCCAGCTGCCCAAAGATCGGCCGCGGAATGCACGTGAAGCGAGCGGAGCGGAATCGAGCTTCCGAACGCCGCCCGTCGGTCGACCTTGTCGCTGTGATCGATCATCTCACGATCGGCAGGGTTCTTCGAAGAGGAGCAGCGGTTATAAAAGAGGTTGATGAAAGGCCGAACGGAACGAAACGAGCGACTGTTCCTTTTCCTTCTGTTTGCTCGATAGCTTTCGTTGGTTCCAACTCACTAAAAGGATGGCCCTGATCCAAGACACGAATCCCGTGGACGTCACGTTGGTTGTCGAGATGCCCGAGCAGAAGCGGCGGTCGTTCCTCGAGTGGTTCACGAAGTACTTCCTGGAAGGTTCGTCCCCCGCTTTCTTTGTTTTGTTGGGCGGGCTTTTGCTGGTTGCCAACGGAGGGGACGCTGGAACTCTGTGTACAGCCGAGGAACGTGTTTGGAGATCGGAGGATCGTTTGGATCGAAGCAAAGAGCATACCATTCTTTGCCATTGCGCTAAACTCATCTTCCATCTCTTAACTCCACCACTCACCGCTTTCCACCACTTTTCAGGACAAACCCTCGACCACGCGCCGCTCGCCGACAGCGACGTCCAGTCGGCCGTTCGTTCGATCGAAGCGGCCGCGCGACAGTCGGCCGAAAAAGAAGCCCGCCGACGGAAGAAACGGAAATTCGTTGCGATCTTCTTGCCGCTCGTCATCTCGCAGGTGAGTTCTTTCGTCCATTCATTCACTTATACTTCGAGTAGATCCTCTGGTGGAGTGCGGCGATCAAGCACGATTACCTCTCGTTGTACAGCGACTATTGGCAAATGCCCGCGGCGATGATCGTCGGGTCGACGATCGCTGGTTCGTCCTCCACTCACCCACATCTATTGCTCGGCTTGCTTGCAGGAATGACGAGCGAAGCGGGCGGTGCGGTCGCCTTCCCGGTGATGACGTTCGCGTTGAAGACGTCGCCCGTCGATGCGCGCGACTTCTCGCTGTTGATACAGTCGTTCGGTACGGGTTTGTTCGTTTGGTTGTGCCGCGGTGAACGGCAATGTTCTTGTTTGCTGCCGAACGCACATTCCTTCTGACAAAACACAAAGAAAAGTACGAAACAAAATACGCCCGTAAGGCGTCCGCAATGCACTTTGCCATTGGACGTGTTCGAAGACCCAGCGGCTTTTTTCCACCGAATTCAAAGCTTGCATTACGAACACTGCCAATGGCTTTCTATGTCCATTCCTTACGCTTACACCTCCACCTGCTTCAGGAATGGGCCTCGCGATGTTCACGATCGTCTACAACCGAATCCAAGTCGAGTGGCACGGGATCACGTACGCGGTGCTCGGTTCGTTGCCGGGCGTCGTCATCGGCTTCCATTTGGTTTGTTTGCCTCCCGCTCGTCTCCAATCTTCGTTCTTTTGCTGCAGGTGGACCCGTTGCTGCTGCCCGCCCAAAAGAAGATGATTTTCGTTTCGGTTTGGAGCTCGTTCGCCATCGCGTTGTGGATTTTGAATCGCGAGAAGAAGCGGCGCGTCGTGGAGCGAATTCTCGGCTTTTGTCGGTGGAAAGGCGGCGTCCTGCTGCTCACGGGCTTCGTCGGAGGTTCGTCGGATATCTACCGAATATCTGAAGTCATCTAATGGCTTTCTAGGGATCTTCACGGCTTTTGCTGGGAGCGGAGTGGACATCTGTTTGTTCTCCGTGTGCACGCTGCTGTTCAGCTTGAGCGAGAAGATCGCCACTCCAACGACCATCGTCTCCATGGGCACGTCCTCTCCTTCTCGCTCCTTCAATCTCCTGCTTGTTGCAGCCCTGACCTCGTGGTTCGCCCTCTACTGGCGGATTGTGATCGTCGAGAACATCAGCGAGCTCGTCTGGAATTACATCCGCTGCTCGATCCCCGTCTGCACGGTCATGGCCCCGTTCGGCTCCTTCCTCGCCTCGCACTTCCATCGACAGGCGAGTTCCTTCGAGCGGGCATCCCGTTCCTGTAGAAGCAGTTGGATTTGGCGGGAGGGGGCGGTACACTCTCTAGCTTTGATTCTTGGATGTGAGAAGGAAAGACGGCTTTGGGTTCACAGAAACCGAGCTTCACGAGTGTGTGTTGCTATTTCGAGAACACAATCACTGGCAGGTTTTGTTCAGAATGGCCGAGAAAACGAAACGTCCAAGCGTGTCTGTTGCCCGTTTGTGAACCACCCAACAATCATCGCCTCTTCTCACAACCCCCGCACCTATCGTCTAATCCCATCTTCTGCAGGTGATGGCGCACCTCGTGTATTTCTGCGAGTTCGTCGCCATGGTCGGTTTCCTCTGCACGCGGCCCGCGTGGCCGCTGATCGCCGCCTCGTGCGCGATCCTCGCCGTCGCGTTCGTCTTCTTCCAGTTCGTCTCGCGGAAAGGCGGCGAGCTGCTGGCCGCCGAGAGCCGAAAAGCGAACGACGCGGTCGCCCCGACGCTACCGCTGGGCGACAGCGGCCGGGAGCTGGAGCTGCAGCGAGTGTTGATCAAACCGCACGTGGAGGAAGCGGACGGCAACTGATCCCGTTGAGAATTGGGTCGATCTTTCAGTTTAGCTGATTATTGTGTAAATAAAGCTTGGAGAGGAGCGAGAACGACGGCCGCATGAAACAACTCCTTGTCTTAGGTGTCAAACTCGCCAGACAAGCCCAGGGCCGGTCGACCAATCCAAAACCCCCTTTCGTAGTAGTCTATTCTCCAACCGAAACGAAACACTTGCGCCCGCCGACGCGCGAATGAAACCAATGCCATTTATCGACACAAGAAACAAGCACAGAAGGAGAACGGAGAGAAGCGAGCAGCACGTCGAGCGTTCCGTCGAGAGCGAGCGACCCAACGGAACTCACGCCTCTTCGTCGAGCTCCTCGTCGAGCCGAACGGCCGATTGCGACCGGCGGGAGGCCGCCCGCTTCTTCTGCGCCTTGCGACGTCCGCAGGCCCTGAACGAGAGGATTGATCGGAAGGATTGGACGGAGAACTCACATCCCGCAGAAGTAGCCGCAGACCGACCAGAAGGACGACGTGAGGAACAGCGAGAGGAAGAAGGCCGCGTAGACGCCGAGCAGCTTGTAGTTCTCCCGTTGGCCCTCCACGTCGCCGTCGTCGTCTCCTTCTTCTTGGCTGCAAGCGGGCGGAGGTCAAGGAGAAGAACGGAGGGCACTCACACGTTGTTCCCGTGGTACGTCGCTTCGATCCGCCGGAAGGCGACGAAAACGACGAGCAGCGAGACGAAAACGAAGCGGACGGCAAGCGGCATCGTCGGCGATTCGAAGCGAGCGGGACGAAGCGGAGAGGATGAAAGGCCGCAAACCCGGCGAGCAAACGAATGAAATGAGCGAGGGGCAAGAGGAAAGCGAAAAGAGTTGACGAAGCAGGAAAGAATTTGCATTCGAGAAGTCGAGTCGTCGATTCGCTTCGACCAGGAGCGAATCCCACAGTCAACTGAAAGCCTTCTTGCACCACCGCTTTGCAGTTCTGCCGCACTATCACTTCAAACCGCTGCACATAACGAAACACCCTCGATTTATTCAGCTAACGACAAGTAATCTTCAGAACTGATCGCTGATCCCGAGCTGCTTGTTCGCGTAGTCGTACATCAAACACTTGCCGCGGACAGCGCTGATTGGCAACGAGAAGCAGTCATCGCAGAAGGTTTCTTCGCCTGCAGAAGAAAGCATGAGGATTGCCCTCGAAACGGGTGGAACGAACCCAAGAAATCGCACTGTCCGTTCTTTTCCGTTCGAGTAATCGATGAAATCCGCGGGTGCAATGCGCACTTCTGTCCCACCAATCGAGTACACCAAATCCTCCGCGTAATCGCACGAAATTCGCCCGTAGCTCGTCGATCGCATCGATCGAAGGAGGGTCTAACGAACCAGTTATCTTTTTGAGTTTGTTCGTTACTCACTTTGTAGATGGTCTCGCCGAAGTGCAAGTAAGGCGACGTTAACGAGAAGACGACCTCCCCCTTAAAAAGAGTCATTAATCGATTAAATTTGGGTAAAGGTTAGAAGTGCCTCGTAATCCCATGTGAATATGCCCGTAGAAACACTGCAACGAACAGAAATTTGTGAGGAAAGAAGGCTTCAGATTACTCAGTAAGATCGACAACCCACGGCCCCCACACGTCGTCCTCGAAGGTCGGCCAAACGATCCAGTTGCTCGAGCAGCGTTCGGGTTGCCGATCGCCGATCGAAATGAAGCCCGTCATCATTGTTTCGGTGTCGTTCCAGTAAGGAACACTTCAATCGGATTGAGCGCGAACTTCGTCGTCGAACTCACGTGTCGTAAGCGAACGTGATCACTTTGTCCTGCTCGTCGTGCAGCAAACTCTGAACAAAGCCGCCCAAATCGCTCCGATCGAACGGAAGCCCAAATCCGATGCTTCCCTGTCCTTTCTTGCCGGACTCTTCGAAAAGCGAGTCGTTGCGGACGGCGAACGGCCGCGACTCAATCGTCTTCCCGCCGATCTGCAATCGAGCGGATGGAAAGAAGCGATGACGGAGCGGTTCGCTCATTTGAGCCTTCGCTTCTGCCCCTGCCCGCAAGTGCGTGATTGGAAGTGAAGCTGGAGCTTGAAATGAACTTCTCAAAAACGTATTCTTGACCGTTGAATCATGAGGACAACGTGAATAAAGCAGGCTAAAACACAAAAGAATGCTCACCGTGAATGTTTCTTTTCCGTACACTCCGATGGGCGTCACGCCGTCGTCGTCGAAGTACGTGGCGACGAACACAAACGTCGAGGACTTCCTGCACAAAAGAAAGCACTCGGTTGATCGAAGAGAGGCCAAACGAACGTCCAATCGTAAGTGCCACCAATCGAAACGTCCGGAATCTCGACGTCCGTCTCGAAGTAATCCCTCGAATCGACATTTGCATGGAGCGGAACAGTTGTGGCTAAACGATCAAGCGAATGGTCAAAGAAATTCCCCTCTTTGATTACCTGGAGTCCCAACGCTCACATCCAGCGTAATGGCTTCGGCTTGCGTCTTCGTGAACGTCCATCCCACTTCCGCATTGGCCGCGACCGAAAGCAGCAAGATACAAAGGATTGAGAGCATCTTTCTTCCACGAAATCAAAGCAAGTCGTCGAGTGAACACAGTCGGGGTTAAACGACCCTTTTATACCAGAGACTTCTGATGAATCGGAGGAAGCAACCGCACGGAAGAATCGCCCGTTTGTCATCAAACCCCTCACGAATCAATCGAAGGAGAGAGATAAGCGACGAATCGGACACGGAAGGCGGACGGGCGTTGCCCTCGATCGATGACCCAACAGAACGGTCGCTGCTTTTGCTGAAGACGGTCGGGGACCACGCCTTTTCGCTACCGATTGCTTGATCACGTCCGTTTTGTTTTATCAACCCATAAGGAGAGGTGGGATGCCCGGCCCAAGGCAGAGCGGCGAGTCGAAACGGGAGCAAAAGACGACCGTCCAGCAGAAGTCTGCTTTTGGACGCCCGTAATGAAGGCAGCAATGGAGAGCTTATGCGTTCTTGAAGGCTCTAATAATCGGAAAAAGCCGGCATTCTCGTTCGTCACTTCATCGAATCCAACCAACGCCGTCAACTACCTACTTTTTATCCACGGCAAAAGAAACACACATTCACAACGAAAGGACAAACAGAGAGGATCCACTCGCCTCTACGACTTGCCCTGCTGAAACGAAGCAGGCAGGTGAATGCGGGACAAAAGAGCGGCCTGGAACGAACCTTGCGGCGTTTCTCATCCAGGTACTCGCGCGGCGACGGCACGGTGCGCGGGCGCTCCTCGACCGAGCGGGTGGGCGAGTGGGCCGTCTCCACGTTCTTGTCGACGGCCTTCGGCGTCTCGACGGGCGGTTTCCCGCTCTTCTCCTCGTCCTGCTTGACGCCCAACGACTTCGGCTTCACGTTCAGCGCGACGGCGGCGACCGTTGCGCCGTTGGCGTCGTCGCCGGCCTTCGGCGCCGCCGCCGCTTTCGCACCGTCCTTCGGCTCGCTCTTGGCCGCCGACGGCTTCGCGCTGGCTGCCGACTTCGGCGCGGCGGTTTGCGGGAGATCGAACTTCGCGGCGCCGGCGCCGGCAGCGGCCGTCGACTTCGCCGCCTTCCGCTTGCGGCGGCACACGCACGCGATGATGGCGGCCGGAATGCCGAAGAGCAGGAGCACGAACACGAGCACTCCGCTGCAACGAGAGGAGTGAATGAGAGAAAGGATGAAAGAAGGACGTACGCGATGATCAAAGCGAGAAGCAACGTCGAAATCGTCCCCGCCGCGTCGGCGTCCGACTTGAACGACGCGCCTTTCTGCAACGGCCAGCGGTTAGCGGCAAGAAGGGGAAGGGGACTCACGAAAGTCGCCGTCAGCTTCGGAAGTTCCTTTGTGAGCGTGATGGAGAACTTCACGACGTTCTGGTCGCCATCTTTGGTGAATGGCTGGCAACTGTCGGCGATCGTGTCGGGCTTTTCGTCCTTGTCCCCGGTGATCGTGACCGCGTTTTCGGCGGCCTTGATCACGGCGGGAAAGTTGTAGGTAGGTTTGCCTGCAATTGCAATAGGTAGTCCGAGACTGACAATGAGTGCGGTTGAAGTTCGTACCGATTTTGATATTCGCCGGCGTGTTACCCGGGTTGATGTCGCCTGTGAACGAGCAGCTTCCCGCTTTGATCGTGATCCTGAACGAAGCGATTGGTTCTTGCGGCAACCAAGAGACTCACGCGGAAGATGGGCTCGACTCGACTTTAGGATGTTTCCAAGTGGACTCGAAAGAGGCGCCCTTGAAGACGAGCTCGGCCTGGGCAGTCGGCGACGTTCCCGTGTACACGCTGCAGACGAGCAGGAGGTGAGTGGAGGGTGAAAGGAGAAGGGGACTTACATGTCGCTGCCCACGACCTCGAAGCCGGCGTGCGACTCGTCGGCGCCGGACGGGACGAGCAGGAGGGCGGCGAGGAGCAGGGCGACCGCCGTCGACTTCATCCTCGAACGAACGGGCGGAGAGCAGCGGGAAGAGCGGAGCGAAGAGGAAGAGACGACCGATTCGCAGGGCGGCTGGACGAAACGAGTGAGCTGCCTTTCCCTTTTCCGTTTTGAGCGGAAGAGCGGTCGGCAGCGGCCGGCCCGTGCCCGACTCTCATTTGAACAACGAGAATTCGCAAGAAGAACAACGCCATCCCTCACGCGATTTCTTTGGAACTTTCTGATCGTTTTACGTGGTTTGCACGAATCATTTGACAAAGTCCACTTGCTCCTTCGGTGACAATTCCTGTTCAATCAATCAGTAACATTCAACGAGCGAGAACGAAACGAATCGAAGTTTATTTCCACCATCCACAAGAACAAGAAACACTTCAAGGCGAACACAATGAGAAGTGGTCGTTGGTCGTAATTCGCTCGTCTGTTCAATTTGTGACGCTGCCGGTCAGGATCAGCTCGTGGCAATTGATCTGCAGCGGCAAGAGGGATGAACAGCCGACAGCTCGCAGTGGACTCACGTCGCCGGTGCCCTGACCGCGCAATCCGCGCTCGCCCTTCGCTTTCGGCGTATGGACAGGCGTCTTCCCGTCCTTCTCCTCGTCCTTGGCGAGCAGCGACTTCGGCTTCACGTTCAGCGCGACGGCGGCGACCGTTGCGCCGTTGGCGTCGTCGCCGGCCTTCGGCGCCGCCGCCGCTTTCGCGCCGTCCTTCCGGTCGCTCTTGGCCGCCGACGGCTTCGCGCTGGCTGCCGACTTCGGCGCGGCGGTTTGCGGGAGATCGAACTTCGCGGCGCCGGCGCCGGCAGCGGCCGTCGACTTCGCCGCCTTCCGCTTGCGGCGGCACACGCACGCGATGATGGCGGCCGGAATGCCGAAGAGCAGGAGCACGAACACGAGCACGCCGCTGCAACGAGGCGAGAAGTGAACGAAAGGATGAAAGGAGGACGTACACGATGATCAAAGCGAGAAGCAACGTCGAAATCGCCCCCGCCGCGTCGGCGTCCGACTTGAACGACGCGCCCGTCTGCAACCGAAAATGATCACAGAAGAGAACGCCAAGGAACTCACAAAGGTCGCCTTTAAGCCCGGTGTTTCTTTTTCGAGCGTGATAGAGATCTTCACGACGTGTTGGTCCCCGTCGTCGGCGAACGGCTGGCACGTGGAAGAATCGGGAAGACTGACACTGTTCGGACCGCCAGCGATCGTGAGCTTGCCGTCGCTTCCAGCGATCGTCAGCGGAAAGTTGTAATTTTTGTTGTTGTCTGAAAACTCTCCATGAGGTGCTGAGGGCGAGGAAATCTGACCGGTCTTGATGGACACGTCGTCAGAAGCGACAGTCACGCGGCCGCCGACCGAACAGCTTCCCGCTTTGATTGCGACCCTGAACGGCACCATTGACAGAACAGAGAAAGCGACTCACTTGAAAGGCAGAACCCCGTCCATTTTCTTATGATCCCAAATGGACTCGAAAGAGGCGCCCTTGAAGACGAGCTCGGCCTGGGCAGTCGGCGACGTTCCCGTGTACACGCTGCAACGAGCAGGAGGCGAGTGAATGACAAGGAAGTGGAGAGGACTCACATGTCGCTGCCCTGGACCTCGAAGCCGTCGTGCTGGTCGTCGGCGCCGCACGGGACGAACAGGAGGACGGCGAGGAGCAGAACGACGGCCGTCGACTTCATCCTCGATCGGGCGCGCGGAGAGCAGCGGGAAGAGCGGAGCGAAGAGGAAGAGACGACCGATTCGCAGGGCGGCTGGACGAAACGAGTGAGCTGCCCTCTCCTTTCTGTTTCGGACGGGCGAGCGGCCAGTCGGCCTGCTTGTTTACCCGACTTCATTCGAACGATGGAAATTCGCGACAAGGAACAAAACGAACACGGCGAACGGCCGAGCATCTCGAGCGCATCACGCGATCGACCGAAGCGAAAGCAGCGAGAAGGAGAGCGGGAGACTCAAGGGCGTACCGGAAACCGAAACTGCGACTCTCCGCTCGCCGGTCCCTCCCCAAACCTAGACGATTCGAATCCCGTGTCGTGTTTACCGACATGAAGGCGCCCTGGCCGTGTTTCAGCTATTTTACATATTGCTCTTCCGTTTAGGCAACATTCATTTATGCCTGTTTATTCACATCAATTACAACAACAACAATCGGAGAGCAACAGAAACATTAGAGATGCCTTAAAAAGAGGGATATGGGATTACTGAGCTCCAGAAGTGTAAAGAAAGAAATCAGAGCATAAAGACGGAAGATTCGGACGAGCGCGAGGTGGAAGCGGTCGACTGCTGGCTGCCGCCCTTTCGCTGCTCCTTCAGCTGCTGCCGCTTGCGCACCTCGCGTTCCTGCTCGATCGTGCGGATCTTCACGGCCATCCAGTGCGCGTACTCCGCTTTGCTGACCGCCAGCGAAAAGAAGTCCTCTTCGATGTCCTGTGCGAACTCCACGAGCGGCCGCACGCGCTCGGCGGCCATCGCGGCGCGCGTGAGCGACGGGCAGGTCGCTTGGACGACTTTGACGATCCACTCGCTGCGGAGGCCGGCGGGGACGAGCGCGTGCCACTCCTTCGCTTCGGTCGGCGGGAGCGGAGCCGGCTGCTCCTTGGGCGGAGGCGGGGGCGCGTTGGGCGGCGCGAACTCGGCGGCACTGTGCGGTTTCTCGACCGAAAAGCCGAGCGACTTGAACGGAATCATCGGGCCGGAAGGTTCGCTAGAAACGATCCGCTCAAAGTTGGTGGAAGAAAAGCGAACTTACGTCTTCGCTTCGGTCGGCGAGAGCGGAGGCGGCACCTCGTTGCGCGACGCGAACTCAACGGCAGTTTGGAGTTTTCCGTTCCAAATGACGAAAGCGTTGGACAAACCCGTCGGGTCGAACGCGTCACTAGAAAGGGACCACTCAAAGGTCGGTGCAAAGAAGAAGATGCCTCACGTCTTCGCGCTCGCCTTCTTGTTCATCCGCAGATTGCCCGGCTTGCCGCTGAACGGTTGCGGGGGCGGAGTGGCCGCCTGAACGTTCGCAGACGCCTTCTTTCCATTCGATTCTGCAAACAAGCGATCGCATCTGCATTCACTTAAGAGAACTCACTGCCAGACAAGTCACGCGGCTTGCACATGATGCAGCTCTCTTTGCACATGCCCGCCCACCACTCGTTGAGCAGCTGCTGGACGGACGCGCAGTGCGGGTAGCCGCACGACGGTCCGTTCGTGCAGTAGGCGGCATGTTCGGTGACTGCGAAGAGCGTGTTGCAGTGCGGCAGCGAACAGACTCCTTCCGGTTTGTTCTCGTTGTTCTTCTGACCCTTCTTGCTGTCCTTCAGTGCTTCATCGCGAGAAAGATTCCAGAGGGAGTGGAGCGACAGGTGGGGCGCGAGCGCCGTCTTCTTTCCTTCCACCTTCTGGTCTTCCACTCCCAACACCTTCGTGCACTCGGCCTGCAGAAAGAAGAAGATGAACGAGAAGCTTCAAGGACGAACTCACGATCAACTCGGAGATCCCGAACTTGCGCCCAACCTCCCGCAGCTCCGGCGCGTCCGCCGCGAGTCCGTCGAGACGCCCGCGGTACACGAACTCAACCATTCGCTCCACGACCTCCGGCCGCGTGCCCTCCACCACGTACTCCGATTTGTTCGGATTGGCGCGGAACTCGGCCCCGAAGAAGACGGACTTTGAGGCGAGCACGGACTTGTGGACCTGCAGCAAAGAAATAGAATTGCGGAGGATTTCTTGCAGCTCACCCCGATCTCCTCGCCGTCGACCAGCAGCCGAAAGTCCGTAACGCCGCCGTTCTGCCGCATCGCCCACAGCGTCTTCCGATCGGCGGGCGTGAGCGGTTCGTTTCGCGCGTGTGTAGGCGCCCGCTTGTCGCTGCGTGCCAGCGCGTCGTTCACAATCCGTTTGCTCTACAATTCGCAAGAGTCGTAATTGAATGGTTGAAATGAACTCACTTCAGCGAGGGCATCTGTTCCGCTCTTCTCCTTCACCGGCTGTGGCTTGCGTTGAATCGGAGGTGGTTCGTGTGTGGGACGAGCGTCTTCTTCGTCCATGTTGGCGCGCATCTTCTGGATCTAAATTCACCATTAGTTGGGGAGGAGTGAAGGCGGGGATTTACGTTTGCGAGCACGGACGCGAAGCCTCCTTTGCAGGAAGCGTTGTCCATCTCGCGCCGCTTCTGCAGCTCCGCGCACTTGGCCTCCAGTTGGGCGACCTGTGAGACGAGCACGCCGTTCTGGAACTTCAGGGCTTCGTTCTAAACACACGGATGAGTAGAGAAAAGGATTTTTCAATCGAACTCACTTCCTTTTCGACGGCCTCCCATTTTCGCTTCTTTTCGGCTACCGCTGCATCCAGCCACTTCTGCACGCGCTCCGCGAGCACTTCCTCGCTGTCCGCGCGAGCCGGTTGTTCGGCGAGCGCGTTCTCCAGCTGGTTGACCTGAAGCTGCAGACAGCCGTTATGGACGAACTAATGGATCAAAGAGAAAAACGAACCCCAGAACCGAGCTCTGAAGCGGAGGCCGCCCGCTGACGCCCGACCGGAGGTTGGGGCGCTTCGGTCGGCTGCAGCGCGTCAGCGGGAGCTCCGGGCGACTCCCCGCTGATCAACTGCCACTCGCAGAGCGCGCAGTTCTCGCTCCACACCTTGCAGAAGACGCGCGTTTGCGGGTCGTTTTTGTTGAGCTTGTACTCGCAGTTCCACTTGACGTTCGCGACTGAAAGCAGGCGAGCGGTTAGGAATAGAAAAAAGGAATGGTTAGAAGGTAGAGGACCGGCCGATGGGCAGTTTGATGCCCAGTTTTGACTCACTGCTCTCTCCGTTCGTTTAGCGACTCATCCCGCACCAACCTCCACAACAGAAGCGACTCACCAACTGCGGACTTGGCGCCGCTCGAGTCCTCCGCCCACAGGGACGCCCGCAAGTCCTCGCCGTCGCCGTCGATGCCCACGATCGCGCTCAACATCCGCGCGCCCCGCGGAGCGACCACAACGTGGCACTTCGTGAACGGGCGGAAGCTCAGCGCCTCCTCGACGGTCTCGTTGCACCCGACCGAAATCAGCGCGGAGTGCGGGCAGTCGGCCATCAGGGCCCGATCTTCCCAGTGCTGCATCGTTTGCGGTGGAAAGAGGGAAGAAGGAAGGAAGGAGTGAGTGAATGAAAGTGGTGGTCGCACTGGACTGGACTGCCGCTGCCAACTGATTGTGAGCGACCGATGGACCGCCGAGCGGCAGGGGGGACGCGGCGTTGTTTTACCGCGTGGGTCGCCCGCGTGGGTCCCCGGGTGGGTGCGCGGCGTGGGCGAGCGGATTGGGTCGTCCTGCCGCACTCCGCAGTCGGCATTGCGAAATCGCCGGCCTCGTTGTACCGCGAGGCATTGCGGCGGTCGTAAAAGCGGCGGGGTTCGCACAACGCGCTTTCGTTCGCCTTCCCGTCCAAAAAATCGGCAGCATCTTCGACGAGCGAACAATCGCTCGATCGAGCTTCCTTTCTTGTGGATGTGAACAGACAAGCAAACAAATTCGCTCCTTTTGATCGGGACATTCAACAACAAGCAAGAACGATTGAGCAAACAGCATGAAACATTCACTGCATCAATTGGACGATCTTTTCGTAGGTGTTCATTTCGTTCCGCACGAGCCAAACGATCGGTTTGGCCAACAGAAGCAGCGTCTTGCCGCCGTTCGCTTCCGCAAACTGAAGCACGAACGCGCTCAGCTCGTGATCGTCGTGGCGGGCGGCAAGGACGAGCAGATCGGCGGCGTTCTCACGCGTGATTCCCACCTTCAACGCGCGAGTGCACTCGTCCTAAACACAAAAGATGATCGAAAGAAGTAAACGGGGCGCTTGCCAGCAGTTCGGCGACTTCGAAGCGGCGAGCCGCAACGTACAACTCGCGAGCATCCGCCTCCGGCTCGTCCAGGCGTCTGCAATAAACGAAGACAAGCATTTGCTTCACAACTTCCGCTCGAATGCCCTCCACCGACTGTTCGCTCTTCTGCGGATCCGCGCGGAAATCGGCGGCAAAGACGGTGGATTTCAGGACGAGAACGTTCCGGTGCGCCTGCACGCGTGTGGTGGGATGAATGGCCGAATTCAGCGGCAACTCACCCGAATCTCTTGACCTTCGACTAGGAAGCGAAAGTCGCACAAGAATCCGCTCGTCCACATCGACCAGAAAGAGGCGGGAACGATCGCCTGCTGCTGGTCGATTGGCGGCAGCTCCGTTTCGTTCGCTTCTCGTTTGACAGCCGTGCGCGCTGCGTTCTCCTGCTCCAACCGCTTGCACTGGAACGAACCCTTTAATCAAGGAAGAAGTCGACTCACTCGTTTCTTTGCGGCCGCTTCTTTCCGCTTCCATCGAACCACAGTCGAAGTCAACTCCACCGCTTTCTTTTTTTGCTCGTCGCATTCGGCGCGGAGTTCGGCGATCAACGAAGACGAGCGGCTCTCTGGTTCGTGCAATTTCGACTTCAACTCTTCGATCTGGAAAGGACAGGAATCGTTAGAACAGAATGAAGCAAGACACACTTCGTGGGTGAGTTGAGCGATGTGCTGCTTGTGCGTCTCCGCCGCTTTCTCGTATTCGTCGCACTTTAATGCCGCGGCGGAGAGTTGAGCGGCCATCTCGAGGTTCTTCGACGTTAGAAGTTGGCCCTGAGCCGCAAATTCAAACCGCCCGAATAGCAGACGACTCACCGCTTCAACGGCCGCCGCCAACTTCCGCTCGTTGTTCGCCGCTTCTTCCTCCAGTCGCTGAATGCGAGACTGGAGCGCGTTCACGCTCTCTTTCGACTGCACTCGCTGTTCGGCCAAGCGGCTCTCCAATTGCTGCAGCTGAAACGGGTAGCCGGATGGATGGGAACGAACTCGCAAACGAACCTCAGCTTGATGAACCGTTCGCTGTTCTGCGAGCGCCACAGATTCCAGCTCTCCCTTGCACGAGAGGCACTTGTCCGCCCACACCTTGCAGCAAATGCGGTCGCCTTCCAGCGAGTCGGCAATCGTGTAGCTTTTGTTGAGCGCCACCTCGAACTCTCGGACTGCATTCAAACGATGAAAATGTTCTTAATGTCGGCAAACCCACCCGCTTTGGTCGTCCGCCCATTGCCGTTCACGATCCAAATCGAGCCCTTCAAGTCCTCCATGCGGCCTTCGACAACGATTCGCACATTTGTGGAGGTCGAAGAAGCGTCTCTCTTCGAGATCTCGAGGCGGCATTTGGTCGACGGGCGAAACGAAAGCGGGCACTCGTGACTTTGCGCGCCTTCCTGCTTGAAGACGACGCGGTGGACAGACGAAAAAACAGCGGAATGTTTGCAAGAAGCCATCATGGAGAGTTCAAAGCAAACGAATTGAAGCAAACGGTCAATCGAACTACCAACCGAAGACGCCGAACCGAGGTGGAAGATCGCAAAAGGTGGTAAACACCCGCGGGCACTCCGCGCGGCCGCTCGCTCGCGTTCTTCCGTCCAAGCGGCCGACCGCAAGCCGAAAAACGCGCGCGAAACGAGCGAGCTGGCGGCGGGGACGCCGCGTCTTTCCGAAACGGCCGATTCGAACGAGCGAAAGAACGCGCGCGTGTCCGAATGAGTCACCGTGCGCTTCCATTTCGCCCGCACATTCGCATTGGTTTTTCTCGCTCTGTCCGCAGTCCCTTTGAACGCAAAACTCGTGAAATATTTCATTGAACAACACCCAGCAACGCGTGAAGTTACAAGCAGACAAACGGCCTTTTCGGCCGTCCCCAATCAAGTCAAGAACTCGTTGCTGCTTCGTTTATTGTCCGAACTGAATGAGTGGCCAAAAGTTGAGTGGAAGAAAGGTAGAATGCAGTTGAGAACACCAAATTAGAAACGTTACGATTGAGAGAACAAAAGAAGGATGAACACAAGACGATCGACTTCACTCGGCGTCCACGCGCTCCCATCCGCCGGACGCAGCGGAGTCCGAGCGGTCGTCCGCGTCATCCGCCGACTGGAGAGCGGGCGGCAGCTCCGCGTGCTGCTCGCCGAGCATCGAGCCGCACTTCAGCAGCTGCACGATCTTCTCGTAGACGTCCACTTCGTTGCGGACGAGCGAGTGGATCGAATCGGCGACCAACAGGCGGAATTTGTCGCCGTTCGCCTCGGCAAAGTCGACGGCGAAGTCGGCGAGCACGTGATCGTCGTGGCGGGCGGCGAGGACGAGGAGGTCGGCCGCGTTGTCCGCCGAGATGCCTGCCTTCAGCACGCGCGTGCAGGCGGCCTGAACGAATTGGTTGAAGGAAGAAGTGGGTGAGCTGAGGGACTCACGACCAAGGAGACGACTTGGAAGCGACGAGCGGCCGCGTACAACTCGTGGACGTCCGTGGCCAACTCGCTCACTCCGCCGCAGTAGCAGAACTTCAGCACTCGCTCGACGACCTTCCGCTCGATGCCCTCGACCGCGAACTCCGTGCGGGTGGGCTCCGAGAGGAAGAGCGACTCGAAGAAGGCGGATTTGAGCGCCAAGACGTTGCGGTGTGCCTGCAAACCGGAGGAAAGAAGAAGGGTGGTCGTGTGTTTTCTGCGGACTCACGGGAATCTCCACGCCGTCGACCACAAGGCTGAAGTCCGTGAGGAAGGCGGTCTCGCGCATCGCCCACAAAGCGGCGCGGTCGCCCGCCAGCGCCGAGTTCTCCGCCGGTTGTCCGCCTTCCTGTTGCGAGTGCAACGCCTCGTCCTGGAACACAAAGAAGCATTCGGGAATGCATCGTTTGGACTCGCCTCCGTCTCCGCGCGAACCGACTCGCGCGCCTGCCTCTGCTGCTCGAGGGCGGCGGTCAGCTCGGAGATCTTTGCGGCCGCCTCCTCTTTCTCCAGTTTGAGCGACTCGCACTAAAGCAAGCGGTGATGAACGAAAGGCAGCCGATGACTCGCCTCCTTCTGAACGGCCGCCAGCTTGGACGTCATTTCAATCGCGATTTCCACCGCTTTGATGGCCGTCTTCTTCTGCTCGCTGACTTGTTGCAGGAGCGAAGAGAAGCGAGTTTGCTCGTTGAAGAGCGCCGCCTTCAGCACCTCGACCTAAAGCACAATCGATCGACCATTGGAAGAGAGAAAAAAGGAGGAAACAAACCTCTTTGACGGCCGCTTTATACGCCGCTTTCTGCTGCTTCTCGTGCTTCCACTTCAAGTCCTCGATTTGCGACTTCAGGTCGGCGTTCTGCAAACACAAACAAACAGTTGAATTGCTGGAAGGATGAGAACTCACCTCCTCGGCCATCACCAGCATGTTTTCGGAGGCCTCTCTCGCCTTGCCGACTCGCTTGTGTTTGGACTTCTTGCTGGCCATCGACGGCTTTCCCGAAATGCCCCAGTCGTCCGCCTGGAATAAACGGTCAAAAAAAGAAGCAAGAGGATGATGGACCTCGCTCCAGCGTTTGGCCCAGCTCATTGCGTGTTCACCGGTGAGGATCGAAGTGGAAATTGGCGGTCGACTGAAAACGGTAGGATGAGCGTAAGGGATCGATCGTGTCGACACGGCGCGTCGACCAAAGCGAAAAACCGCACGGAACAAATCGGAAGAGGGAAGACGCCAATCGAACGAGAAAGCGGCCGCAAACAGCGTAAACAACGCCGAGGTACCCGCCCGTCCGCGTTCTCAGACCGCCCATCTGCCGTCGCCTTTCCGATCGGCCGATCGCCAGCCGAAAGACGGACGGACGGGCGAAACGGAAGTGCCGCGCTCCGACGAAGCGGTCGTGTGAAAGCGGGCAAACCAACGCCGACTCGCCGGACGCCGCAATTTCGAAACGGTGGGGAACAGCAGGGATTTTCGAGCATTCGACGGCCAACTGTTGATCGGAAGGGCTTGGCGTAAACAAGATGGAGTACTCGAATGCCCGCATGTTCGTTTCGTCCTGCTTGCAATCGGAACATTTCCGTCTAGTTAGTCAAAGAAAATTCACTCGTCGACGTCAACAGAAAGCAGAAGAGCGAGTGGAACACGGGCGACACGTGATCGGCCGTCCTTGTCGGCGCGGCGACGCCGCTGATTGCAGTTCGCCCGTCTGCCAAGCCACTCGAAAAATGAAAGAATGCCGCGAGTCGACCCAATCGAGAAGCGAAAGCGGAGGACCGGCGGCCGGCTGGCGTCAAGTGCGACGGCGCCCATTCGATTGGATCGCTTTCGCGTTCGGCCGACTTGCGCGCCTCGATCGGCTCGATTTGTTTTGCGGCCGGCGCGCGGATCGATTCGGAGCGAAACGAGCGAACGGCAGAGATCGGCCGGCGAGCAATCGGCAGCAAAGATCGAAGGATTAGCGGAGCGAGCGACCGATTTGTGGCAAGAGATGCAACGGATAAGACCGGGATCGCATTGCATTTTCGCTGTTTATTCCGGTCGTCCGCTTCGATGTCCAACAACAACGGGAAAAATTCGAGAAGACGGGATTCATCGCTTTTGTCAACGCTTAATCCAGGCGTGAAAACGAACATCATATTGATTAGGGGCTTCCGTCAATTGTCCACTCTCGGCCGCCAGTCGGCCCTCCTCAACGATCTTCTTCGATCCGCAAGACGCGCCGACCATTGGGTTGTGAATTCGCCGCCCGCTCCCCACTCCTTCCCTGTTTGCAGCCCAGAGACAGGCGGCATTTCGGCGGACGAGTTCCTGCGCGCGGTCGGCCGCGTGGACCAGCGGTAGCTGCTGGCCGACAAAATGGTCGCATTCGTGATTGTGCGCGACTCGCCGAGCCGCCTGACAGCGAAACCCGTCGCAAATCGAGGGAGCTCACGAGAATACGAGGGCACACAGACGCCGCCGCCGGGTGCTCGCAACGAGGCGAAGTCGATGAAAGTAGCGAGTCTTCTTCGGTTTTCATTGATTTCCGTCCTTTTCTTTTGTTGCGTTTGGGCACCAAAAAGGAGGAAGCGAGTTTGCTGTTCTTTCCAAATCGATCGTTCGCGGGCAGATGGAGGTGGTGTGGGAGAAGGAACAAGGCGGCCAACGGGCGCTTAAATCCGCCTTCCTTCCACTTAAAAACCTTGACACGCCACTTGAGCGAAGCACTTTTATTGCTTTGGGCCGCCGATGAATCGTTTAGCCATTTACAACACGTGAGTTTATTCACGATTCTACAATGTCAACACGCACTACAAAAGGCAGCCAAAGAAGAGCACTAAGTGGGCAGGTGGTTTGTGATCAGCCGACTCACAAACGAACGGCCAGCGGACAGAAAGGCGACGACGGACGCGGGCGGAATTCATGAGCCGCTTCTGCATTACTTCGAGCCGTCAAAACCCACGACTCCGAGCTGCTCTTTACGTGCTCTTTATTTGCAACCAATCAATACAATGTGACTTCGACGCACGCTACTGACGAACGAACATCAAAAGACGGTTGGGCCATTCCGGCACTCGACGCCGGCCACGAAGACCCACCAGAATGCGGACGCCGGCGTAAACGCGGGAACACGCTTGAACGCGCACTTCGCTCCGCTCCCACTCGATTTTTCCTTCGCGTTTCCACTGCGGTTGCAGGCGGTCCATGAGTTCGTCGTTCAGCGCGCCCCAACCGAGCTGAAAGACGAAAGAATTGAGGATTGCACGCAAAGGAACGGAACGAACGATATTCTCGATCTCAACGCGCACTTCTCCATCCTGCGTCGATCCATCTCCGAGTTCGCCCTCTTTCTTGCTCTTGAAGCCCGCTTGTTGCATTCGAGCGGCGGACTCTTTCAGTTTTCCAACGCAGCATTCAACGGTACTCAATTGATATGCTTCCTGTTAGAAAAAAAACAATTAGTTTTGCTTCCTTTGATGCACTCACCTGAGCAGCGGCCTGCCATTGCGAATAGCAAACCAGCTTGAAGTGCTTGTTTATGGAGCGCAAGTGACGGAGAGCCTGTAGCTCCTCCGGGCGGTACAAGTCCGCCATGACGTGGAGCTCTTGCAAGTGTTCGTTCGAATCGAATGGTCCGTGATCGTGCAGGTTGTGAAGCAGGATGTAACCGCCGGTCAAGTAGATTTTGGGAATCTTGAAGCCGAACAGATGGGCGAGATCTAAAGAAACACGTGCCAATCGCTTCTCGCATCAGCTTACGAGAATTCGCTTTGGAATCATCGCCAATTGAGAGCATTTCGAGCGGAGTCTTTCGCGCCAGCAGCAGAGTGACGATGCGGAGGTCTCCGCCGGCCGTCACATGCGTCAGTTTGTCCGGCAGCGAGTCGATCAGGAAGTGAGTGTACGGCCGTTTGAGCCGCTTGGCGATGAGCTTGATTGACGACAACGATGAGCGATCTGAAAGAAGAAAAATTAAGAGAAACTGGAAGAAGGGTCACCGTGCAACGCCGCAGTCACTCGCTTCCAAGCGGCCATGAAGCGGAGATCCATCGCAGTCGACTCCACTAACCACTGGATCTCGATCGTCTTCAACTCGCGAGCAAGACGAAGCAACGCCGCAACTGCTTCGGTAGAGAGAACGAATCGAATAAAAGCATAGAATTTCTTCAAGCGAATTCGACTTTCAGGTGTGGCCACGATCGTTGCTGGCCCGAAGTTCTGCGGGTTGAAGAAGGACGCCAAGTGGCGCTGGTTGATGAGCAGCAAGCGAACCACTGGCCGGGAATTCAGCTTCTCACGATCGTCTTTTGCAGCGAGCTTGGCCACGTGGTACTGCACGCATTGCTGTCCTTTCGCGTTCAGACGGGGCGGCGGCCGGGCGGTCGCTCGCTTAGCGAACAGGAGATGCAAGAACGAGAGCATCGAGCTGCAACACAAGCGGGTGAAGGAAGCAGAAGTGTGAGTTTGGAATGCGCTTTAAGAGGAACACGAACTCAAAGCAAAAATTCGAACAAAAATCAATCGATTGACAGATTTCGTGAGACAACGTGGCCCCACGCCTCCGACCGCCTTCGAGAGCGACGCGAGCAACCGAAAAAGCCGCCGGCAACCGAGCGGCCTGCGCGGAGTGAGTGGTCCGCCCGAAGCAGCCGCCTTTTCATCCCACGCGCTCTGCTTGCCGGCTGCTTGCGTCAAACCGCCCACGCGGCGTCCATGCGACCGCCCAACGAGCTGTGCAGTAAAAAGGACGCGCTCGCGCATGCTGGGTGAGCTGGGTGGAGTTTCAACTCCGATCCCTCTGCTTTCAATCTTTGCTTCCTTAGCGCAATCAAACGAACAAACAGCAGCCGCGAAAATGGTCGCCGCGAAGCCGCCGACTCACGAGCTGCAACGAGCGAGTGACCCGGGCGGCTTGTGCCCCCGCTTTTCGCTGGGAATCAACGCGACGATCGGAGCACTTCTCACGGCCCCCATGAGAAATGCGGTTGCGAAAGACGAGTGTCGAAAGAAATGTGTGTGCGCAATACATTGCTCTTTGACCTAGGCATTCCCTTCTTCCATTGGGCACATCAGAATGATCAGTGGGCTGCTACAAGAAGAAAACGGCGTCTTTACACCATCAACGAATGAATCCTTGAACTTGAGGACGCGTGCAGATGCAGGAGCAACAAACATCGGAATCGGCGTTCCCGAAATGACCGTTCGCTCTTGTTTGTCAGCCAATTACGGCCAAGGAGTGTGTTTTGGACATTTCGTTGGAATGAACGACCATCGCTTTTCTCAACGCTCAACCCAAGCGTTTGAACGAACATTTCCGTCGATTAGCGCGGCTTCCGTCGAACGTTCACTGCCGATCGCTCGGATCCCTCGAGCGGCAGCTGTTGACGTCGACATCAAAGGAGATCACTGC
Organism: Aphelenchoides fujianensis; assembly: GCA_024699865.1. Classification (NCBI taxonomy): domain Eukaryota; kingdom Metazoa; phylum Nematoda; class Chromadorea; order Rhabditida; family Aphelenchoididae; genus Aphelenchoides; species Aphelenchoides fujianensis. Next base: position 431,250 of record JAMPIO010000055.1, on the reverse strand, counting down.
TCATAGCACCGTTTAAACGAAGATTGTTTGACGAGCAAACGAATGAACGAAATCGAGAGCGACACGACCGCTTTCCTTCCAGTGCTTGATGCAAATTGCTGTTTGAGTGCGGGATCGCATGAACGAGTCAATGCTCCCACTTCTCCGCACTCCTCCCGCATTCCCATCGGCCGGCAGTCCGTCGAGCGGTCGTCACTCCTTCCTTCCGTCCGCTCGTCTTCGTTCGACTCAACTCGGCAAGCGGTCCGTCCGTCCACCACTCACTCCATTGACCCCTTGATTGCAGCCCCGCACGCCGCGAAATGGCCGACCAGTACGAGCCGCTGGCGATCGGCGACGTGCCGCCCGCCCCGCCGCCGCCCGTCGGCCCCGCGCCCGCCACGCCGCTCGAGTCGACGCGCCTGCAGACGCTGGCGGTGGCCCCGGTCGGCGGAGCGGCGGAATTCGGGAAGTCGCCCGCCGTTTCGCCGATGGTGAGTTCGCGGGGATCCGGCGGATTTGTGGGGGCTTGGGGGCTGGTTGGGGCATTCCTTGGTGTCTCCTCCTTCCCGCCCTAGAGTTGGGGTCTTCTCTGTCGTTTTTCGATCGGTTCGCTGCGCTCGAGGGATGTTCAGAAGATTCCTAGCTGTCCGTTTGTTTGGGTCATCCGCTGACTCTTCGCCCGCTTCTGCTCGTTTGTTGGGCGATCGGGAGGATTTCGAGCGTTTTTCAACTATCATCTGTCTCTCAATCCTCTGGTCGGTTTGCGGGGTCTCTTCGTTCTCGTGTTTCCTTCCCACTCACCACACACACATCTCCAATCACTAACCCTCTTCTCGTTGCAGGCCCCAACCGACGGCGACGCGCCGAAGCGAATGGGCTACGAGACGGTCGACTTCAACGGCGTCTCGTCGCGCACTCCCGCCGGCGAGCCCGCGGCCGCCAAGGAGAAGAGCGGCGGGACGGCCGCCCGGATCGCCGTCCTGTGCGTCGCGATGCCCGCCTTCGTCCTCTTTCTGGTCGGCGGCACGGCGCTCGGCGTCCTGCTCGCTCTCGGGTGGCACAAGTAAGCGGTCGGTCGGTTGCGGTGAACAAACGACTGGCTGGAGCTTGCGGGCAGTGAGGTTCGTGTAAGGAATTCGGAAGAACCAAATGGAAACCCGGCAAGATGGAAAAAATTGATGCACGGAGTCGCACGTCGAACAAACAAGATTCGCCTTGTGGCCTTCTGGCCGGCTTCGGTGTCAGACTGAGCGTCCACTTATGGCTTTTGATTGCTCATGTTTACGGATTCCATTGCTTCTTTTTTCTGTTCGTTTATTGCATTCACAACTGACAACGACAGAAGAGTTTTAGTCCAGCGAGCGAAAGGGCGCCGTTCCCCAACGCTCAGTTGCTTTTGTCGCCAGTGGCGGGCGGTCCGCTCGTCGAAGTGGACGGGCCGGCGTCGCCTGAAACGAGAGAGACCGTTGAACACACGTGATCGTGGGAAAGAAGGGTTCAAGTGACCAACTCGCGAAAAACGTGCCTTCAGTCGTCAGCTCCCATCCGCTCGCTTCGGCAAGATCTTCGAGGTTCTGGACGTCGGCAGCAGGATTGCGATTCGAAGCGGCTGAAAGTAAGTGGACCGTAGAAAGTATGTATTCAGTGGGTTCCTTGGCGGCAAGTAGGCCCTCTAGATCACGAACAAAAAACGTCTCTCCTGTTTGATCCTCTAAATCATTCCTGTCGCTCTCCACCCACACTGCCCCTCCAATCGTTCTTTTCAAATTCGAATGAATTCATTCGAGCTCCGGGGTCCCACCACCTCCACACACTCACCGAACGCTTCGCAATTGGCGCCCAGCAGGCAGGTCGCAACGAACGTCTGGAGCTCGCGCAACGTCCCCGGCCGCAGCTTCTCGAAGTCCAACGCGAAATTCGGCGCGCAGTTGGCGCCCTCGCGACGGGCGACGATCGTGAGCGCCTCGTTCAGCTGCGCGTCCTCCAGTCGGTCGAAATCGTCGACGAGGCGCCGCTTCTCCGCGTCGCCCATCTTCGCGGCGGCGGCTACGAGGCGGAGCTCCCCGCCGCTCCTCTCGGCGAACTCGAGCGCGAATTTCGCCAGCGGGAGGTCGTCCTGTTGAACCGCGAGAACGAGGAGCTCGGCGGCATTTTCGCGCGTGATCGCCGCCTTCAGCATTCGGTGGCACTCGTCCTGAACACGAAGGATCGAAAGGAAGAAACGGAGGGAACTCACGATCAAACGGGCGACTCGAAAGCGACAAGCGGCGGCGTACAACTTGCGGGCGTCCGCCTCCAGCGCGTCGAGTTGCTGCCGGTAGACGAACTCGACGAGTCGCTCGGTCGTCCGAAAGCCAAAACCGTCCACCGCGAAGACGGCGGCGCGCGGATCGCGGTGGAATTCGGCGGCGAAGAAGTCGCTGCCCGAAGCGAGGACGTCCTTGTGCACCTGCAGAGAAAAGGGGAGTGAACGGCGGAGTGCGTGGAGCTCACAGCGATCTCCCGACCGTCGACCAGCAGCCGGAAGTCCGTGAACTCGCCGAGCAGCTGCATCGCCCAGCGCGCCTGCAGGTCAGCGTCCGAGAGCGACACGCACTCTCCTTCTTCTCCAGAGGTCGTCGAACGGGACTGCTAAAAGAGCGGAAGGATTGAATAGGAAGACTGTCGTGTACTCACTGCTTTCCCAAGCGGCTGCCCACCCTCGCTGGCTCTCGGAGCATCAGTCGTCCTTGTGCCTTCAGCAAGGACATTCCGCTTTTCTTGGTCTCTGCACAACGAACAGTCCCGAAGCCACACTTGGCAGCAGATCTTGTCGCCGGGGAGCGGGAGGAAGAACGAGTGGCGCTTGTTGAAGTAAATGTCCGAGCCTTCAAGCGCGAATGGGTGATGAAGTGAGGTCGACTCTCCGAGGAGAACGAAGGAATGAAACAACCGCATGGAATCGAAAGAATGATCCACGCTTGTCTTCTCCATCCGATCCACTATCAGCAACCAGCCGACCAACACGTTTGACCCACCCCAATGCCCACTCACATCGCTCCTTGCGCCGCCCGAGCGAGTCCTCGATCCAAATGGCGCCCCGCAAGCCGCTCGCGTCGCCGTTGATCGTCGCCCGCACGCGCCACGTCTCCGCGATCCTCGTCGCCTCCAGCGAGCAGCTCGTGGCCGAGCGGAAGGGGAGCGGCGTCTTCGGAGTCACGAGCACCTTCTTTGCGTTCTGAACGCTGTAGACGGAGAGAAGGACGGAGTGCTGGCAGGGCTCCATCTTCTGCTGGATGCTGGAGAGTGGGTAGTCGGGTGCGGTAGGGGTGTTTGAACGGAGCGATCGAGCTAGTCGAAAGGGAGAGTCGGGAGTGGAAGTGAGCGAACGAGCGGCCCAAACGGAAACCGAGCAGCAAATGGAAGAGCGGGCGAGCGAAAGTGAGCGAGTGGTCCGAGCGGAAAGCGATGGAAGCGCCGGGCCCCGCCAAGGTCGATCGCAATCGCCAGAACTCGGTGCGGGCCGAATGACCGCGGTGCGTTCGCGCGCGTTCGTCCGCGTGAAGGAGCGGTCCGGCGGATAGCCGCGGGTGTTTCTGGACGAACGAAGAGCGAACGAGTGCTTTTCTTTTTGCTAATGCTGGCCATCGGACGACTTCTTCGGGCCACTCAAGCGAGTTTGATCTCAAATCTTTCTGACAGAAAGAGGAAAACTGTTGATCCTCTGCTTCTCGTCGCAGCCCAGCAGGTTTGTTCCATTTGGAACGGAGAAAGCGATAAAAGCAATTGGCTGTCCGCCTGATCGTCGATCGAGCGGCAGGAAGGAGCAAAGAGCGAACCCCTTAACCCATTGCGGGCCGCACTCCCGACTACTTTCTCACTACGCAATCGTGTCTCGCGGTCAAACACAAACGAACAAGCCGTTCGCGTGGGTCGGTCGGCGAGAGCGTTGTTTTCGGCAGCTGCTTGGCGCGCGGTCAACCACGTCTATCGCTCACTTCGGCTCCTGCATGCGGATCTCCAACCTTCCTCTTCTTTTTAAATCCTGCTTTTCAGCGCGATGCCCGCTCCGTCCCCGCCGGAACGACTGCCGCCGAAGCTGAAGCCCAACGGTCGCTTGTGGACGTTGTTCCACGCGACAAAGCGCGACGCGCTCAACTCTGCGGCTCCCGACTACGCACAGCGACGAGCGGAACTTCGGCGGCGAACTCTCCGTTTTCTCTTCTGTTCGTCCGCATTTCCCTCGGTCTTCTTCGAATCGAAGCAGAAGAAAGCAGAGATTTGGGTGAGGAATCCGCCGTTCATTTCGTCGGGCGGAACGGGGCGGCCTTGCGTGACGTTGTGCGGCCGCCTCGTGACCAGCGACTCGATCGCCCGCTTCGTGCGGGTGGCTCGGCTGGAGTCCGTCCGTGTGGTGGTGACACGCAAACGACCGTTTCGACTCACTTTCGCCCAACTTCACGAGTGGCAGCCGATCCTCTTGGCCCTGAAAGGTGAGCGAAACTCCTCGAATCTCCTTACGATTCGTTTAGAGCACCGCACTCTGCAAGAGATCGCTTTGGAGGTTCGCCTCTTCTATCCTTCCAACGTCGTCCCGATCCTCCGCGACTTTTGGAGCGAAAAGATCCGCGAGCTGCAGGTCGCGCACTTCCGCGCGTGCATTTTGTTGCTCCGCGCGCCTGCGAGGTGTTTGGAACGAGCGGGCGTTGATTTGACTTCCGGGTGCTGGCCAAGTATGTCCCGCATGTTTAGCTCAATAGTAATCGATTTATTAGACGCGGCACCAATCTTCCGCACCCGTGCTCGTGTGCTCCACATCCGAGCGGGACATTATTGCACAAACATCGCCCTCTATGAGCCGTGAGTTCACCTCGGGATCTCCGTCAATCAGAAACACCCAGTTTCTTTTAGATGTGAACTGAACGAAGTGGTCGAGCGCGTAATTCTCGACTCGTACAGGCACTCGACCCCTGCAGACCTACGAGCATCCGATGGCCTTCCGATTACGCTGTGGAACAAAGAAGACACGCACAACTTCAAAACGTGCTTCAAGAATCTCCGCTCGTTGAACGAGACGTTCGTTCTCGAACTCAACATTCCACGCTACACGATGCATCGCGGAATTGTGAGTTTGCACACGTTTATTTAAACTATCCTTCGTTAGACGGAAAGCGAGCTGTTCGCTACGTTGAAGACGATCGTCGATCGTTTCCACCTCCTCGTACAGTGGGCCAACAAAGCGGGAGTCTGGCTGGAAAGGCTGGAAAGTAGCGTCCATTTGCCGTGGAAAGGCTCGGACTGTTGGGTAAACGTTTGCTTTGAGAACGTAATCATCAACGTTTGCTTAGACGACACGACTTTTGTGGACGAAACGATTCTTCGCCGAACACACGAACTTCGTCTTGCACAAGGAGAACTTCGATGCGGGCGTAAATGCTGGAGCTCAACCGCTTAGCTGCAAGAACCGTCAAACCTCGTGCAGTTGGGAACTTCGAATGAACCACACCACTGTGTGTTTTGTGCTCGTCTAACAATTTGTTTCTGGCCGCTCTTGCGTTCTTCTTTTTGAACGATCATTTCTTGTATATTTCTTCTTGGCTGACGTTAAAACTCTAGGCAATGCGCTCCTTGATCAGGATCGAAACCAAGACACCTTGATTTCTACTGTGCTCCATGGATGGCCGTTTGGAGCTGCAATCCGCCATCAAACTCGTTTGATTGGTTGAAACAGTGGGCAGCCGAAGACGCGCCGAAATGTTTATCGCTGCAAACTCCTCCTGATTCAAGAGTCTTGCGTCAGGCTCCGTTTGCTTGCCGAACTCGCTCAACTACGGTACCAAGCGTCAAAAAAGTCCTCCATTGCTAGCCGTAAACACGCTAACGTCTTTCTTTTGCGTCCCCTATAAACCACCGCTCTCGGTTGATGGTCAATTTGAAGCAAGCGTTTCTGACGTCTTATTGAATCAACGAGCGGGTGTTTGAGGCCAAATGCCGCGGAAATTCGCTCAAACGAACAAGCCGACATTTTCGGCAGCAAACTTCAGCTGCAGCAACTCGCTCGCTACGAAACGAGAAGCACATTCCAGTGCAGCAATCAAATCATTTCACTCTGTTTACTCGCTTGTCGTCCGGAATGACCATTGATCACTGCTTGAAGGGAGGGTGAAAAGAGGAATGAACAGGGCGTGTGCCTCTAAATTCGTTTGTGTCCTGTGATCCGATTAACTGCCGTTTTCGACGTTGATGGTGGTGGTTCTTTGAGTGCAGGCCAACGAGTGGCATTCACGGGACTTGAGTCAGTCGGTTGAACAAATGAACTGGGCCGTTTCAAGCTTTGTTCTTTGAAAAAACACTGATCGGCCTTTTCGTTCTTCTGCAAAAGGCCCGTCATGCTCAAACCAACAAGCTTTCGAAGACACAACTTGTATTGTTTATGAAACAGCGTAATCGACAACAAGTCAAAAGATGGCGACGACCTTCTGGACACTCGTGCGCGTCAACACGACCTGGTAGAAGACGGCGGTGACGAGAGCGTCAGTGGCGATTGCCGAGACGACCCACGGCCCGTACGGCTGCTGCGGGACGCCGAGGAACTGCAGGGCGTACCACAAACAAACAGGCGCGAAGTTGAGGAAGAACTCCGTGCAGACGGCGGTGATCGCCACGTGATTCGCCTGCAACAGAGCGCGCGATAGTCAAGTGGCCAGGGCGATGAAATTGCGTGGAATTCTTCCGTAATATCCACTGGACTACGCGCGCGAGCAGTTGCCAACCCACCTGTCGGAACACTCGCCGCCGCTCTTCGCTCCGCGCGGCGTGTCGCTTGAGGAGGCGGCGGAAGAAGGCGGCGAGCGCGACGTTCGGGACGCCGACCGCCATCTTCGGCGCCACGAGCAGCCGCTCCGCCGTCGTCGTCGTGACGCAACGGATCGACGTGCACTCTTCAAATCAAATACAAGAGAAATCCCTATTTGCTCACTGGTGCTCGCCGGAAGAGGCAACACGAGGACGGGCACGCCCACCGCGACGATCAGCCCGCCGACGAGCATCGCGCCCACCGAGAGCGCGACGAAGCGGCCCCGCGTGAACGCGTGCTGGACGGGCCGCACGAGGGCGAACGTCCGGTCGAGCAGGAGGCACGTGACCGAAACGGAGAGCATCGAGGCGGCTGCGTAGAACGAAACGTAGAAGAAGACCATCCAGCCGGCCGAGTGCTCTTCTGCAAGCGGCGTGGTCGGTCGGCAGATACTTGAGTGGGGATTAGAGGCTCTAATGGTTGCTTCAAACTGGTAGTCAAGAGAGATTCGTTTACGGGGTGGAACGAAGCCGAGAGTTGCTTCTCCATCCGCCATTTACGTTTGGAACACGCAACGAGTTTCTTTATTGGAACGGGCCGCCCGACTGCTCTTTAGATTCCCGCCTCCTTGTGCAGTACGCGACCACTCCTGCTCGCTTCTCCCGCCCAGTGCGCACTCGCGATCCCCGCCGCCCACCTTCCAGACTGCCCGCAAGGGCCATGTACGCGCCACACGCGGCGCCCATCGCCGAGGTGCCCATCCAACAGGCGACGTTCAGCAGCAGGCTGCTCGAAAGCTGCTTGTGCAGCGAGGACGTCCGAATCCGCAGGAACAACTGCGTTTGCAGGCAGAAGGCGCCGAACTGACAGACGGCGATGTAGAGGAATTGGGCGGCCACTACGGTCGGCATTCTATTGTTTGTTTGCTGGAAAGAAGTGGGACTGTAGTGGGGCAGAGAGCGAAGTTTGTTCCGAATTAGAAAGCGGTACAACGCGTTTAATCGAGCTACACGTAGGAATGCGCAAGGAAGAAGAGTGAGTTGTGGAATGCACTGAACAAGAGGGCGCTTCTTGGCCGCTTCAAATTTAGAGAAGAACGAAAGGAAAAGGAACTAGAAGAACCGCTTATCTACTCGCAACTTCTGCACCAATTTCATGATCAAAGAACGAAAGGCCGCCCGTTCGAAAGCACTCCCCGACTGTGTGTTTCGGTCCGCCTTCTTGTTTGTTTGTAGTCGCTCGCTCCGCCCTTTTTCGCTTTCCAAGCACCGAATTGAAACATTCGGGAAAGAACAAAGCTAACGAGTTTACGTCGGCTACAAACGAGTGCAGGCTGTTCCCGGACGCGGGCAGTTTTTCAGTGTTGTTTGTTGCCTTCTCTAAATTGTGGGCTGCAATTACAAGTCGAGAGAAGAGGACTGAGAGCAAAAAGAGCACGATTCATTGCACCGACCGCAAGCCAGCAAAATGCCCAAGCATTCTGCAAACAATCGAAAACGATGGCAATCCGAGAAGAACGAACGGTTCAATGGAGTGATAACCGCCCGCCACTATCGAAAGAACGATGACAATTCCCGTCGGTTCGCTCCTTCGTTTACTCTTCCGTTCAGCTGAGCAAACGCCACCGCCCTTCTCTCGCGTACAAAAACGGAAGAATCGAGCTCTCGTTCATCCAATCGATCGATCATTCCGATGGCCTTCTTCTCGTGGCTCTCGCTCGTGTTGCTCGTCGCTTCGGCGGCCTCGGCGAGCGGCCGCTTGATCGACGCGATCCACTGGCGGGCGGTCCGCAGAATGGACCTCGTCGGCGGGTGCCCGCAGTTCGAAGGAAAGGAAGGTGATGCGACCGGAGCGCCCGCAACGGCCAGGCGAGTGCCTCCGACCACGACGACGACCTGCGGACCGAAGCTATGGGCAAAGAAGCCACCTGTTGAGAAGCCGGCGAAGAAGAAGCGGCCGACTGGAACGAAGAGGCGCCGCCCGCTCAAAAGACACTTGGCGAGCAAACGGCGGCCGACGGTGAGGAAGAACCGCTGGAATCACGCGAAGAATCGCATGCGGCGAGCGGATTTTGTCGTCTCCACGTCGTTCCAACCGGCTTTCTTTCGGTTTCGAAGCGGAAAAGAGGGAAAGCTGATGTCAACAAAGAATCCTTCAACACAATCCGGAAGGAAAGAATCAATGCAAACAACAGAAAGCCAATCGATTCGGGCGAACTTGCCGCCGATTTCGACCTCTTCGCCGGTTCTTCCCCGAACGACTCGCATTTGAACCGAACACCTCACTGCTCATCACCACAACAAACACACGACTCCCACGACTGAAGGAATTCGATCAAGCAGACAAGTTGTATCGATTGGAAGCTCGACAGAAAGCGGCGATCAACGAACGGTCAATGGCCACTCGCCTCGTACATGAGCCTCAAATTCGAGGGAATGCAAGCCGGAAAGAATGACTTGAAGCCGGCCGTTGCGAAAGTTGTGCAAACGAAGCGAAACCGCTGCCAATGACAACTGGCGCGATCGGTGCGTAGTTTCAAGGAATTAAACGGTAGAAACGAGGGCAGGAGTTGGTTGGTGTGCAGGCGATTCTTTATGGTTTGAAGCGTTGCTTTCGAAACAATCCCGCTTTTGGTTCTCGCCGAACCGCTCGAGAGGTTCGTTTGGTTGGAGGGCAGAGAGATTCAAGTGAAGAGCATTCCGTTGTTGCGCTCACGAAAGTCTGCTGATGACCGCGGGGCATTGGCGCGCAGAAAGGAGGCCCGCCTGCTTTCCGCCCCCTGCGTGCAAGGACCACGCGGCCGCTTTCCTTCCCGCATTCCACTCGTTCGGCAGACCTCCGGATGGACCGACTTGCCGCCGCGCGCCGTCGAGTCGGCAAGTTCTTCGCGGACGTTGGCGATCGAGCGGCTCTGCTCGGAAAGAAGATCCGCGTGTTTCGTCACGAACCCGCCTGCTGTCCGTGCGACGTCACGTACGAGCGGGACGAAACGAATGCCCCTTCGTGTCCAACGATCGCCTTCTCCGTTCTGTCGCCTGTAAGCTTCCGCAAGAAGACCGCTTACGACTTGTTCTTGTGTTTAGACACGACTGAGAGACTTCACTTGTTTCCACTCTTCTTCCGACGGTCAGCTTGCGGTTTATTTCCTTAACTCCGGGCGATTGCTCGTGTGCGACATGCGCAACGACAAAATTCGGTAGATATTCTTTTCTTTTTTACTCGCATGATGCGGCTGGTTGGAATTGCAGGATTCTGCGGCCGTCTCCTTTCTTCGTGTTCGACTGGGGACTGCTCCCAATGCGAATGGACCACAATTGGGTCTTTTTTCTCGATGATACTCGATTCCTCGCTCTCGGACGTCCGCGTAATTACCCCATGCTTTCTCTGTTCGTCCTCGGCAAGATCGATCTTGCGGCCGGATGGTTCACGTACAAAACGGTACGCCGCTTGCCTCAAGCAATGCGGAGCGCCGCGTTCGTCTACGGCTTGCCGGGAAGCGGCGACAACGAGCCGCGCATTCTGCAGAAGAACCGCAACGAGAACGTCTGCATTTTCGACGCGCGAATCAAAAGCAGCGGCAAACTGAAGCTGGAGCTTCGACACACGGCCGCTCTTTCGATTGACGCCCGCTTTTGTTTCGTGTTCGAGGGCAAACTGTACGCGTTCGAGTGCGCACGGCAGCGCGTGTTCATTCCGGACAGCCCGATGATGGACTTGAAGCAGCTGTTCGTTCGCGAGTTTGGTGGCAACACTCAAGAGTGGCCCTCTGTGGGAGTCCACTTCGATTCCATTGGGCGCTGTCGATCAATTGGGCAAACGCGGCAGTTCGGTTCGTCCGCTCTCTTCTTCAATCAATCCGTTTTTCAGGATGTCCGCTCGATCACACGCGTCAACGCTCTTTTGTTCTGCGCTTTCCAGCCCGGCAACGAACTGATCCAAAACCTCGTTTGTTTGGACCTGCAGACGATGCACTGGCGGAAGCTGCCGTTCGACTTCTCGCACACGATCCTCCACATGTCGGCCGCTCTCGAGGAAGACGGCGGCGGACTGCTTATTCACGCAGCAAAAGAAAGTAGAAACCGGGCGTCCGCCTTACGAAAAGAAGACGGAAAAGTGCGCAAATTGGACGCAAACGAGTGGCTGCAGCGTTCCGCCATCTACCGCCTTCCTCTCCGGTACGCTCTTTAATTCAATCATTTCACGTCATCTCTGGTTGTTTAGGCGCCCCCATCGCCTCACCCAGTTGTCGTGGTGGTCGGCTCAGAAAGCGTTGAATGCAAAGCAGAAGAAAGCCGCCGACTTCTCGTCGTTCGCGGAGTTCGTCGAACGGACGGTCTTCAAGCGGATCGTTCCGTTTTACGATCGAATGGAGCCGATGCCCACTTACAAGGGAAGAAAGACAACTGTTCTCCCATCAACCTTCTGCTTTCAGATGCGCAAACTCCGCCTTCCACTTCGTCAATGAGTGAGTGCAGTGCAGGACGCCCTTCCCTTCATTTCACTGTTGTTTAATCGTATGAGCGAATAAACGACCAAGTATCCCGGGAAGACACATGAAAAAGCAGGAATGAAACGACAGTGAGCGTCCACTCAAACGGCGACCGGCGGCGAGGAAGGACCGCCGCTTTCACGAGAAGAATCGCCGCTCAGCGCTACCGACCGCTGAAAATACATAAAAAGCGGTAAAGTGTGGGGCTCATGCTTCGTTCACAATGAAAAAGCAAGCTGCAAGGGAACACTCTCTAAAGCACTCGCTTCTCGCCCAACGAATGCCCTCGTTTGACCACGGGGCATCCGTGCGCAACTCAAAGACCTTCACTGCTTCCTGCTCGCTGCCCCCAACGGTTGTCGGTCGCTTCCCTTTCGCCCATTCCGTTCGATCGCCCAACCAACTGCTCTCCCACTCGCTCCGAATGGACCGAATGGTCGCTGCTCGTCGTCGATTCCACCGATTCTTCTCTAACGTCCGCGATCGATTTGTTTCGCCGCAAAAGAACGAGGACAACGCGGTCCACGTGTTCCATCGAAGGCGCGCCGTTTGCTCGTGTCGTGGCAGTCGACTGGCCGGATTGTCGAACGGACGGCAGAAAGCGAGCGATGCCGCTTGCCAGACGATCGATTTGTGCTTTCTGTTGCCCGTAAGAGGACTAATGGAAGGTGGAAATGATGGTGCGTTCAGGAAACTTGCAATGAGTACAGGGACGTCTTCTTTACCCCGAATGGCCGCTTCGGGGTCTACTTTTGTGGACTGCAATCGATTGCTCGTTTACGATCTGATGAACGACAAAATGAGGTGATCCTTCTCGACTGCTGCTCGCTGCAGTCGACCGCTCGGCGGCTTGTTGCGAATTCAAACCTCTTGCTGGTCATATGAACACTCGTCTTAATTGCAGCATCTTGCAACCGTCTTCCTTGGGCACGTTGAAAGAAGAGGAGCTCGCGGCAATGCGGTTGTTGTACGAGATCGAATTTCTCGACAATCATCGCTTCTTCGCCGTTTTCGACCGCCGCCAAGCCGGCGGGTCCCGCGAGTACTCGCTGCTTCTCGTGGAAATCGACGTGCCGAGCGGCCGCTTCACGTACGCCGAGCTCCACCGGTGGCCGCTCCGACGACTCGCGGGCGCCGCCTTCATTCGCGGACTTGCGATGCGCAACGCCGGCGAACCGCTCGCTCGGCGCCCGCCGTCCGCTTTGTGTGTTCGACGCGCAAATGGATCGGGGCGGTAAACTGCGGCTGGAGTTGCGACAAGAGGCCGCTCTTTCCGTCAACGCTGGCTTCTACTTCGTTTTCGACGGCAAATTCTACTCGTTGTTGGTAAAAGGCCGAGCGGATCGTAGGCGAGCTCCGCAGTACGATCTGAAGCAGCTTGCTGTTTGTGAATTGAATTCATTGGTTTCGGATCGACCATTCGACGATTGGGAGTGTGAAATGCGGGCGCCGAAAGGAGTCGATGCGTTGAACGACGGTCCCGATTCGGTAGTCCGTCTTCTCTTTCCGTTCATCCACACGTTGCTTCCAGTACGTGCGCGGAATGAAACGCGTGAAATCGCTTGTGTTCTGCGACTTCTACGACAATTGGTGGCGCAATCTGTTGGTTTTGGACTTGAAGACGCTGCGGTGGCGGAAGCTGCCGCTCGTCTTCCCGCATTGGATCCTCCACATCTCGCCGGTTGCGGACGAAGAAGGCGGCGGCCTGTTGATCCACGCGTGCATGTCCAAGCGGAACCGAGCGGTTGCTTGCCGAACGGAACGCGGAGAAGTCCACGTTAGTGGAAAGCACAGGAATGTGCATTCTCAAATTCAACGTTTTTCATTCCAGTACGTTGAAAGGTTGAGCAACTCATTTGTCGTTTGTGTTCCAGACGCCCCCAACCACTCCGCCAGCTGTCGTGGTTCTCGATTCAAAAAGCCTTCCGAACGAAACGAACGCAAGTCGGCGGCATCTCGTCGTTTGCGGAGTTCGTCGAGCGGCCGCTATTCAAGCGAATGTTCCCGACTTACAAAGGAATGGAAGCTGTGCCCACGTACGAGGCAAGTGAAAAGCTTGTTCTTTAATCACGCTTACAATTAGTGTTTTCAGTTGCTCAAATTCCGTTTTCGCGTCGTCAATGAGTGAGTGTGAAGCGTAGGACATTTTTTTCTTTACGACTTTACGGCTGATTACTTTAATGTGCGAATAAACGATCCGCATTCTTTGGAAGACAGGTGAGCAGGCAGGCAAGAAAGAAACGACAGTGAGCGGCTACTCAAAAGACCCGCGGTGACCAAACGGCGGCGGCCGGTGGCAAAGATAGCCAGCCGTAATCAAGCAAAGAATCGCCGGCACTACGGACGGTAGACGCGTCATTAAAAATGATGGTCGAGTGTTGAACACCGGCGGCAGAATAAACTAGACAGCCATTGTTTTATTGCGGCAGTACGTTCGGAAGTAAATGAGTTCACGGCGCAAAGTTAAAAGCTGAAACAAGGATCGAATGACTACCCGCTTTTCTCCTAGTTGTTGGGTGGCGTGCCGAACAAGTAGTAAAAGGAAAGAACGAAACGACCGCTTTCGTTTGTTTAAAGCAAACTCCTCGCTTTTGTGGAGCGTCAAGGTCACTAATTAGCGTACACGGTCGTGTGAAGCGATCGAAATTGAACTAACCGGCGACATCAAAGCGAAGAAGTGAGTTCTCGCGATCAGCTCCCTCATCAATCGTTTGTTTTCAGCATCCGAAGACGAAATGACTCAAATTCCGATGCAGGACGTCGCCGTTGCCATTCGACCACTTTTGCACTGGACCGCTGCCTCCGAAAGAACTCGTCCTTTCCGGTCTTATGCTCGCATTTTGTGTTTTCGAGCGCTTTTCATTGGATTGGAAGATATAAACAGAAGATCAAGTTGTTCTCGGTGAATCCGTTCCTCCAAACGAACTCAATCACCTATCAACAGATGTTTGTCGATTCCATTCGAGTGCGTTCCGCCCGCCGTTCGAATTTGAAGCGGGGCACCCTTCGCCCGACCGAAATGCGCAATGATCATGAAAACGAGCCGTTTTGCCCACTGGAATGGCCGACGAGCGAAAAAGAAGCTAATTGCACGGCCGCTGCCGACTGCTTTGAATGATTCCGCTCTGCTCATTAGCGCGGCGGAATGGCCACCCCGTTCTTCCGATTGGCGGCGCGCGTTCCGATCATTCGAGTCGTCTTTGGAGTGCCGCTCGCAATCGGTGACCCCCCGTTTGTGGAATGCGGGGCGAACGACGCGGCGGACGACTGCTTTCTGCTCGTTAACGTTCAAGGCGATGACTCAGATTAGAGGATACCGATTGGCTCGTGTGAATGCGGCCGGAATCCACCGGGAATGTGCACGTCGCTAATCGTCACAAGTCATGAAGCGGCGGATGAGTTGTGAAGTGGAGGGTTTGCAAAATGGACTCAATCACATCGAACCTCGTGTTCTATCGCCCGTTTATGGCCGGCGTTCGAACAGGATCGAATAAACTCGACGCCCTCCGCCCGCCGCCGCTTTCGTCCGCAGCCACCGACAAAACGAAGCGACTTTCGCACGCGTTCCTTGTCGCCTCTCCGAAACGCCGAATGACTTCCGCTCGCTTCTTTTGTTTGGAACGGGCCTTGCAATCGGCGGGTGTCTTTCCGCTGCTCTGTAGATTCGCGGACAGCAAATCGTGCAAGTGGCGGCGACGAATTGAAGTCGGAACAGAATGAAGCGGAAAACAATGCCCAAGGCGACTCTCGACTTTCCGCAAGTGATTGCAGACAAACGAACTCAAGGCAGACGACAGTTGATTTCTTGCATGTCGGGATTTGCGAGGATTCCCGAATCTTCCGTTCGTTTGTTCCGCCGAGCAACAAGCATCGATTGGAACACTTCGAAATCACGTGTTTACGAACCTCCCGCCAACCGAGTGAAAGCGAGCTGGGAGGCGTCCGCCAAGTGAAGAAATTCTCGTCCAAAGGCGGGGTGGAACGCGGCGATCGGCGGGCGCGAGCGGCAGGACGGACGGGTCGGGCAGGACGGGCGAGCGAGTGCGGCGGCCGGCTCGCCTCAACTTTTGCCCCCGCCGCCCATCGGACGGCGTCTTTCGACGCTTCCCGTTCCTCCTGCTTTTTTTGTTCCTGTTGCACATTTCCGTCACCCATCATTCTCGTTTTATTGTGAGCAATGAGCGTCAATGAGCAACTCGGCTCGCGACGTTCGCTTTGATCATCGCGGTGGGTCCGCAACGGGCCTCCGGCGAGTACCTGATAGCGCGCACTTCTTCTTTTTGCTCGATTGACCTCCGAGGAGAAGTTCGGTGGCCGCGCATCCCGCAAACAGCGACGAAAAAGTCGCCCCGATCGGCAGCGCGTATCTTCCGCCTTTCCGCTCGCGCTCTCCAACTTCCTTTCTTGCGAAATCGAGTCAATGGACGGCTCGAGAGTCTTTCAGTTGCTCTCGACTTTCTTTGTTCCTGTCTGCATTCCCCGCATGAATCGAAGCTCATGACCGCTAAAGCAATCGAATAATCGCGCTTCCAATCCAGACGAAAAGTCGAGCACTGTGGGTGGTCCTCGACAATCCATCCATTTGTTTTGGGCGGAATTGTGTCTCGTGCGCTTTTATGGACACGAGCGAGAATCCCGTCGACTCGAATGCTCACCGCATAGATCACGCTCCGCTTTCCTTCCCAAATTCGAGAGATGCGCCGAATTTCGGGCGGCGGGCAGCCGAGCGGGCGAGCAGGCGGCCGTGAGCGGGCGGGCGGGCGGCGAGGCGGCTTTTTTGGGTGGCCCGCACGCCCGCTCTCAAGAGACCACCCACACGGCGGACCAATGAACGCTATTGCCGAATTTTGGTCCTCCCGCCCGGGTACGATCCTCTCGTTTCGTGGAACTCTCGATTCTCGAGCATCGTTTCGATTCATGACCAGTGGATTTGGATTGTTTTGTGCACGTCCTCTTCTCCGCACTGAAAGGACGAGCCGTCCGATCGAAATTCGGAGTCGTTGCTTTTGCCGCTGCTCGACCGTCTGATGACGAGAACGAAGCGGGAGGACAAAAGATAGTCCCGCCGTTCGCGCACGCAATTAGCATCCCGTCCGACAAGAACCGCTTGCAGTGGAAATGAGCTTCCTCGTGTTGATCAACAAGCAGGCGAAGGGCGGCGGGCGTCTTCGAAGCAGTCGGTCGTTGACGTCAGTCGGCGCGCACGTGCGCTCTTTGATCGCCGCTCCGTCTGCAGTTGTTTTCGTTTCGTCTAGCGCCGGCACCTCCTGCCCGCCCGTCCGGTCGGTCGGCCAGCGAAAGTTGAACGCGCGGCGGCGAACGGAGCGAGGCGCTCCGATCGTCAGACCCGACCGCCAGACCGACGCGTCCTCGTCGGGTTTGAATGCGGACGGCCGTCCGGCTACCTCGTGAGCGGCGAGTGCAAACGCCGACCGAAGAGCACTCGCCTTTTGCAGCAGACGAAGGAAGACGGCTGCCGAGTGTTTTGCAGGCGGGCCGACGGATAGGCCGCCCGTCCTCCTGTTCACCTTTGGTGCGAGCAGTCGACTTGCCGACCGACCGGTCGGAGGGTAGACGAACGGACGCTTTTGCCTTCGAGTCGGCCGACGCGCCCGCTTTCTGCTCATTCCGCAATCTTCTTCCTCAGCGCGCAGATCTCGTCTTTCTTGCGGGAGGAAGCGGTGGTTACTGTAGGGCGAGAGGACAAACAGGACGAATGTCGACCGGAAGTTCTCTTTTGTTCGTTCACTTGCTGACTTCCTCTCTCAGCACGCGTTTGTTTTCGGCGAGACGCCGCTGGCACGAATGTTGACCGACTGGCGGGCGAACCGAAACGCACAGGTCGGCGTCGAATCCGCGGCTTGCTCCATCGCTTACGCCTGAGCGGGCGGGCTGATTTCGAAAGTTTGTAGCGAGCGGGAGCCGGCGGCAAGCAGGCCGTCTTTCTGTCACTCCTTTTGCTCGCTTTTGTGATCTGCGAAACGTCAACGGGCTACCTGTGCGGTTTGAACTTTTCTGTTGCGACACGTCTTTTGTGGCGTTGCAATAGGTTTCGTGTGTAATAATTTGAGATTCGACACTCTTTGGTCGCCCAATTTTGCGCGCTGTTTCCGAATCTGCATACCGTTACATTCCGTACCAGAAGAACGTTTATTCTCGGGGAACAGAGGTCTCGCTTGTTTGTTTCGACTTCTCCACGAGTTTTTTTCGTGCTTCACAAAAGTTATAAATCGGAATGATTCTTTGTTCATTGCAGAGCGAAATGTCCAAGGAGAATCCCCTGGTAGGAGCTTCATCTCATTCCTAATGCTCGGCGTCTCGTTTCAGAAAAAAATCTTCACTCGCGCTCCGCCCAGGGAGCAGCCGCCGATGCGCCGCCGCGACGAGCGGACGTCGCTGAACGCGCCGGCCGTCGGCGTGGCGCCGCCGTCGGCCACTCAGGGCGGCACGTCGGCCTCCGTCTACCCGCCCTGCTACTAGTGAGTTCTCGGACTTTTTTCTGTAACGCAAAGGAGTGGTCGGGTGGTGGGTGTGCCGCCAAAACGGTCGGAAGGAGCGGAGGGTAGAGGGTAGATTTAACGCCTTTCGGCTGATCGGTTGAACGAGCGAGCACTCCGACTGGCCGCAAAACTTCCCGGCTTCTCGCTTTTATTGCTTGTTTCCGGTTGTTGGCTCGCTTTCGGCGGGCCTTCGGCCGCAATCGCGGCGTGCGGGGTTTCCGCGAGCTCGCTCCCACTAAGGAATGGCTAAATGCATTTATTTGCATGTCCAGTAGCAACAATTCGATCCTTTCCTGTTGTGCCTCGAAACAGTCGAGAACCAGCGAAATTGCAGCTCTCGGCCGGGACGCGCTAAATATCCCAACGTACAATTTTTGCATGCGAAAAGGCCCTCATCCTCGCCCAATCGTACCGCTCGCGTCGTGATTTTGGTGCCGCCGACAAAACATGCCGGCATTTAAACTTCGTGTTTCGCAAAACGGACTTCTAATTCGTGATCAGCGTGCTCGGCTTCATAAGCATGGGGTTTTTGGGCCGTTGAAGTTAAATATCCGTGAAATACATAGTGCGCTTCAAAGGGAAGATAAGCAAAAAGTTCACAGCAGTAGACCGTTCTATCCGGAAGGAAGAAAGCCGTATTTCACTCTTCAATCGTTTTCGTTTCTCATTTGCAGCTGCGAAAACACGACCCACCTCTCCCGTGACTGCCCCACGCAGCAGGCGGGCGGCAGCGGAGCGGGCGAGTTTCTGCATGCCGAAATTTTACGCGTATTTGTCTCGTTTCAGGCGGAAGCGGCGACCGTTCGGGCGGTGGCGGCGGCTCGTGCTACAAGTGAGTTCTTCCCTCTCGCTTGGCTCGATTGATCCCTCCGCTTTCCAGCTGCGGCGAGTCGGGCCACTTCTTGCGCGAGTGCCCGAACGGAGGACGTGGCGGAGGACGTGGCGGCGGTGGTGGCGGCCGCGGTGGTGGCGGCCGCGGTGGCGGCCGCGGCGGCGACCGCTCGCGCGACACGTGAGTTCTTCTCCTCCCTTGTCCTCCACTGATCACTTTCCCCCTTGCAGCTGCGGCCAGGAGCAGCGCCGCTAAGCGACGCCCAACAACACCGTCGGAGCGAGTGGGAGAGATGTGTTGAGGCCTCGAGTTTGTCGGGATTCCGCCGTTTTCTCGTCTTCTGTTTCCTTCGTCGTTACTCCGCTCTCGATCGTTGCCTCCGTTCTTGTTGTTGTTCTCGCCGACGCTAAACCATAAATCATTTGTTGAACACGCGTGGGCATTCAGTTGGCTTGAAAAGAAGAAATTAATCAAGAAAGAACTCGGCCGAGGAAAAGAAGTGATCCCATTCTGCGAGCTCTGTTGCTAAGTGTAGACGGTGCGTACTGCAGAGCACAAAAGCAACGAATGTGTCTGGAAAGAAGGAACTCAAAAGAGGGAGACGGCGGACCGTTTCGTCGCTTTGAGTTGCCCGTCCAGTCGCAAGATCAAACGATTTATAAGAAAGCTACTTAGAACGTGTTCTTTAAGCAATGTGTAGACTTGTGAGCCCGGCAGGCGCCTTCCAGACGACTGGAGCACACCGGCGCCTGGTCGTCGGGTCTCGTGGCCCGGCGGCCGACCGCCTCTCGTCCGTCCGCCCCGAGCGACGCCCACCGATGCCCGACCCCGCCCGTACAAAGCCCGCCGACGGACGACGACGAGGACTTCCATCCAGCGGAAGCGACCAGCAGGCGACGGCCGGCGGGCCGCGCTCTCGTGGTCTTACTTTTTTTGCTCCCACTCCGCGTGTTTGTGCTTGGCCCCGCAATAAACGCGTCGATTACCATTCGCCTTCGGGATTTGTGGTCCCCAAAGCAAGGTCGAGGATCCCCGTTGTGCGTGGGGCGACGGACGATGGATCGCGCTCTTCCGGGCCGATCCCTCGCTCCCGCATACTAAGCGCCCAGAAACGACCGACATCTGCCGCATTGTTCGGGCCGTTCGTTTTGCCCTTGAAGCTGGTCACCTCGAACGTTCCGTCATAATTGCAGACGTTTGTGTTGCAAAACCGAAAGTAAATGACGCCAACGACAAGGTCGTGACAGTGGTGAGCGAAGACGTTTTGGTTGGTTTGCGGCTAGTGGCTGAATACCGCCGATCAGCCATTCATAACTTGACTTATTGAATAGCTTCACCAGCCGAATGATTTGCTTCTACGGTTTCTTTATTGCAGTATGTGAACAACAAGATTGAATTGGACGTGGATAAATGACTAGCAAAATTAACACATGTCTCCAGACTGTCTTGTGCGTTCTGTTCAAATACGTGAGAACATTGGGAGCTGAAAGGGCGGAACAGCGGAGTTTACGACAGCGAACGGGCGTAGTGAACGGAAGGTTCACCAAGTAGAAGACGGCAGGTTTTTGTTTTAAACTTTCGTTTTCCACAGTGCGTGAGGATGCACTTGTCCTCTGCACTCCACCTCTAATCAGTGGGCTTTTCTTCTCGGCCAGCAGGGCTGAATTCGATCATCTGAATGCAAAGAAGAGTCTAAATTGCTACCGTTCGCTTCTCACCTCGTAACTGGGCACCGCTTTCATTCGTTTGCAAGTCGGATACATCCGCTTGAATGGCGGCCGCTCCACGAACTCTGCGAACGATGAAAAACGGCCAATCTGCGTTCGTTCCGCTCGGAATTCTTTTTGAATTGCAAACCAGGACAAATGGCGGAGTTGCTGCGGACGCCTGAAGCGGAAGAGAGTGGGATTCAAAGTGAACGAAGCCCGTACTGATAAGCAATGCGGTAAATCAACAAGTGCGTCTGCCAGGGACAACCGCGCACGTACTCCTCTTCTCCACTCCTTGCGCGACATTCAGACGCCCGATTGTCGCTGTTTTTACTGGCGTGAACCAACAGACCGCCGCCCTCTTCGTCCGCAATCGGTGAGATGTAGAGGATCGTGTGCGAGAAGCCAAGTGGCAGTTGCGTCCAGCGCATCGTCTTCAGGTCCAAAACCAACAAATGTTGCGTCGTGTCGCTGTAGCGAGAGTCGCAGAACACACGTGATTTCACGTGTGCAATCGTTCGCACTTCCTAGACACGAACAGAGTGAAATGCGGGTGGAATAGAGAGCACCTACGATTGTTCCATCGTTTACAAGCGTCAACCGTTCGGACGCCTTCAGCGGGATCATTTCAAACTCTAAGAAATCCACAGTAGGACGCGTCGCAGCAAACTCGCCGACTGCCAGTCGCTTCAAGTCGACGCTCGGAGTATCGGGTCGCTCTTCGTTGCGGTGTTTGGCGATAAATGCGTGCTGTTTGCCCTCGAAAACAAAACAAAAGGCCATGTCGAGGGGGCATTGAACTTCTTGGCTGAATTCCAGCTTCAATTTGCCGCCGCGTTCAATGCGGGCATCGAAAATGTGCACGGGACGTCGTGAACCCGCTTGAATGATCGGCGCCTCGTCTTCCCGGAGGTGCGGAAGGCCGCGGATGATAAGAGCGGCCGGGAACGTTGTGGCAGGTGTTCGGTAGAGCTCGTCGTACGTAAAGCTGCCGGCAGCCACTTCCATTTCGATGAGAAGCAGAACAACCTCTCGGACTCCTCCGTTTTGATGCAAGAACACGGACAAAAAGCAATTGTAGTCCAGGAAGTGAGCCCAGTGAATCAACTTCATCTCCTTCAAATCTCGTTGTTTTTGCTTACGGCACGGAGACGGTCGTAGGATGCTGAGTGTACGACAATCAATCGGCACGAACAGCTGAATGCAAACCTCATTTTATCCATCATCATGTCGTAAACGAGCAACCGCTTCGAGTCCAGAAAGTTGACCGCGAACTGGCCGTCGGGCGAAAAGAAGAAGCAGCCGTAATTGACCAGGTTCATTTAAACAGCAAACTCGATCGATTTCCTTCGTGTCCGGCGCTCACCCCGAGCAGAACAGAGAGATCGATGGTTTGTGCGCAGAAAGCACTCGCTTCCGTCTGCTCGTTCGGGAGAAACGAGAACTCAACGCACGGGCAAGCGGCGGAAGTTCGGTGGAACACGCGAATGGTTTTTCGATCGAGGTACCACCCCAATCGCCACACGGTTTCCCAAAAAAAGTCGCCCATTCGACGACGGGCGTCCGCAAACAACGGCATTCGGAGTCCGACGAGCGAGTTAGCAGTCGAATGGAAGAGGGGAGGAAAGCGGTCGCTCGGCAAATGCCGGCGACGAGCAGGACCCAACTGCGGCGTCATCTTGCGCAGCGGAGCCTCGCGGTCAAGCGCGGGCATTTGCGTGAGTGAAGAGAAGCCAGCACTTTGATGCAAGTGGAAACAAAGAAGTCGAGCGCGCAAAAGCCGTTTGACGAACTGATCAAAGATTTCGCTCGTTCCATTCTTGCTATCATGCTCGAAAGTTCGTCTCATTTCGATAAAAAGCCGCGCGTGCGTGACTCTCACAGTCAGCTCTTGATGCTGCTTTTTTATCTCTTCGTCAGCAAACAATCTTCAATCGACAGTCTTTTCTAGAAACGAAATCTCCGAGTGGTCAACGTCGAATTTCGTGCAGAAGGTCCACTGGAACGGGGTGCCCAGAACGTAGGGGACGGTGGACGAGAGGTCGAACGCCGCCACGCACTTCCCACCTCCGAGTTGGAGCTGAAAGCAATGAGCGAGTGGAAGTGAGCAGAAGGACGAACGTCGACGATGTAGCTGGTGGACGGGACGGCCAGCTGTTGGCCGTCGATTGTGAACACGAAATCGTCGAAGAGGCCCGCGTTCGAGCAGTCCGTCGTGTACACGCCCAGCGATTGGTTGAAGACGGCGCAGAGTTTCGACTGGACGGCCGAGAAGGCGCCTTGCGGGAGTTGGATCGTCGGGATTCTGAACGGGTAGTGAATTGATTGAAACAATGAAGCAAATGAACAGGGTTGATGCTCACGCTGGCATTTCGTCCCTATTTTTGCTCATCTTCTGCCCAACCCGCAAGGTTTCCGTTCGGCCCGTCCACCACATTTTTCCTCTTGCACTCATCTGCTCGCTTGTTCAAGTTTCTTCCCGGCCGCTCAAATCCCTCAACTACGCCTTCCACTTCCAACCAGCTCGCCCCACTCACCCGCTGTCCACCACCGCCACGTCGCCGTCCAGTTCGTGAACTCCGAACTTGAAGGCGTCCAGCCGGAAGGCCAGCGCTTCCCACGCGCTGTCGAAGTAAAGTCCCGCAGAAGCAAGCGGCTGTTCAGCGCAGCCGTCCGTCCAGGGGGTTGCAGTCGAATAAAAGCGTCCAGTTGAGGATTGAATGGCCCTTGTAAATGTCCTGCTGCAGCCATTGGACGTGGTAGCGAGGCAAATCCGGGCGAACGCCGAAGATGTTCAGGATGGGACTCGAGAAAGGCGTGGGGGTCTGAAGAAGAGTGTTGTTCGTCTAGATAAATGTTTAAAGGTTACATCGTCCGTGTTGCCCGGGTTCCTAAAAACAATAAGTAAATGAGTAATCTGTTGTCTACTCGCTTACCAAGCCAATCCCAGTACTCCGCTGAAGCCCACGAACGGCGGATTGTCGCCATCGCAGTCGACGATCGCAACGAACGATTGATTCCAGACCGCAATTTCGACGAACTGAACCGATCGTTGAATTAGATCGATTCTTCCCGACCGCTCACGTCCACAATGTCCGCGTAGCCTTGGCCGTAGATCGCGCGTTCGCCTGCCTTGCCGACGAAATTATCAGTGCGAACACCGCCGGAAGCTCTAAAGAAAACGGAAGTCAGTCAGAAGGGGTTGTACCTTTGTGGTCAAGCAGGTTTCTTTTAGCTTTCATTGATCAATACTTCTTTTAGATACGAACGATTTATGACGACTTTTAAGAGACAACCGCAACACTCTTTTCGTCCCACTTACTGTGGACTGTACGTCCGTTGGCCGGGTTGCAGAGTCGGGTACGCGGGGTCCAAGAAGAAGAGCAGGTCGACGTTTGTTTCTATTGAAACCGGAATTTGTTGGTCTGCAAGAAAGAGATTAAAGAAAATAAGTAGGTAAAAATCTTGCTTGTTTTGTTGATGGTAACGCTCGCAACAATTGGTTCCTCTAAAGAATCACCCATCACTGGATTAAAGGAAAGTATTGGTGAGTACCCGGATATTTCGGCTGGAAGTTCTCGTGGGGATGCAGCGCTCGTTGTTGCTGCTGGTAGACGAGCAGGTCGGCGGCCATTCGGCGATGCAGTTTGCCGGTCAACAAAAAACCGTCGGGTTTCGGTGGAAAGACCGCCGCATGCAAGAGAACGACGAGCAGAGCGGAGAGAAAGAGCGACCTCATCGCGGCAGAATTTGATGGCAATTCGGAAGTGCGGGCATCTACTCACAAGTGGTCTTTAAATCAAGACGGCCAGTTGGAGAGCAATGTAGGGGCACACCCAACAATCATCCCTTTGCATTAGCGACCTTCCGACCGCTTCCATGAATTCCTGCGGTTCGGCGGCGTTTCCCTCCGCTTATCGCCCGTCTCGTCGTCTTATCCTTGGTCCTGGCGCCGTAGTGCGGGGGCCGGTCGAGACGAAAAACCGCCGGAGTTCAACAATTTTGGTCCTTTTGCGTAGGCGCCAACTCAAACATCAGAACGACGTCGGGATCGATGAAACAGTTTGAAGGCGGAAGATCAGTAGCTTCGACTCGTCCGAAGCGGTTCGTCAAGACATCTGTTGGAGCGTGTACGTTTTGAGCGACCGTTAGAGACCGGAAAGCGGCTTCTATGCCAAACTGAAGGCAGAAGCAATGGACAGCGGTTGCTTTGAGCCAAATAGATAGCGAGCGATCGTGAGTGATCGGGGACGAGCAGGCAGTGTCCATTGCGCTACTGACCGCTCCGAACAATTAAAACAAAAGCAAGCATCGATCGGATCGAACGTCTGTTTTGCGTCGTGCCCAATTGAAACCTGTGCTCCACGACCATCGATCAATTGGGGCAAAAAGTGAACTTCCCGGCCGGGAATCGAACCCGGGTCTCGCACGTGACAGGCGCGGATACTCACCACTATACTACCGAGAACACACTCCCGGGCGCCGAGAAGCAGGCCTGTTTGTAGGGGTCGACTCGCTCGTTGATCGCTCGCTGTTCATGACCGGCGGCCTCCGATTTGACTGCCGTCTTTTAGAGTGTCTTTACCGCTCGGCGACGAGTGACGAGTGCGACACAAGTCGAAGGCCGTCCGATCGCACACGTTACACTGTTTTGGTCACAACAATCATTGTACGAAACGGTAAATCTAAAAACCGACGCCGCAAGGGCGGCTGAAGAAAGTTAAATGATCGACTGGGGTTGCCCATTCTTTCAGCCGTCATTCCAAGTCGATTCCTCATTCGTGCCACAAACTCCTAGCTTTTCGCTTTCTCGCCCGCCGGTCTCCCCCCTCGCCCGCTTCCCGCCCGACCGCTCGCTCGCTCACGACTGGCGGCTTGACTTCTCTTTATTCACTGGGCTCGGGCGGCTTTTAAATCGGATTGAACAGGGCGGGGCAAAGAGAAGAGAGAGTGCAAGAGACGAGCCCGTCTCTTACAAGAACAACAACAGCGCCAATCGTTCGGGTTTGCTGCAAAGCGAACTGAGAGATCAATAAGCGAGGGGGAAATGGACAAACCGGAGCGGAAAGCGGCGGGTCGTGTGCTCGTTTGTCCACTCGTTGTGCTGGTAGACGGTGAGCACGTCCTCTCCGTCAACGAACGCCTGCCATCTGCTGTACGCACACTTCATGGAGAACTTCAGATTTAACGCGTATTCCCGCAAGTCCGCCGTGTGCAAATCGACAACTTGACGATGCACCGAATGGTCGCCCGGAGGCGAGCAATCCGAGCAGTTCTGCACGATGACGAACTGGGATTCCTTAAACGCCTGCACGCGCTCTCGGTAGGCGACATCGATGGGCAACGGCCGTCTAAAGTCGACAGTCAACGAGAAGGACAACAAGCGGAAACCGACCATTCTCTTCTCGTGTTGCTCAGAAAGCGGGATCGACTCAATCCGGCTGTTCCCCGCGCCTCCGACCATCAAGAAGATGCCGCTGATTTGAGTTGTCGTGCTCACTTCGTAGATTCGTTTCGTTTTTGCGTTGAAGTGATAATTGACGACGTCGTCGTAAAGACGAAAGGTGCCCAGCAAGCTGAAGTCCCTCGTTTGCGATTCAACAAATAGACCGCTTGTCTGGAGTGTGTTGTGTGGGTGAAAAGAAAAACTGTTGGACGGGTGAAAGTCGGAGATGCTCGAGCGAGTGGATAGAAGGCCGCTCTCGTCCCTCGGCAATTGGAGCAAACGGATGCAGGATTGCCAACTTGCGACTGGAGGACTGCCGCTTCAAGTGCCCCTTAACGATGCCGACGTGCTGGTCGGCGCCCGCAACGAACCATTGAGCGCCGAGCAGCTCGCGCTTTCGCGTGTCGAAAGCGAAAGCTCCTCGTGCGAGCGGGTGCGCCCGCCGACGTCCAAACGAACGAGGCACAACGCGGAGCGGCGTTCGTCCACGTACTGCGCGACGAGGAGCGCGCGAATTCGTCGCGACCTCGCCGAGCTTCCGCTTCGATTAACGTGTTGAAAGGATCGTTCATTGCTGCAATCTAATCGAAGCGTTCACGTGTGCTCGCCGAACGGTGCGGAGGGTTGATTTCCGCGTAGTAGTCGTCGAAATGGAGCACGAGGCGCCCGTCACGAGCAGCCCGTCCCTCGAACGGAAAGTTCGCGTTCCGCACTACCGACGCCAACACGCCGCTTTCGATCGACGGCAGCCGGTCGGACATTGCGGACTGGAGGTGGAAAGAAGCGTCCCGTTGCAGTCGGCGGCCGCAGTCGGCGATCGCTTGTTGTGGACGCTCCGGACGCCATTGCGCGATCGAGTTGACGTGAGGATGGGCGGAGGGTGTTTGAGCGGTTGGATTGTTCCTCGCGGTCGAGCGCCTTTCGGCAAAGAGGGTTTTTCTGTTCCAAATGAGTTCTTTTCCATTCCTTCTAGTCGAACATCATTTTCTTTCTTCTATAGATCGCGCTCCCGGCGTCAAACAGAATTCACGGATCAAACGACGGACAAAAAACAAGTGAAGCGACGAGTTTATTCCACGTGCCCGCGCACAAACAGCGGGAGAGCAAACGGAAGAGAGTCAGTGGGAATCAGGCGATGAAGTTGGTGTCGTCTCCGGCCGGCTCGTCCGCCTTCTCAACGTCGCGGCCGCCGCTGTCGCGCGCCTCCACGAGCACGCTGCCGCTGCCGGCCGGCGCAATGATCGCGCCCGCTTGCGCCGTTCGGCGACGCTTCGCGATCCTGCAAGCGGAGGGAAGTTAGTGGATGAATGAGAGAGGAGGAAGAACTCACAAGAAGCCGACGGCCACGCCGATGCCGCTCAAGGAAAGGCAGCAGCAGAAACAGCAGGGCAGGACGATGAGGAGAACGATGACGCGAGTGGCCAAACCAGGCGCGTTGCAGTTGTCCGTGTTGCAAAAGCACGATTTCCCATAGGCGCTGTGCTGGCAGCCATCGCTGGAAGAGCAGGTGAGAGGTAAAAGGAAGAAGGGACTTACGGCTGCTTCGGCCCAGGCCAGCAAACGTAGACGTACGAGCCGTCAATGGCGTACCCGTAGCCGCAGCTCGCGCAGTCGTCCAACGATGTCGGCGCGATCGAACGCTGATAGTCGTTGCGGTCCCGGTCCGCGTAGCACTTGATGGCCTTCACGTGCGGCGGCCCTCCGGTGAGCAGCAGCATGAGAAGACCGGCGAGCAAGAACAGCGGCGAGGAGCGGAGCATCTCGGACGGACGGGAAAGGAGGAGAGCGGAGTGGAGTGAGTGACGAGGAGGGCGGAGAGCGGGTGAGTGGAAACGGACACCGAAAGGCGCCGGGCGGGGGATCCGGCCGCCTTTTATACGCGCCAGACCGCCCGCTTCGGATGCAAATTGCCGTTCGCACTCCACTTGTCCGAACGTCTCGCCATGCAAATCACTCCCACGACGTCGAAAGTCGGCAATCTTCGCTTTTTGGCGCCGTCGGAGGCGGTCGCCTCGTTTTGCCGGCGATCGTCCGCGTTCGCTCCCCTTCGTTTTGGAGGCCGTCCAGAAAGCTAAGATTGGTCGTTCTTTCTCGCTGATTTCCTTTCCCGCACCCGCTGCTTGCATCCAACTCCTGGGTTAAAGCGGAACCAAAAAGCCTGTTGGCTCCGCCCGGATTTTCCCGGCGTGTCGGGACCCAAACCTCTGCTCGCCAAAAAGCTGCGAGTTCGCCCACTCGCGCTGATTTCCCGGTCGCCAGTGCATTTCCGCACTCGACCCACTCGCCGCCGGTGGGCGGCTGTTGCTCACGGAATTCTTCCGCTGTTCCTCGACGATTTTGTCGAATTTCGAGCGGATTCTGCCGTTCCCGCCGTTCTTCCTTTCCAGGAATTTATTTTCGATGAATTCTTTTGTCTTCTCCAGCTTTCCAGCCGATGGCCGCCGAGGATTCGCCCTCCGAACGTGAGTTTCCGCGGGCTTTTCGCCCGCCGTCCCGCCGCAATCCCCGTTCTACTGCTTGCATGTGCACTCGCCGAGCGGACGACGAGCGGCAGCGATCGCGAGCGACGAAGAGTGCGTTTCGCCTTCGATTTCGCTTCTGATTTCGTTGTTTGCAGGCGATCGACGGGCGGACGGCCATCTGGACGCCGAATCGCCGGGCGGACGGCCGGCGGATCGCCTCGAGCACGCCGCCCGGCTCGGCGGGAAGGTCGCCGTCGAGGTCGGCGGAAGAACGGCCGCCGAACGCGACGAGGACGGCGAGGGCGGCGGGCGACGTTGCCCGAGGCGAGCCGCCCGCTTCCTCGGCTTCTCCACGTCGTCCAGCCGATGGACGGGCGGCTTCCGGCGGGCGGACGGTCGAGCGGCGGGCGAGCGACGAGAAGGAGCGAATTGTGGCGCCGATTTCGTCTTTTGTTTCGTCGCTTGCAGGCGATTGACCAACCAGCGGCAGGACGGCCATCTGGACGCCGCCGCCGCCGCCCCGACGAGCGGGCAGATCGCCGCGAGGACGCCGCTCGGCTCGGCGGGAAGCTCGCTCTTGCCACTTCTCTCCGACGCCATGGCGGGCGGGCAGCGTCGGAAAGTTGATTCCGTCTTCTTCTCCCGCTGCTTGCGGGCGATCGGCGAAGTGGGCGCCAATTGCCTCCCGGACGGCCGCCGAGCACCGCGAGGACGCTCGTCGCCTCGACGTGATTGCGACGGACGGCGGCGAGAGCGAGCAGCGGCTTTCTTTTGTTCTTTTCTCTCACTACTTGCAGATGGTCGTGGGATCACCGTCCGCGCGGCCGTCGTCGATGTCAATTGCAGGGGTGAGCGCGTGTTTGCTCGCCTTCTCTTGGGTTCGGCGGCGGGCGAGCAGCAGATGGCCGCCGGTTGGACTGACCGCTCGCTTGTTTGATTGCGTTGGGCGATGCGGGCAGCGGCCGTCGAGTTCCGCGATTCCTCTCTTTTCTGATGGGTTTCGTGCCCCAATCGACGGACGGCGTGTGCGGACAGCCGGATGAACGGCGGCGGACAAGTTGGGCTGTGAGTTGCCCTTTCTTCTGCATTCCAGGAGTCCAATTGGCGGACGACGGCGACGAGGATCATGGGCAAGCCGGCGACTCTCGACGGAGGATGAGCGATGAGTTTTTTCGCTTCCGGTTGTTCTTTGCTTTCTCCCTTCTCTCAGGCGGACGAGTCGAAGCGAACCCAGCGACGAGAGGCTTCCCGGGAACCGGGCGGACTTCGGTGGAGGATCTGGCCGGTGAGCACCCGCACTTCTCGTCGTTCTCTGCTCTCTCGCTCGTTCCAGGAGGTGATCGGCGGCCGGCAAAGACGATCAATGAAACAGGCGGCCGGCCGTCGTGCGGGGAAGAGCAGCACAAGAAGGACGAGCAGAAACCGCTGCCTCTCGCCCGTCCACGAGAGCGGGCGTCTCACCGCACCGCCCAACCGCCGCCAACTCGACCGCCCACCACGCTGTCGTCGAAGGCGCCGAGCTAGTCGTGAGCCGGGAGAGACGAGTGACTTGCTGCCATCCGAACGGAGAAGACGTCCGTTTGCTCGTCGGGCGGAGCGAACGGGGCAGAGCGGGCGGCCGCTCGGTCGACGGGAGGACCGCCCGCACTTCCGGCGAGTGGTGGAGGGCCCTCGAGGTTGGGGGAAGGTGCTTGAATTGGACGAGGAGTGGGCAGACGGGCGGGGAGGACGAGCGGCTCGACGGGCGGCCTCCCCGCCGACCTCTCCGCTCACTAATCGGGCGATTTTCCATCCCAAGTGGCCGGAACCACCGGAACGATCACGAGAGAGCGGGGCGACGACGGGCGAGTGCGCAGTCCCCACCTTTCTGCCGTATTCCAACTCGAAGCCCGCCGATCGACCGCCCACCCGACTGCCGGGCATCCCGTGAACAAAGAGGATCGCCGTCGTCCGTCCATTGCTCAACGGAAATGCGGCCTCTCGTCGTCCCGTGCTCGTGGACCGTCCATTACCGCGTGCTCGTGAAGGCAGCTGTTGGAGACGCGACTCGAAAGAAACTTCTCATGGAGGAGTGCCGCGAGTCCTCCGGGAGCTGTGGAGGAGATGACCACCGTGTTCTTCCCGGCCGGAGAAGAACTGTCGTCTGCAAGAAGCGGTTTCTCGTTTTGCGCTCGAGCGTGTCGATTGTCTTGAGCTCTTCGTGCGTGTTGTAGATGAAGTGAAGAAGCTGCAGAGTTGAAGCTGCGGGTTCCGCGCGCAGCAGCGATCGTAGAAGGAAATCTCGACGGCCGACATCCCCGAAAGTCGCCGTCCGCCCACACGTTCCTTCCTTCTTCTGTTCGAGTTGCCCGTGGAGCATCGATGAGAGGGTTGCCTAGAACTCCGCAGAAGTCCGCCGATCGATCCACCGCTTCCGAGTGGACGTTGCGTACGGCCTCTCTGCTCTACACTCACTCCCGCCCACTTGCTAGAAGGACAGCGGAAAGAAGTAGCCGCTGGATTGCTGCCGGATTGTCGCCGTCCTCCTCGCAGCCGCCCTCCACCCAATCATCCACTCGTCAATCGGCGTCAATCAAACCAAACAACCGACTGCAATGTCTACGGGCTTTCTTGTGCCCCAATTTTAGGATCTTCCGCATCGTTCAGCGAACGCAACGCAGTTGGCGTCTCGCCGCGCCTCCAAGTGCCGACTGCTCGTTGGGAACACCCTGCCGACTGCCACCATCTTCCTTCCGTTCGCGCGCCGCCCTCCTTGTTCGGAATCGCCGCCGTTCGTGCCGTCGATCGCACCTGCAGGTGATAGAATGGGGAATGCGGCGGGACGGGCAAAATCGCCGCCCGCTCGTCCGCATTCGCCCGCCTCCACCCGCCGTCCGTCGCTTGTGAGGGTGTTGTCACTTGAGCAGAAAAGGATGAGTGCAGGCGGGCGAATTCGACGATCGTCGCGCCCAAATAATCGCCGTTCGATCGGAAAGGTCGGGCGGGGGGACGTCCGCTCGCATCGTCACCGTGGACAATCCGGCCGACGGCGAGCGGCCGAACGGGCGGACCAAACGGAAGAAAGCGGGCGGCCGTTCGGGCAACTTCGTCGACGGCTTCTGCTCGCTGTCCTCCACCTGGTGGGCGGCCCTCGCGTCGGCTGTCGGCGAACGAATCCGGCCGGAGAGCCGTCCGCCCGCTCTCCGTGCGGTCTCCTTCGGCCGCCTTCCCCTCGCCGACTCCTAAAACGAGCGAAAAGAGCAGAGAACGGAGGAACACGGACGGAACTCACCGGCAAGAACGTCCGCATTTGCCGTCCGTACTCGCCAATCCGTCCGTAGAAATGTGAAAGTAAAAACTGGCGAAAAAGAACGCGAAAATTCGGGCGAGTCCAACGGCCGCCGTTCTCCTCGTCCACAATGGCGGCCGCTTGCTTCCGTCCGCCGCTCTCCTCGTTCGGAATCGCCGCCGCCCGCCCGCCCGATCGTCGAGGCGGCAGCAACAGAGGCGTCCTGACGGCGTCCAGATGGCCGTCCTCCCGCCTGTCGGTCGACCACCTGCAAGGAGTGAGAGAAAAGAAGGCGAAACTCGTCCGCAAGATGCCGCCCGCCCGGAAGCCGAGAAGCCGAAAAAGCGGCCGCCCGCCGCCCTCGTCGCGTTCGGCGGCCGTTCTTCCGCCGACCTCGACGGCGACCTTCCCGCCGAGCCGGCCGGCGTCCTCGAGGCGATCCGCCGGCCGTCCGCCCGGCGATTCGGCGTCCAGATGGCCGTCGGCCCGTCGATCGCCTGCAAGCGGCGAAATCGGGGGCAAAATTCGCTCCTCCTTGCCGTTCGCTCGCCGCCCTCGTCGCCCGCGATCGCCGCCGCTCGTCGTCCGGCCGGCGCGTGCACCTGCAAGCAATAAAACGATGATTGCGGGCGGACGGCGGGCGAAAAGCCCGCGGAAACTCACGTTCGGAGGGCGAATCCTCGGCGGTCATCGGCTGGAAAGGAGGAAAAGACGGCGAAAGCGATCGAGAATAAATTCCTGGAAAAAAGAACGGCGGGAACGGAAGATCCCGTTCGAAATTCGACGAAATCGTCGAGGAACAGCGGAGAATTTCCGCGAGCAACAGCCACCCGCCGGCGGCGAGTGGGGGAGTGCGGAAATGCACTCGCGACCGGGAGGTCGGCGGCGGAGTGGACGAACTCGCCGAAATCAGTGGGACGCGGTCCCGAAGCGAGGAGCCGCTCACGCTTGGCGTTCAGTTTCTGCGCTTCCGCTTTAATCAATCGATTACGTTCGACAGAACTCAACGATAAAAGTTTATTTCCACAGTCGAAACACGAAAGACACTCTCACAAAGCGAACACAAAAAACAAATGGCTTGAAGTCGGGATTCGCAACTTCGTCCGTTCACTTCTTGCCGACGCCGCCGGTCAGGATCAGCTCGTGGCGATTGATCTGCAGCGGCAAGAGGGATGAACAGCCGACAGCTCGGGAGTGGACTCACGTCGCCGGTGCCCTGACCGCGGAATGCGCGCTCGCCTTTCGCTTTCGGCCTCTCGACGGGCATCTTGCCGTCTTTCTCGAACTTTTCCACATACTTGACGCTCAACGACTTCGGCTCCACGTTGTGCGCGTCGTCGGCGGCCTTCACGCCGTCTCTGGGCTCGCTCGTGGCCGCCGCCGGCTTCGCGCCTCCGGCCGTCGACTTGGCGGCCTTCCGCTTGCGGCGACACACGCACACGACGATCGCCGCAGGGACGCCGAACAGCAGCAAGACGAACACGAGCACTCCGCTGCAACCGAGCGCAATGAGAGGAAAGGATGGTGGAAGGAGGACGTACACGATGATCAAAGCGAGAAGCCGCGAAGAGAGCGCGCCCGCCGCGTCGGCGTCCGACTTGAACGAGGCGCCCTTCTGCAACAAGGAGAGGATTGAAGAGGAAGTAGAAAGGACTCACGAAAGTGGCCGTCAACTTCGGAAGCTGTTCGTCGAGCTTGATGGAGACCTTGACGACGTTCTGGTCGCCATCTTTGGTGAACGGGTTGCAGCCCGGGATGGGCTTAGCTTGAGTGCTCCCCACAGCGCCGGAGATTGTGAGGCCGTCCTCTTTGCCCGTGATCGTGATGGGAAAACGGTAGTCGCCTCCGCCGTCTGCAAGCTGATTACGACCGCCGAAAGGCGAAAGCTACCTACCGATTACGATTTTCGGATTTTTGGCCGGGCTCACTTCGCCTTCGAACGAACAGGAGCCCAATTTGACCGTGAGGCTGAACGACGGTCTAATGCGAACCAGGCATGAGAACTCACGTAGGAGGCGTGCCGACGGCTTCTTTCGGATGGTTCCAAGTGGACTCGAAAGAGGCGCCCTTGAACACGAGCTCGGCCTGGACACTCGGCGACGTTCCCGTGTACACGCTGCAACGAGCAGAAGACGAGTGAGTGGAAGGAAGTGGAGAGGACTCACATGTCGCTGCCCTGGACCTCGAAGCCGTCGTGCTGGTCGTCGGCGCCGCACGGGACGAGCAGGAAAGCGGCGAGGAGCAGGGCGACGGCCGTCGACTTCATCCTCGAGCGAGCGTGCGGAGAGCAGCGGGAAGAGCGGAGCGAAGAGGAAGAGACGACCGATTCGCAGGGCGGCTGGACGAAACGAGTGAGCTGCCCTCTCCTTTCTGTTTCGGACGGGCGAGCGGCCAGTCGGCCTGCTTGTTTACCCGACTTCATTCGAACGATGGAAATTCGCGACAAGGAACAAAACGAACACGGCGAACGGCCGAGCATCTCGAGCGCATCACGCGATCGACCGAAGCGAAAGCAGCGAGAAGGAGAGCGGGAGACTCAAGGGCGTACCGGAAACCGAAACTGCGACTCTCCGCTCGCCGGTCCCTCCCCAAACCTAGACGATTCGAATCCCGTGTCGTGTTTACCGACATGAAGGCGCCCTGGCCGTGCTTCAGCTATTTTACATATTGCTCTTCCGTTTAAGTAACCTTCATTAAAACCTGTTTATTCACATCAATTACAACAACAACAATCGGAGAGCAACAGAAACATTAGAGATGCCGTAAAAAGAGGCATATGGGATTACTGAGCTCCAGAAGTGTAAAGAAAGAAATCAAAGCATAAAGACGGAAGATTCGGACGAGCGCGAGGTGGAAGCGGCCGGCTGCTGGCTGCCGCCCTTTCGCTGCTCCTTCAGCTGCTGCCGCTTGCGCACCTCGCGTTCCTGCTCGATCGTGCGGATCTTCACGGCCATCCAGTGCGCGTACTCCGCTTTGCTGACCGCCAGCGAAAAGAAGTCCTCTTCGATGTCCTGTGCGAACTCCACGAGCGGCCGCACGCGCTCGGCGGCCATCGCGGCGCGCGTGAGCGACGGGCAGGTCGCTTGGACGACTTTGACGATCCACTCGCTGCGGAGGCCGGCGGGGACGAGCGCGTGCCACTCCTTCGCTTCGGTCGGCGGGAGCGGAGCCGGCTGCTCCTTGGGCGGAGGCGGGGGCGCGTTGGGCGGCGCGAACTCGGCGGCACTGTGCGGTTTCTCGACCGAAAAGCCGAGCGACTTGAACGGAATCATCGGGCCGGAAGGTTCGCTAGAAACGATCCGCTCAAAGTTGGTGGAAGAAAAGCGAACTTACGTCTTCGCTTCGGTCGGCGAGAGCGGAGGCGGCACCTCGTTGCGCGACGCGAACTCAACGGCAGTTTGGAGTTTTCCGTTCCAAATGACGAAAGCGTTGGACAAACCCGTCGGGTCGAACGCGTCACTAGAAAGGGACCACTCAAAGGTCGGTGCAAAGAAGAAGATGCCTCACGTCTTCGCGCTCGCCTTCTTGTTCATCCGCAGATTGCCCGGCTTGCCGCTGAACGGTTGCGGGGGCGGAGTGGCCGCCTGAACGTTCGCAGACGCCTTCTTTCCATTCGATTCTGCAAACAAGCGATCGCATCTGCATTCACTTAAGAGAACTCACTGCCAGACAAGTCACGCGGCTTGCACATGATGCAGCTCTCTTTGCACATGCCCGCCCACCACTCGTTGAGCAGCTGCTGGACGGACGCGCAGTGCGGGTAGCCGCACGACGGTCCGTTCGTGCAGTAGGCGGCATGTTCGGTGACTGCGAAGAGCGTGTTGCAGTGCGGCAGCGAACAGACTCCTTCCGGTTTGTTCTCGTTGTTCTTCTGACCCTTCTTGCTGTCCTTCAGTGCTTCATCGCGAGAAAGATTCCAGAGGGAGTGGAGCGACAGGTGGGGCGCGAGCGCCGTCTTCTTTCCTTCCACCTTCTGGTCTTCCACTCCCAACACCTTCGTGCACTCGGCCTGCAGAAAGAAGAAGATGAACGAGAAGCTTCAAGGACGAACTCACGATCAACTCGGAGATCCCGAACTTGCGCCCAACCTCCCGCAGCTCCGGCGCGTCCGCCGCGAGTCCGTCGAGACGCCCGCGGTACACGAACTCAACCATTCGCTCCACGACCTCCGGCCGCGTGCCCTCCACCACGTACTCCGATTTGTTCGGATTGGCGCGGAACTCGGCCCCGAAGAAGACGGACTTTGAGGCGAGCACGGACTTGTGGACCTGCAGCAAAGAAATAGAATTGCGGAGGATTTCTTGCAGCTCACCCCGATCTCCTCGCCGTCGACCAGCAGCCGAAAGTCCGTAACGCCGCCGTTCTGCCGCATCGCCCACAGCGTCTTCCGATCGGCGGGCGTGAGCGGTTCGTTTCGCGCGTGTGTAGGCGCCCGCTTGTCGCTGCGTGCCAGCGCGTCGTTCACAATCCGTTTGCTCTACAATTCGCAAGAGTCGTAATTGAATGGTTGAAATGAACTCACTTCAGCGAGGGCATCTGTTCCGCTCTTCTCCTTCACCGGCTGTGGCTTGCGTTGAATCGGAGGTGGTTCGTGTGTGGGACGAGCGTCTTCTTCGTCCATGTTGGCGCGCATCTTCTGGATCTAAATTCACCATTAGTTGGGGAGGAGTGAAGGCGGGGATTTACGTTTGCGAGCACGGACGCAAAGCCTCCTTTGCAGGAAGCGTTCTCCATTTCGCGCCGCTTCTGCAGCTCCGCGCACTTGGCCTCCAGTTGGGCGACCTGTGAGACGAGCACGCCGTTCTGGAACTTCAGGGCTTCGTTCTAAATAGAGGAATGAACGAGTGGAGGAAAGGATTCTTCGATCGAACTCACTTCCTTCTCGACGGCTTCCCATTTTCGCTTCTCTTCGGCCACCGCTTCGTCCAGCATCTTCTGCAAGCGCTCCTCGAGCACTTGCTTGATGCCTTCTGCGTGGGCTTGTTGTTCGACGACCGCGTTCTTTATTTGGTTCATCTAAAACAATCAGGCAACCGTTAGGAATGGGCTGATGGGCTAATGAGGGTGAAACGAACCGCAGAATCGAGTGCCGAAGTGGAAACCGCCCGTTGACGTCCAGCCGGAGCTTCGGGGACTTCGGTCAGCTGGCGCACCACTTCGGGAGCACCGGGCGAGTCCCCGCTGATCAGCTGCCACTCGCAGAGCGCGCAGTTCTCGCTCCACACCTTGCAGAAGACGCGCGTTTGCGGGTCGTTTTTGTTGAGCTTGTACTCGCAGTTCCACTTGACGTTCGCGACTGAAAGCAGGCGAGCGGTTAGGAATAGAAAAAAGGAATGGTTAGAAGGTAGAGGACCGGCCGATGGGCAGTTTGATGCCCAGTTTTGACTCACTGCTCTCTCCGTTCGTTTAGCGACTCATCCCGCACCAACCTCCACAACAGAAGCGACTCACCAACTGCGGACTTGGCGCCGCTCGAGTCCTCCG
The DNA here is from genome assembly GCA_024699865.1 of Aphelenchoides fujianensis. NCBI lineage: Eukaryota > Metazoa > Nematoda > Chromadorea > Rhabditida > Aphelenchoididae > Aphelenchoides > Aphelenchoides fujianensis. Next base: position 394,303 of record JAMPIO010000055.1, on the reverse strand, counting down.
CCCACAGGGACGCCCGCAAGTCCTCGCCGTCGCCGTCGATGCCCACGATCGCGCTCAACATCCGCGCGCCCCGCGGAGCGACCTCGACGTGGCACTTCGTGAACGGGCGGAAGGAGAGCGCTTCCTCGACGGTCTCGTTGCACCCGACCGAAATCAGCGCGGAGTGCGGGCAGTTGGCCATCAGGGCCCGATCTTCCCAGTGCTGCATCGTGGGCGGTAGACGGAGCGGAAGGAAAGAAGGAAAGAGTGGGTGAAATGAACAACTGCTTGCCGATCGAACGAATGATCGAAAGTGGTGGTCGCGCTGGACTGCCGCTGCCAACTGCCAACTGATCGTGAGTGACCGGCAGACCGCCGAGCGGGCGGGGAGGACGCGGCGTTGTTTACCGCGTGGGTCGCCGGGTGGGTGCGCGGCGTGGGCGAGCGGATTGGGTCGTCCTGCTGCACTCCGCAGTCGGCATTGCGAAATCGCCGGCCTCGTTTTACCGCGAGGCATTGCGGCGGTCGTAAAAGCGGCGGGGTTCGCACAACGCGCTTTCGTTCGCCTTCCCGTCCAAAAAATCGGCAGCATCTTCGACGAGCGGACAATCGCTCGATCGAGCTTCCTTTCTTGTGGATGTGAACAGAGAAGTCGCTCGTTCTTGACCTTACATTTAATCAAAACACTCGACAACAACAAGAAAGAACGATTGAGCATAAAGATGAAAGCATTCACTGCATCAATCGGACGATCTTCTCGTAGGTGTCCACTTCGTTCCGCACGAGCCAATGGATCGGTTTGGTCAACAGGAGGAGCGTCTTCCCGCCGTTCGCCTCCGCAAACTGGAGGACGAAAGTGCTCAATTCGAGATCGTCGTGGCGGGCGGCAAGGACGAGCAGATCGGCGGCGTTCTCACGCGTGATTCCCGCCTTCAACACTCGGCGGCACTCGGCCTAAACACAAGAGATGATCGAAAGGATTGAACGGAGGGCACTTGCCAGCAATTCGGCGACCTCGAAGCGACGGGCCGCAACGTACAACTCGCAAACATCCGCCTGCGTTTCGTCCAGACGCCCACGGTACACAAATTCGACCATTTGCTTTACGACTTCCGCTCGAACGCCCTCCACCGAGTGCTCCGATTTGTTGGGATTGGCGCGGAATTCCGCAACAAAAAAAGTCGACTTCAAGGCGAGCACGAGCTTGTGGATCTGCAACTCGGGGGAATGAACTGAAGTGCTTCTTTTGCCGCTCACCTTGATCTCCTGCCCGTCGACCAGCAGACGAAAGTCCGTGAGGTCCCCTCGTTGCTGCATCGCCCAGAGTGCCTCGCGGCCGGCGGACAACATCGCGATGCTTTTTTTCAGCTGTTCGTTCCCTCGCGCGAACTGCTCGTTCTTCTGCTTGTACTCCGCGTACTCTCGTTGGACTTCGCTCAGTTCTTCCTTTAGTTTGTTGTTCTGAAAGCAGAAATGGAATGGAAACGGATATAAGAGCCTCGATTTACGAACTTCTGTCACTCACGCGTTAGGGGGGGGGGTCAACGCGTTTTCTGCAGACCTGCTATGGAAACGTAACGCAAATCGGCGGACCGTCGGGTTTCCGTTCGCGTTTTTGGCGTCTGTCAAAAATCGCTACGATTTTTGACAGCCGGCATTTTTGCGTTCACGATTTTGACCGCCGCGAGTTTTGTGTTCCGGAAATGAGCGGACTGCCGAATTTGCGTTCGCGCTTCCGCCAGCTGTCAAAAATCGTTACGATTTCGGACAGATTTGCCCCCTCGAACGCGAATGTGACAGTGGAAAAACCATTTGTGTGTACGCGGTTTTGACGAAGTTTTTCGAACCGCGAACGCGAATCGGACACCTGCCAAAAATCGTAACGATTTTTGACAGACGCCAAAAACGCGAACGGGAATCCGGCACTCCGCTCATTTCCGGAACACAAAACTCGCGGCTGTCAGGAATCGTAACGAGTTTTGACAGATGCGCGTTTTTGTGTACACGATTTTGACCGGATCTGCAGAAAACGCGTTGACCCCCCCCCCTAACGCGTGAGTGACAGAAGTTCGTAAATCGAGGCTCTTATATTCGAACTTCTTCTGCAATCGAAGCGCATCTTTCCTCTCCTTGTTGCAATTTCTGCGCGCAGACTTTCAGTTCCTGCCGCAACTGCTCCGCACAGGACTGCGCTTCGGAGAAGCCGGTCTTTAGCGCTGCGTTCTGGAAACAAAGACAGGGATCAAAGCACAAGAACGAACAAAAGCCGACCTCCAGGCGAAGCGCGGAGAGCTCCTTCTCGCGATCTTCCGTAGATGCCTCAACGACCGCTTTGTTCTCTTTCTTGCACGTCGCGCACGCGGTCGTCCACACGCGGCACCAAACGCGGGTCGCGGTGCCGAACGGGCCCATGCGGACGCGTTTGTTTACTTGCGCCTTCATTTCTGCAATTCGGAAATAGAGAAAATGGCGGCGAACGAGCGACTAACGCCCGAGAATCCTTTGATTTTTGTCTTCGAACACGAGCGATGCCATAAGGTTCTTCGTATCGCCTTCAACGACGATCTCCGCAATATCTTTCTCCATGAAATGATCGTAGTACATGTCGAGACGACAGCACGTGCCCGGACGGAACGGAAGCGCTCGCGTGATCGAGCGCACGGAGGGCAGATACTGGGCAAAATAGAGGTACGCGTGATCGCAAGACGTCATCTTTGTGTCGAAGCTGAGAAGGCGAGCAGGAAGAGTGCGAGACGAGCGGTTTGAGTGGACAGACCGCGCTGACCGGTTGTCTAACGCGCAGAGGGAAAACTCCGCGTATACCGCTTGGATTGTGCGGCCACCTGTCGGCAGAAGGCGATCGCGGGCCTCGTTTTACCGCGAGCATTCCCAAGACGTCGCCCGTGTGCGAGCAGGCGAAGTGGTTACTTTAATGCTCACACTTGATCGACTTGCACGCGCACTACCTGTTCGTCGTGCGTATCCAAGCAAAGCCCAAAGCACTAGGCGTTGTTTCATTTATTGCTCGAACGGAACGCGTGGCCGAAGTTGGGTGGATGAAACATAGAATACAATTGAGAACACCGCATTAGGAACGTTACGATGGGGAGAACAAAAGAAGATGAACACGAGGGACGAGCGCCTTCACTCGGCGTCCACGCGCTCCCAGCCGCCGGACGAGCCGCAATCCGAGCGATCGTTCGCGCCGTCGTCTTTCGATGGGGGCACTTGCGGAGGTTCGGAGGCGACCATCGAGCCGCACTTCAGCAGCTGCACGATCTTCTCGTAGACGTCCACTTCGTTGCGGACGAGCGAGTGGATCGAATCGGCGACCAACAGGCGGAATTTGTCGCCGTTCGCCTCGGCAAAGTCGACGGCGAAGTCGGCGAGCACGTGATCGTCGTGGCGGGCGGCGAGGACGAGGAGGTCGGCCGCGTTGTCCGCCGAGATGCCTGCCTTCAGCACGCGCGTGCAGGCGGCCTGAACGAATTGGTTGAAGGAAGAAGTGGGTGAGCTGAGGGACTCACGACCAAGGAGACGACTTGGAAGCGACGAGCGGCCGCGTACAACTCGTGGACGTCCGTGGCCAACTCGCTCACTCCGCCGCAGTAGCAGAACTCCAGCACTCGCTCCACGACCTTCCTCTCGATGCCCTCGACCGCGAACTCCGTGCGGGTGGGCTCCGAGAGGAAGAGCGACTCGAAGAAGGCGGATTTCAACGCCAAGACGGAGCGGTGCACCTGCAAACCGGAGGAGTGATCGGGTGTTCGCTGCGGACTCACGGGAATCTCCGCTCCGTCGACCACGAGCCGGAAGTCCGTGAGGAAGGCGGTCTTGCGCATCGCCCACAACGCCGCGCGGTCGTCCGCCAGCGCCGAGTTCTCCGCCGGCTGTCCGCCTTTCTGCTCCGACGCGGAGATGTTCGAGAGCAACGACTCGTTCTGAAACACGCGGAATCATCCGGTCTGGAAGGGTCTAACTCACTTCGTGCTTCAAGGCCGACTTCTCCATGGTCGACTCGCGCGCCTGCTTCTGCTGCTCGAGGGCGGCGGTCAGCTCGGAGATCTTTGCGGCCGCCTCCTCTTTCTCCAGTTTGAGCGACTCGCATTGAAGCAAACAGAACAGTGATCAACAGGAAGGATGAAGAGTGTGCACTCACCTCCTGTTGGACGGCCGCCAACTTCGACTCCAATCCGCTCGCGATTTCAATCGCCTCGTCGGCCGCCTTCTTCAGCTCGTGAGTTTGGTGCTGGAGCGAAGAGGAGCGAGTTTGCTCGTCCGAGAGCGCCACCTTCAGCTGCTCGACCTGAAGCACACTCAATCGACCATTGGAAGAGAGAAAAAAGGAGGAAACAAACCTCTTTGACGGCCGCTTTATACGCCGCTTTCTGCTGCTTCTCGTGCTTCCACTTCAAGTCCTCGATTTGCGACTTCAGGTCGGCGTTCTGCAAACACAAACAAACAGTTGAATTGCTGGAAGGATGAGAACTCACCTCCTCGGCCATCACCAGCATGTTTTCGGAGGCCTCTCTCGCCTTGCCCACTCGCTTGTGTTTGGACTTCTTGCTGGCCATCGACGGCTTTCCCGAAATGCCCCAGTCGTCCGCCTGGAATAAACGGTCAAAAAAAGAAGCAAGAGGATGATGGACCTCGCTCCAGCGTTTGGCCCAGCTCATTGCGTGTTCACCGGTGAAGATCGAAGTGGAAATCGGCGGTCGACTGAAAACGGTAGGATGGAAGGACGGCAATCAAAACGGATTGGCACGACGCGTCGAATGAAGCGAATGGAGCGCCCGAAACGAACGCCCGACAAAGTGCGGGAAGACGCCCAGCGGATGGATGGGAAAGAGGCCGCAAAAAGCGTAAACAACGCCGAGGTACCCGCCCGTCCGCGTTCTCATGCTGCCCATCTGCCGCCGCCTCTCCGATCGGTCGACCGCCAGCCGAAAGACGGACGGACGGGCGAAACGGAAGTGCCGCGCTCCGACGAAGCGGCCGTGTGAAAGCGGGCAAAACAAGCGCCGACTCGCCGGACGCCGCGATTTCGAAACGCTGGGAAACGGCGAGCGACTTCCCGCAATTCGACGGCCATCTGTTGATCGGAAGGGCTTGGCGTAAACAAACCGGACTAATCGAATGCCCGGCTTCGTTTCGTTTGACCATTTGTTCGCAGTCGGAAACAATCCGCTTGATTCATCAAAGGAAATTCATTGTTTACATCAAGAACACGCAGAAAAGCGAGTGGAACACGGGCGACACGTGATCGGCCGTCCTTGTCGGCGCGGCGACGCCGCTGATTGCAGTTCGCCCGTCTGCCGAAACACTCGAAAAATGAACAAATGCCGCGAGTCGACCCAATCGAGGAGCGAAAGCGGAGGACCGGCGGCCGGCTGGCGTCAAGTGCGACGGCGCCAATTCGATTGGATCGCTTTCGCATTCGGCCGACTCGCGCGCGCCGATCGGCCCGATTTGTTTTGCGCCCGGCGCGCGGATCGGATCAAATAGAACGCGAGCAATCGTCAGCAATGAGCGAGGGATTAGCGGAGCGAGCGGCCGATTTGTGGCCAGAGATGCAACGGATAAGACGGGATCGCATTGCATTCTCGTTGTTCATTCCGATCGTTCGCTCGATGTTCAACAACAAGAGGGAAGATTCTGTAAGAAAGATTTCAATTGCTTTTGTCAACGCCCAAAAACCTTACAACGAACATTACCGTCGATCAGAAGCTTCCATCCACCGTCAATCCTCGGCCGCCCGTCGGCTCTTCTCGACGGTTTCCTTTGATCCGCGCGTCCCGTTCGGCGGAGCGGAGGGCGCAAGCAAAAAGTCCAGCGGCACGCCCACCTCAACCGACGCACCCTCGCTGATCGAGGCGAGCGCCCAGACCTCGTGGTCGGAGGCCAAGACGTCGTTCTGCGGTTCGTTTTCCCCCTCACTCCCACCTTCCGCTCATTCCTCTCGTTGCAGAGCTGCAGCAAGTGGTCAGCCAGCTGCATGAAGCGGGCGCGTTGCTGCAGAAGACGGCGGAGATGTCTCCCACAGCGAACTGAAGAACGAGCGATCGGCCCAGCCGGTCGCCAAGCTGAGCTTCACGCACCTGCCCGGTGAGTGCCCCTTGCTTTCCCTCCTCCTTTCTCCCGTCCGCTTGCAGCTCTGCGCGTGGCGGCGGTCAAAGCGGCGGACGCACACGAGCTGCTGGCGTCGCTGGGCCGCGTAGGCTACGTGAAGCTGCTCGAAGTGATCGCCGACGACTACGTGCGCCCCACGAAGCTGGTCGACCGCCAGAATCACTCGTTTATTTCGTCCCGAATAAACTCAACGCACAAGCGAACATTCTTTCTCTGTCAAATGCAAACACGAACGATCAGCCGTTGTGCAGCTATGGGCGGCTGTGCCAACGGTGAGCGGTCCACAACGGGAATTTCGCTGCAGTTCGTGTGTAAAAAGAAGAAAACGAGCAGATGGGTTGGTTTTCTCCGCCTTGCTCGTGCACGGGGGTTTCTCGAACAATACGCGAGTTCCCACACGAAAATAGTCGTAGTTCAGGCGTTTCACGTGCCGCTTGCTTCTCACTAATTTGTTCTCCAAGAATCAATTGGTTTCAGTCTTTCGATCTTTTAGATCAATTTTCTGCTGCTTCTTTTCGTTTTCTTTCAATCCCAAAAAGCGGTGGGCAGCAAACCCTTCGAACCACAAGACGCACCGACCACTGGGTTGTGAGTTCGCCGTCTCCTCCCTAATCCTTTCCGGTTTGCAGGCCCAGAAAGGAGGCATCTTGCCGGACGAGTTCCTGCGCGCGGTCGGCCGCGTGGACCAGCGGTAGCTGCTGGCCGACAAAATGGTCGCATTCGTGATTGTGCGCGACTCGCCGAGCCGCCTGACAGCGAAACTCGTCGCAAATCGAGGGAGCTCACGAGAATACGAGGGCACACAGACGCCGCCGCCTGGCGGGCGCAACGAGGCGAAATCGTTGGAAGAAACAAGTGTTCTCCAGTTTTCATTGGTCTCCGTGCTCGTTTTTTCCGCTTTCGGGCGCCAAAGAGAAGGGTGTGAGTTCACTGTTCGTTCCGAATTGATCGTTCGCGTGCAGATGGCGCCGGCAAACGAAACTCACAAGTCCGTGCTGCTCTTTACGTCGAATATTGCACGCAATCTTGTTTATTTGCAACCAATCAATACAGAAGACAATGTGAACGTTTTTGTACGACGCAAGCTATTTACGAACGAACATCAAAAGACGGATGGGCCATTCCGGCACTCGACGGCGGCCACGAAGACCCACCAGAATGCGGACGCCGGCATGGAAGCGGGAACACGCTTGAACGCGCAATTCGCTCCGCTCCCACTCGATTTTTCCTTCGCGTTTCCACTGCGGTTGCAGGCGGTCCATGAGTTCGTCGTTCAGCGCGCCCCAACCGAGCTGAAAGACGAAAGAATTGAGGATTGCACGCAAAGGAACGGAACGAACGATATTCTCGATCTCAACGCGCACTTCTCCATCCTGCGTCGATCCATCTCCGAGTTCGCCCTCTTTCTTGCTCTTGAAGCCCGCTTGTTGCATTCGAGCGGCGGACTCTTTCAGTTTTCCAACGCAGCATTCAACGGTACTCAATTGATATGCTTCCTGTTAGAAAAAAAACAATTAGTTTTGCTTCCTTTGATGCACTCACCTGAGCAGCGGCCTGCCATTGCGAATAGCAAACCAGCTTGAAGTGCTTGTTTATGGAGCGCAAGTGACGGAGAGCCTGCAGCTCCTCCGTGCGGTACAAGTCCGCCACGACGTGGAGCTCTTGCAAGTGTTCGTTCGAATCAAACGGTCCGTGATCGTGGAGGTTGTGAAGCAGGATGTAACCGCCGGTCAAGTACATTTTGGGAATCTTGAAGCCGAACAGATGGGCGAGATCTAAAGAAGCTCGTATAAATCGTTTATCGCATCAACTCACAATGATTCGCTTTGGAACCTCCGCCAATTGCGAGCAACTCGAGCCGAGTCTTTCGCCTCAGTAGCAGAGTGACGATGCGCAGGTCTCCGTCAGCCGTGACATGCGTCAGTTTGTCCGGCAGCGAGTCGATCAGGAAGTGAGTGTACGGCCGTTTAAGCCGCTTGGCGATGAGCTTGATTGACGACAACGATGGGCGATCTGAACGAAGAAAAATTAAGAGAAAGTCGAAGAATGTTTACCGTGCAACGCCGCAGTCACTCGCATCCAATCGGCCATAAAGCGGAGATCCATCGCAGTCGAATTCACCGACCACCGAATCTCGATCGTCTTCAACTCGCGAGCAAGACGAAGCAGCGCCACAATTACATCAACGGTACGCGCGAACAAAATCATTTGAAAGAATTTTCTCAAGAGGATTTGACTCTCGCGCGTGGCGAAGATCATCGCCGATCCGAAGCTCTGCGAGTCGAAGAACGAATCCAAGTATTTCTGGCTGATAAGCAGCAGACGGACGAGAGGCAGAAATTGCCGTTTCTCACGGTGTTCTTTTACAGCGAGCTTGGCCACGTGGTACTGCACGCATTGCTGTCCTTTCGCGTTCAGACGGGGCGGCGGCCGGGCGATCGCTCGCTTAGCGAACAGGAGATGCAAGAACGAGAGCATCGAGCTGCAACACAAGCGGATGAAGGAAGCAGAAGAGTGAGTTTGAAAGCGCGCTTTAAGAGGAACACGAACTCAAAGCAAAAATTCGAACAAAAATCAATCGACTGACAGATTTCGTGAGACAATGCTGCCCCACGCCCTCCGACCACCTTCGAGCGACGCGAGGAACCGAAAAAGCGGCCGGCGACCGAGCGGCCTGCGCGGAGTGAGTGGTCCGCCCGAAGCAGCCGCCTTTTCATCCCCACGCGCTCTGTTGACCGACTGCTTGCGTCAAGCCGCCCACGCGGCGTCCATGCGACCGCCCAACGAGCTGTGCAGTAAAAAGGACGCGCTCGCGCATGCTGGGTGAGCTGGGTGGAGTTTCAACTCCGATCCCTCTGCTTTCAATCTTTGCTTCCTTAGCGCAATCAAACGAACAAACAGCAGCCGCGAAAATGGTCGCCGCGAAGCCGCCGACTCACGAGCTGCAACGAGCGAGTGACCCGGGCGGCTTGTGCCCCCGCTTTTCGCTGGGAATCAACGCGACGATCGGAGCACTTCTCACGGCCCCCATGAGAAATGCGGTTGCGAAAGACGAGTGTCGAAAGAAATGTGTGTGCGCAATACATTGCTCTTTGACCTAGGCATTCCCTTCTTCCATTGGGCACATCAGAGTGACCAGTGGGCTGCTAAAAGAAGAAAACGGCGTCTTTACACCATCAACGAATGACCCCTTGAACTTTACGACGCGTGTAGATGAACGAGCAACAAACATCAGTACAGGCGTTCCGGAATGTCCGTTCGTTCACGTTTGTCAGCCACTTACAAATCAGGAGTGTGTTTTGGACGCTTTGTTGGAAGAAACGACTATCGCTATAGTCAAGGCCCGATAAGAACGTTGAAAGGAACCTTCGAGTCAAACAGAGGCTACCGTCGACCGTTCGCTGCCGATGGCCCGGATCCATCGAACGGCCGCTGTTGACCTCGACGTCAAAGGAGGTCACTGCTTATAGCACCGGTCGAAAGAAGATCGTTTGATGAGCAAGCGAACGGACGAGATCGAGAGCAGTGACACAACCGCTCTGCCGAATGGGTGATGCAAATTGCTGCTTGGCGGGAGTCAAAGCAACGCCCCAATGCTCCCACTTCTCCGCACTCCTCCCGCATTCCCATCGGCCGGCAGTCCGTCGAGCGGTCGTCACTCCTTCCTTCCGTCCGCTCGTCTTCGTTCGACTCAACTCGGCAAGCGGTCCGTCCGTCCACCACTCACTCCATTGACCCCTTGATTGCAGCCCCGCACGCCGCGAAATGGCCGACCAGTACGAGCCGCTGGCGATCGGCGACGTGCCGCCCGCCCCGCCGCCGCCCGCCGGCCCCGCGCCCGCCACGCCGCTCGAGTCGACGCGCCTGCAGACGCTGGCGGCAGCGCCCGGCGGAGCGGCGGAATTCGGGAAGTCGCCCGCCGTTTCGCCAATGGTGAGTTCTCGGGGATGCGAGAAGTCGGGGGTTTGCGGGTGTTCCTCTTCTTTTCGTCCCGTGCCTTCGCTGAAGTCTTCTTCGTTTGCCTCGTCTCGCTCTGCTTGGGCGGATGTTCAGTGGATCTCCCATCCATTCATTCGTTTGTGTTTCGGTCCACTTCTTGTTTATTTCCGCTCGTTCGCGAGAAGATCGGGGCGATTCCGAGCGTTCTCCAACGATCATCCTATCCCTCAATCCTCTGGTCGGTTTGCGGGGGGTTCATTTGTTCTCGTGCTTTATATTTCCCACTCAACTTCCTCCCACTTACTTCCTCTCGCTCACATCGTCTTGTTGCAGGCCCCAACCGACGGCGACGGGCCGAAGCGAATGGGCTACGAGACGGTCGACTTCAACGGCGTCTCGGCGCGCACTCCCGCCCGCGAGAACGAAGCGGCCGCCAAGGAGAAGAGCGGCGGGACGGCCGCGCGGATTGCCGTCTTGAGCGTCGCGATGCCCGCCTTCGTCCTCTTTCTGCTCGGCGGCACGGCGCTCGGCGTCCTGCTCGCTCTCGGATGGCACATGTAGCGATCGGTTGAGCGGAGAATAAACGACTGGTTGGAGCTGTGCGGGCAGTGGAGTTCGGCGGAGCAATTCGGGTGATCGAACAGAAACCGGGCGGGAGCTCTTGGCGGGCAGAACCGATGTACGTGGCTGCATCCGGTCAAAAAAGATTCGTCTTGTGGCTTTTGACCGGCGACTCTTCCAGCAGGAACGTTCATATCTTCTTCCTGCTGTTCTTTTGAATCTTCTCGCTCGATCACATGGACCAATTCGCTCTCATTCGTTCGTTTATTGCAATCACAGCTGATATCGACAGAGGAGTTTCTTTCAGCGAGAAAAGGCGCTATTCCCCAACGATCAGTCGGTCTTGTCGCGAGCAGTGGGCGTTCCGCTCGTCGAAGTGGACGGGCCGGCGTCGTCTGAAACGAGAAGGATCGTTGAACACTCGTGATCGCGCGAAAAGAAGGCGTGCAAGCAATCGAATCGCGAAGAACGTACCCTCAGTCGTCAGTTCCCATCCGCTCGCTTCGGCGAGGTCTTCGAGGTTTTGCAAGTCGGCAGCGGGGTCGCGGTTCGAAGAAGCGGCTGTAACGTAAAGGATGGAAAGAACTCGGTAAATTCTCGTCAGAAAGAAAATTCTTGGAGTCCAAACAAAATGGTTTTCTCGTGTTTGATGCTGTCCACTGCACCCGTTCACTCTTCAACTCCCTGCCGTTCATAACCGCTCCTTTCAACTGCGTTCTCTCGATCCACAAAGCCCCCACCACCTCCACCCGCTTACCGAACGCCTCGCAGTCGGCGCCGAACAGACACGTCGCAACGAACGTCTGGAGCTCGCGCAACGTCGCCGGCCGCAGCTTCTCGAAGTCCAACGCGAAATTCGGCGCGCAGTCGGCGCCCTCGCGGCGCGCGACGATCGCGAGGGCCTCGTTCAACTGCGCGTCCTCCAGGCGGTCGAAGTCGTCGACGAGGCGCCGCTTCTCCGCTTCGCTCATCTCCGCGGCGGCGGCGGGAACGAAGCGGAGCTCCGCGCCGCTCCTCTCGGCGAACTCGAGCGCGAATTTCGCCAACGGGAGGTCGTCCTGTTGAACAGCGAGGACGAGGAGGTCGGCCGCGTTCTCGCGCGTGATCCCCACCTTCAGGACTCGGCGGCACTCGTCCTGAACACGAAGGATCGAGAGGAAGAAACGGAGGGAACTCACGATCAAACGGGCGACTCGAAAGCGACAAGCGGCGGCGTACAACTTGCGGGCGTCCACCTCCAGCGCGTCGAGTTGCTGCCGGTAGACGAATTCGACGAGTCGCTCGAGAATCCGAAAGCCGAAGCCCTCCACCGCGAAGGCGGCGGTGTCGCGGATCCTCCGCGAGGAAGCGGAAGGGGAAAGAGCACCATCGACAAGACCGACGCCCACCAAGCCCCATAGAGGACCGACGGAAGCGAAAGGGGAATGGACTCCCACCGGACGTCACCCGAATCGAGAATCAGACCAATCCCGTCCATGGTCGCCCTCCCTTCCTCCCGCCCACACTCCTCCCGTAATTAATTCCTCCCTTTCGTGCATTTTCTTCGTTCCTTCCGCCATTTATTTCTTTCACCTTTGCCCTCCCGCCTGGTTGTTGTTTGCCCCTCGAAAATCCCGCCCGCCTGCCGACTTTCTTATCGCCCGCCCACCACGCCGCCCGGCGAGCCGCCCGGTCGGCCGCCGCCGCTCTCGTATAAAAGCCGGCCCTTCCGTCCATTCGGGGCTTCGCCCCCCCTTTCTCTCTGCCCCCCATCCGCCGCCGATCGTCCCCACGGCGAGCGGCCTCCACCTGCGGTTCCGCCCGCCCGTTGTGTTTCAATCGGTTTGGACCCAATAAACTCTCTCGTTTACTCGAGTTGGACGTCGGAGCGAGGAGGAATCTTCCCCCAGTCGAATCTCTTTGGCCATCGCACACCGCCGGCGAGCGGCTGCGACAGTCGGGTCTCGTGGCCCGGCGGCCGACCGCCTCTCGTCCGTCCGCCCCGAGCGACGCCCACCGATTCCCGACCCCGCCCGTACAAAGCCCGCCGACGGACGGCGACGAGGACTTCCATCCAGCGGAAGCGACCAGCAGGCGACGGCCGGCGGGCCGCGCTCTCGTGGTCTTACTTTTTTTGCTCCCACTCCGCGTGTTTGTGCTTGGCCCCGCAATAAACGCGTCGATTACCATTCGCCTTCGGGATTTGTGGTCCCCAAAGCAAGGTCGAGGATCCCCGTTGTGCGTGGGGCGACGGACGATGGATCGCGCTCTTCCGGGCCGATCCCTCGCTCCCGCATACTAAGCGCCCAGAAACGACCGACATCTGCCGCATTGTTCGGGCCGTTCGTTTTGCCCTTGAAGCTGGTCACCTCGAACGTTCCGTCATAATTGCAGACGTTTGTGTTGCAAAACCGAAAGTAAATGACGCCAACGACAAGGTCGTGACAGTGGTGAGCGAAGACGTTTTGGTTGGTTTGCGGCTAGTGGCTGAATACCGCCGATCAGCCATTCATAACTTGACTTATTGAATAGCTTCACCAGCCGAATGATTTGCTTCTACGGTTTCTTTATTGCAGTATGTGAACAACAAGATTGAATTGGACGTGGATAAATGACTAGCAAAATTAACACATGTCTCCAGACTGTCTTGTGCGTTCTGTTCAAATACGTGAGAACATTGGGAGCTGAAAGGGCGGAACAGCGGAGTTTACGACAGCGAACGGGCGTAGTGAACGGAAGGTTCACCAAGTAGAAGACGGCAGGTTTTTGTTTTAAACTTTCGTTTTCCACAGTGCGTGAGGATGCACTTGTCCTCTGCACTCCACCTCTAATCAGTGGGCTTTTCTTCTCGGCCAGCAGGGCTGAATTCGATCATCTGAATGCAAAGAAGAGTCTAAATTGCTACCGTTCGCTTCTCACCTCGTAACTGGGCACCGCTTTCATTCGTTTGCAAGTCGGATACATCCGCTTGAATGGCGGCCGCTCGACGAACTCCGCGAACGACGAACAACCGCCGATCTGCGTTCGTTCCGCTTGGAATTCTTTTTGAATTGCAAACCAGGACAAATGGCGGAGTTGCTGCGGACGCCTGAAGCGGAAGAGAGTGGGATTCAAAGTGAACGAAGCCCGTACTGATAAGCAATGCGGTAAATCAACAAGTGCGTCTGCCAGGGACAACCGCGCACGTACTCCTCTTCTCCGCTCCTTGCGCGACATTCAGACGCCCGATTGTCGCTGTTTTTACTGGCGTGAACCAACAGACCGCCGCCCTCTTCGTCCGCAATCGGTGAGATGTAGAGGATCGTGTGCGAGAAGCCAAGTGGCAGTTTCGTCCAGCGCATCGTCTTCAGGTCCAAAACCAACAAATGTTGCGTCGTGTCGCTGTAGCGAGAGTCGCAGAACACACGTGATTTCACGTGTGCAATCGTTCGCACTTCCTAAATACAAGCAGAGTGATATGTGGGTGGAATAGAGAGCACCTACGATTGTTCCATCGTTTACGAGCGTCAACCGTTCGGACGCCTTCAGCGGGATCATTTCAAACTCTAAGAAATCCACAGTAGGACGCGTCGCAGCAAACTCGCAGACTGCCAGTCGCTTCAAGTCGACGCTCGGAGTATCGGGTCGCTCTTCGTTGCGGTGTTTGGCGATAAATGCGTGCTGTTTGCCCTCGAAAACAAAACAAAAGGCCATGTCGACGGCGCAATGAACTTCATGGCTGAATTCCAGCTTCGATTTCCCGCCGCGTTCAATGCGGGCATCGAAAATGTGCACGGGACGTCGTGAACCCGCTTGAATGATCGGCGCCTCGTCTTCCCGAAGATGCGGAAGGCCGCGAATGATAAGAGCGGCCGGGAACGTTGCGGCAGGCGTTCGGTAGAGCTCATCGAATGTGAAGCGGCCGGCAGCCACTTCCGTTTCGATGAGAAGCAGAACAACTTCTCGGACTCCTCCGTTTTGATGCAAGAACACGGACAAAAAGCAATTGTAGTCCAGGAAGTGAGCCCAGTGAATCAACTTCATCTCCTTCAAATCTCGTTGTTTTTGCTTACGGCACGGAGACGGTCGTAGGATGCTGAGTGTACGACAATCAATCGGCACGAACAGCTGAATGCAAACCTCATTTTATCCATCATCATGTCGTAAACGAGCAACCGCTTCGAGTCCAGAAAGTTGACCGCGAACTGGCCGTCGGGCGAAAAGAAGAAGCAGCCGTAATTGACCAGATTCATCTAAACAGCAAACTCGATCGATTTCCTTCGTGTCCGGCGCTCACCCCGAGCAGAACAGAGAGATCGATGGTTTGTGCGCAGAAAGCACTCGCTTCCGTCTGCTCGTTCGGGAGAAACGAGAACTCAACGCACGGGCAAGCGGCGGAAGTTCGGTGGAACACGCGAATGGTTTTTCGATCGAGGTACCACCCCAATCGCCACACGGTTTCCCAAAAGAAGTCGCCCATTCGACGACGGGCGTCCGCAAACAACGGCATTCGGAGTCCGACGAGCGAGTTAGCGATCGAATGGAAGTGTGGAGGAAAGCGGTCGCTCGGCAAATGCCGGCGACGAGCAGGACCCAACTGCGGCGTCATCTTGCGCAGCGGAGCCTCGCGGTCAAGCGCGGGCATTTGCGTGAGTGAAGAGAAGCCAGCACTTTGATGCAAGTGGAAACAAAGAAGTCGAGCGCGCAAAAGCCGTTTGACGAACTGATCAAAGATTTCGCTCGTTCCATTCTTGCTATCATGCTCGAAAGTTCGTCCCATTTCGATAAAAAGCCGCGCGTGCGTGACTCTCACAGTCAGCTCTTGATGCTGCTTTTTTATCTCTTCGTCAGCAAACAATCTTCAATCGACAGTCTTTTCTAGAAACGAAATCTCCGAGTGGTCAACGTCGAATTTCGTGCAGAAGGTCCATTGAAACGGTGTGCCCAGAACGTAAGGGACGGTGGACGAGAGGTCAAACGCCGCCACGCACTTTCCATCCCCGAGTTGGAGCTGAAAGCAATGAGCGAGTGGAAGTGAGCAGAAGGACGAACGTCGACGATGTAGTTCGCAGACGGGACGGCCAGCTGCTCGTCGTTGATCGTGAAGACGAAATCGTCGAAGACGCCCCCATTCGAGCAAGCGGTCGTGTACACGCCCAGCGAGTCGTTGAAGACGGCGCGAATTTTCGACTGGACGGCCGTGAAGGCGCCTTGCGGGAGTTGAATCGTTGGGATTCTGAACGGGGTGGGAATTGATTGAAACAATAAAGCAAATGAACGCGGTTAATGCTCACGCTGGCATTTCGTCTCTATTTTTGCTCATCTTCTGCCCAACCCGCAAGGTTTCTGTTCGGCCCGTCCACCACATGTTTCCTCTTGCACTCATCTGCTCGCTTGTTCACGTTTCTTCCCGGCCGCTCAAATCCCTCAACTACGCCTTCCACTTCCAACCAGCTCGCCCCACTCACCCGCTGTCCACCACCGCCACGTCGCCGTCCAGTTCGTGAACTCCGAACTTGAAGGCGTCCAGCCGGAAGGCCAGCGCTTCCCACGCGCTGTCGAAGTAAAGTCCCGCAGAAGCAAGCGGCTGTTCAGCGCAGCCGTCCGTCCAGGGGGTTGCAGTCGAATAAAAGCGTCCAGTTGAGGATTGAATGGCCCTTGTAAATGTCCTGCTGCAGCCATTGGACGTGGTAGCGAGGCAAATCCGGGCGAACGCCGAAGATGTTCAGGATGGGACTCGAGAAAGGCGTGGGGGTCTGAAGAAGAGTGTTGTTCGTCTAGATAAATGTTTAAAGGTTACATCGTCCGTGTTGCCCGGGTTCCTAAAAACAATAAGTAAATGAGTAATCTGTTGTCTACTCGCTTACCAAGCCAATCCCAGTACTCCGCTGAAGCCCACGAACGGCGGATTGTCGCCATCGCAGTCGACGATCGCAACGAACGATTGATTCCAGACCGCAATTTCGACGAACTGAACCGATCGTTGAATTAGATCGATTCTTCCCGACCGCTCACGTCCACAATGTCCGCGTAGCCTTGGCCGTAGATCGCGCGTTCGCCTGCCTTGCCGACGAAATTATCAGTGCGAACACCGCCGGAAGCTCTAAAGAAAACGGAAGTCAGTCAGAAGGGGTTGTACCTTTGTGGTCAAGCAGGTTTCTTTTAGCTTTCATTGATCAATACTTCTTTTAGATACGAACGATTTATGACGACTTTTAAGAGACAACCGCAACACTCTTCCGGTTTCACTTACTGCGGGCTGTACGTTCGCTGGCCGGGTTGCAGAGTCGTATACGCGGCGTCCAATATGAAGAGCAGGTTGACGTTCGTTTCGATCGAGAGTGGAATCTGTTGGTCTGCAAGAAAGAGATTAAAGAAAATAAGTAGGTACAAATCGTGCTGGTTTTGTTGATGGAAACGCTCGCAACTATCGGCTCCTCTAACGAATCAATCATTAGTCGATTAAAAAGAGTATTGGTTGGTACCCGGATATTTCGGCTGGAAGTTCTCGTGGGGATGCGTGGCGCGTCGTTGCTGCTGGTAGACGAGCAGGTCGGCGGCCATTCGGCGATGCAGTTTGCCGGTCAACAAAAAACCGTCGGGTTTCGGTGGAAGAGCGGCCGCGTGCAGGAGAATGACGAACAGAAGGAGAAAAAGCGACTTCATTGCAGCAGAATCCGATGACAATTCGGGAGTGCGGGTTTCTACTCATGAGTCGTCTTTAAACGAAGACTACTCGTCGGAGAGCAATGGAGGGCACACCCAACAATCCTCAGTGTGCATTAGCGACCTTTCGACTTCTGCTGTTCGGCGGCGTTTCTCTCCGCTTATCGCCCGTCTCGTCGTTTCATCGCTGGTGCTGGCGGCGTAGTGCGGGGGTCGATCGAGACGGAAACTGCTGGAGTTCAACATTTTTGCTCTCTTTCCGTAGGCGCCCACTCAAGCATCAAACTGCCGTCGCATGTTTACGAACGGTGGTGAGACTGGAAAGCGGCTTCGAGACCAAACGGAAGGCAGAACCGATGAGCAACGGTCAATTTGAACAAAATAGATGGCGAACGATCGTTAGTGATAGTGGGCGAGCGGGCGTTGTCTATTGCGCTCTACTGACCGCTCCGAATGACGACGGCAAAAAACGACTAGATCGATCCTTTGCTTCGCAATGCTCACTCGAATGGCCCAGCGGGCAAAAGCTTCGAACGGGGCAAAAGTGAACCTTCCCGGCCGGGAATCGAACCCGGGTCTCGCACGTGACAGGCGCGGATACTGACCACTATACTACCGAGAACACACTGCCGGGCGGCGAGAAACAGGCCAGTTTGTAGGGGTTGCTCACTCACTGGCCGCTCGCTGTCCATGGACGGCCTCCGATCTGACTTCCGTCTTTTTGAATCCCTTTTTGTGCAGTAAAGCGAGAGCCGTCCGATCGCACACGTTCCACTGCTTTATTCACTACAGTTAATGAACGAAGCGGTCAAGCGGAAAGCCGGAGTCACGAGGCCGCGCAAAGAACGCCAACAGCGCCGATCGTTCGGGTTTGCGGCAATGCGAACTGAGCGGTCAACAAGCGAGCGCAAGTGGACGAACCGAAGCGGAAAGCGGCGGACCGTGTGCTCGTTCGTCCACTCGTTGTGCTGGTAGACGGTGAGCACGTCCTCTCCGTCAACGAACGCCTGCCATCTGCTGTACGCACACTTTAAGGAGAAGTTCAGATTCAACGCAAATTTCCGGGAGTCCGTAGTGTCCAAATCGACCACTTGGAGGTGCGCGGAATGGTCGCCCGGAGGCGAGCAATCCGCACAGTTCTGCACGATGAAGAGCTGAAATTCCTTGAAAGCTTGCACTCGACATCGGTAAGGGACATCGAAAAGCGACATCCGTCTGAAGCCGAGAGTCAACGAAAAGGACAACAAGCGGAAACCCGCCATTCTTTTCGCGTCTCGCTTCGAAGCGGGATCGATTCAATCCGGTTGCCTCCCGCGCCTCCGACGATGCGGAAAATGCGGCTGATTTTGGTCGTCGTGCTGACTTCGTAGATTCGTTTCGTTTTCGCATTAAAGTGGTCGTCGTAAAGACGAAAGGTGCCCAAAAAGCAAAAGCCACCCGGTTTGCGGTCCAACGAATAGACGTCTTGTATGAGGTGGTTCTCGACGATGCACACGAGCTGCTCGGCGTCCGCAACGAACCATTGACCAACGAGAGGCTCGCGCGTTCGCGTGTCGAAAGCGAAAAGCTCCTCGTGCGAGTGGGTGCGCCCGCCGACGTCCAGCCGGACGACGCACAACGCGGAGCAGCGTTCGTCCACGTGCTGCGCGACGAGGAGCGCACGAATTCGTCGGTGACCTCGCCGACCTTCCGCTTCGACGGACGTGCTGAAAGGATTGCTTATTGCTGCCCATTCATCGAAGCGCTCACGTGTGCTCGCCGAACGGTGCCGGGGTTTGATTTGGCAGCAGTAGTCGTCGAAATGGAGCACGAAGCGCCCGTCAAGAGTGGCGCGTCCCTTGAGCGGGAATTTCGCGTTCTGCACGGCCGACGCCAACACGCCGCTTTCGATCGACGGCAGCCGGTCGGACATTGCCGGCTGGTAGCGTGAAGAAGCGCCCCGCTGCATTCGGCGGCCACGATCGGCGGTCGCTCGTTGTGGACGCCCCGGATGCCGTTGCGCGATCGAGTTGACGTGAGGATGGGCGGAGGGTGTTTGAGCGGTTGGATTGTTCCTCGCGGTCGAGCGCCTTTCGGCAAAGAGGGTTTTTCTGTTCCAAATGAGTTCTTTTCCATTCCTTCTAGTCGAACATCATTTTCTTTCTTCTATAGATCGCGCTCCCGGCGTCAAACAGAATTCACGGATCAAACGACGGACAAAAAACAAGTGAACCGACGAGATTATTCCACGTGCCCGCGCACAAACAGCGGGAGAGCAAACGGAAGAGAGTCAGTGGGAATCAGGCGATGAAGTTGGTGTCGTCTCCGGCCGGCTCGTCCGCCTTCTCAACGTCGCGGCCGCCGCTGTCGCGCGCCTCCACGAGCACGCTGCCGCTGCCGGCCGGCGCAATGATCGCGCCCGCTTGCGCCGTTCGGCGACGCTTCGCGATCCTGCAAGCGGAGGGAAGTTAGTGGATGGACGAGACGACGGAAAGAATGGAAGAAGGAAGGAGCAATCGAGGATTTGCGAAGAGGAAGGAACAGCGGGGGGACTCACACGAAGCCGACTGCCACGCCGATGCCGCTCGAAGAGAGGAGGCAGCAGCAGCAACAGCAAGGTAGGACGATGAGGAGAACAATGACGACGGTGTCCAAACCAGGCGCGTTGCAGTTGTCCGTGTTGCAAAAGCACGATTTCCCATAGGCGCTGTGCTGGCAGCCATCGCTGGAAGAGCAGGTGAGACGTGGAAGGAAGAAGTGACTTACGTCATCTTCGGCCCAGGCCAGCAAACGTAGACGTACGAGCCGTCAGCGGCGTACCCGTAGCCGCAGCTCGCGCAGTCGTCCAACGTAGTCGGCGCGATCGGTCGCTGGTAGTCGTCGCGGTCCCGGTCCGCGTAGCACTTGATGGCCTTCACGTGCGGCGGCCCTCCGGTGAGCAGCAGCATGAGAAGACCGGCGAGCAAGAACAGCGGCGAGGAGCGGAGCATTTCGGACCGGCAGGAGCAGAGCGGAGTGAGTGGCGAGGAGAGCGGAGGGAGTGAGTGGAAGCGGACACCAAAAGGCGCCGGCCGGTCGACCCGACCGACTTTTATACTCGGCCGCCTTGGATGCAAATTGCAGAGCGCAATCGCTCGACAAATTGCTCGTGTTTAGCCCGAACGTCTCGCCATGCAAATCACTCGCACGACCTCGAAAGTCGGCATCCTTCGCTTTTGTGCGCAGTCTGGAGCGGTCGTCTCGTTTCGGCGGCGGTCGTCTGCGTTCGCTCCGTTTTGTTTCGAAGCTTTGTACTAAACTCGGCTTCGTCGTTCTTTATCACTTGCTTTCGCTTCCAAACACCCGTTCGCTTGCATCCAACTCGTCGGGATCTCAAGGCCGCTTCCGCTTCGTTACGCGACGCCCCGAGTTCACTCCAGAGTCCGCTCGCATCGAACGGTTCCGCAAACGAGCGAGCCAGCGGGTTTATTCCAAGTGCACACGAACGAATGGAAGCGGCAGAGCGGAAGAAAGAGAGTCAGTGGAGATCGGTAAAAGTATCAAACGTTGAAGGTGGAGTCGCCGCCCGACCGCTCGACGTCCGCACCGCCGCTCTCGCGTTCCTCTACGAGCAGGCTGCCGTTGGCAAGAGACTCCAGCACGGCGCCTCGTTGAGCGGTCGTCCGTTGATTCCGCACGATCCTGCAAGCGAGAGTGAGTGAGTGAACGACGAAAGCGAGTGAGTGGACAAAAGGAAGAAAGAAGAAGCAAGAAAGCATGTAAAGAGGGAAACTCACAAGAAGCCACCGCCGATGCACACGGAACTCGCGGACAGGCAGCAGCAGACGACAAGAAGAGCAATGACGGCGATCCAGAAGTCGTCCAAAGAAGACGGCGCCGGAGAAGGCGACGGCGACGGCGACGGCGACTTGCAGGAGTCTGGCGGGCAGTTGCAGTCGTCCACCCCGCAGTAGCAGACGTTGAAGCCGCGCGGGTCAGTCCGGCAGCCGACGAACCTGCGAGAAGGTGGGCGGGGAGCAGCGGGAGGACTCACGGCGGGGGGAGCGAGTTGCAGAAGTGGCGGCTCTCGCCGTCGACGGTGGCCGTCGCGCAGCTCCCGCAGCCGCTCCGCATGGTCGGCTCGATCGCGCCGCTGGTGTCGTGGTCCACGAAGCACTGGATCGCGGCCACTCGCGGCCATCCAGCAAGCACCAAGACGAGCATCAGACTGGGGAGAGATGAGTGAGGCATCGCCGATCGGACAAACAGTGAGCAGAGTGAGTGAGTGGAGTGACTGGGAGGCGCGTGGGACGACTGTTCGTTCTTGTACCCGCTCGAACGCATCGCTTGGATGCAAATTCCAGGACGCGATCGAAGGCAGTCCCGTGTGCTCATCCCGAACGTGCAGCGATGCGAACGGCTCGCTCGTACTCAAAAGCCGGCCGTCATCGACTGCAGTCAGGCGGCTGCACCGAACTGCCGCCGCATTCCGACCCCCGCTCGCCGCCCGTTTCGCAGCCAGCGGGCGGAATCGAACGAACGAGCGAGCGCACGGCCCGCTCACATGCGGCAGAAAGCCCGCGTTCCCGCACCCCGAGCAATACGTTTCTGTGGTCCAGTCGGTAACGCGACGGGGTTGCGGGGCAGTCGGGTCGCTGGTTCGAGTCCAGCGGGTCGTCACGGCTGACAAAGTTTAAATTGGCATGTGTTTGGGGTTCACATCTTCTCGGGCAACCGGTACGTATCCCCGTCAGCTCACAATCAGCAGTATCGGATTAGCAGTATCGGATCGACTAAATAGCTTCATTGCGCCTGGTCGGCTGCCTTGGCTAGGGCACTCTCAAGGTTCTTTTTGGTTCACGTTTGTTTTCTCGCTCGTCGAGAGGACGCGAATGGCCGCCTTTTTGGGTCGTTTGCCGGCCGCTGCGGTCTGTTCGCTGCGTCGGCCGGTTGGATGGCAGCAATCGCCTTTTGTTCGACGCTGCTGCCGAGTGACCGCGAAAAGCGTTGGGTAAGAAGGCGGCCGAAAAGGCGAGCATCCCCGCTGGTCGTCGGGAGCTGCAGGCCGCTCGTGGGCGACGGCAGCCGGCAGAAACGAACGAGTGGTCAGGCGATCCTTCCGTTGCCGCGTGGCTTCTTCCGCTCTTTCCCTCCTGCTCCCCGTCCCCCCGCTCGACTTTGCGCTGGACTTCGCCCGGGCGACCGCCCGCCCGTCCGTTGCGAACTCGAAGCGGCCGCTCGAGCGGAAGACGGCGCTCGCCGGTTTGTTTCTTCGGCAAGGCCGCGCGGCGAGTGGAGCGGGCATGCGGCTTGATGGCGGCGATCTCGCGCTGCAGAGAGCGCACTGCTTCTTTTTGCTCTCTTCCACTCGGTACCGGCGACAAACTCTGTCCAACTGCAACAAACAATCGCCCTTCGTCGGTCCTTGTTCCGATTGATTAACAGTTTTTCGTGAAAGAACCCCGTTTATCGTTCGAACGAGTGCGCCTCAACAACACCACGTGGATTCGGCGCGCGGCTGGCCGCCGGTCGAGCTCTCGGTGGCGGCGGGCGCGGCGGCCGTCTGCGGACCGCGGCGGCCGAGGATCGCGCGGTAGACGGCGGCGGTGAGGAGCGCGTCCACGGCGACGGTCGCACTCACGCGTGGGCGCCACGGGAGGCGGGCGAGCGCGAGATACTCGAACAGGAACCACCAGAAGACGGGCACGAAATTCAGCAGGAATTCGGTGGCAACGGCGGCGATCGCGACCACGTTCGCCCGAAACGACGCAATTAGAAGTGAACTGTTCGGAGGTTCGCGTGGTCCAGTGGTTAGCGCGACGGAATTGGCCGGCAATCCTGCGCGACAACCACTCGGCCATCGCATCCCTGCAACCAACCCCAACGAACCCACCTGCTTGAAGCCGCGCCGCTGGCCGATGGCCTGCCGCTCGTGGGCGGCGAGTTGGCGCCAGAAGACGGCCGAAAGCGCGACGTTCACGCAGCCCGTCACGAGTTTCGTCACGAGCAGCATCAAGCTGGCGTTCGGGTTGGTCATGCAGCCGAACGAGAGGCACTCTGAAAGGAGACGTCGATCAATCAATCCCCTCGTTCGGCCCACTTGCTCGTGTACGTGGGCAGCGGGAAGCCGAACGCGGGCACGCCGACCGCCACCGCCGCCCCGCCGGCCACCATCGCGGCGAGCGTGAACGTGAGGACGCCCCGCTGCCGCCCGTTGAACTGCACCGGCCGCAGCAGGACGAACGCCCGCTCCAGCAGCAGGCAGGTGACCGAAACCGAGAGCATCGACGCCAGCGAGAAGAACACGACGCCCAGCCAGAACATCAGCGGCGCCCAGTGCTCTTCTGCAATCGAGAGATGAGTGATGGGAGACAGCTATTGGGTTCGGTCGGTCAGGAGTCAATCGTGCTGGTTCGTTAGAAGAATGAAAATGAGTACGGGGTGAAGAATTCTCTTGATTCCCACTCATCCCATAGGTCAACAAGCAGACGGTCAGCCAACCCACCCCACTCTCAACAACCGGCTCGAACGCACCGTCGGACGAGCCCACAAGCATTAAATAGCCGCCGTAGCAGGCGCCGGCCGCCGAGTCGGCCATCCAGAACAGGATGTTCACGAGCAGGTTCCACGAGAGCTGCCGGTAGAGCGGCGAGGCGCGGATCCGCACGAACAGTTGAGTTTGGAGGCAGAAGGCCAGCACGTAGCAGACGAACTCGAACAAATATTGGGCGAACTCGCCGGTCGACAGCATCGCGATCGAATGGCAAGTGTTGGGCTTCAAGAGGGGAGTGGAGGGCCCTGTTGTGTGGTTTGTACTCGTTGGTAATCGGCTACAATTCAGTGGGGTGTACTTTCGCGTTTTGTTGTTGATGATTGGTGGCGGGAATTGGAGCCGATTAATGATGAAAGTTTTGGTCGGCGGTCGGCACGGAAAAGTCTGCCTTGGGCTTGAAACCTTTTGCTGCAAGAGTTGAGTCAGCAAAGAAAGTGCACGTGCCGCCGTTTGGTTGGCAGCCTGACAGCTCACGATCAACCGTTTGTTCTCTTCAAACGTACAGCAAGCAGCGCGGACGGCAGCTTCCTGCCGTGTAGCCAAAATGCGGACGTCTTCGACGGACGAGCAGCCGGCGACAAAAAGGGGCGAAAAGTTTGGATGCAGTCGAGGAAGATTGGCCGCTGCTTCGCTGTTGAGTGATCGAACAAATTGCTCACGAAGAATCCTCACCCACGTCTCACCCATTCAGCGCTCTGCTCGCCCCCGCGTTTCTCGACAAATCGAATTTATTCCTTGAACACAACAGACAAAAAGAAGCACCCTTCACTCGGTACACACGAGACTCAACCGACGTTCAGGGACGGCGCATCTTCTTGTTGACGACCGGCGTGTAGCCGCACTTCTGCAATCGAAGGAAGGAGTGAGTGGAAGACGAACGGGGGACTCACGGTGGTCGCCGTCTGATCGCCGAGGATCACCGCCGGCCCGTAGAGCGTGTTCCCGCCGCCGCCGCCATCGCCGCCTTGGGTCTTCGGGGCGCCGTACGCGCTCGCCGTCTGGTCGCCTTCGGTGCGCGGCGTGGCGCCGTAGCCGCTCTTCGTCGTTTGGTCGCCCGCCGTCTTCGGGCCGAACCCGACGGTCTTGTCGGCGGACGGGCGGCTTTTCGCCTTCGATTTGGCCTTCGGCTTATTCCCCTTCGCCTTTGGCTTGTCCTTCTCCTTCGACTTCTTCTTGCGGACGACCAGGAAGAAGATCAAGCAGCCGACGACGCTCAGCAGCACGAGCAGAAGGAGCAGGCAACCGCTGAACACACCAGAGAATGAGGAGAAGAAGGTGGGAACTCACGAGATCAAGCCGATCATCCAGCCCTCCATTCCGCTGTCTTTGGAGTCCTTCAAAGCGGCGCCGTTCGCTCCAGCGGCCGTCGGGCGGAGCAGGCCGGCAGCCAGCGGCTCAACCGTCGAGCTGGAGGGCGCAGCGGTGCTCAAGGCGCTCGTCGAGCTCATCGTATTGCTTGAGGTGCTCGAACTCGAACTCGTGCTGCTCGAAGTGCTCGGCGTCGTGCTCGGAGTCCTGGGCTGGGCCGTGGACGTCGAGCTGCTGGGAGACGTGCTGGATTCCGTGGTCGGCAGCAAGGTGGTCTGAAGATCAAGGATCGAACGGAAAGCAGCGAGGGGGACGAACGGTGCTCGTGGAAGTCGACGTGGACGTCGAAGTGATGGACTCGGTGGTCGGAACGGGCGTGGTCTGAAGAAGATCAAGCAAGAAGTGAGCGAGAGGAAGGAAAAAAGTGACTCACGGAGCTCGTTGAAGTGGTTGGCACAGTCGAAGTGGTGGGCTCCGGCGTGGTCGTCGTAGAGCTCGAAGTTGCCGACGTGGAAGTGGACGTCGAAGTGCTCGTTGAAGTGGAAGAGCTCGTCGACGTCGTCGTGGACGTGCTCTATAAAGAAAGGAGCAATGAGGGAACAACAGACCGCTTACGGTGGTCGTTGGCTCCGGCGTGGTCGTCGACGTGGTCTGAAACAGAAGGGGTAAGAAGGCAAGGGGCGGACGACTCACCGTTGACGTCGACGTGCTCGTTGACGTGCTCGTGGTCGTCGGCTCCGGCGTCGTGGTGGTCTGAAAGAAGAGTTAGCTGTGCGCTGAAACAAGTGAAGGAACTTACGGTCGTTGACGTGGAAGTTGTCGTGGAAGTCGTGGTCTGAACAAAGAATGAAAGGACACCCTAACGGCGATCGCCTTACGCTCGTTGTGGTCGTAGAAATCGTCGTTGTGGTGGGCAGAGGCGGGATGTACTCGCCGAAGTCGACCTGCCGGCCGTCCAGCGCTTGCTGAAACCATTCGTTTGATGTCAGACAAAATTCGTGCACTCACCCCAATCCAAACATGATTGACTTTTCCGGGATCTCTCCTGCGGAAGCCGATGGTCGTCCACCAACGCCCCTCAGCGGTCTTTTTGCGCAACAAAGCCCCCTTGCAGAACGTGTGGTCGACCTCGCTCATCGTCAAAACAAGCTCGTTATCCGATGTGAGGTCCAGGAGAGCATAATGATCGGCGTACCGCACGTCCTCTGACCATGGACACGCTTCAGTTAAGCATCATATTGGTCTTACGAAATCGAATGACTCCTGACATGTCCTTGGTCACGTCCTGCACATTCACCGTGCACTCGTCGCCGACGGTCCACTCGAGCCTGAAAGCCGGCGAGGATGAGAGCAAACGGAGTGGCCGAACTCGCATGTCCGCTCCAGAAATGCCGTCGATCCACAAAACAATCCCGCTTCCTTGCCATTGCACCGTCAACGTAGTCGATGTGCAATCCTTTAGTTCGCTGCACAAAGACATGGGCCGAACAATCGCCGGAGACTCACAAAGCGCTGCCCCTCGTGTGGGCGAGCTTCACGCACGGATCGAATCGCGAAGTCGCCGGGTCGTAGAGGAACTTCGCCTCCAGCACAGAGGGCTCGAACGTGAACAGCAGGAAGCCGACAAAGATCCACGGCGGCGCGCGCATCCCGATGAACAGAGCGACCGATTCGTTGGCAGAAAGCTGAAGCGGGAGGAATGAACGGGGGGAGCGGAGAGCGGAGGAGAAAAGCGGGAGGTCGGCGGGCAGGCGAGAGGACCGAGTGGCGAGTGGGCGCTCGTCCGCTGCCGCTTTCGACTCGCCCGTTCGCGACGAGCTTGCGCAATCGGAAAGTGGACGGCGAATAGTCAGCCGTTCAATGCGCAATCGCTTCTGCCGGCCGAAGGGAGGGCGTCCGTCTTCTCGCTTCCTTTCGAGAGTGCACCAACGCTTCGATCCAAACGACTGTTTGGTGGCGATCTCGAGTGTTCGATCGAAAGAAATGTCAACAGTTCATCGCTTGATGCCGTTTTTGATTGTAACCGAGTGGACAGCCGCCTGTCATGAGTGGACCGCTCAACTCTCAACGGACGGCCGCGCCAATCGACGAAGCTGAAGGTTCTCGGCGGCCGCGTGGCCGGTGGACGAACGGCGGTCCAGCGAGACGTCTTTCGGGTGTTTTTCTGATCGCTTCATTGCTAGCGTTTGCCCTAAGCTTTTGGTTCCGTCATCTTGTCCGTGCACTCGCTTATCCACTCGCTCGTTCGGGTCGGCGGGGACGAACGAACTTGCCCGGTGCTCGACCAACTGGAAGCAGCCGTCCCTCTCCAGAGCGCCCAGCGAGAAGCGGAGCCGTCGGCGTCTGCAACGAGCGAGTGAGCGGGGATGAGGGACTTGTGATCGTCGGTAAGAGGTAAAAACGGAGTCGATCGGCCATCGCGTCAATCCTTGCCGTTCCTTTGCAACGTTCGTCGCTTTCCGCGGGAGTTTTAGTGAATCCACCCGTTTCTTTTCGCCCGCAATCCAAAAATGTGGGTGAAAGGAGTTCGCCCCCGAACAGTTCGGACCGCTTGGATCGAGCGGGCGCCCGTCAAAACGGAGAAGTGCGTCCATTTGCAAGGAGGAAGTCGCCAGCCGGCCGTCGCGGACAAGTGAGCGTCCCACCTCTTCTCTCCGTACGAGTCGCCGCTTGTGTGCTCCCGTGCGGCCGCTCAAAAGCGGGGAAGTGCTCCTGCTCATCGGTGGATGGGAGGAACGAGACGAACAGACGGAGAGGAACGTGTTTATTCTCTCAGACAGACGGCACAGGGAGGACGAGAAGGAGTGAGTCGAGTGGACTGTCCGTAGCATCAGCGAGCGGCCACCTGGAGCACGAAGGCGCCCGCGGCGACGAGCAGCGAAAGCGCGGTGGGGGCCGACGTGTTGCAGAGGTCCGTGTTGCACACGCACGTGTAGACGTTGCCGCCGCCCTTGCATCCGAGGTCACTGAAATGTGGGCGTGATTAAAGCAATAAGAGGGGGAGGTGGGAGAGAAGGGAGTGGACTTGCCTGCCGGTGTGCATCGTGTCGTTGAGGCACGCGAGTTTGTTGCGCGGAAATCCGTCCGCTTTCAAGCAGTAGTCGCAGGGCTCCCACTCGGTCGTGTTTATTATCACGTGTCCATCGACCACGTGTCCCGTGCTGTCAATGTAGTTGACGTTGTCGTAGCACTTGATCGCCTCCGCTTGCTGGCCGAGCACCAGGAGCAGGCCGAGGCCGGCGAGCAGGAACACGAACGACGAGCGGGGCATCGTGGACGAGGAGTGGAGGGCGAGGAGAGCGGAGAGGCGGGTGAGTGGAAGCGGACACCGAAAGGCGGCGGACGGGCGAGCGGCTCGGCTTGTATATCCGCCGAACCGGCCGGCTTACAATGCAAATTCCGAGATGCAATCGCTTTCGTCCACGTGGAGAGTGGGGCTCGGCTGTCCCGAGCAAGCAGACGCATGGTCGATGCAAATAAACAATCGATCCACTTCTCCTCCATCTGTCTGGAGCACCGACTGTTCGCTTCTCTTTGCCGTCGTCCGTTTCGCTCAAAATCCATCGAGTGCGTGACGCTGATCGCCCCTTCCGTTTTGTTCTATCGGTTTCTCCAGGTTTCGACATTTTCTGCATTCTTTTGCTCCCGCATCTCCGGAATCAACTTCAAAAGAGCCGCTTTATTTTACTCGAACGAACACGAAGACAAACAAGAAAAAAGCGCCAAACCTCCTACTGCTGCTGACTGGGCGCATCGGTGGGCTCTTGTTCCTGCTGCTGCTCGTCCGGTTGTCCCTGATCCTGCTGCTGCTGCTCTCCGTCTTGTTCTTGCTCCTGCTCGCCCTCGGGCTCATTGCAGAGGTCGCGGTCGTTGCACCAGCAGGCGGGCGTGCCACCGAAGTCGCCGCAGCCCGGGAAGCTGCAAGCGGGCGGAATGAACGAGAGGAAGAGCGAGAACTCACCGGTTCTGCCCCATCCAGCACATGAGGGCGGGCTGCCCGCCGTCCGTCTCCAGCGTGCCGCACAGATCGCAGCCGTCCGCTTCGTGCCGCTCGGCGGTCGGCTTCCCGTCGTCGCCGATGTTCTCGAAACACTTGAGCGCCGCCCCGCGCGACACCACGAGCAGCACGAGGAGGCCGGCCAGCAGGAACGGAAGAGGAGAGCGGAACATTTCGAACGGAAGACGGAAGGAATTGAAGAGAAGAGCGAGTGGAAAGGAAGGGCGAGCGTTCGGCCGACCGCTTTTATTCGCGGCGAACGAGATGGTTTGCTTTCGAATTGCCGATTCATCACCGTTCGCTCTCGGCGGTTTCACGTTCTCCCTACAGAGACCTCGTTCAACAGACCATCGCCTGTTCGTCGAAGTTCACTGCTCGTTCGGGCAGACAAGTTGCCGTTGAAATCGAAGAGGAGCACGTGCAAAGACGCTCCGAACCGAAAGGGAATGCCGGAATGTTCTTCCCAACTGCCACGTGGAATCATCGGCCTCAATCGAAGATGGCAGACGATCGAAAACACAAAAACGGGCAAGCGGGTGAATCGCAGCCGTCCTCTGAGGATCGTGAGTCAGCCGCTCGTCCGTCCGATTGCTCGTTGCGGGACGTGCGGAGCAAGAAGGCGAGCCCGTCGAGGAATAGGCTTCTGGTCCATCAAAACGGACACAACAGCACGTTCCTTCGTCCGTTTTTTGCCTTCTGCACCGCAGTGCTGCTCGAAATGGGTTGTGTGCTGAGCAGAAACGAGCAACAAGTAGGGTGACGGCAGATCGTTTGGCTCTTCTTTCGCCCTCTATTTCGTCCTTCCGTTTGCTCTGCACGAGTCACTTTTTCGTTGCGCGTTCCAGCGCATGTTTCGGCTAATGAAAAGCTTCTTTCGGTGACCGCAACGCCCAGCGATCAAGCAAACCCGTGGACGAGTGGAGAGAAGGCCGTCATTTCGGTTTCCGTTCGCCCCCGAGTCTCCCGCTCTCCTTTTCGCCGCTCTCGTTCCTGCAGGTCGGTCGTTTCCGTTCGAGATGCTCGTCCGCTGCCCGTCGATCTTCGTTGCCTTCGGCCTGCTGTTCGGCTCGTGCGTGCAGGCGAAGTTCCTCTACGACGCGAACAACACGGCATTGGATTCGTGCGTCGTGACGTACCAGGAATTTGAGGATTTCAGCTTCTTGTAAGTCGTCGGTAACTTGGCTTCTAATCCTTCTAACCTTCAGCGAGTTGTCGTCTTGCAATTCGACTTCGATCGCGGTGCAATGGAGCAAGGATGCCGAGCTTTTCGTGAACTTTGGGTCGAAATCCAACCAAACGCAAGTTCTTTTTCTCTCGCTTTGTTTATCTCCTTCTTGCAGCTTTGAGGTGACTATTGGCAAAGAGTGCGTAGTGCGTGGACAAATCATGGTGACCTATGACGAGTACGATGAGGATTACGACGCCGTGGTGCAATTCGGTCAGTTGCACCTTGGTTACGCTCTCATTTGATTGAATGGGCGTTTAGAAGGACGGACCTACACTGCGGCTTCTTCTTTGCACGTCGCGCAAAACGGTTCGTTGATGATTCTGCCGTCGGGCCAGGAAGAGATGGACGAGGACGAGCAATGGATGGACGAGCTGTGCAAGGGCAAGACGCTGCGGGAGGACGCGGACGGGCAGCACTACTGGACTACCATCAGTGTCGAATCGAAAGGCGGTCTTTCGGGGATTTATGTAAGCGGAACGGCTCGGCGTTTCATGAGCAACGCATGTTTCATATCATGGACACCGCGTCCTCTGACCTCGGCGAGTACCGCGTGCCCACGACCACCGTTGCGCCCAAAAGTAAGTCTTCTGTTCTCCTCCTTCCTTCTCCTCATCTCCTACTTGCTCTTCAGGTCCCGCCGCCGAGTCGGTCGTCTCCGCGTAGATCGCCGCTTTGTGAGCGGCGCCTCGTCTGCTCGGGGGCTGCAAGCTGCCCATCCTTTTCTTCTTCTCTGTGTTTCTGCTCAACCCTTTCGGTTGATTAGGATTAGGTTCAATAAACATCTTTAGAATCTCGCTTGTCGGCCGAGAACTTCCTTTTTTGCCCCTGTTTCTGCTGGCCTTGTTCCGCATTTCCGTGAAGTTCATCTGTTCGCTCCACGCCCACCGCAAAGCGGGCAATTTCACGCCCCCCCGCCGTTCTTTGTCCCATTTCCTTCTCGTTCTTCCAAATTAAACGCCGAGGTGTCAACTTGACGGAAAATGCGGGGGTTTCCGTTGCGATCTTTTGGCTCGTCGACGCCCACTCACCTCTCACTACCGACTTCCAGCTACTGACTGCTGACTGGTGACCTCTGACTGCAGTTCGAAGAAGCACACACGACTCTTGACTGCTGACGAAACGAGACGCCCGCCTCGTCGGCCAAAAGCGGACGGTCGGCTCTCGCTGTCAATCTGGCGTGTCAAGAAGTTCGTGCGCGGCTATCGGCTTTCATTTCGGCACCTGCTCCCAAGTGTTCGTTGGAATCCAGCCCGTAACGAGCGGCCTCGACACAAAGATCGTAAATGTTTATAAAATGGATTACGGAAGGAAAGAACCGAATTAGACAGAAGAAGACGGAAGTAAATGCTTAGGTATTTGTGAAGACACAAAGAAGACCATTAACAGGAGTCGTTCGGTTGTGTGGGAAAAGAATTCGTTCGGGTTTGATGCCACCATTCGGGAGAGGCGAGTCACAAAAATTGTTGGGGGGAGTACCAAAAGGAATCGAAAGAATACGCACTCACAATTAGTCAATCAAGCAGTCAGAAGGAGTCATCGGGATATTCGCAAAGGACGCTAAAGAAACAATGGGAGAGGGGATTGTTTGGCCTAAATATTGTTGGTTGGGCAAATGCAATGGTTGTGATCATCCAATAGAAAGAAGAAGTGAACGAATGGGCGAATCGGGAGCTTAGCGAACGTCCTCCTGCGGCACCGAGTCGTAGCCGTCGCGATTGGCCGTCGGCCTCCACGTCGAGTTGCCCACGTGCTTCTCGTCCGCTGCAAACGCAAAAACCGAGTTTGACGAATTGGTTTGTTCGAAATTCCTGACTTGTTTGTGCGGACGTTTACCTACGGCAAGCCGAGTACAGCAAAGGTCTTCCGTTAGTTCTAAGGAAGAAGCAGGCCTTTAAGGACGAACGAAATCTCTCTTCAAACAAAGTACCGTCTACATCTCGTGTTTATTCGCTTCGTGGCCGAAAACCTGCTCGACGCTCTCGCCGTTGTGCACGCGGACGTGCGGCAGACGGCGGACGGACGGCGGCGGAGTTCCGCCCGCAAGCAGAAGGCTGCCGCCCACTCGAAATTCGCGTCAAACCGAACTTTTTCAGTCATAACGGAGGGCTGTTTTGATTGAGTTCGTTCGCAATAAAAGGAATTTGTCGAGTTACCAACTTCTTTCCGCTCATTTCCTTTGTTCTTGTTGAAAACGTTGCCTCAATTAAAGACCACGCCCGTAATGTTTCTACGCCTCGCTTATCTGATGTAATGAACCGCAGCCGAATGTTTCCTCCCGTGCGGCTTCTTTTTATCGAAAACTCCCGTCGTTGATCTCCGTCTGGGCGACGTCTGCTCCCGACGGGTCTTCTCCTCCCCGTCGGTTGGAGTCGCGGCCGGGATCACTGCGCGGAAATAAACACGATTGTTCCTCGACTCGCTGGTCGGGACATCAAAACGCTTCAAATCAGGGCTGAAACTGACGACTCGTTTAGTCGTTGGCTGAGACCAAGGATTAACAGAAACCAACATTATGTAGGTTGGCTACCGACTTTCAGCGGAACGAAGGGCTGTGCAACAACTCAAGGAACAGTCCTTGACACAACACACTGCTGTTTCTTCGTCCTTTTGGGGTCGATCAACAGTGGTCAACAGCCGCTGCTTTGCAGGCGGGCGTCCCTTGAAAGAAAAGAACGAAAAGCGCGAAAGAATCTCCGCACTCATTTTATTTCCTGCTGCCCGCGAGCAAGCGGCCGGTTGGATTGAGGAAGGAAGTCGGAGATTGCGGCGACGATTGTTCGTTCATCTTCCTGCCGCCGACTTCCTCCGCAATTTCCGCCTCGTCTGGGGTCAGACATGATGAAGCGTGTTCCCGCTTTCCGTCGGCTGATCGGCGCGCTGCACAGGCGATGGAACGTGTTGATCGTGGGCGTCGTCTCGCTTCTCTTGATCGTCCTCTTCGTTTCTGTTCGCGCGTATCCCCGGAAGCTCGCGCCGCCGCCCGACTACTCGCCGGTCGAACGACGCCCGCTGGAGGCGATCAGCAACGAGAGCGTCCTCTTTTTCCCGCTGACCGCCAGCCGCACGGCCGAAAGTGAGTGGACGCGCGCCGTTTTCTTCCCTCCCGCTTTCAGACCGCCGCGAGATCGCCCTCGTGGTGATCGTGAACAACAACCGGACGGCTGCCAATTACGTCCTTGCGATGTCCACTGTCCGCTGCTACGCGCTCCTATTCCACTACCTGCTGATCGAAGTGGAGTTGGAGCACGAACGGGAGCACCGGGAGGCGTGCGCGGGAGAGGACGTGAGTGGTTGCTTCCTTTTCATTCTTTCGTGCTTCTTGCAGTTCATGTATCGCCGGCATTGCGTCATGGCGCGGCTGATGGAGAAGCGACCGGCCGTCGAGTGGTTCGTGTTCCTGGACGCGGACATGGGCGTCGTGAACCCGGACCGGCTGCTCGAGGAGTTCGTCGACGAGCGGGCGGACCTCGTCTTCTACGACCGGCTGTTCAACTACGAGATCGCGGCGGGCTCGTACGTGGCGCGCAACTCGCCGTTCGCCCGCTCCTTTCTCCGCCATTGGGCCGCCTACGAGTTCCGAACGGCCGTTGGCGCGCGCAAATGGGCGGACAACGGGGCGATTAGCGTGAGTCACCTAGGGATGGCAAATGCCCGGGCAGCTGAAATTTGTGGGCAGGATGCCCGGGCAGCTGCCCGGACAGCTGCCCAAATGCCCAAAAATTTTGGGCACGTGGAAAAATCGTTTGACAACTGTATTTAAACACTTATTGTCACTTAAAATTGATTTTTTCAGTATTTATAGCTTTAACAACACGTAAACTAACATTTGGCAAGGATAGAATAAAAGAAACAACCATTGCATGACCATCAGGGTTTATGACCGCATGGACATAAGGGGGTACCCTGATGAAATTATCAGAAAATTTTTTGCCCATTTCAGTGCGCAAACAACTTCGATGTCTACGAAATGTTTACTAAAGCGTTTCTTTTTGCCGCACACCTTAAAAACAGATAGGTTTTGTTTCAATTCTTCAAAAATACCTCTTCAAATTGGTGATCCAAGCAAAAATTGTTCGAAACACGATGTTTAACGCGTAAATTGCATTAAAAGTCCTAGAAAATTTGCTAAAATTACTCATCCGTGCAATAGAAATGTCAAAACGCTCGGTAAAATGTTTTTCCACGTGCCCACTTTTTCGCTGCTGCCCGCTCGATTTTACCTGCCCGGGCACGTGCCCGGGCAGCTGCCCACTCCAAATGCCCGGGCAGCTGCCCGGCTGCCAACCCTAGAGTCACCGTTCATTCCTTTCCTCCGACCTTCCAGTCTTGCAGGAGGTCTTCTTGGACCACTTTTGCGGCGACTGCGCGCCCGCTTGGCGACGGCGATGCGAAGAGCTGCGGCAGACGATGAGGTTCGTCCGACCATTCGTTCGCGCACTCGCTCCTCTTCAGCACGTACGACGAGCTCATGCGCTACGAGTCGTGTGCGCGCGCGTTGTTGGGCGCGGCCGAGTGGCGCCGCTCGCCAAACGGAACGGTGCGGCAGTTGAGCGGCGGCCGCGGCTACTGGGTGCACGACGCCGCGCGCACGAACGGCCGCTGGAGCGACGCCAGCTTCATGTTCCACGATTGGAAAGAGAGGCGAGTCGCTCGCTGCTCTCCGTTGACTCCGCATTGCAGCGCACGGAACGTCGCGTGGCGGTCGCCCTTCGCCGAGGAGTCCTTCCCGCCCGCTCGCTGTGCGGACCGCCGCTCCGCCCACTTGCTGTGGGCCTACCGCCCGGAATTCCGCACGACGATCGCCGAGACTTCGATGCAGCTGGAGCGGGAGGCCCGTTTGGGTGTGAGCGACCACTTGGAGCGACTGCGCGAATTGAACAATGGCGCGGAAACTCTCGGCTTCCCTTGCCTTTATTTGATCCTTTGTTGTTGTCTCGTTGTTATCCACTCCGTGTTCCTTGAGTGAGCCGTTTCGGTTCATTAGGTTCGAATAAACGTTGTTGGAAAGCACATCGATCTGATTTGGAGTTGGCTTACCAGAAGAAACAGAAGTTGACAGCAAACAGCCGTTTAATAGTCAGCGACGGCTTCGTTTTTGTCTTTTAACTCGCCACTCAATCGAATAAATACTACTTGGCCGCTGAATCCTTTCCTTTACAACCATCAAGCGATTTTACAGCACGTTTCCGAGCTCAATGACGCATCGAATGCGTTGAAAATCTCCGCCGTAAGAACAGAGCGGAGTCGTGAGATATCTTCCGTTTCCTTACTCCTTTCTGACTCGTGCAACCGAACGGCAGTGGCGTCAAGGTCAACAATCGTCTCTTTTCGACTCCTTTCGCCTCGTTCATGCGTTCCGCCCGCCGGTTGGACGGCAAAAGCGGCGAGCGGGCGGGCGAGCGCGTGGATTTCTCGCAAGCGGGCGGCAAACCGCCGAACGGATCTCGTCGAGAACGCGCCGGCTCGTCGCTCCGCGCGAGGTGAGCGCCGTGGCGCCGAAGAAAGTCGGCATTCCGCTCGCGGGCTGCCTGCCGGCGGACTCCCGAATTTCGAGCGCCCGAAATGCCGACGGCAACGCGAAAAGCGGCGGCGTCGGCGATCAATTCGGGCGGCTCGCGTATTCAAATCCGCTCGCCCGTGTTCGGCTTTCCATGCGGGGATCTTCGACTTCTTTCTTCTTCCTCTTCCTCCTTTTTGTTTGCTCGTTGGTGGTGCGAGGCGCTGGAGATGCGAAGCCGAAGAGGACGAAAGAGGGACGAGCTGGAGCCGAAAAAGAGGATAAAGTGGTGAGTTCTTTGGGCTTCAAATCAACCCATGAGATCGTTCAGCCCCCGCCACCGCCCGACCCGGACGCCCTCTTCGGCGATCAGACGGGACTCTCGGCGCTGGAGTTGAGCTCGTTGGCCAAAGCGATGAGCCGATTGAATTTCATCCAAGGCAAACTGTTGGGTGCTAAGGTGCACAATCAGTCGTCCACTTCGACTAATTCTATCAATTCTTTAGCCAACGCACAAAGACGAGGGCGGCGAAAAGTCGAACGCCCCGTCGCCGACCGTTCTCTTCGAGGGCGACATGCTGCTCACGCCTCGCCAGATGAACGGGATCGTGCAGTGAGTTCTCTTTACTAATTGAACTACGAAATGCTCTGATAGAGTTTTCTATTTGTGCAGTCTAAAGAAGCGATGAAAAACTGAAGCACCTTCAAGTTAAACGACTGCTGATTGTTTCGAGAACGCTTTTTCGCAAACTGCCAATTACCGATTTTTACCTCTGCTTTCAGGAACGTAGAGCACCAACTGTTTCTGAAGGACATCGGCCGTTTGGATTTGCTGGAGAAAGACGGCGGCGCACTCCCTCACGCGCGCCATCGCCGCACGTTGATTTCGAACCCGATCGCTCGCTGGTCCGAGCTGCCGATTTTGTTTCGGATTCCCGAGGATCGTGGAGGTGAGCGGAGTCTACGCCGGATGCGGAAAGAAGGCGCCGGTTCTTTGGGGTTTACTGCACACTTGCTGAGATTGATCGCTGTTTTTTTATCACAGCCGTCAATTTCCTTGCTTATCTCTGCTTACCTTTATTCATTTCACTCCATTCGACCTTTTCAGCCGATCGCGCGTCGGTGCTTGAAGGCGTCCGCCTGTGGGAGGAGACGACTTGCTTGCGTTTCGAGGAGCGGCGAGAAGCATTGATCCAACCGCACTTGAACTTCATTCGCGGGAGCGGGTACTCACTTCCTTCACCTTCTT
Source organism: Aphelenchoides fujianensis (assembly GCA_024699865.1). Lineage (NCBI taxonomy): Eukaryota > Metazoa > Nematoda > Chromadorea > Rhabditida > Aphelenchoididae > Aphelenchoides > Aphelenchoides fujianensis. The sequence goes on along the minus strand of JAMPIO010000055.1, from coordinate 357,281 downwards.
TCTCACTCCTCTTTGCAGCTGCTACTCGAACGTCGGCCGGGCGTCGCTCACCGGCCAGTTCATTTCGATCGGGCGCGGATGCGAGAATCCGCACATCGTTGCGCACGAGATCGGTTCGTCCACCTCTTTTGATTGATCTGATCGATGCTTCTCCAGGCCACGCGCTCGGCTTCTTTCACGAACAAGGCCGCTTCGATCGGGACAAGTTCGTGCGCGTCGAGGTCGACCAAATTCATGCCGGCTTCTTGAATCAATTCACGAAACAGCCCACGGACATGCTGCAAACCTTCGACGTTGAGTACGACATTGGATCTGTTCGTTCAATTAAACAGGCAAATCAATTCATTTGTTCGTTTAGGTGATGCACTACGAGCAATTCTTGAGTTTCCCCCGCCTTCCGCTGCTTCATCGCTCCCACTCGTTTGTTTAGAGCTTTTCGTACACGGGATCTCCGGCGATTCGCGCTCTTGATCCCAACTACCAGTCGACGATGGGCCAACGACACGAGTTGACCTTCAACGACGTCAAGAAGATCAACCTCGCCTATTGTCCGTGTACGTTTGCTGTGAAACGATTGTCCATTGATGAGAAGGATTGCAGTCTCGTGTTTGAATCGACTGGAGTGCAAGAACTCGGGCTACGCGGATCCGCGCAACTGCAAGAAGTGTCGGTGTCCGGCCGGACTGGGAGGTGCGTTCCTTTCGTCAGTGGTGGTGAAAGGCGGTTGCTGGAGTTGCGTTGATGTGGAACGAGAGATCTCGGCTTCAATTTGGGTCTTTTGCGTTTTCGATTAAAAGCATTTCTTACACGGCCTTTACGACAATGCATTTTTGGCCAAACGTCATTCGAGTGTCAGCGGACATCGATGAGCTTCCGACTGCAAAAGACTTTAATTGCATTGGAGTATTCCATGATTCACACTACATTCTCTCTTGCAGGAAAGCGCTGCACGAAGCCGGCAAAGACGAAGACGGAATGCGGCGAGCAGCTTGTCCTAAAAGCCACCTCCACCGCCCAGCAGCTGGAGTTCGGCGGCGTGGTCGGCGAGTGCAACTTCGTGATTCGCGCGGCCGCCGGAGCGAAAATCCAGCTGCGCATCGAAGAGGTCCGCTTCTATCCGTCGGTGCCGTGCAATCGGAACTACCTGGAAGTGAAGTACGGCGGCGATTTGGGCACCACCGGGGCGCGATGTAAGTGGGCGGGCGGAGAGATGGTGAACTTTGGAAAGCGAATCGGCAGCGGTCGAAGCGGTTGCGGCTTTCCGCAATGCTTGTGTTGCCTTGGAGCAGAAGAACGATCCTTTTGCTTCCTCGGCGGTGTCCGAATCACGGAGAGGAGAACGACCTCCTTTAATCGCTTTGAAGCCACTTCTTTTGTTCCTTGCCGAGCTCCCTGCTTCCAAATTCGATTCCCTCTTTCAGTCTGCTCGAACTCCGCTCCGATGCCCAACCTGATCAGTCGCTTGAACCACGTGGTCGTTTTGTTCCGCTCCCGTTCGTCGACGAGTCGCTTCCGTTTGAGCTACTCGAGTGGTGGGTTTTGCAACGAAGTGCTGTGGAATTCACTTCTTTTCGTTCAGACGAGCCCGCGAATCCGTTCAACATGTTCACGAACTCGCTGGCCATCTTCTCCGAGTTCTTCCGCGGCTTCTTCAACCAAAAGCCGCCGTCGCCGCCCGTGGCCGAAGTCGAAGAGAAAGAGGAGGAAGAAGAAGAAGAGGAGGAAACCGAGTGGACGGTGATGCCCGAGACGTCGACGGCGACGAGCGAACAGACGAACGGAACGACCGGAGGATCGGCGGAGAAGGAAGGGAGCACAGCTGCGGCGACGACGACGGCGCCGAATGTTGAAGCGAATCGAACAGTGTCGACGATTCCCGTAGGAGTGAGTGATTCGAATCCGCAGATGGAAGCAACGTCCGCCGTTACTTCTTCTGCCACTCCGCCGCCGTCGTCTTCCTCTACTGCTCCCCCGACTACACCCGCTCTCTCGACTCCCTCATCTCCATCGATTCCAAGCGATCGAACCAAAGCGACGGAATCGATTTCGATCGGGACTTCAACTCCAGCGACAACGACCATCGGATCGCCCGCTTCCTTTTCGACTTTGTCGGGAGCAGTAAGGACTTCCACCCAGCCGCCCGTCACGCAGTCAGTCGAGCAAACGACCGCCCATTCTCCGCCGAAAGCGACACCAGCGAAAGCCGCCGCCGCCTCGCACTTGTTCGTGGCGGACGAGCGGGAGCTGCAGGAGTGGGGCAGCGGCGAGGAGCCCGACCTGTCGGCCGAAGGCTTCCTTCAAGCGCGGCCGTTGATTCCGCCGAACGAGGACGACGTGGAGCCGCTCCAAACGATCGAAATCCGCCGCCATCCCGTCCGCCGGCTGCCCGCAATGAAGGCGGAAGAAAAGGCGGATGAGTTCGAGGGGTCGGGCATCGAGATCGTGCGAGACGTGGGCGAGAATAACCGGACGAACGTAATAAACAGTTGAGCAAAGTCGTAGGCTGAGAAGAAATTAATTCCTTTTGTTATACAGGAGCGAAGCGGAGGAATTACCCTCAAAGACAGAAGTTTGAAAGGACTGATTGCCGACAAGACGTCGAGCTGCTTCAAGTCTTTCACCGCCAGAATCATCGTGTTTATTCGCTCCCGTCCACCCACTCGTCCACGAGATCAAGCGGCAGCCGCCGGCGTGCAATTGAACGTAGCCGATTGTGCGTCCGCGACCACGTGGACGGTGAAAGGCGCCGTGTCGTTCAGCTTGCCGTGGAATTCTTTAAGCTGAACGAACGGAGAAGGGTGAAGAGAGGCAGGGAACTCACGCAATGGAGATCGTTCAGCTGGGCGACGCTCAACTTGTGCACCAAATCGCCGCAAGTCGCGTCCCACGGGCACTCCAGCGGCATCTGCTCGCGGTCCTCTTGGCAGGCGGCGTTCACGCGTTCACGGGCCGCCCCGCACTGCAAGCGAGTGAGTGGAAGAATGAGGAAAACTCACGTTCTTTTCGCCGTCGCACGCCTCCGCCGACCACTCGCTCCAGTCGGTGGCACAGCGCGCGTCCAGCTCGCCCACGCGCACGTCACGGCCCGTCCGGTTGTGCAGCAGGTCGCGGACTTCTTGGCTGAACGAAGGGGAAGTGAGCGGAGGATTGGCAGAGGGATTGGAGGGGGCAGAGTGGGGGGAGAAACGACAGAGACAGAACAAAAGAAGTGAGTTGTTTCGAGAGAATCTTCTGCAGTTGTTCCGAGCAACAATTGGGAAGGAGACCAACTGATAAACGACAGTGAACGCACCTGAACGAGGCGAACCGCAGCCACATGACGGGCGTGATGATCGCCGCCCCGACGCCCATGCAGAGCAGCGTCGTCATCTTGAACATGAAGCCGCAGTCCACCATCCTGCTCGTCGTTGGCGGGCGAACCGGTCGGAGCGGAAGGCGGGAGATGAAATGAGAACGCAGTTGATGAGTGGATTCAAAGACAGCGAATGAATCAGTGGGTTCTGTCGTGCAAATTTCATCTCTGCAACTTCACGAGAACGAGACAAACTGAACAGAAGCATTCTTCTCGTGCTCTCGCCACAACGGACCGTTCAGCTCGTGTTCACGTGAACGCCAACCAACACGCAAAGTTGCTCATGTTTGTGAGTGACGAATTTAAAGCGGAACCAAAAAGCCTGTTGGCTCCGCCCCGATTTCGCCCGGCGTGTCGGGACCCAAACCGCTGCCGGCCGGCGGGGACTTTCGTTCCACGCGATTTTCATTCGCCCTTTCCGCCCGGCGGGCGGCCGTCGCCCGCGGAATTCTTCCGCTTTTCTTCGGCGATTTCGTCGAGTTTCGAACGGGATCTTCCGTTCCCGCCGTTCTTTCTTTCCAGCGATTTATTTTCGAGAATTTTGCCGTCTTCTCCCGCTTTCCAGCCGATGGCCGCCGAGGATTCGCCCCCCGAACGTGAGTTTCCGCGAGCTTTTCGCCCGCCGTCCCGCCGCAATCATCGTTTTATTGCTGGCAGGTGCACGCGCCGAGCGGACGACGAGCGGGCGGCGATCGCGAGCGAGGAGGGCGGCTGGCGGACGGCAAGGAGTGCGTTTCGCTCTCGATTTCGTCGCGTTTACCCGCTGCTTGCAGGATCGACGGGCGAACGGAAGGACGAACATCTGGACGCCGCCGACTCGACGAGCGGGCGGACGGGCGAGTGTGGACGGTGCGCCCGGCCTCCGAACGCGACGAGGACGCCGAGGACGGCGAGGGCGGCGGGCGACGTTGCCCGAGGCGAGCCGCCCGCTTCCTCGGCTTCTCCACGTCGTCCAGCCGATGGACGGACGGCCTCCGGCGGGCTGACGGTCGAGCGGTGGGCGGGCGACGAGGTGGAGCGAATTTTGCCCCCGTTTTTGTCTTTCTTTTGCTCTTTTCTCTCACTACTTGCAGATGGTCGTGGGATCACCGTCCGCGCGGCCGTCGTCGATGTCAACTGCAGCGGTGAGCGCGCGTTTGCTCGCCTCCTCTCGGGTTCGGCGGCGGGTGGGCAGCAGATGGCCGCCGGTGAGACGTACCGCTTGCTTGTTCGATTGCCTTGGGCGATGCGGGCGGCGGCCGTCTAGTTCCGCGATTTCTCTCTTTTCTAGTCGGTTTTGAGACCCCAATCGACGGACGGCGTGTGCGGGCAGCCGGATGAACGGCGGCGGACAAGTTGGACTGTGAGTTGCCCTTTCTTCTGCATTCCAGGAGTCCAACTGGCGGACGACGGCGACGAGGATCATGGGCAAACCGGCGACTCTCGACGGAGGATTGAGCGATGACTTCTTTCGCTTCCGTTTGTTCTCTGCTTTCTCCCTTTTCCCAGGCAGACGAGTCGAAGCGAACGCAGCGACGAGAGGCTTCCCAAGAACCGGGCGGACTTCGGTGGAGGATCTGGCCGGTGAGCACCCGCACTTCTCGTCGTTCTCTGCTCTCTCGCTCGTTCCAGGAGGTGATCGGCGGCCGGCAAAGACGATCAATGAAACGGGCGGCCGGCCGTCGTGCGAGGACGAGCGGCACGAGAAAGACGAGCAGAAACCGCCGCTTCCCGCCCGTCCACGAGAGCGGGCGTCTCACCGCCTTGCCCAACCGCCGCGAACTCGACCGCCCACCACGCTGTTGTCGAAGGCGCCGAGCTGGTCGTGAAGCGGGCGAGACAAGCGACTTGCGGCCATCCGAACGGAGAAGACGCTCGCTTGCTCGTCGGGCGGAGCAAACGGAGCAGAGCGGGCGGCCGCTCGGTCGACGGGAGAACCGCCCGCACTTCCGGCGAGTGGTGGACGGCCCTCGAGGTTGGGGGAAGGTGCTCGAATTGGACAAGAAGTGGGCAGACGGGCGGGGAGGACGAGCGGCTCGACGGGCGGCCTCCCCGCCTACCTCTCCGCTCACTAATCGGGCGATTTTCCATCCGAAGTGGCCGGAACCACCGGAACGATCACGAGAGAGGGGGGCGACGACGGGCGAGTGCGCAGTCCCCACCTTTCTGCCGTATTCCAACTCGAAGCCCGCCGATCGACCGCCCACCCGACTGCCGGGCATCCCGTGAACAAAGAGGATCGCCGTCGTCCGTCCATTGCTCAACGGAAATGCGGCCTCTCGTCGTCCCGTGCTCGTGGACCGTCCATTACCGCGTGCTCGTGAAGGCAGCTGTTGGAGACGCGAGTCGAAAGAAACTTCTCATGGAGGAGTGCCGCGAGTCCTCCGGGAGCTGTGGAGGAGGTGACCACCGTGTTCTTCCCGGCCGGAGAAGAACTGTCGTCTGCAAGAAGCGGTTTCTCGTCTTGCGCTCGAGCGTGTCGATTGTCTTGAGCTCTTCGTGCGTGTTGTAGATGAAGTGAAGAAGCTGCAGAGTTGAAGCTGCGGGTTCCGCGCGCAGCAGCGATCGTAGAAGGAAATCTCGACGCCCGACATCCCCGAAAGTCGCCGTCCGCCCACACGTTCCTTCCTTCTTCTGTTCGAGTTGCCCGTGGAGCATCGATGGGAGGGTTGCCTAGAACTCCGCAGAAGTCCGCCGATCGATCCACCGCTTCCGAGTGGACGTTGCGTACGGCCTCTCTGCTCTACACTCACTCCCGCCCACTTGCTAGAAGGACAGCGGAAAGAAGTAGCCGCTGGATTGCTGCCGGATTGTCGCCGTCCTCCTCGCAGCCGCCCTCCACCCAATCATCCACTCGTCAATCGGCGTCAATCAAACCAAACAACCGACTGCAATGTCTACGGGCTTTCTTGTGCCCCAATTTTAGGATCTTCCGCATCGTTCAGCGAACGCAACGCAGTTGGCGTCTCGCCGCGCCTCCAAGTGCCGACTGCTCGTTGGGAACACGCCGCCGACTGCCGCCATCTTCCTTCCGTCCGCGCGCCGCCCTCCTCGTTCGGAATCGCCGCCCTTTGTGCCGTTGATCGCACCTGCAGGTGATAGAACGGGGAATGCGGCGGGACGGGCAAAATCGCCGCCCGCTCGTCCGCATTCGCCCGCCTCCACCCGCCGTCCGTCGCTTGTGAGGGTGTTGTCACTTGAGCAGAAAAGGATGAGTGCAGGCGGGCGAATTCGACGATCGTCGCGCCCAAATAATCGCCGTTCGATCGGAAAGGTCGGGCGGGGGGGACGTCCGCTCGCATCGTCACCGTGGACAATCCGGCCGACGGCGAGCGGCCGAACGGGCGGACCAAACGGAAGAAAGCGGTCGGCCGTTCGGGCAAATTCGTCGACGGCTTCTGCTCGCTGTCCTCCACCTGGTGGGCGACCCTCGCGTCGGCCGTCGGCGAACGAATCCGGCCGGAGAGCCGTCCGTCCGCTCTCCGTGCGGTCCTCTTCGGCCGCGCCTTCCTCTCGTCGACTCCTAAAACGGGCGAGGAGAGCAGAGAACGAAAGAACACGGACAGAACTCACCGGCAAGAGCGTCCGCATTCGCCGTCCGTACTCGCCAATCCGTCCGTAGAAATTTGAAAGTAAAAACTCGCGAAAAAGAAGGCGAAAATTCGGGCGAGTCCAACAGCCGCCGTTCTCCTTGTCGCCCGCCCGACGCTCGACCGTCCGTTCGCCGCTCTCCTCGTTCGGAATCGCTGCCGTTTGTCCGCCCGATCGTCGAGGCGGCAGCAACAGCGGCGTCCTGGCGGCGTCCAGATGGCCGTCCTCCCGCCTGTCGGTCGACCACCTGCAAGGAGTGAGAGAAAAGAAGGCGAAACTCGTCCGCAAGATGCCGCCCGCCCGGAAGCCGAGAAGCCACGGTAGCGGACGGCCCGCCCGCCCACCGCTCGACCGTCAGCCCGCCGGAGGCCGTCCGTCCATCGGCTGGACGACGTGGAGAAGCCGAGGAAGCGGGCGGCTCGCCTCGGGCAACGTCGCCCGCCGCCCTCGCCGTCCTCGGCGTCCTCGTCGCGTTCGGAGGCCGGGCGCACCGTCCACACTCGCCCGTCCGCCCGCTCGTCGAGTCGGCGGCGTCCAGATGTTCGTCCTTCCGTTCGCCCGTCGATCCTGCAAGCAGCGGGTAAACGCGACGAAATCGAGAGCGAAACGCACTCCTTGCCGTCCGCCAGCCGCCCTCCTCGCTCGCGATCGCCGCCCGCTCGTCGTCCGCTCGGCGCGTGCACCTGCCAGCAATAAAACGATGATTGCGGCGGGACGGCGGGCGAAAAGCTCGCGGAAACTCACGTTCGGGGGGCGAATCCTCGGCGGCCATCGGCTGGAAAGCGGGAGAAGACGGCAAAATTCTCGAAAATAAATCGCTGGAAAGAAAGAACGGCGGGAACGGAAGATCCCGTTCGAAACTCGACGAAATCGCCGAAGAAAAGCGGAAGAATTCCGCGGGCGACGGCCGCCCGCCGGGCGGAAAGGGCGAATGAAAATCGCGTGGAACGAAAGTCCCCGCCGGCCGGCAGCGGTTTGGGTCCCGACACGCCGGGCGAAATCGGGGCGGAGCCAACAGGCTTTTTGGTTCCGCTTTAATCCCCCGAACGCCCACCATCACACAAACACTGTGATCGATTGTTGAGCTCCGGTTTGCTTTCGCTTGCTGCTTGCTCGATTGTTCAGATTGATCGGGCGCTTCCAATCCAACACGACAAACGAAACGTTTCGGTTCGGTTCGGATCATTCGCTGCTCCCCGAATTGTTAATCAAGTGATCCAGGGTCAGAAGGCCGCCGAAAACGGCGAGAAAGACCGTATAAAAGCGGGAACCACGGCCACAACTCCACCAAACCCACCAGTCTCCTCCCGATCCATTCCAAAATGTTCTCGCCGAAGTCCCTCCTCGTCCTCTTCTTCTTCGGACTTGTGAGTTCTCTTCAGTCATCTCCAGCAATCCCCCGTTTTTCAGTTCGCGACGACCGTCCTCTCCGCCCCGCTCGAACTGCCGCTCGTCGGCGAGTTGGCCGAAGAAGTGGGCGAATTGGCGAGCGGCCTCGAGGAACTCGCCAGCGGATTGGAGGCGAGCGGGAGCGGGCTGAACGCGGAGATCGGGTCCCTCATTGATTACTTGGTCCAACTGCTGCGAAAAGAGGTGAATGAGCTGGAGGGCTCTGGTTCGGGCGTCGCTGGACTGTGAACTGTTCAATGGATTCCTTTGTCTCATTCCTTGCTTCTAACCGGTTAGAACGCGTAGTTCAGTTGGAATAAACTCAATGCAAGCAATTGATTGGTTTATCCATCGAGCGAGGGCAATTTGTGAGTTTCTGAACGTTTATGTCCCCTTACGATGTGCTAGTGAATTCGTGATCAGCGAAAAACGAGTGCATGTGTTGACGAATTTCGACCGCATTCGTTCTTCCCGTTCTTGATCGATCAAAGCCCACCGGTTGCACGGCGGCGGTCGCGGCCGTCCAGATGCGCGCCGACCGCGCGGTCCGCATTCCTCGCGGATCGCGAGACGCGGCGCGAAGAACAAAAAACTTTCGAACGGCCGACCGCCGAAACGAACGGACAGCAGCGCGCTCATCAACAAAATCCCATACGAACGATGCGGCGGTCTCGTCGGTGAGCGGCCGAATTGCCCGACAGACGGGCGGAGCGATGGGCGCCGAGCGCGTGATCGCGGATTTCGTCCCGCCCGGCCGACCGAAGACACTCCGCGGTTCATATGCAACAACAGGCGGCCGATCGTTTCATTCGGACGAGCGACAAAGCGGCCAGACGGTTGAACGGTCCGCTTTCACGTTCGGAGACCTCTTTTGTAGAGTACCGTCACTCGAAGTTCTGTTCAATCTGGGGCTTTTTTGTTCTCTGATCCTCACGCGACTTTCGTGAACACCTCGCAGTAGACAGATGGAGTTCGTTTACCACTCGCTGCTTTCAGTTCACCCAATTTCGTTCCATCTCGTCGATCGAAATGAAGAAGGAGACTGCGGACCAAATCCAGGCGAGACCGCCGCCGTCCGCAGACGCCAAGCCGAAGCTCCCGTTCGAGGTGAGTTCCCTCCAGCCTTCCTTCTTCTCGCCAACTTTCGCATTCCAGGACTTGGTTTTCGGCTTCTCGCTCTTCAACCTCGCCCATGCGGCGCTCAAGATGCTCGAGGGCGGCCTCAAGATGGGGGCTGTGAGCGAGAACTTGAAGTTGGACGGCGCGATCGCTACCGCCGGCTACTTCCTGGTCATCGTGTTCAGCGCCCTCAACCTGATCGCCGTGTACAAACGTCGTTGGACGCTCCTGACGCCCGGCATCGTCTTCTACGTGAGTTCTGCGTCGATTCGCTTGTCTAATCGGGGCGGATTTCAGGTCGTGATCGTGTCTGCGTCCGCCGGCCTCTTCTCCATGTGTGTCATGGTGCTGTTCTTCCACTGGACGAACCTCCACTCGCTGCCCAGCAATGTGCCCGTCTCGGAGGTTGTCGAGACGGTCGCTTGGTTGTTCGCCAAGCTTTTCTTCTTCGGCTACCTTAACTATTTCTCGTTCAAGTTCTGCCAGGTGCTGATCGATGAGCGCAAGCAAAAGAACGCTTCCATCTTCTGCATCTGATTGTGTGTGATTACCTATTCTCGTGATTGTTGCAAATAAACCGAGGGCTCCAACAAACACTTTACTTTGTTGTGGCTCGAGGACGTCTGAAAGGCATAAGTCTGTGGAGTATCGCACTTGTGCTCTTGCGAACTTCTAATTGAAGTGTGTAGGCAAACCCAAACGAAACGGCGGGCTTAGCAGTATTCGCCGGCTACAAACCAACAAAGTGGCGTGCGTGCTTGGCCACAACCCTTGCTCTTCGGCTTGAAGCAACACTTGACACGTGCGAGTGGCGTGTCGCGTGTTCCGCGAGGTTGCTGCCGCTCAAAGGCCGCTCGCTTTTGCTTCTGCTCGGCCGACTTCTTTTCGATTGGTTTGCGGTCGCAAACGTTTGATGTTAGTCTTTGATTTTGCTCAAGTTTTGTGCCGGACGTCAGCTTCGAATTTTTGAACGTGAATTCGCAAAAATCGCCGCGATTCTGTCCGAATTTCCCCAATTTTCGCTCGTTTCCAGTTTCTCCCGCCGACCCCACGGAAATCCCCGTATTCCACCCGAAATTCGAGCGGAAATCGCAGCGAAATGACCGAATCGAAGGAGAACAAACGCTTCAAGGTGCCGCCGGCGAAGCTCAGCGACTTCGAGCGGCTGCACATCATCGAGGGCTTCAACGAGGACGTGCGAAACGACGGGCGATCGTGAGTTCCCTCTCTACGTTCATTTCCTCTCCTTCGGCTTCAGGAACAAACAATTCCGTCCGATCTGCCTGGAGACCGCCGTCCGGCCGCAACTCGAGGGATCGGCGCGCATCTCTGCGGACCACGTGGAGATTTTCGTCGGCGTTCGCGCCGAGCTGGACACGATCGTTGACCCGGACGCCTACTTCGCCACCGAAATGCCGCCCATTCGAATGGACTTCAACGTAAGCAGCTGGGGGATTGAGCGGAGCTTCTCCTGGGACTTTTTGCGGGAATAAACCGAGCACACTCATGCATTCGTACCTAACATTCCAACAAGGGAACAATCGGAAGCATTTGATCGATTTGCGGCGCGAATTCCCTCGTTGTGGTCACCATTCTCTTCGAAAAATTCCCTTCTACGCTCTACTTGATCTCGTTTGCAGGTGGAGTTCTCGCCGAACGGCGATCCCCGCTTCCTCGGTCGCGAACCGCAGGATTTGGCCGAACAGGTGCGCTGCGCCCTCGCCGCCGCCTACTCCAACGATCAGGCGCTGCCCACGCTGAAGAAGTGAGTCCTCTCTTTCGTCTATTCTTCGCACTCCGCTCCGTTCAGCCTGCAAGTGGCGAAACGATTGGCGTGGAAGATCTACGTGGACGTCGAGGTGAACGAGTACGACGGGAATGTGATCGACTACGCGGGGATTGCGGTGAGTCCTTCTTATCAATTGATTCCCGTCTATTTTCTTCGTTTCGTGCAGGTGAAAGCCGCCCTCATGGACTTCCGGATCCCCGACCTACGCCGAAACCAGTCGGCCGTCCTGGACTCCACGGGCGCGGAGATCGAGGGCGTGGACCTGCCGCCCGTCCTCGAGTTCATCGAGCTGGACACCTCGCGGTGCGTTCCTGCCAATCGGAAGGGAGTTGAGAGGATCCTTTCGGTGAACTAGCGGGAGGATAGGAAAGCGGCAAATGATCGTTGAACGACTGTCCATCCGTTCAACCTTCCGCTTGCTTCTACTCCTTTCTTCGCTCCAAATCACCAAATTCGTGCATCGAATTGACCTTCTTTCAACCGCCTGCTTTCAGCTGCCCGCTGTTCATTACGGTGAACATCGTGAACGAGAATTTCGCCGTCGACGTGACCGAAAGCGAGTTCCAGTGCGTCACGTCATCCACCTGCCTCGCGATGATCATCAACGATGCGAACGGAAAGGTTCGTACACTCTCCCCTTCTTTCCATTGATGCTCGTTTGTTTGCAGTTGATCACGAACCCGGACGAGCAGTTGATCACGTACGCGTCGACCATTCGGCGCGGCACGGCCGAACTCTCCACGCTGCAAGAATTGTACCGAGTGGCCGCCGATGCGCTGCGCGATCTGGACGAGCGGTTGCGCGAGGCGATGAGTCAGCAGAAGCCGCGGAACATCTTCCCTTGATTCTCTACTGTTGTTTGATCCTTCTGACTGTTGCTCACTTACTTCCGATCGTTTGTTCGTTGAATTTGTTTCGTTTGTTGTTCACTGTTGACTATTTTCGTTGATGTTCGAGTAAACAGTTTGGATTTAAGGCGAAAGAAGGGAACGAACATTGAGAACTTCCGGACGGAGTTTCTTCTTTCTGTCCCCCTCGTCCGATCATTAGGAGTCGGCCGATCGCTCCGCTGCGGCTTCGATGGCGGCTGATGATTTCGGTGAACTTTCGGTCCTCCCTTCCCTCGGCTTCCTCCTCGTCGCTTACGTGGACCGTTGCTCGGTCGCTCGCTTGAAACACTCCCGTTTGCCCGCCTCAATCGGGCGGCCTAATGATCGCCGTGATGAGCAAGAAGTCAGTCGGCCGGCCGGTCTTCTGCTTCCCGCCCGGCGGTCTGAACTTTCGGAAGCGATCGGCCGACCGGAATTCGCCGAAAGGTCGAGCGGAAGAGGCGAAAATTCGCGGCCGCCAATCATCTCCGAAATTGTTCGTCTTTTCGGGAAGAAACTGGAGGAAGAAAGGTTTCTGGTGCTGGCTGAAGGCATTGATTAGTTTTGAATCGATCGTTCGGAATGCAGATGGAGTCGATTGTGCCCGTTGCACTCCGTGAGGACGGTGTGCTTCATGACTCTGTTTATTTCGGGCGGGATGGAAAGTCCAAGCCCACCGTTCGATCGATCGCTTCTTTTCCGCTTCCTTACTCCTTTCTGGCAACTCATAGATGGTTTTAATGCGTCTAGTCCCTCACCTACCCAAGTCAAACTCCCGCGCCCCCTCGCCTCGCTTTCAAATGCCTTTCGCGAAGTTCGCACGAAACACGTTGGCGCACGCGGCGACACGCTTTTGCGGCCATTCGGCGGCCACGATCACAAGCGGGGCGCGTGAAAAGAAATTCCGCCTTTTTACCTCAAAAGCGAGTGAGTCAAACTGCGGACAGGCGGGCGGCCGGCCGGCGGAGTGACCAATCGGCCGGCGAGTTCTTGGGAACGCCGGCCGGTACTCATTTCTTTCTTTTGATCGACCGAAATCCCCGCTTGTGTTCGGCGGAGGGAGTGCGGGAAAATTGGGCGCAAATCAAAGGAATTCCGCATGCCCGCGTGTCCACTCGCTCGACTTTGATCAATGGCGAGAAGAAGGGGGTTTGGCGTGTGAGTGAGGGAATGACGGAGTGGACCGCTTGCATTCTTTAGACTACGGTAATCCGCTGACTAGTTTCTTCATTTTTGTGTTAGCAGAAGCGTCTGAATGGTTACTGTACCCGTGGATAGACAGTTCCGAGCAGATCTCCTTATTTCCTTCCCTCTGCGGTTGCAAGTCGGTAGTGCTTCCTTTTAGTTTACGAACGACATTCTCGTGGCCATTCACCTTCGATTAATGTGCACGCAGAAGTTGCCATTAGCCTTCCACTCGGCCTTCCACTCGGCCTTCCACTCACTTACCGCTCGCTTTCCCGCAAAGCACTTGGAAGCGGAATGATCGTGACTGGGGGCAATTCCGCGCGTGCTGTTCCCTCCCGCTAATCTCCACTCGTTCCTCGCTTCCTTCCGAGAAGCAAGACGGGCGAGATTAATTCGCTTTCCGTCCGCACCGGGCACACGCCCGCGAATTTACGATCCGCAAGGCGATTTGGGGGCGCCGCCCGGCAAGCACCTCGTTTGGCCGTCGGATCGAGTGAGTGCGCACACGAACGAGCAGGACGGACGGGCGGTTGGTTATGATCGCCGAATTGCGCATTCGGGTGCTAAAGGCGGTAATTAGCGATTGGCCCGTCCTGTCCGGCCGGCCGGTAGGCGGTTCGTCGAGCGGATTTCCCGCGGACAAGACGGCCGAACGGGCGGGCGGGAAGGCGGAAAGGCGGAAGGTCGTGGACGAACGGATGGGGTGGAGGAAAGCAAGGAGGAGGAAGGCAGACGAAATGCGGGAGAAGCGGGAAGTGCGGGAAAATATGGCGTCAATCCGGTCGAACTGCAAGGAAGAACGGGAGGAGGAAAGGTGCGGCCAATCGAATCAAAGATCCTTCGAGTGTAAGTGTCAATCGAAAAGTCCCTTGTGTCTCTTGATTTGCTTCCGCCTTTACGCGCATCTCCTTGCCATCGGCCGCAGTCGACCATCCGGCCGGCCGGAAGTGCGAAAGTCGACGGAAGTCGAGGCGAGTGCGTGAGTGAGTGGCCGCTTTTCCTCCCGATTTGTCCCTCCAGCACCTTCGGATTCGTTCGAGCAGAATGCCGCTTCTGGAAGCGAGAATCGGAAGTGTCCAGACGGAAGTGTACACTGATGGAGTGAAGCGGAAGGAGCCTGGTTGTCGGATAAGTGATGTGACCGTCTACCGAACTTGCGAAGTGAGCTCTTGGTCGAATCGAAATTACTGGATATCTGCTCGGGTTCATGCAATTACCTACCCGATTTTGTCTTGCTCTTGCGCTCGTCATCAACGCTACTAATGCACGATCCAAAGCTTTTTGAACGCGATATTGTGTGAATTTAGGACCAGCGAGCATCTCTCGATCGTTGCCGTGAAATTGGAGTTGGGAGCAGTTCAGCAGCGGCTACCCCACGTTCCACACGTGACTGACAATGCCGCAGGATCACGAGCTTGTTGTTTACATCCCACGATCGATTATTTCCGGCCATCTCGCGCTTATTTCCACCTTCCGCTTACAAAACGGAGGGTCAAACACCTTTCTCGGCCGAGAGTTGGCCGACCAAAACCCAATTATCTCCCGCCATCCTTCGGAAAGCCGACCGCTTCGCGTGCGTGTGGGAAATTCGATTTGACCGGGCGGCTTTCTTCGGCCCCCAAGCAATTGGGTTGTGCCATCGAGCGGCATCGCACCTGCCGGACGGACGGCCGGCCGTTGAGGGAGGACTGCCGGGGATTACGGTCGTTTTGACGTCCCTCCCTCTTCTTCTCCTCCGAAGAGAGAGCGGATGTCCCACGAAGCCCCTCGCTCCGCTTCACGCGAAGGAGTCGAAAGAAAGACGAGCGGCGTCCATGACGACCGGCCGACCAATGGCGCCGCGGATTGGAGGGTCGTGCGAAAGTCGGGACGGCCGCCGCCGGGCACGCGGCGAAGCAGAAGAGTCGTCCGACCGTCTTCCAAGAAGAAGAAGAAGCGAGCAGCAGAACGCAAGAGGGGAGAACAAGAGGAAGACGAAGGGGAAGTGGCGGGTAATTCGCTAAACGACCTGCCGCTCGCTCGTGCCGTCGGCAGGTGCTCCCGCCGGCCGCTTCCGCCCGACAGACACGCGATCTTCTCATCACAACGAAGGTGGAGCGGAGATTCCAGTGCGCCTTTCGTCTGTTTGCAGCGGGAATGTTTTCGCCTTGCGCGTCCGCCGGAGATCATCGGGAGATCACTTCTTTTCTTTTGGTTGCCGCCTCCAACTCCTCCATTTACGCACTTCCATCCATCCCGTCTATTCATTCACTTTTGATTCAACGCTCTTCCGATCGATCGAAAGGAAGCGAGTGAAACCGGCCGAAGTGCGTCCTCCCGCGTTTGTTCGTCTCCGCCGTTCTTCCGCCCGCCCGCTCGCTCGCTCGTCCGTCCGTTCGGGCTCGTTTGTTTGCCCAAAGAAGACGCACGGAATCGCGGAGCAGCGAGCGGAATGGGCGGCAAGAACGTAGCGGGATCATTCAAACAGAAGGCGATTGAATTGGAGGCGATCCCCTGCCGGCTTCAACGAACATGCAAAGAGTAGAAGGCTGTACGGTAGCTCGAAATTTCAGTGCTGATCGCGAGCATAGAGCCGAACGTAAAGAACGGAAAATTCCAGCGATTATTTGCGAATTGCTCTCGACTGTTCGGCTCCTGCTGCACGACTCCCGAACTGCCGGAATTCGTGCAAAATCCGCAGCAAACTCGATTCGATTCGGTTTGTTTGCGTTCGGCTTCTTTGGGGCGCTAACCGGTGCACGAAGTGAATAGCGGCTTTAACTCAAACAACTGCTCACTGCTAGCTCACGAAGCTCGCCGCAATAAACGGGCGGATCAAACGGCAACCAGTTTCGTTGATGAACACACTCGACATTTCGGGAGCGCGCAACTCCCGAGCGGACGGCCGGCCGACCGACCGGAGCGACGAGCAAACAGGCGGGCGGCGCGGTTTTGTTCCCGAAAAGGCAACCCGCCGGCTTCTTTTTGTGTTGATCGACTCGTTCCGTTCGGAATCAAAAGACGCGCGAACGGGCGGCCGCCGAACACGAGGACGGGATTCGAGCACGATCTGCGGAGGGGTTCGAGTGAGTTAAAGACGCCGCTCACTCTTGACTCCTGCTTCGATCTTTCGATCCCATCATTCCTTTGAATTGCTGGGCTTTTTGCTGTGTGGGATTCTTTTGAACGTCTGGAGTGCACCTGCTCACCCATTGGTCTTTCGTATAATCAATCCTCACCGATGACGACCATTAGCCTTTCACCAAAGGCTTTGAATCTCAGCCATAAATAGCCTTCTGCTCTTGATTACGCACTTCTCCACTCGCTCCATTCGATTCGATTCGATTGCACTTCTCCTGATGAAAGGCGGGGCGTCTCGCCGCTTTCCTCCTTCCGCCGCCTTTTGTCTTCGAGAACACGCGATGCCCCCGGCCGGGCAGCCGACGGCCAAGCGGGCGGGCAGGAGGCCAATGGATGAGGAGGAGAAGAGCGGAAATGCGACACCGAACGAAATTGCCGCTTCTCCGCGCCCCGTCGCTCTCGTTTCGTCTTCGGCGCAATCGAGAAGATGGAAGTGCGAAGATGAGGAGCCGCCGGGAAGATGGGCGGCCGGGGATGAGGATGAGGGATGCTCAGGTGGCTTCCTTTCTTCGTTTAGGGAGGGTGCCCTTCTCTTCGCTTGCCCGGCATTCTTCCCTAACCTTCTGTAATGAATGCCTAATCGAATGCTCGTTGCTTTTCGAAGAAGGCGGGGAATGTCGCCGGCCGGGCCGATTTCACCTGTTCGCCGTGATTTCGATTTGTGCACGTGTTGTCTGCGTTTCGAAACCAACAAACGAGCAAGCGAACTGACGATAGGAATGCTCGGTTGATCTTTCCGTTCATCTTGTCGCTGTCATCCTCTTCACTTCCCGCGGCATACGATAACCCCGCTCTTCTCCCCGCCGTCTCTCCGCACAAACGAGCGAAGCAAACGGAGAAAATCCACTTACCCCCGCCTCTTCTCTCTCGTCCAAGCGGCCAATTCGAAGACGCGACCGCGAAGAAGAAGCGAGCGAGCGGCGGGGAGGGGAAGGGCGGAGTCAAGACGACTCTAGACTCTTCGGGCGGCCGGCCGACTGGTTGGCGGCCGAAAGAAGCGGTCGAGTGGAGAAGACGGTCGGTCGCTCGGCCAGGATTCACGTACCAGTCGGCCACTTGCGGAGATTCGACTTTCGGACACGCCTTTCCGCTTTTAAGCCGCCGATGCGGTCGGAGCGACGGGGATCGAGGGGGTACGATAGCTGGGTGGAATCTCTTCCTAAATGCTGAGTTCTGGGATCGATTCAGTTGTCTTATGTTGACGTGCTTGTTTTTTCGCTCATTTCTGCTCTGAAGTTCGCTCTTTGACGCCTCGAATCGTCCAGGTGCTTTCCCCTGCTCATTTTTCACTCGTTTACGTCATCCACCTTCCGTCGCGTAATTCCATTGGACTTTGTTGCTTCTCTTCTTAAATGCCTCCATCCACATTGCTTCAAAGAATTTTTCCGTCTTCTCCTACGAACCTTCCGGATGCCCTCTGCTTTGTGGAGGACGGGGCGGAAGATTCGGGGGCACTCCGGCGGTATGCATTTGGGATTCGATCCACTCACCTCTTCTCTTCGGTGCCGCTCTTCGCCGGCCGAATGAAAGATTTCTCGTCGACTTTTGCATCTCCAATGAGCGCCGCCCGCGAGTGATGAACCGGCCGGCCGGAGGCGGAGAGCCGCCGGTCGGCCGGTCGGGCCAACGGTCGGGATTCTTCCTCCCGTCGGTCGGTTGGGTTCGCTTCGCAAATTACTTCCCGTCATCATCTTTTGTTTGATGAGAAGATGGCCGCCGCCCGCGGGAGGAGTCGACGGACAGGACGCTTCTTTGTCCCGTGCGGGCATTTTTACGACCAAAAGAGCGGCCGAAGAAGGGCGGAGAGCGGAGATTACTTCCGAATATTCGATGCGCACCGCCCGCCCGTGCCGAATTGTTCGTCCGTCGCGCAATCCACAATCCAATATCATAATTGGGGGCGGGCGAATCCCGACGGAACGACTTTCGAATGCACGCGACTCCTCCGCCGCTGCCCGGCCGGTGGTCTTGAACCAAACGAACGGCAGACAGCCAGCGGGCGGCGGCAGCGAATATTGACGATGAGACAAGTCGCCTCCCACTCGTTCGTTCGCTCGTCCGGATTGTCTGCGAAGGAGGAAGACGTGACAATTTGCGTCGGCTCGCTCCAGCTTGCGGACACGACCGAACGAGGCGGCGAGTGGATGGATTGACTGCGGGCGACAAGCCGACCGGCCCGGCGGAGGAGTCGGGAAGAGCGAGGTGAAGTGCGCCTTGTTTCTTCGAGCTTGTTCGTGGATCTTGAAGTGAGGACACCCGCCGGATTGGTAGAAGAGTCTTATTAGATGTCGATTGCGGGAACGCCACGTGCAGTTCCTTTTTGTCGTGATCCCTTTGAGTACCTGCTCGCGCCGTGCTCTCACCAACCTCTAATCACTTCGTTATTCTTCCAGCTCCTCTGTTCGACGCCTCAATCGGAAACTTCATTGACTTCGCCGCCCACTTGTTGACCGCTTCTTCTCGCACGAATCCGAAGCCATGAGCATCAACGGCGAATTCCTGCGGCGAGTCGAAATTCGTTTGGACGCCGCGAATCCGCCGGGGAACGAGCCGGCGGAACGCAACGAAAAGCAACTCGAAGAAGCGGACGGAGAGCAACGAAGGACGTCGCTGTGGTCGACCGATCGGATCGAGGCGGACGTGATCGTCGGCTGGTGCGAGAAGGTGAGTCCGTTTCTTTCCGATGAATTGTTTGGGTTAATCGGGGATTGGTGGAATTTCTGGCGGGTTTTTGATCCACCTTGTCGTGCTTTCTGATTGCCGCGAACGGGGAAGTCAGTAGAAGCATTTGAGCTGGGGAGTGTACCCTAGTTGTCGTTGAATCAATGGTCACAACATTCCAGTTCTTCGCACTCATCCGCCCATTTGCTTGTTGCTCTTCTTCGTCTGACTAATCCGCCGGTCCTTGAACTCAAACGACTTCCGCTTTCTTCTCCGCCGTATTGCCGCCCGCTCGGCCACGAACAAATGCGAGCGGGAATCCCCGCCGTGTTTGTTCGAACGAGCAAACACGACGGTTGCGCGTGTCGCTCCAATTAATGACCGCCGCTCCCGCTCGGCCGCTCCCGCCGCTTGAAGCGAAAGAAAGAAGTGACTTTCCGCTTGTTGCTTCCCGCTCGCTTCCGTTCGTCCCGTTCGTCCCGCCGACTACTCGCTCGTGTCCACTCACTTGTTTTCATAATGCGGGCGCCTCCTTGAGGACGCGCACCTGCCGTTCGTTTGGCGCGGCGCCCCGCCGCTCGTCTCCGCACTTCCTTCCGCCCGCTCCTTCCTTCCTTTTGCGGCCGTTCACCTGCGGATCCACGCGCCGCTCGCTCGGCCGCAAAGGTCAAGACGGTTCGAATTTTATGAGCAGCTCGTCATTCGGTTGGGACGGACGAGCAAGGACGAGAGTTGCCGCTTCGCATTGAACAGAAGGTGGATCGAAGGAACGAAGGCACTCGCTCATTGTTCAACGCCTGGCGGCATTCCGATCGATCCTGACGGTCAGATCGCTTTGTCCTCGATTTTGCCTGTTTGATTGACACGCACCGTTGCATCCACAAAAGGCGAGTGTTCGCACGCCCGTCAATCCACAAACAAACAAGCGAGCGGAACAAAGTGGTCGTTTGAACAAAACAAGTGACTTTGCCCCCTTCCGGTCATCCGCCCGCCTGCTCGGGCGATCGTAAGCCGCGCGGGAAAGAGTGGAGGAATCGAGGCGTCAAGCGCGTGTCCATTCTTTCCGCTCGTCCGTGTTGTTGCGCGATCCCCGCTGAAGAGCGAGCGAGCGGACGAGGCGGGAGGTGGCGGACCGCGGGGATTTCCGGTCAGCAGTCGAGTGGCGACGAGCGGACGGAACGCACTCGAATTCATGACTCGTGGCACTCATTAGATTCCGGCGAGCGAACAGCATGAGATCAGGGCAGGAATGTTTGGAAACACATGGGAAAGGATGGAGAATGGGCACTTGAACGGAAGAATGCGGGCGAGCAGAGCATCCAACAGCATCAGCAAGAAGAGCAACCGACTCTCGCTCGGAATCCATGCGCAATCTTTGACTTCAATTCGCATTCAACCATCTTCCTTCTTCTCGCGCATCTCGCCGACCAATTAGCGGCGAATGCCGGCGGCGAGTCGCTTCTTCTCGCGCGCCCGCCGGCGGCTATTGGTCGTGATAATCCGCGAGCGGAGGGGGAGCGAGCAGAAGAGCGAAGAGAAGAGGAGCGCACTCCCGCTGCTTCTGCCGGCTCTCGGCCGTAATTACGCCGTCCAACGGATGTCGTTGGTCATCCCTCCGCTTCTTCGGCCGGCCGGAAACGACGATGAGGTCTTCTTCTTCTCGTTTATTGTCCCTCCCGCTTCTTCTTGCGGTCTTTATGGTCGCTTCTTCCTTCCGCCGCCCGGCCGACCGCTCGCCCGGATGTCGGTGATGAACGGGCGGGAAGATGCCGCCGGGGCGGAAGTGCGGCGATTCTACCGGCCGCGCCGCTCGGCAGCCCGCTTGCCTCCGGGCGGCACGTCCGGCCGGTCGGCCCAGCGAGGACGAGCGGAAAATTGACGAAGATTCACCTTCGCTCTTCGCCGAAAGGAAAGCGAAAAGGGGCATCTTTTTTGAAGTTTGAGGAAAGGCGGGGGACCAGCGGCTTGCTTCCGAAAAAACAAACTTCTGTTCGTTCCACTCATTCCTTTGATCAATCGATCGACCGGAACTACCGCAAGCAACCAACTCGTCCCGTTCCGCCTGATGCCGCCTCACGAAACAAAGCGGAATTCAAATCCACGACCTAATTGAATTAATTGCGAACAAGCGGAGAGTGGCGCGAAGAATCGCCGGAAATCCGTCGGGACTTCGGGGCAAA
The DNA here is from genome assembly GCA_024699865.1 of Aphelenchoides fujianensis. Taxonomy (NCBI): domain Eukaryota; kingdom Metazoa; phylum Nematoda; class Chromadorea; order Rhabditida; family Aphelenchoididae; genus Aphelenchoides; species Aphelenchoides fujianensis. The sequence goes on along the minus strand of JAMPIO010000055.1, from coordinate 336,044 downwards.
CGCCCGCCCGCGTTCTTCCTGTCGATTTGAACGAGCGGCGACGATTTTTTCGCTGGAGGTCATCCGGCCGCCCCGCCCGCCTCCGCCAATCGGCCGCCCACCTGTTGGCCGTTCGCTTCTCGGATGGTCGTGAAATGAGCGGGATGCGCAATGGGCGAGCGATGAGAGCGATGATGAGCGAATTGATGACCACGCGCGATCCTTTCGGCTTTGTGACCTCGTTTTAAAGCGGCGGCCCGATTGTTTTGATTGCTTTTGCAAATGGATGGCCTATAGTTTGAGTTCAAGAGGTGTGTGGATTTTTGCGGGTTTCACAGACCGCCGCTGTGGGTTCACGCGCGGATCATGTCGTTGCATCTGTCCTCCTTGCAATCTCCTCACCGCTTCCGTTCCGGTCTTTCCCGTCGTTCGATTGGCCGCCTGCTTGCGGACTTCCACCGGAGGATTGCGCACGAAAGAGCCGCCGCTTTCCGCATAGCAAATGCCGCCGAGTCCTCAAAGGCGTCCCGCAGTCGATTGCCCGATTACCCGATCGAATTATTCCGACTGCACGTGTTTCCTCTTGTTCTTTTCGGTTGTTCATTGCCGCCGTTTGGCTTTGATTTGAAGCCGCTCGCTTGCCGCCGGGCACCATCCGTACGGCCACCTGCGCGCTTCTTTTCCGAATCCACGAGCCCGCCCACTCATCGCCCTTACTCGATCCTTCGTTTCTTGGGGACATCTCCGTTTGACAGCGGCAGGAGGAGCAAGTGGGCGGTGTGTTCACTTCTTTTCCTCGCAGTTTACGGTCGCTTCCATGAGTCAACAGAAGACTTCACTCGCTTCGGAAAACCGTGTGTTTCGAACAGACGACTCGATTTCGAGCGGCTCACTTCTCCTGTTGTGTTTGTTTTGCACGTGTCCGTGCGGCGGTCGCGCGTTTTAATTGGAAACACGACGCCGCTGACCGCTCGCTCGTCCGCGCGCTCGCCGCCGCCTCCTTTCGCGCGGGTCTTCCGCGTGCAGCTTACCGTAATCCTCTAGGGACCGCTCTTGTGTTGCTGTTTGAAAAAAGCGCAGATTTTTCGTTGTTGGGTTCAAGAGTTGAATAGAGAAATGGAAGCTAATTTACAGCCTTCTTAACAGACAGCTTGATAGCGAATCATTGAAACAACTCCAGAGATCCCGCATTGCTCGTGTTTTCGCACTCCTCCTCCCCTCTCAGCAGCGGTCATTCGCGTTCAATCCGTTCGCTCGCTCGTTCGGTCGGATGTTGTGTTCGGAGGTCAATAATCCACCGGTCAATCCACCGGCCGGCCGGTCGCTCGGCTGCTCGTAATCCGCGCGCAATTGCCCGTCCGCTTGCCAACGCGATGAGGAGTTAATTACACGCCTCTCCCTGCCCTCCTGCACGTTCGCTTCCCTCCCGACCGGATTGATCGTCTTGAGTTGGACAAGCGGCGGAACATGTGTTTTAAGCGATAATCTCCGGAAGGTCATCGGGGGCAATCGTTTGGATGCGAGGGAAAGTGGGGAGATCCGGCGATGCGGCGGTTGCGATGGGGGTCAGGAAAGCAAACAATAAGAACCCAGTTGATCAGCGGTGATTGCTCAATGCAACATCCAAATCGCACATACATTCGTTTCACCTTCAACGTTCTGATTCCACCGGCAGCTGGCTGCTCGTTACGCACTTGGCGCGTTCGGTTGCCGCAAGCAACAGTTCGATGCCATAGGAACACCGAGCGAAAGGCATCATTAGCGAATGGGAGTGCATGCGGCTTCTCCGGCCGCTTCTTTTCGATTAGAAACCCCGAGGATTTCCACCGGCTTCATTTCCCGCGCTCGCCCGCCCGCCCGCCGGCTTCTCATCAACAATCCGCGCAAATTGGAAGGTGCGCGCGGGGAGCGGATCAAAGCGCACGCGCGGCCAAATGAGGACCCCAGCGATGGGATGAGCCGCCCGGAGTGATCCCCAGAGTAATGAAACGAACGAAGGCAGGCGATGGGACGAGCTGTAGTCTGCTGGTCACTTTCCTTTGCTGCTACACGTTTTGATGCACGGCGAGTGATTTCTTGAAGTAAATTGCTCAATTTCTTATCTTTGGTCGTTCTTTAACAGCAAGCAATCGTTCGTCTGTTAACTTACGGGCTTTAGGGAGAAGTTAAAGCAGCGAGATTCGTAAAACTCTTGGCCTTTCCACGCGGCGCACATCTCGTGGCTCATTTCTTTCCGTCCGGCCGCTACAAACCGCAAACTTTCGCGGATTCCTGCCAACCCGCTTGCCGTGCTGCACTCCGCTCATCGATCCCCCGCGGTTTGTACTCAAAGAAAGAAGTTTTCCATGGATACGCCCGGCAAGCGCGTCGAAGTGCGCGGTTTGGAGTCGGCCGATTGACCGCCGAGTGATCACTTTCGAGACGAAATGTTTTTAGTTTGATTCCGCTTTGTATTCGCTGGAATTCGGCTGGTGGACGCGGGAAGCTACCGTCCACGCATTAGAAAGAAGTGATCCACGCGCACGTGGCCTCAGACTTCGTCTTTTCTCACCAACAGACGACTACGGTCATCTCTGGAATGAAAGCTTGGGGATTCCCGTGGAGCGGATGGATTCTTCTCATTTCTGTTCCATTAGCATCAATATAAATCGTTAGTCCCCGGCTTCTGGCCGATCATCCCCTTCGATTAGCCGGCCGGGCGCCCGACTGCTCATCTTCTTAATTTTTGCACTTCGTTAATGAATTTTGTAACTCGCTTGCTGCTGGGCGGACTTCGACCTCCGCATTCCACCTCGTTGTTTCTTTCTGTTCCACTCGCTCGCTTACTTGCTTCCCTGCACTTGCTCGTGATCTTCCCTCCCAAAATAAATCGCTCGCTCGGCTGGTCGATCAGTCGGTCGGTCGGTGGGGAGTTCGAAACGGGGCGAGCGAGACGAACCGAGGGGCGAATGGAAGAAGACTTCCGACTTCCTTGCCGGCGGGCCTCAAGCGGCATTGTTTCCATGAGACGCTCCCGCTTATCACCGCCGCTAATCGGCCGGCAATCGGCGGAAAGCGAAAGGAAGACGAGCAGAAAAAACGGCTGCTCGGCGGGCGGTCGGCCGCGGAAAGCGGGCAGACGTTCCGCTCGTCTTCCTTTCGGTGCGTTTCGTTGAAAACTGAACGGTTCGTCAGGTTGACCGCTCCTCTTCCTCCTCTTTCGTCTTGCGGGATTGACACTTGCATTCGGGAGGGAGTCGTTTGCTCTTTTGATTGCTCCGATTCTTCTGCTTGCTTCTGATTGCTTCTTGATTGCGGGAACTCATCAATTACGAGGCTTCTATTTTATTTACGACTTCTCCCTTTCGTTTGCTCCGAGCACTCATTCGTTTCGTTTGCAGGACGGAATCAACGACTCAAACGCTCTTCTGCTCCTGAATTTGATTCGCCCGCACGAGGACGTCGCAGCGAACGTTCAGATCCGGCGACTCGGCAGTACAGTACGTTTCTTCATTGAGTTAAACAAAGAATACTGCTTATTGGGGGCGGAGAGTACGAGTTTGTGAGTTTGGATGCACCCAAGCAACTCCAAACAATCGGCTGCACTTCAAAGCCGAACCCAAAGATCGCACCCAACGCCCATCTCCAGCCGGTCGTCTCCAAGCGGCCAAAAAAAAGCCCGCAGACTGCGGAGAAACCGAATGACCTCGCAGTTCGTCCCCGCACTCCACCTCGCGCTTCCGTTGTCCCGCGCCCCGTTGACCCAAATGTCCGCGCGCTCCCGCCCGCCTTTTCGAAGATCCCCGACGGCCGGCGGGCTTTCGGTCCAAAAGAAGACGGTCGAGGGATCCGCGCACAAACCGCTGGATCGACGGACAAAACGCGAGAAGATTTCCGGTCGGAACAATGCGGGCGGGCGGCCGACCGAACGAGTGGGTGGGCGGTGGGCGATCGGAGTGCATCGGGCTTCGGCGCTTTGTTCTTCGCATTTGGGTAGAAGCATCCGCTCCGGTCGAAGCTTTTGGGTCCTTTGGAGCTGCGAGCGGAAGGCGTTTCAACAGCGAGGCGAGGGATGGGCAGGCACAGAAGGCTCATGGACCCCGTAATGAATTTCCATTCGAATCTAACCGCTACAAATCGTGCCATTCGACCAGTCGCTCAAGCCCCCATTCATTCTTCGTTTGTTGCAGGTCTACCTCCAAACCTCGCGCTCGATCGCGGCGAACGAGCAGCTCGTTGCCGACCGCCTCGTCGACTTCGGCGCCCTTGATTTGGACGCGCTCGCGGACGAGACCGACGAGCTCCAGGTAGAAATCGCCAAGTCGTCGCTCGAGAAGTGAGTTCGGGGATTGGACGGGAGATGTGTGCTGGGTTGTGCGGTGTTGCGGTTGTGTGCCAGTGTTCTTCCAGTCCGTCTTTTGTTATTGCTGTGGTCAGCAGTTCCTCAGTTCTTTCTCAATTTCCTCAAACGAGCAGAGAAGCAGCGGATGGCCTCTTTGATCTCGCCGTTCACTCCGTTTCCTTCCTTTTCCGAGTGTTCAAGTGCGCGACCGGATGAACGAACGAGTGAGTGCTCGCTTTCCGCGCCGCCCGCCCGCTGCACTCACTCGATTCGCGCAAATTAGTTTGATTTGAAGCGACGAGCACCGAAAGCAGAAACGAGTGGAAAAGCCGGGGATTATCGCTTGGACACGCCCGCCGCTCCCGCCTTCTTTTCGTGTCGAATTTCGAAATCGGGGTGCTCTTCGATGTTTGCGGCTTCCGCTTTGTGTTTGGGCGGGAGGATTCGCGTGTATTTCGAACCCGAACGGATCAGCCGGTCGCTTCGATCGAGATCGAATAATCCCGTTCGATTCGTCTGCCCCTTGAATTGTCATCACAAAGCACGAGGGGAGGTTGTTGTCCAGGTGCGGTCTCAAATCACAAGACGGCAGCCGCTGGCTGTAACGAAATCCAGTGACGACGTGCTTTGTGAGGTCGCCTGTCAATCGACATGTCAGACATCGGCAGACCGAAAGTTTCTTCGATCCTCCATCTGTGTTCGGGAAGTTCCGATTGCGCAAACATTGACTCATCCAACAGTTCGGCAGCTCGGGCAGGTTATCACTTAAAAGGCACTTTCTGCAATTCTGGACCACCGAGTGGCACGTTTCAAAAACGAGATTTCGGTTTTGTTTTTAATAGATGCTCTGGATTGTGCTGAATCTAAAAATGCCCGTATGAAAGCCTGCAAGTGGCTTTTTTGCCGCCTTACAGACCTTTGAACCCGAAAGGTCCGGATTTTGCCCCATCGGGTCCAAGAGGCTGTAGTGTCGTTGTAACGAGGTTTCAGAATGCGTGATTGTGATCTTCTTGTAGCTCTTGATCACAGCTTTCGAACGGTGTAATGTACCGGCCGGCTACAATGCCATCGAAAAAAGTTGTGTTCAAGGGCGACAGAAGTTCGTTTCCGCGAAATTCGCATTTTTTGCGTTCAAGGCCCTTTTTCTCTTTACTTTTGTACTGAATACGAGGCAACGGTGCCCGACACGTTATTCTACAGATCAAGGCGCGTCTAGCAAGGCGCATCTCGCAACTCAAAGCCGTGGGAACCAGGAGAACGAGCATGTTGAAGGTGGAGGACCAAAATCGACTCAAATTCGAAATTCTTTTCAACTCTAAAACGACGTAGAGAAATACTCGCAAAACTCCTTTTAACATCTAATCAAATCCTTAGCAGCAATTTTCACGTTTATTTGAACTCGATTGCGACGTTTCTGCCGAAATTTGCGCCGCAAGTAGTGCTTGGTGCATTTTTTTGCGTTTTTTTGCTAGACCTGCTTTAACGCTTTTCAAAATAGCATGAATGACTTGTCGACAATTTGTTCATCTAATGCTTACTGCAAATCATCAGTTGGTTGTGCAGCTGCGTCTCACTACGCCGCAAAGTACAGTCGAATGGAGAGCATTTTCACATTTTTAGCTCGGCATTAACATTCTTATGGGCAAACGTGGGCGTAAAACAATCAGAACGGCTGTACAAACACGAAGAAATGAACACCGTGCTGATAAACTTTCCGTCTCTGGTATGTAGGTATAAAGAAGACTGAAAATGCCAGTGCTCAAAGACGATGGTTTTGTCCATTCCTGCGGCCTGATGACTACTGAAACCGATGTCATATTGTTCGCCTTGTTGAGCTTTGTACAACGATGCAGGTTTCGAGTGCATGCCGTAAAAACCGTGCATAAAACCTGAACTTCACCGGATCAGCAAAAAAGGGGATACAATGGGTCGCCACTCAAACCATACGAGCCACTCTGTGGCAGAAATACTTTGTAGGGTTTATCAAGCGCTAGTTTTATCAAACTAAGTATAAGAGATGTGTTTTACGAAGCTCTGGAGAGATTTATGCTAGCAAAATAGCTGTAAAGTACGTTGAGAGATCGTTTTCTGATGCCTGCGCCTGCTATTCGTGACGTTTAGAGCAGTGAAAGTGTAGAGTAAAACAGAACTACAATTTTTGTCCAAAGTTCGGCAGTTGCAAACGCGTCGATAGCACAAGAACAAGCAAAAGCCGAAAAACAGCGCCGATTTTGATCATCTTGACATAAGCCAGTGAAATAATAAAGGTCCGTAAGAATCGTTCACAACCCCGAGTTACAGGGGGGTTTGACAAAAATCGTGACGATTTTGCACAAAATGACAAAATTTGTCCCAGTTTTTGTCAATTTACATTTTTTGTTACGACTTTTGACGCAAAGTGAAAAGTCGTGACGACTTTTGACAAAATGTGCAAAATTGTCACGATTTTTGACAAAAATGTAATATTTTGTCACGAATTCTTACACTCAGTGGAAAATTTTTCGACTTCTCCGAAAATTTTCCACGGGAAAATTCCGAAAAACTTAAAATTATGACGCAAAGACAAAAATCGTCACGATTTTTGACGCAAAATGTGCTACATGACGAATTTTGACGCAACGTCAAGAATCGTCACGACTTTTCACTAAGCGTGATTTTTTGTCACCTACGAAAACAAGAATTGGTAAGTCGGGGTTGTCAGCAATTTCTGCAGACCTTTATTATTTCACTGGCTTATATCAGTGTCGCAATAGACGTCGAGCAGGTCTCAAAAGATGTTTTTATTTTTCAAACATCTATTTGTACGTATTACAATCAAAACAAACGCGATTCCAATGGCTCACTTAAAAGTTTGAAGAAATTTTGATTTTGAGTCGATTTTGATCCTCCACCTTCAACATGATCGTTCTCCTGGTTCCCACGGCTTTAAGCGGCAAGATGCGAATCAAGAGCTCCGCCTTGTTCCGTAGAATGACGTGCTGGTTTCCGTTGCCTCGTAATCAGGGCAAAGTTTTCGAGAAAAACGGCTTCGAACGCAAAAAATAGGAAATTCGAAGAAACGAACTTCTCGCGTCTCATGCCGCAACTTGTTTCAATTACACCGCATCCGGCAAACAGTATACACCATTCGAATCCCCTGATCAAGAGCTACAAGAGGAGCACGATCACGAGTCCTGAAACCTCGTTACAACGACACCACTTCCGATTGAACCCGATGGGGCAAAATTTGGACCTTTCTGGTTCGGAGGCCTGTAACTTGACACTAGAAGCAGTTGCAGTCCTTTAAACGGACATTCTTAGATTCAGCACGATCCAGAGAATCTATTAAGCGCAAAAACCGAGGGGTCGTTTTTGAAACGTGCCAAAGTTTGCACTGGCGTGGTCCAGAATTACAGAAAATGCCTTTTAAAACAAAACGGAAGAGCAAGCGGATGTTCCTCGGCTGTCTGTCGCTCGTTTGCTCCCGCATTCTCGCTGCATCTTCGCCGCTTCCGTTTGTTTCACCGCCGCTCTCCGCCGAAGTCCCGCCCACTTCGTTCCGCCCGCTCCGAGTGCCCCGCCGCCCGCCCGCGCGCAAAAAAGTTGCGCACTCGCCGCCCCAAAGAAGCGAGCGGCGATCGAAAGCGAAACTTTCGAATTTTCGGCGCGTCCGCCACTTTCTGCTGGGAACGCCGTGGAGTGGCGAGTGCGGGCGGGTGATGAGTCAAAAGCGAACGCTGATGAGCGGGGAGCGAAGAGGAGGGCGGGCAAACGAGGAGGAGCAAGGGACCGCCGTCTAGACTGACGGCCATCTGCCTCCTACTTTTCGCCGGTGTTTGCCACGCTCTGGATTGCGCCAGGATTGCGGAAATTGCGGGCGGGCGTTCTTTCTGCTGCATCCAATAGTCACTTTCTTTTCCCGCACGTCCTCGTGCTTTCCTCACCGGAAATGACGGATGGATTGACGGTTTCCTCTTCTGTCCCTTCGTTTTCAGACCGAAAAGCGGACGCCTGTTGAACATCCGTGATTGTTTCGCTTCTTATCGCCCTTTGATAGCAGAGGTACCGTCCAGCTTCTCGCCGTTTACGCTTTTCCTTATTCACTCCCTCCTTTCCGCCTCGAGTCACTCGCTTCTCGACTCCCTTCGACTCCACCGCCACTTCCCGGACTTTCGGTTTCTTTTGCGCAATCCCTCGCCGCTATCCCGTCCACTCGCCGCCAGCCGTTTTCTCCAAATTCGCGCGCGCCGTCGAGCGGAGGTCGGAGGTCAAAAGAGAGCGGCGAAAGAAGTGAAATCCACGGCGAGCGAGCGAGAAGATCGAATCCTTTCGGGCAGGTGGGCATCCTGGAGCCGGCGCACGCCCGGAGCACGCCGGAGGCGGCGAGAAGAGCGGGCGAAAGTGCGGAGCGGCGAGGGCGGCGGCGATCCGTTGACCCAATTGCGCCATCCGCTCCGTTTCCCCTCCGCCCCGCCCGCCCGTCTTCCTCGCGGATTCTACCGAAAAGAAGCGAGTCTTCGGCGGCGGGGATGAAGCGCCCGCTCCGGCGATCCCGCAGCCGCTTTTCGCGCACTCCCGAACAAAAAGCGAGGGCGGGTGTTCGGCGGGGCGTGTGCGAAACGTCATCCCGCCACCTGCTTCCTCTGCCGCTTCTTTTGACTTCCGGCATGTCATTGACGATGCGGTGAGTCAAAGCGGAAGGCCACACAACAAACCGCGAGCAACACGAGAAAGAACATGGACAGAAGAACTAGAAGTGGGCAAGGCAAAGCGAGCTGGAGAGCGATAAAAAGCAATCTGCAGGCGCCAATCCTTGAGCTCTTCTTCTCGGTATCTCGAGTGATTTATGAGCCCCTGCTGCTTCCGTTCGTTACACCCCGATCCGAGCATCCAGCAGGAGTCCCTGCCCATCTTCTCCCGCCATTCGCCCGCCGTTTCCCATCGATCTCCCGGACGCTTCTCGTGGATCCCGCTCCCGCTCGCCCGCTCGTTCACCTGATCGCCGCATCCGCCCGCCCGCCCGTCTTATCAGCAGCCGAGCGGCCGTCCGGCAGACGGCGAGCGCGGGAGAAGCGGCGGGATTCCGGCGGGTTGGAACGAAAGAAGTAGTCTTCGCTTTCTTCTGTTGTTTTCTTGCGGGCGTTTCACGAGTTGATGATGCACTCTTGGATTCGTTTGAGCTTTTTATTGAACGCTGCGCTCCACGAGATCTTCTGCTGACGATGAGTTCAATGTTTCGGTTGTCCTTTGCGTCTCTTTCGTTTATGCTCTGGCCCTTTCTCCGGCTCGCATCCCACCTTCAAACTCCCCGCATTGCTCAATTTGATGCGAACAATCGAAAGTGGGTCGTCCGTTTCCATTCAACTCGGAAGCGAAAAGAAAGTGAATTCTCTCCCCGCTCGCGAATGGTCACTCGTTTTACTTTCGCCTAATTACCGTTGAGTTTCGACCGTTGAATTGACTCCTTCGATTGACGAACGGAGTGTTGCGTCGTTCCGCACGGGGATTTCGGCGGGCGGGCGGGAGGAAAATCGGCAACGGCGGCGGCGATCCGCTGGTTGCGGAGAGAACATCCGCCGGACGGACGGGCGGGCGGCGCGGGAATCTCCGCCCGACTTTCTCCTCCGCCTTCCTCCAGCACACCTTGACCGCTCCCGTCCGCCCCGCTCTCTTCTCTTCAGGAAGACGGACGGCAGTCGATGATTTCGATCTTTCGTTCAGTTTTTTCTCCCGAATGCCGTCGGCGTCGGTGCGCGCGGATCGCCGAAAGTTTGCGCCACTTTCGCTTTCTTTTTCGGGATGGCGGAGTGCATTTCACTTTCTTTCTTCCCTGCCCTCCGGATGCACTCGCCGCTCTTCTCCTTGGTTCGCCCGAATTGTTTGCTGAAGCTCGAAAGTGGCGAACTGCTCGGTCGGCAGGTTGAGTAGCCGGCGAGTGGGTTGCGCGTTCGAGAGCTTCGAACAAGCAGAAGACGAGTTGGAATTGGGGCATCCGCAGAGCTTTCCGTCAGTTGCTTTGTTTCTCCTTTCTCTCGTGATCAAGTAGACTTTCATAGTCGTCCAACTGTTCGCCGTGTTCTCCATGCGCAGTCCTTTAGTGCATCTCTTCATTAACCCGTGCGGTTGCAGCGAGAACGGCTCGTCGTCGATCTTCCCGCCGTCTTCGGTCCACTCGCCCCAGCCGGTCGCCAACGAGGACGATCGCCGAGAAGCGGACGAAGAGGAGAGCGGCGGAGAAGACGGAGCGGAGAGCAAAACTTGGGTCCCCGCCGGCGGCAACTCGCGCCTCCGTTCACGTCGCGCCCATCGGCAGACGGCGCGCCTCTTCGATCGACGACCGCCGCGCCGCAAGTTTCGCCCGACGTCCGCAAGTGCCGCGCCGCTCCCGCCGGTGGATTCGGCCGAGAAACGCCGCGAATTCGGCCGCCTGCACGCCGCCCTCCAAATCCAACAGTCGCGACGGTTCGGCGCCTTTCTGCTCTCGAATTTGATCGAAGCGAACGGCGACGAAGCGGAGCAAGACGCCGACAGCGGTGCTGAAGAGGACGAGGAGCCGGAGCAGCCGGACGAGCCGAAAGTCGAGGAGCAGCAAGACCCGCTCCAGTTCCCGCACAAGTGCCCCACGTGCGGCAAGCGATTCACTTCGGCGAGGTTCGTCCTCCAATCGATCGATTCGATTGATTCATTCCATTGATTGCAGCGGCCTGAAACAACACTCCCACATCCACTGCAGCGACAAACCGTTCCGCTGCAACGTGTGCAACAAGGCCTACACGCAGTTCTCGAATTTGTGTCGACATCGGAAGATCCATTCGGTTCGTCCAACTGAAGCCTTGCGGAGTTCAACCCACTCGCTGTTGCAGGAATCCATCGGATGCTCGTTTTGTAGCCGCCAGTTCGCTTCCCGCCTAGCTCTTCAGAAACATCGACCCAACTGCCAGGCGCAACAAATGGCTTCAACGATCTACAAGCCGCTGCTGGACCAGCTGAACGAAAGTGCGGCGAACGGAGCCGTCGGCCCGCCCAACGGACTTCCGCCCGTCTCTTCGGCCGCCCTCATGCAGGCGATGCAGCCGCAAAATGCGGCGCTGTTCCACCACTTCGCGCCGCCGCACAATTGGCCCCAGCTGCTCCAAATGGTGGCCCAACGCTCGCAGTTCGGCGCCACGGCGATGACCGCCTCTGGAGGCGGCGGAGGCGCCGCAGCGAACGGCGCGGGCGGCATCTTCGGCCTCCAATCGCCCGCGTTGTTCGCCGCAACCGCCGCCTCGACCGCCGCCGCAGCGACGCCGTTCGACATGCGAGCGGACGGGATCGGAACCTCGCAGACGGCCGACTTCCTGGCCGCCTGTCGCGGCGGCCTGCCGTTGAGCGGCGCCCGAACGAGCGCCACCGTCACGTCTTCGTCCTCGTCGACCGGCAACGCGGCCATCTCGCCCGATTGCACCGACCAGTCGCCGCGGTCGTCCACGTGAGTGCGGGGGATCTTGAGGAGCGGTGGGGTTTGAATCGAACGTGAAAGCATCAACACACGCTTTGATTCAACTATTTGTTCATTCGGTTTTAATGTCATGAATCAATCTTCTAAACTTCGTCAACAGTGCGAAGCCCCACCTCATTCCTTCGGTTCCAGGGAAGCCCAAACTCCCCCGCCGCCGTCCCACCGCAAGTCCTCGGCCTCCGTCTTCTCGGCGGAGTCGCTGCTCACGAACGGCGGCCAGCGGAAAACGTCTGTCATCTACAAGACCTCCCAACTGCTGGTGGACACCGACGAGCACGTGCGCATGGAGGAGGGCGACCACGTGGACGTGTGCACCGACTCGGAGACCGCCGACGACGAGCCGCTCCAAATGGGCGACTCTGCGACGTCGCCGCCGCCTCCGCGTCCCCGCCGGCGCTCCTCGTCGCCCGCTTCGCTCGTCCACCGACCGCAACCGCGACGAGTTCGCTCGTTCGACGATGACGGCGAGGAGCACACGGGCGGCGGCCTGCTCGAAGTGCGCCGCCCCGAGCCACACGTGGAGCAGCCGGCGGTTTCCGCCGCATCGTCTGCAGCGGCGGCGTTCGCTGCGGCCGCTGCTTTCGGCGACTTGGGCTCGCTGATGACTCCGTTCAACTCCACCGCGTTCTTCTCGATGCTCCAGCAACAGCAGCAACGAGCGATGATGCACGGAGCGGCGGCCTTCCCGCCCACGCCCGCCGGCTACCACCCGTTCCTCTCGGCTGCCGCCCTGCACGCGCACGCCGCCGCGCAGGCCGCCGCCAGCGGGCATTCGAACGGAACGAACGGGAGCTTCCTGGCCGCCGCATTGGCGCCGCAGCACGGACATCCCGCTCAATCCAACGGCCTCTTCCGCCCGTCCGTCCTTCACTCGACGCCCGCGATCCCGACGGCGTCGCCCCGCGCGGCCGACTCGCTCGCCGCCGCCAAATCGAAGCCGCACGGCCGCTCGGCGTTGGCGACGTTGGCGGCCGCCGGCGGAGCGAAGGGAGGCGCCTCCGCGAAGCCCCTCGTCGCCTCCATTCCGTCGGCGAATGTGGGCGGCCCGACGCGCAACAAGGAGCGCTACACGTGCCGCTTCTGCCAGAAGATGTTCCCCCGATCAGCCAACCTGACGCGCCATTTGGTTCGTTTCCTCTCATTGACTTCGTTGATTAACGAACGGCAATTGCAGCGAACGCACACCGGCGAGCAACCCTACAAGGCGAGTGATCATCCGTTGATTCAATCAACTAATCATTCTTGTTTCAGTGCAACTACTGCGATCGCTCCTTCTCCATCAGCTCCAACCTGCAGCGACACGTGCGCAACATCCACAACAAGGAGAAGCCCTTCAAGTGCACCGAATGTGATCGTTGCTTCGGCCAGCAGACGAACCTGGACCGCCACCTGCAGAAGCACCGGCAGATGCAAGAGGAGAAGGCGGTCGCCGACTCCACCACCGGCACGCACCCGCCGTCCAGCGGGAGCAGTGGGGACGGGGCGCGTTCTCGATGTCCGCTTTGTTCCGGCCGAACATGTAGACTTAAATTGGATTGGTTGACTGTTTCGTGTAGTTTGGTCTTGCTTTCGTTTGTGCAATTGATTGTGTTGTCCTTTGGCCTTCGATCACATTCTTCTACTTATTGTTTGTTCACCTCCTTCATTCACGAGCTTCCGCTAATCCACTCAAACGATATTTCCGATCAGTTCAATCGCTTGCCCGTCGTGGCCGAACACCAAATGCAATCAGATCCCATTTGTTGTGATCATAATCAGTCGTTTATTCCACTTATTCGTCCAAATACCCGTCTTCTTGTCATTCCTCTTCGTTCTTGTCGTCCGCGTAGTGTTCATATCGCTTCCCTTCGTTCCGTTCCATCGATCTAACCGACTGTTGAGTACAAAACATTCCGTAGCCCGCCGTTCACTTCGCGGTAGTCGAATAGCTCGTTTGTTGTTAGTGAGTAGTGAGCGCTTTCGCCTGCAGTTTGTACAAATCGTATCCGTTTCGAACCTTCCGTTCGAATCCCATCGATTCTTCTCATTCGTCCGCCCGGTTTGCTTCCATCAGCAACGTTCTTCCTCTCCTCTCCATTGTTCTTCGCTCTTGTCCGCCGTTCCGCGACTCTTGCTTCCGCAATCGACAATAAACAAGGTTCCATCATCCAAGGCGTGGGAAGATCGGGAGCATTCAAATGAAGACCGATGGGAGCAGCAGCGATCAGCTTCCTCATCAAACAAAGGACCCAAGAAGCCGCCCTCAATGCCGTCCATCCCCATCCTTCCGCTTCCTTTGGCTAACAATAATCGATTTATTTCAAACAACAAGAACAAACACAACAATCAACCGAGATTTCCGTTCGCTCTCGACCGTCGACTTACTCGTCCACTTCGATCACGCCGACCGTCTCCTCGCCGAATGCGATGCGGCACGTCGTCTTCGTCGGGTTGTTGTTGAAGTCCTCGAAGGGCTTCAAAGACGGCGACAGCGGGCGGTCGTCCATCTGCAACTCAAGGGGTGAGTGAAGAAGAACGACGGCCGACCACTCACCTCCTCCTCCTTCTCCAAGCAGTAGTCGGGCATGTAGTCGTCGAAGAGGAACGTGCGCAAGAAGTCGACCGGATCGTCCGGCCGCCACAGGCACAGCTGGACGGTCGCCTGCTTGACCAACTGGAAGAAGCGATTAGAATTGGAGGAATCTCGGGGTCGAACTCACGTCCTTGCGCAAATCCGCGTCCATGGCCGCCCGATCGATGGGGCCTACGGTCACGCGGTACATCGCGGAGCGGAAAGCAGCGGAAAAGGAGTGGTTTAATTCAACGGAAGTAGTCGAAACGAAAGAAAAAAATCGATTGGATCGAAAGAAAGGAAGCGACAGGATCGAAATGGAAGGAAGAGCGCGGTGGACGGGAAGGGAAGAAGAGAGCGGAGAAACGACGGCGATGTGCCGCGGCCGCTTTACACCCGCCCGCCCGGCCGATCGACCGGCAGGAAGGCCGGCCGGGCGCTGGCCGACCGACCGCTCCGCCGCCGCCTTCCTAGCGAAAAGAAGGAGCGAGCGGGATGAGCGGAGGGCGGCGAGCGGACGGAAAAGCGGGAAAAAGGCGCAAAGAAATTCGAATCGGCGGCTTCCTCTCGGCGGCGAGGGGCGCCGATTTCGATCGATCGGGTAAAAAAAGGTTCTGTGCTCGAAGCAAACGGATCCGATGTCTGGAAATCAAACGAGTCGTGAATTTGACGATAAACGAACTCAATTGGACTCGCACTCAACCAAAACATGAAAAGAACGCAAGCCGGCGAGCAGAAGGAAGCCCAAACGAGGCGTGAGTCACAGCCGTCTGCCCGCACTCTCTTGTTTCGTCCTCGTCTCTTGCTCGAAATCTCGTGCTGTCACGAATTTGTCAACGGTGACACGCAGAGGACGCGCACACGACCTGCCGCTTACTTTTCGTGCAAATTCCCGCCCGAAATTCGCGTCCTGCTCGTCGTTCGATTCGTTTCGTTGCTCACCGCTCTCGTGCTCGAGTGGTCGGTCCATCGTTCCTGCTCCCGCTTTCGCCTCGGCTTCGTCACGATACTCGCCGCCAACGCCGTCCGATCCGCCGTCTGGACGTCGCTGCTCTTGCTCGTCGTTTCGGTGAAGCTGCAGGCGGCCGCCCAACCCGCAGAACACGTGGACTCCAACGGACACGACCTGTAAGTTCTTTTTTCTTTCTTCTCTTCCGACCGATGACTTTTTTCATGCAATCGGCGGACAACGCGGGCCCCAGCGCAGCTCTTCTTCTCGGGGTTCTTCTGCCCTTCTGTTGCATCACGCTGAGCATTTTTGTGCCCTTAGTGGTTGCCGGGATCTTCTTTTACGTCATGTGAGTCCTCCCTCTCTTTGGCTCCGTTCACCCTCCGCTTCTTGCAGGTACCGCCGCAGCAAGGAGAAGCCGGAGGTGGTCGAGGGCCGCGTGATCGCCGGCGATGACAAGCCCCAGAATTCGAAGGAGTCGCTGGACTCGATCGAAACGACCGAGTCCTCGGAGTTCTCGGCAAAAGTCACCCGTTTGGTCGTCTGACGCCCGTCTTCGTTTCATCGCTTCTGTTGACGCTTCCGTTGCAATAAAGTCATTTGCTTTTGCTCCCGAATGCGTTCAGGTCTTTTTGGACACAAAGCCGCACACACTCGCTCGTGGGATCACCGTCTCTGTGAACGGAGTGCCCCCGAGAGGCTCCGACGTGCAAATGTCGCATTTCAGCCGTAATTTCCGGGAAAACTGGCTGTCAGACCCGCGCACTTTTTGGCCCACGTGTTCTTTCAACTCCGAAGGACTTGTCCAAATGAATTCACGCCGGATTCACCTCTTCAAGTGGCCAACGGCCATTCGAAATTGGTCACGCCCGCGCCGTCCGTTCCGCCAACTGTGCGCAATCACTGCGACCAAATTCTATACGGGGTCACGCTGATTTTTTGTTCACATCTTCGGCAAGAATTTCTGCAACTGCTGCTGACGTTTGGTGGTATCGCCGACCAACCGTTTTAGTGTTATGACGAAATTTGTCGACCCTTCCGCTCGTTGCGAAATTGAACGCTGGAGCTGCCGAAAAGCTGTTTTATCAGCCTGTCGCTGTTGCGGTCGAATTTAGAGGGTTGCTGGAATCGTTTTAAGGGTACCAAGTGGCGGAGAAAGGCAGCAGTAAGCGAGCGGTAGCGACTGGGAACTTCTTTACGAGCCTCCCGCCCAGAGCGAGACGAGCCGTCTACGAATCGAGCGCCCTATCGCCAGCCGCCGATGTCTCGTCCAATTGTTGCCCACACAAGAGCGAAAGGTTTCTGCACGAATGGCGGATTTCTGAACGGTGGAACGCGAGTGCGCGCAGCCGAAACCGCTCACTCCGCTCTGCCGTTTTCGCTGCCGCGGTCGTCAGCAAGCAGGCGGACGAGTGACGATCTCAAACCACTTCAAACGAGTCGAACGAATCGAAATGAGAGCGAGATTTTGTTCTACCTTGCTCCACTTGAATCCGCACAAAGAAGCAACAGGTTTATTTTTAACAACAATTCAACAATCGGGCAACAACAAGTGATCAGTGGAGTTCAGCGCTTCAAACGATCACGAAGCGGTCCGAAGCGAGGTGTCCGATCGAGGCGTCTGCAACAGGAAGGAATTAATTGCAAGGAATAAGTGGAGAAACCCACGATTCGCGTCGTTCGCAATGATCACGGAAGAGCGGAAGTCCAAGCGGGCGATCGCCTCCATCAGCTGGCGGAAGGAGAGGCCGCGGGTGATCGCCCTGTCGAGACGACGCGCCTCCTCGCCGTCCTCCTTCTCGAACACCAAAAAGTGCCCGTCGAGGTCCGAGAGGGGGAAGAGCCGCGTGTGGGCGGGCAGCGCGAGCGGCGCCGTCCAGCCGCGCGTCTCCAAACGGAGAATGAGCAGGCGGCAGGCGGCCGACGCGTTCCACACGTCCACCGGCAGCTTGCCGACTTCGCCGTTGCACTGAAGACGGGGGATTGGATGAGGAGAAGCGGAGGACTCACGTCTTTGTAGTCGTAGTAGAGGAACTGCGCCTGCTTGATCAGAGCCGCCATCGAGCGGTTGGCCTTCGACTCGTGCGGTCGGGCGGCCGGTTGGACAGCCAGCGAGTCGGGTGGGGCGAGCAGTCCGGCCGGCGGTTCGACGGGCGGTTGGACGGCGGCTTCCGGACGGTTGGAAGGCGGCGAGAGCGGCCGCTCGTTCGCGTTTGTGCCCACTTGCTGGCGGACGAGCGGCCAGGTGGGCGGGCGGCCCAACGCGCGGCGCAAACGGCGGCGGCGGACCGCGGCCGAGCGGCGGGCGCGCAGGCGGCGGCTGCAGCGCGAGTTGTGGTGGACGAAGAACCACAACTGTTTCTGAAATCAACACGAATTGAAGGAAGGAAAGAAGCGAGAAACAAACCAAGACGCGAACGCAATGCGGACGGGTGCGTTGGAGCGCCTCCAGCTGCGCGACGCTCGCTTCCTGCAGCGACGAGTTGGCGAAGGAGCGGGCGGTCGCTTGCGTCTCGACGAGCTTGTGGCCGACGTTGTGGAGCTTCGCGAGTTGTTTCTGCAAGCAAGAGATGGGCGGAGTGGAGGAGAAATGGAGGAGGACGAACCGCGTGGATCTTGAGCGCTTGCGGCTTCCGCGCCTCCGACTTGGGCGACCGCCAGAGACCGTGGACGAGAATCTCGTGTTTGTTCCGCTGCGTGCAGCTGTTCAAGCCGATCCCGCAGACGGAGCACTTCCACGCGTCTCCGCGCGCGTGGCACGCTTCGTGGCGCCGTCGACGGTGGCCGCTGCCGAGATCAACGCCGCACGTGCCGCAGATCTTCTGCAAGTGGGTGAGTGGTCGATTGATGCGGAAAGAGAGAACTCACCGCTTGGATGTTCGGCGGGGCAGCGGCGCGCTCTCCGGCGGCGAGTTGGGCGGGCGGCTCTTGCGCGCCCTCCTCCGCGCGGATCGTTTCGTTCGTCGAAGCCATTCGACTGACAGGAGAAAGCAAGAGAATGGGAGTTCTGGAAACGAAACAATCGATTGGACGAAAGGGTTGAACACAGAAACACGACCGCAGCGATAAACAAGTGGACAATTCGGACATTGCAATGCAATGAATTTCTGTTGGCATCTCGACGAGATTGCAAACGACTCGAGTGTACTTGATTGAGTGTGGGCGGTAAGCAACAAACGTGAGCAGAAAGAAGTGTGTACAACCCGCCCGCCAACCGTATGGTTCGCTTCGATCGGCAGACCATCGAGAAAACTTCTCACCTGACGCGTTCGGCCGCCGAAAAAGCAGACGAGCGGGCTGTTCGGAAGGCCGCCCACCCCTCCCGTCCGACTCCGACTGTTTACAACGCGCGTTGTGCAGACAACGGCGGCCGCTTTCGTGAGAAAAGCGGCGATTAGAAGCCGGCGAGCCTACCGTACTCTCATCTTTCGCTCCCCGATTGTTTCGAAAGTGCGCGCTCATGATCGAGACAAAGAAATTTATGTTTTGATCGGAATGCGGAGATCAAATCAAAAAAAGACAAGACCCGACCGCCGCCCTCAACACTCGGCTTCGCTCGGCAGTGGACGAGGAGACGCGCGGAGATGGTCGTGAGTGCCCGCTTGACCGCTGCCCCTGCTCGCCGTCCGCCGACCGGCCCGTTTTTTGCGCCGATCCCTACGGCGCCTGTTCGATGGGGAGAGTTCTCGCCCGCGTTGCCCGCTATTGGTTTGGACCATGAGTTTCCGGAAAGTGAGCCGAGCCTGGCGCAAAAGTACTCGACCGGAGGGCGGCTGCATGAACGGAATTCCCCGCTTGCTGCTCGAGCAGACTTCCCCGAGTTCACGTCAGTTTGGCGACTTTTCTGAGAAAACTTTGGTCGAAAACCTTCTCATGGTGCCTGGCAAACATCTTCAAGCGCAAACACCGAGTTTAAAGCGATGACTGTTGAAGAAACCTGCAAAAAGGGCGATCCGTCTGCGGAAATCGGCCGTTGGCATTCCGCTCCACGCGGCCGAGTACTTTTGCGCCAGGCTCGGCTTAATTTCCGGAAAATTTTGCCCCAAACCAATAACCGGCCGCCGTCCACCCGCGGCCCCACAACTCCCGCTCGGCGGCCTCGCCGTGCGCGGACACTCCAATGGCCGATAAGTAACTGCCGCTTTCCACTCGTTTCCACCCCCGCTTGCAAGTGAAGTGCTCGCAGATTGCAGCTGGCAGAGATCAAGCAAAAGAAATCGATGAGTGATTGTGCGGCGGTAATTAGTGCACGGTCCTCAACGCCCCAGGCAGCTGGAGGCGATCCAAAACATTCCGCCCGCCCTGCAGCATTGCCGCGTTTGATCCGTGCGGATCTTCGGCTTTCGAAAGGCGAATTCAAAAGAAATCAAGAGGCAAACGGTCACGAGTCAAAAGTGGGATGCGAAGAAAGCGGGCGAACGAGAAGACTCAACGCGCGGGCAGATGGCGACCGGCCCGTGCGCGTTCGGCTGCCCGACTGGTCGGTTTCTCGCCCGGCCGCCGATTTGCTGCCGCGCCCGTCTGCCCGCCTGCTCGACCTTTCGCTTGCTGGCTGGCTCCCCGCGACCCGCCGTCCCCGCTTTGTTGTTTTCGCGAAGGCGGCGCTCCGTTCAGGCCGCCTTTGTTGGCTGAAGGTTCCCGAAGCTTTTCGTTCGAGCGGGTGATCGAGGGCGAAGACGTTTCTCGGACGGTAGACAGCCAACAAAAACAGCAAGCAGTTGATCAGTGATCAGAAATGCGTGCAGAATGGATTTGACTGGCCCCCGCTCATGAACAAATGGTGGCGTCAAATTTGTTTCGTTTAAACGAGCGCGGAGAACAGATCATCAGATTAGTACTGTGGACGGGTGCCATTGGAAAGAGCTGCTCGGGTGTTGAGGCAACGACCAAAAGAAGAGCGGCCATTGCAAGGCGACTCTTTCCTTCCGCGCCCGCCCAGAGTTCGTTTAAGCGGCTTAGATGCGTTGCAGGCGTCGTAAGGTCGCCGAAAACTTCCACTGCATGCGGGTGCGTGCAAAAGGCCCCGCAAACAGCGAGAAACGAGCGGCGGCGGGAAGACAACAAACGAACGGGCGAGCGGCTGCGAGATAAAACGGCGCGCACGGCCCCGACCTGCCCGCTGCCTCTTTGGAGGCCGCTTTCGTTCGTTCGCCGGTCGGCGGACCGCAAGTCAAAAATGGACGCAACAAACAAGCGGGCAGCAACGCCCCGACGTCTCGGATGCGCGCCGGCGAGCAGTCGAAGTGGAGCGGCGATCAACAACAAAATGACGTGCTCATGGCGCGCCCCCTTGCCGTCAGCCCGAAGCCGTGCGATCGCGAGTGGCTGCCCGCCGCTCGGCCCACTTTTCGCGCCGATCCCCGCGGCGCATGTTCGAGAGATCTCGCCCCGTGCCCGCTCCTCACCGGCCGCGTTCCGCCCGCCGTTCCGCGACTCCCGCTCGACGGCCTCGTCGTCCGCGGGCACACCGACGGCCAACGAGCGGTCGCCGCCGTCCACCCGCTTCTCTTCACCCTCGCAGAAGGCAAAGATCAAGAAAAGAAGGAAAGCGGGTGAGGGATAGAGTTGAGCGTCAGTTGGACGGATTTACGGCGCCGAAGCGATGTTATTTGTGTCCGTTCCTTCGAAGAAATGAGAAGAACGAAATCAAACGGAACGGGGGAGAGTTTCGGACGAGAAGAAAGAATCGAAGAAAAGCGGGAACCAAGTGAATGAACGGAAGGGAGCGGAAAGAACGGGGGGGCCGAGAGAGAAGGCGGGAGAGAGAAGTGCCGACCGAATGGCTCGTCCGCCGGTCTGTCGCGCCTCGTGGGCAGTGGGGAGATCGTCTTACGGTTCAGGGTTCCTTCGCGGCGGAACCCGATCGGCGCCGTTCGTCCGCCCGCTCCGCCCCCCCCCGCCGCACGCGAGGGCAAGCCCGCTCACGAAAAGACAACCAGCTTTTTACTACTCAAAGCTGCAAGTGATGAGAACGAGTCCAATCGCACCTGCTTTCCCTCAATTCGAGCTCGTTCCGGTCATTCGTTTGACGCATCGCTCAGAACACTTGCCGCGTAATTTGTTTCTTCTTCGTTAAAGACGACACATGGGGGGTCGAGAGGGAGGATTTGCCTCGTCCTGGCCTTCAAAACTACTCCCCGACTCCGGTCTGCGATCCTCGACTCGCCCTGGCGGCCGGCGCTTGCACTCCACGGGCAAGGTGGGTGACCGACCGAGTTCTTTTTCTCAACGCGCCTTCCGCTCGTTTGATGACCCTTCTTTCGTGTTCAGCGCTCGTGATTGTGTGCGAGAAATAATTTCGGCTTCGTTAATGCGAGTGCAGGGGATGTATTCGGACAAAATCCTCGAGTGACGTACGACGCGGGAATTTTTAGGCGACGACAAAAGCAGGCAGAAACGAGAATAAAATGGATGGAAATCGACAGAAGCAATGCTGCAAAATCCTCTTTGCTTCTTTCTTTCCTAGCAAGACCGATTGAGTGGCCATAAGTTTATTGCCGAAGGGAAGGAGGTGACCGCTTGCCGTATTTTCCGAGCGACAGGTTAGATCGACGGATGTCTGCTGATCGGCAACTCTGCGGAACGCGTCCTTTTGATGGTCGATGCCGCTGGATGTCGTCAACACTCGGCGGAATGGTTGAAAAGACTTTTTGAAGCGATCGTGCGAAGACGCGACTGCCCCGCACCGCGTTGGGGGCGAGATCGCAACTCTTTCTTTTGCCCCGGCTGTTTGCTCGATGTAGGAAAGGAATAAAGTAGTTTCTTCTGCTTTCGATGCCTTCTATTTCTGTGGACACAAAAAAGCCGCACACATTCGCTCGTCAGCCCGCCGTCTTTGCGAACGAAGTGCCCCCGTCAGGCTCCGACGTCCAAAAGTCGCATTTCAGCTGCAATTTCCGGCAAACTGGCTGACAGATCTGCGCAGTTTTTGGCCCGCGTGTTTTTTCAATCCCGACGGACTCGTCCACGTGATTTCGCGCCGTAGTCACCTCTTCGATTGGTGAACGGCCGCTCGAAAGCCATAAAGCACACGCCGCCCGTTCCGCCAACTTTGCGCAATCACTGCAACCAAATTCTATACGGGGTCTCGCTGATTTTTTGTTCACATCTTCGGCAAGGATTTCTGCAACTGCTGCTGACGTTTGGTGGAATCGCCAACCAGCCGTTTTAGTGTTATGACGAAATTTGTCGACCCTTCCGCTCGTTGCGAAATTGAACGCTGGAGCTGCCGAAAAGCTGTTTTATCAGCCTGTCGCTGTTGCGGTCGGATTTAGAGGGTTGCTGGAATCGTTTTGAGGGTACCAAGTGGCGGAGAAAGGCAGCAGTAAGTGAGCGGCTGCAAGCAACCCGCTTTTTCCGTGCTTCTCCAGTTGTCGCCGGATTGCGCCGAGCGGACGGGCAGCCAGCCCCCAAATGTCGCCGAGTTGTGCCCGGGCTGAGCCGACGAGCAAATGCCGCTTTTTTTGCTTCAATTTACACAGCTTTCCATGCGGTCGCTGCCGGTGGGCGGCTTCTTTTCCTCGCGTCCCTCTGGACGCCCGATCGAACGCATGAGAGACTTCCGCCCGAAGCGCGACGAGCCGCCCGCGCCCAGCAGTCGAGCGAGGAGTCACAACTCGACTGGTACTTGCCCGGTTGTTGCTTACGAATGACACGTTTTCGTGACGAAGAGCTAGCCCGGTGGAAAGAATTTTCGCCCAATCCAAATAGCTTGCACCGTTCTGCCGTTTTTGCGGTTGTGTGGTCAGCAAACAAGGGGACGAACAGTGGGGCGGTGTACGAAAGATGGAAAGAGTTCAGTGGGAGCGTGCCTGCACCGATCACGACTTGCTGACCAGCAAGAAGCAAAGAACGATTAAGAGCAGCAGACGTCCACGTCGCCGTTCCCGACTGCGGGAGTTGCGGCCAAAAGTTCTGCTTAATTCACCAGCCACTTTTGTTTTGTTTTTTTATTAACAAAAATCAGCAACAACATCAAACAACAGGTGTTTAAAGAAAACGGGTGTTCAGTGCATCCAATTCCAAATTTTCTGGAAGATCTCCTCGTCGTTCTTGAAGACCTGAACGGGCGGCTCGGCCAGCAGTCCGTACTTTCCGCCGTGCTCCTCAGCGTGCTTGAGCGCGCTGTCGCCCAACTCGCGGTCTTCGTTGAGAGCCGAAATGACGAACACGTCGGCGACCGTCGCCTTCGAGATGCCCGCCTTCAGCACGCGCGAACATTCGGCCTGCAACAAGACGAGTGAAGGAGGGGTTCACAACGAGACACTCACGATCAAATCGGGGATCCCGAGCTTCCGGGCGACCACGTAGAGCTCTCGCGCGTCCGCCTCGAGTCCGTCGAGTCGGCCGCGGTACACGAATTCGACCGCCCGCTGCACGACTTCCGGCGGCCTGCCCTCGACCATGCACTCGGTCATGTTCGGATTGTTGCTGAACAGCGAGTGGAAGTAGGCGCACTTCCAGTCCAGAACGAGTTTGTGGACCTGCAAGGATGAAGAGTGATTGATTGCTCGATTCGTGGTCACTCGCCTTGATCTCCTCGCCGCCCGCGCGCAGGGTGAAGTCCGTCAAGTGGCGCTTCTGCTGCATCGACCAGAAAGCGGCGGGAACGACCGTTTCAGTCGCCGCCTTCTCCAGCTCGTCGATTTGCGAGCGGAGTTTGGCGAGGGCGGAATGGCGGCGTTCCTGTTCGTCCAGCTTCGCCTTCAGCTCCTCGTTCTGGAAGGACGGCAAGTTGTTCCTTGATGCGAGGTAAGTGAACGAACCTCCTTTTTGGTGAGCGCGTGTTTCTGCTCTTCTTGGGTGCACTTCTCCTGCAGCGTGTTGTTGTGCGCTTGGAGCGCAACGACCTGGTACGGCTTAAATAAAGGGTCAGTTAGACGATCGGAAAACTCACTTAGATGGATCCTTCCATCGATTGTCGCGTTGCTTTCTGTTGGACCTTTAAGATCCGCTGCGGAGAGTGAATCAGCGTTAAAAAGTAATGAAAGACGAAACAAACCTTTCGCGACGACTGGGGCTGGCCGCCCTGCTCTTCGCCCGTCTCCATCGGCTCTTCCATTCGTTCGATTCGGAGATCTGCAACAAACTAAAGCAAAAAATGTTCGAATAAACAGCGAGCCTGCCGTGGATCGCAAAAACGCCAACTTTTTTACCCGTAGACAAACGGATGGAATACACGATCGTTTATTTAACATAATAAAGCCGTTAAAATAACGATCAATAAACAAGAAAAATGGAAAGAAAGTGGCAAAACGGAGGCGTCATCGCATCGCTTGGCGCACGCGCTCGAGCGCAAAAGCGCGCGGCCGGCCTGTCGGCGTCTCCTGCCGCATGTTTACTTCCCGCACGGCCGGCCCGAGTAGGCTGATGCAATTCGTGGCGGGAGCCGTCAGGCGGAACGGAGTGCTGCATCGATTTTTGCGAAAACGCACGCAAAAAGACGGTAGACAAAACGGCGCGCAGAACGGCAAGTAAAAAGCAGGGAAGGGCCAAAACTGTAAAAATGCTTTTTTGTCATGCTGCTGGGCTTCCTGTGTGTACTACAAGAGTTAGTACGCCTGTAATTCTTTCTATAACCGGTGATCCCGTTTTTTTGCTCAACGTATAACAGCCGGTGGGCTCGCCGTATCGTACTTTACCGTCTTCCATAAGCCCCATTATTTGAGTGAAGATGTTTGCATCGAAATTAGGAACATTTTATCCGTGAACTTTGTCAGCAAACGTCGTTCAGCGAAGGTATGATCGCGCAAAGTCGAAACCTTCCACATAAAGTCCGGGCGCCGCGCTCTTGCAGGTCACCGTTTGTTGCCACACAAACGCATCTTGTCAGCGTTTAATCGAACCACTCGTTAATGCACTCCTGTCGTTGCACAAACACGAGAAGCCTGTTCGCCGTCGACTACGACCAGAGGTGGCGTGAAATCTGGGCACAGAAAGCCGCCGTGGTCGCTCTCTCACGCATTGGCTGCTTATCACGCGCGCCGCCAGCCTTTAGGATCGCCCGCAGATTGATGCTTGTGTGCAGCGACTTGTATTCGTTGAGCAAAGCTGCAGGATCACCGGCCGTCGCCGGCGCGTCAAGTGTGCGCGCGTTCTGCGGCCGAAAGCCGCGGTTGTGGCGGGAGCGTCAAGTCTTCGCTCGCTTCCTCGTCGCTTCCTGTTTTGCTTTTTTTCTTTATAAGTTTGGACGCGTGTGCTGTCTCGTGGTGGTTGGGCGCGAAAGCACGGCGAACGAAGCGGAGAGCGGCGACTGAAGTCAAACCAAATGAGCAGCAGGCCGAGCGGGCAGGACGCGCGTTCGAACAGCGAGCGAATTGGGCGGGCGGCAGGGCGAGCAACAGAAAAGAAGGACGCACATGGCCGCTTTCGTCCAAGCGGTCTGCCCGCCCGCCAGCTCGCCCCCATTTCCCGCCCAAAACGACCCCGCTGCTGATCACGCGGGGCGGGCCGTCCGTCCATCGCGTTTGTTTTTGAAGCGGGGGGACCGGCGACAGCGCGCCGAACGAGCAAATCCTACGAAAATCAGTGAAGCTTTCGGTGGTGAACAGGCGGATCGAATAATTAAAGTTGAAAAAAAGTGAACTTCATTTCTTTGATCTCTCATCAAAGATCTCCGAATTCTCGTCTTCAACTCGCGCTTCTTTCAACCTTCTGCTCAAGAAACTACAAGTGTTTATTCGCCGACTAGACTAGAAGCATCGAGGTCTACGAGTACTCAATGAGATCAAAGCGCACGACTGCAAAAGTTAGAGGATGTTGTGGAGAGCGGAAGTGAGGAGGTTGATGTCCGAGCGGAGCGAATTCACCGCCAACATCAACGAGCGCTTGTTGTTCAATACTTCGACGGACTCCGTGTACGGATTGTAGCGAACGACGAACGGGCGGTTCATCGAGTTCGTGAAGGTCCTGCAAATTCATTGGGTTCGAGTGCTTGATCGCTGGACTGACCGCAACTTCTGCTGCGCCTCCTCGAAGTTGCGCGTGTAGAAGTAGGCCTGCTGGAAGGTGGTGATCAAACACTCCTGCTGGACCACGCGGTCGGGGTCGAAGCGGAGGATCTGCGGGGCGCCCTCCACTGCGTGCTGCAGAAAGAAGGAGTGAGTGAGTAGAAAGATTAGAGGACGTGCCTGCAGTTCGCCCGCACTCGACAGCAATCCCGCCCCGTAGATTTTGTAGTCGGGAGCGGCGAGGGACTTGCGGGCGGCCGTCGGGTCGCCGCTCCCGCTGCAGAGCCCGAACTCGATCGAGAAGAAGTACAGCTGCAATAAGAAAGGGATCGGGTGAGTAAGTAGTTGGAGGAGAGGCGGCAGCGGAAGTCTCCCGTTCCATCATCCTTCTTCTCTTCGTTGCTCGGTGCTTACAGTCGCCAGCTTGCTCAAGTCCTCCTCGCTGGCGCCTAACGACGCGAGGCCGATTTCCTGCGAGAATTGGGCAAAGTCGGGATCCGCCAGCAGCGCCATGTGCCCCATCAACTGAAAGCCAAGGGGATTGGGCAGAAGAATTATTGAACAGACTTCGTGCACGGTGTCCCTGAAATCAGCTCTCAATTACTCTTCATTCAATCCCACTGCGTACGGCTCAGGCGTGTAGAACGGGTCCGCGTGATGTCGCATGTACTGCGTGCAGTTGAACACGCGGAACGCCAACCCGGCAAGAAAGTCACGAGAGCTCAAGTAGCCGGCGACCGGCCGCAGCCGAAAGCCCGTCTTCTCTGCAGCCACGCACCGATTCTCATTGTTCATTTGCTTCCACTCACCTCGCAGAAAGCAGCTCACGTCTTCGAGCTGCGGAATGTTGGCCGCCGAATAGCCGCAGTAACGCTCGAGCAGCTCGAAGTTGTCGAGAAACTCGCGACACGCGTGCTGCCGGTGCAACTCGCGCAGTCGTGTGTAGATGACGCGCCTGAAAGATATGAAAGAAAAATTGAGCACTTCATTGTGTTAGTTGCCATGTCTCCTTCTCTCGCTCCGTGTACTCGATGCGCGGGATTGCCTCGCCGCTGCAAATTGATTTAATGAGAGATCTTAGAGTGAGCGCAAGGAAGCGATTCAAACAGAGATAAGTTCGAGACACAACAAGACCGAAAAATGTGGTCCACATCAAGAACCACACGGCTTTCCGTTTACCAAATGACTGTTATTCCCAGCAAACGCAAGACACGTCCGATCTCCGCCGCTTACTGCCGGTAGTTGAGCGCGATTTCGGCGAACATCATCCGTCGCTTGCGGTACTCCTCGTCTTTGAAGCCCTGCAACACAAAGAGATGAGTGGGCAGGCAGTTCGGAAGGAGGGAACGAACGGGATGGTCGGCGTCGAGGCCGCCCGCTCCGTACATGATCACGCGCTTGGCGCAAATGTCCAGGTCGCGAACAGCTTTCGGGAACCACGGGCAGCCGGAGAGGGCGTCTGCAACGGAAAAGAATGAATGTTCAACCTTCCATTCATCTGCTGGACCTTCGCTGCCCGCATCGCGAAAGCCGTCGGCGCCGGGCGGGATCGCCGTCTGCGAGACCTCGCGAACGCGAAAGCCGGCGATCCGCAACGCGCGCAACACGGCGACGGCGCTCAGCTGCGGCCCCACGGCCACCTCGACGAACAATTCGATGCCGCCGCCGGCCTGCGCGGTCAGTGGGTCGCGCGACTCCACGTGTTTCACCTCCACTCCGTCCTGCAATCCAACAATCGATTTGAGATGAAAGGAGGGGGTGGACGAACGGGCACCGCGCTCATCAGTTTGCCCATCGCTTGGGGCGTCTTCTCCAGCTGGACGATGAACGCGAGGAACGTGAGGCCCTGCTCTTCCGGTTCGTGCTCCTCCGCCGTCTCTTCGATCGTCTGTTGGGTCTGCAGAACAAAGGAATGCTGAGTGCTCGTCGGGACCAACCTTCAATGACCGGGCGTCCTCCTCCGAGACGAACGGGACGCCCAAACTGCCGCTGCGGCGGAATCGCCGCTTGAAGTCCTCCAGTCGCTTGTTCTCCCTTCAAACTGGTGAGTTCAATCGATTGAAAGGGTGAGACTCACGGCTTTTGATCGCCGCCCTCCGGCTTGTGCGAGTAGTACACGAACTTCATCGCCGACGACATCCTGTACGCTCTTTTGAATCAAAGGGTGGTTTGTAGTGAAGGTTGCTGAAATCAAAAGAAGACGAGTGGGACGACGGGGAAACGCTGGAGGGCGATTCTCTTTGAATGACGTGAATTCTTCTCGAAAAGAAACGTCTTGCAACAACCGGGCCGCTTTTTAACGACCCCTTCAAACAAACGGTAAACCGCTTTACTCGAACTTCTCAACGACCAAAAGCAAGAAAGAAATGACGAGAACGTGTGGGTGAGCGAGTGAGTGGTTTGCGTGGCGAGTGGAGTGGACCCGCATTCCCACCGACAAGTGGGTGGAACGAACCAAACGAAAAGGTTTGTCGACGAGAAGATGGGCGAATAACAAATGAGCGAATAAAAGCGGCGGTTGCCCGGCGGCCGGAACAAATGAGGAAACCGGCCGGCAATCCGCACGCCCGACGAGTGCGGACGTCTCGATTTCCGGCCCGAAAACAAGTGGGTTCGGCGCGAATGATCCCCGTTTAGCTCGACAGGCGGCTTCTAATGAATTCCGTTGAGTGGCGAAAGAACTCGTCGGAATGCCGGATCACAAACAGAATATAAGTGGGTAATTCGGAAACTGTAGTTGTTCTGCGCATTTTGTCGTTTCTATCGAATACACACGACCGAATGGTCGATTGTTTCCGTTCCTTTGTTTGAGTGTTCATTCGCCGTGAATCTCGTGCAGTTGTGTTGTCTTCTTCGCACACACTGCCCTTAGCCACCAATTAATTCGTTTGCAAGCTAAGCATGAGTGTGAAAAGAAAGGAATGACGTGTCTGCAAGTTTCCATTCCGCGCCTCTTTCCGAAAGCCGCTTCCCGAACAAAAAAGCGCCTTTCCGAACGACTCGAAGTGTAAAGCGGCCTGCCGGCGAGTGACTCACGGCCAGCGCCCATTGCAAGCGGCGTGTGGGCGGGCAAGGAGACCATTGGGAGAGAAAAGTGGACAGAAAAGACCACGGCGATCGCTGGAGAGCACAAGACGGCGGGAACGCGGCCGCCCCAGCCCGTGCTTCTCATCGACCGCCAGCCCCGCCGACCGCCGAAAAGGCCGCCGCCCGCCGACTTCTCCGGTTTATCCCGCTGTCCTTATGACGGCGGGCAAGGCGGTAGTCCTCCATTTTCGTTAGTGAGCTGAACCGCAGGTGGAGGTGCTCTACACCTTGTCCCGGCTCCACCGTCGCCTGGATGGATGGAAATTTTGAGCGTCCCACCGCCGGGACTAAAAGACGCAGAAGAGTGGGAGAAGGAGGAGCATGCGGTCGTTCTATTTCGCTGACTGTTTGCATTCGAGCATGCTGAGAGGTCAGGGTGATGTGCGCGGGCGATTTGTTTGATCGCCATCACTTTACGAGCGGAGAATCACCTCTGTATTTGCTCGACAGCGGAGATTTGGTGGGAAAACATCCAATTTAATTCGTCCAGCCACTTATGAAAGGAGACAGTGGTTGAACAACAAACGTTCAACGCCCTTCAGCCACTTCATCTGCGGCCGTAAAGAAACCTTATCGCCGACATAAGAGCTCTGGTGCGAGCAACATCAAACAGAAGGCCGGCTTGGTGGACGAGCGGAACATTCGAAGACCAAGCGATGCCCGTTGAGTCCATTTGCACGTTCAATTCGGCAGTGCCGGAAGAAACTGGTGTTTTGGAGGAGGAAGGAGAAACCTCCGCTGCAACGACTATTTCGTCGTTTTTCTGTTCTTTCAATCGCGAGCTCTCCACTAAAGCAGCAGCAAACGAAGCGGTCTGTAAGCAGGAAAAGCATTGAACAGCCAAACGAACAGAGCAAACCGCTACTTCGTCCTGGACCACGCCCTCGCCCTCGACCGCCGACTGCAGCTCCAGACGAGTGAGCTCGCAGCAGAGGAGCAGGTCGGCGGATTCGCTGAACTCGACGAACGACTCGCGAGGTCCCTTCCAATGGAAACTCTTGTGCTTTCCGCCGTCCATGTACGTGTCCAGGCGGTCTAAAAATCGAAGGAATGCAAAGGAGAAGGCGGGAGCTCACCGAAAACAAAAGACTTCCGCCCGCTCGTGTTCTCCAGCCACTGCCGACTGTGCCAAACGGCCTTCGTTTCTGCGACGCCCGCATTCATCACCCAGACGTTGATTTGGAGCGCGCCCTCGGCGTCCACTTCGGAGTTCGCTTTCAGTTTGAACGCCGCGTCGCCCACCGCCTGCGGGCCGGACTCCCATTCGATCAAGCGTTGGGTGTCGCCAATGCCCGAAACCAGTCGCTTGAAGCAAACCGTCGAGTCTACAGCGGGCGGGGCGATCGACGGCTGCGATTCGGCCGCTCCTTTCTCGTTCGTGCAAGCGCGAATCTCGCAGCAGATTTCGAAAGGACCCGAATGTTCGGCCGCGAAGCGGTCGAGTGCGGCCGCTGGAGCGTCGAAACACGCTCGTTTGCGGACAAAATCTGAAAGCAACGAAATGAAACGAAGAAGAAGTGCAGAAAAAGGACCTTTCGAACCAAGAACAGCGCCGTTCGCCGCCTCGATCCAAATGGCGCTCTTGAAGTCGCCCGTTTGCGTCTCGTTCGTGTCCACGATCCCCACGACAAAACGCTTGCCGCAGATTGCCGTCAAGAAGTTTGCGTTGACCCCAGCGACCGGCTCGGAATGAGAAAAGGGGAGCGGAAGGAGGTCGCGTGTCCAAGGAAACGAAGTCGTACTCTCTTCTTTCCACTCAAGCCTCGTCTTCATCGTAAGCAGCGGCTGGAAGCGGCAATTAGTGGAAAGAAGCGTGTGAGACAAAATAGAAAGAAAAGAACTGTTGTTTACCGCTAATGACCGGTTCAAAAGAAAGAGTGGAGGTGACACTCGGCTCGATCGCAACTCCGCATTAAACCATGCGGAGTTGCCGGCGAAACGGCGGAACGCCCGCGAGCGGAACGAAAAGAAAAGAGCATACAGCGAACTTTTGGAAGCGGGAAGCAAACGCGTAGATAATTATGTGAAAAGAAGTGTAAAAAGAGGCAATACGCGCCAGTTGAGTGGCTTGGAACAACGACCAGCTTCTTTTTGTCCGTGAGCAAGTGAGAAACCAGCACAAATCGTATTCAGTCAACTGGCATCTGTTTGAAGAGGCGAGTGGACGAGTCCTACGTCAAAATAGGAGGAGATACTGTGTGAGGTATGAAGTTTCTTTTTATTCTTTCGTATTGCTGAATCTCGATCGTTGCCGCTCGTTACCGGCCGTGCCGCTTCACAGGAAAGACGAGGCGAAGGAGAAGCTGCGCGAAACGGAGGGACGATGGCCGGCGACCGCCTCCGGTCGAAGGCGAGAGAAGCGGCAGGCGAGTGCGAACGCAGGCGAGGTGATTTGCATGGAGAAGCCGTCGGAATAAGAATGCACCACTCTCCAAGTGGTTGCATCGTGGAATTTGCGTCCGGCGGGCGAATTTGCGTGGGAAACCGCCCGATCCGACGGGTATAAAAGCCGCGCTGGTCGCCCGCTCGGCGCCTTCCGGTCTCCCGCTTCCACCGCCTCTCGCCGCTCTCCTCCGCTCTCTCTCCTTCCCGCTCTCCTCCGTCCGCGATGTTCGCCCGTCCGCTCATCGTCGCGCTCTTCGGCGCCCTCGTCCTCCTCCTGGTCGCCCCGCCGCACGTCGACGCCGTCAAGTGCTACGAGAGTTACAAGGACGGCTCGGGCAAGGACGAAAAAGATGGGTGCGCCATCTGCGCATACCGCTCGTCGGCGACGCGCAAGTACACATGCTACAGTGATTCAAGGTCAGTCCTCTTCTCCTTCATCCATTCACTTATCTATCTCGCCTTTCAGCTACAAAGATGGCGAGTGCAGAAACGATGGAGATGGCGAGTACGCGTGCTTCTGCCAGTCGGACCTCTGCAACACGGGCGGAATGGGCTTCTTCAAGATCCTCCTCATCATCCTGATCGTCCTCTGCGTCCTCCTCTCCTCGAGTGCTGGCGCCGGTGTCGGCTTCTTCTTGTGAGTCCCCTCCCCTGCCATCCTCTCCTCTCATTCTCCTGCTTTCAGCTACAAGAAACGCCAGGAGGGGGGTGTCGACGTGGCCAAGGCGGAGGAATCGCTCGAGTCCACGGAGACGGCCAAGAGCGACACCGGCTTCACCGTGTGAGGATCGAGTGCACGTCTCCCTTCCTCCTCTTCCCTCTCCCCTCTGCTCCCTTTCGCCGTTGTTCCCTGCTCCCTACCTCGTTGTGTTTCCCTTCGTCTCCTTTGTGTCCCTCGTTTGCAAGTGAAGCAAATAAAATCGTACGTTCGTTTATTTTCCTTTCGCGAACCGCAGAAGAAATCAAATCTCATATTTCGGAAGGTTTTTGCCAGCGAACAGAAAGGAGAAAACGGAATTAGAGGGACTGCCGATGAAAGGGATCGGTCGAGAGAATCCACTTGCTTCAGGTAACAGCGGAGTACGCCTTCGAACGTTGATCACTTCTGTGCCTTTTGCCTCTTTCAATTGATGTGGGGTGTTCAAGCGCGGCCGCTGCAGAAGAACCGCGCCGTTGCGGAAAGCCGCACGGAACGGTAGCCAAAAACCAAACGAGCGATCGCCGATGACCACGTTTGACCGAGGACAAAAGAAGCGACTGGCGTGTCCGGAAACGGCAAAGGCGTTTTGCATTGAGAAGTGGTCGGAATAAGAACGCGCAACTCTCCGCGGGTTGCGTCTTGGAATTTGCGTTGGGCGGGCGAATTTGCGTGGGAAGCGAGCCGGCCGAGCGGGTATAAAAGGCGAGCCGCTCGGGCGCTGGGCGCCTTTCGGCCTCCACTCCACCCGCCTCTCTCCGCTCTCTCCACCTCCTCCCCGCACTCCGTCCCCGATGTTCGCCCGTCCGCTCGTCGCCGCGCTCCTCGGCGTCTTCGTGCTGCACGTGCTCGTCGCGTTCCCGCACGTGGGGGCCCTCAAGTGCTACCAGAGCGAAGCGGGCGGCAACAAGACCGAGCTCGACAACTGCGCTCTTTGCGGCTACCGCGCGTCGGCCACGCTCAAGCACTGGTGCTACGGGACACGTTCGGGGTGAGTCCTCTCCTCATCGTCCATCCTCCCTCCCTCCGTCCGCCGTCCATCCATTCACGGCCCCTCCTTTCAGAAATCCCGACGGCACCTGTCAAAAAGACGGGTTCGGCGAACACTCGTGTTACTGCGCGACGGATCTCTGCAACACGAGCGACCTGAAGCCCAAGAACGCTCTGAAGTGCTACCAAAGTGACGAGAAGGGCGAGAACAAGACCGAAATCGAGGGTGTGCCGTCTGCGGCTACCGTGCGTCGGCCACCAGCAAGCACGTGTGCTACCGCACCGTGAACGGGTAAGCACTATTCGCTTCGCCTGCTCATTACCTTCGCCGTTCCAGGGATCCCGCCGGTACCTGCTCAAATGACGACCAGGGCGTGAACGCGTGCTACTGCAAGACGGACTTCTGCAACACGAGTGACCTGAAGCCCAAAAACGCCCTCAAGTGCTACCAGAGCGACGACAAAGGCGAGGGCAAAACCGAGATCCAAGGGTGTGCTCTCTGCGGATACCGCTCGGGGGCGAAGCTCAAGTACATGTGCTACACTCAACGTAACGGGTGAGTCCTTGGTCCTCCTCGTCCACCCATTCCTCGATCCGCCTCTTTTAGAAACCCCGAAGGCACCTGCGGAAAGGACGGGTTCGGGGAGGCTTCGTGCTATTGCGGGACGGACCTCTGCAACACGAGCGTCCTCAGGCCGAAGCCGACGACCAAGAAGGACGAGAGAGACTCGCACGCGTCGACGAAGACGACCAAGAACGACGAAGGCAGCACGGGCGACCTGAAGCCCAAATCGACGACCAAGAAGGGCGAGAGCGGCGCCAGCGTCACCGCCTCGGGATCGAGTGCGCGTCTCCTTTCCCCCGTGTTCTCCGCCGTTCTCTTCTCCTTCGTGTACCTCGTTTGAATGTGAAGCAATAAAATTACGGTTGTTCCTTCGCTCCTCTCAACGACCGAAAGCAAGTGGCCAGCGGGTCCAGCGGTTCGAACGAGTGCCGACGGAGAACAGCGAGAGGATTGCCGTCTTCCACTTTCACACCGGCTAACAAAAAGGAATTGGAAGGCAGGAACGAGCTGAAGGCCATAGACGAAAGGTTGATTGGTCAAGGAAGAGCCCGAAACATCGGCAATCGCTAGCTGTTCGGCCAGCAAGGGATGGTCTCAACCACTCCGTCTCGAAGCGGGATCGAGGTGTCGCGGAAAGCTGGACAGAACGAAGACTCAAACGAACGAAAGCAGACGACCATCCGGGATCGAGGACGAGAAAAGTGACTGTCGAATTCGGTTGCGAAAGGTCCATTTGCATGGAGAAGCCGTCGGAATAAGAGCGCGCACTCCCCAGGCGATTGCGTGCGGGAATTTGCGTGGGAGGCGAACCGGCCGGGCGGGTATAAAAGGCGGACCGGACGGGCGCTCGGTTCCTTCCGCTCTCCAGTCCACCCGCTTCCACCCACTTCTCTCCGCTCTCTCCTTCCCGCTCTCCTCCGTCCACGATGTTCGCCCGTCCGCTCCTCGCCGCGTTCTTCGGCGTCCTCGTGCTCCTGCTGGTCGTCCCGCCGCACGTGGACGCCATCAAGTGCTACGTGGACAGCCCCCTCGTCGAAGAGGGAACGGTCGATGGGTGTACAAGCTGCTCAACGGAGACGATTCCTGTGTGGGGTACTTTCTACGGCTGTGAGAAGGATCGTAAACCGCAAGTCACCTTCCTCTTTCGTCCATCCAACCGAATCCCTTTCAGGGCCAACGGCTGCACGGATGTGGGCGGCTTTAAGACGTGCTACTGCGATACGGACAACTGCAACAAGCCCCTGCCTATTTTCCTCATCATCGTCCTCAGCATCGTCGCGTGCTGCTGTATCTCCTCGAGCATTGGTGGCATCATCGGCTACTGTGTGTGAGTCGCCTTTCCATCCCTGTTCTTCTCCCGCCTCTCATCCCTTCTGTCTTCAGGGTCAAGAAGCGCAACCAAGGAGGAGCCGACGTGGAGCAACCGGAGTCGGCGGAGAAGGACGAGAGCGGCGACACGAGCTTCACCGTCTGATCGAGAGGATCGAGTCCAGTTCCCCTCTATGCCCCCTGTTTGCTCATGTTCTTCGTTTGCGTGTGAAAGCGGAATAAAATCGCACCTTTGTTCCCGCTCGTGTCCGGACTACCGAAAGCAATCGGGCGTCTGCTCACGATCACAGGCCCCGAGCGAGCATCAAGCATGGAGAAGCAAGAAGTGCGCGCTTATTCGGGTTTGCTTGCCGCCAAACACGACGGGAAAGGCGAAAAGAAGAAGATCCGCAGATCACTGAATGATTGACCGAGAACACTCACATTCGTAGCGAGAACAACAGAGTGCGACCCTCAATGTTTGATTACTTTGCTTCTCTTCGCTCGATCCAGATCACTCTATCGCATCGTTTCGGACCGCCAGCGATGCGTTGCGGAAAGCTGCACGAAACGAACACCCAAACGAACAAAACCGGACGACCGCTCTCGACGGCGGAGGACGAGAGAAGCGACCGCGGACGTCGATGGCGGCCGAGACGATTTGCATCGAGAAGCCGACGGAATAAGAAGGCGGCACTCCCCAGGCCATTGCGTTCGAGAATTTGCGTGAGAAGCGACCCGATTCGGCGGGTATAAAAGGCGAGCCGCTTGGACGATCGGCGCCTTCCGCTCTCTAGTACCCCCGCCTCTCACCACTCTCCTCTCTTCCCGTCCTCCTCCGTCCACGATGTTCGCCCGTCCGCTCATCGTCGCGCTTTTCGGCGTCCTCGTGCTCCTGTTCGTCGCCCCGCCGCACGTGGACGCCATCTCGTGCTACCAGAACCTCTTTGGCACGTCGGGAACGGTGTACGGATGCGGGACCTGCTACTACATCACCGGTGGTGGTGCTACCATCTACGGTTGTGGGCGTGCCGGTGCTTCGTGAGTCATTCCTTCTCTTCTACGCTAACCCATTCCCCCTTTCAGCACCGGCTGCGCGGAGGGGGGCGGCGTGAAAACGTGCGTGTGCAACACGGACAACTGCAACAGTCCCCTGCCCATTCTCCTCATCATCCTCGGCGTCCTCGCCATCTGCTGCTGTTGCTCCTCGAGCATTGGCGGCGGCATCGGCTACTTCATGTGAGTCGCTTCCACTCCTCCTCCGCTTCTCTCAACTTCCCGGCTTTCAGGGTCAAACGCAACCAGGGAGGAGCCGACGCGGAGCAGCCGGAGGAATCGCTCGAGTCGACGGAGAAGGACGAGAGCGACGACACGAGCTTCACCGTCTGATCGTCAGGATCCAATCCACTCTCCTCGCTTTCTTCTTGTGTTCGTGTCCTCGTGTGCATGTGAAAGTGGAATAAAATCGTCGCTTTTACCCGCTCGCCTTCTAACTGGGCACTGCTGCGGCAATAGAAAATGACGGATTGGGAGTTCTCGAATTTATTCACCAGCTAACCACCAGAAGGAGCGAAAGACACGGGAGGGCTGTGGACTACAGAAGAAAGGAGGCGAACGGATTTACCCTTCTGAACGCACTCCCGCTCAGTCGTCCTCCTCTTTCTTCTCCGGCTTCTTGTTGGCGCCGCCCACTCCGGTCAGCCGCTCCCAGGAGTCGTTGCGGGTGCACGGGCGGCCCTTCCGCCGCAACTCCCGCACAGCCGCCTGGTCGGCGCCGTAGAGGAGTTGGTTGCGGAGTGTGCAGGTCGCGTCCCACGTGAGCGATTGGTCCTCTTTGATTTGCTGCAACGAACGAGAAGGAGTGAGTTGAAAAGATGAGATTCGGGTACCTTGAGCTGCTGGAAAAGCTGCCGGGCGGCCGTCGATTTGCCGTCGAGGAAGTTCGCCTCGCCGATCGCCCGAAGTTGGGCCATCAGGGCGCGCTCTTGAGTGAACAGCGAGAAGGCTTCCTGAAACAAAGGACGGTCTTAACGATGAAACAGAGAGTTGTGCGAGCAATCCGTTAGTCGAGGAAATGAAAGGCAAGTGGAAGTACTAGAAGTTCATCCAAAGCACAAGCAACAGCCATCGGAACGATCAGCGGATAGCTTCGAATCTCGCCCCCACCCTCCAAACGTCTTCCTTTCCACCGCCCCGCACTCACGTTGATCTTCGCGTCGTTCTCGTCGCGGACCCACTTCTGCACGCGCTCCGCAATTTCGGCTTTCGTGGTGTTCGCCGTGACGATTTGCTTCAACTCGCGCCTATCCTCGCGCTTCAACGCCCGCAGGAGCGGCTTGTAGAAACTGCGGGCGGGATGGCGGCGACGTCCGTGCCGCCGACCTCCCCGGCGGCCCTCCCGCCGCATTTGGGCGTCGAGGACGGCGATCAGGGCGGACTCCACGGATTTCTGGTGCGGCTGCTGGACGGTCGGCTGCGGAGGGCGGACTTCCGTCGACGAATCCACGAGTTGCCGGTCGGCGGCGACGTTGGCGGCCAGCCCGAAGGCGACGAGGAGAATCGAAAGGAGGGCGAACTTCGGGTTCATTTTTGGAGTTTCAAGACGAAGCGAGTGGGAGAAGTGAGTGGATGATGTTGAAGTGAACCGGGAAGCCGATTTTATACCTTTCGACGTTCTTTGTGTTCCACTTTGAATTCATCAGAACAAAGCGAAAAGTCCAATTGGGACCACAAATCAACCGGAACTCCGCCCTCCGCTCGAAGCCAAGTGCAAACTTCCGTTGTGTTTTCGAACCACGCCTGCTGTATGATCAGACGGCATTTTGAAGTTGAGAACGTGCAGAAAGCAAAAGATGCGAATAAAACGGTCAGGCGATCAGGAGGCAGCACTTTGTTCTTTGTTCCAGTTGCTTCCGTTCCAACCTCAACTTCTCGTCGGTCTTTGTCCATTTTAATGATCCCGTCCATTTGTTTCTGTTCTTCCGTCTGCCCGCCTTTTCCTTTCGTTAATTTCACGCCTCTCCGAAGCAAAAAAAGCGGGTGGTTGCGGGAGAATCGGCTGTTCAAACAAACGATTGCACTGGTCCGTTTTATGGACGGAGACCAGTCGTCGTGAACCGGATTTACCAACGCCAAACGCGGTGGCTAACAAGAAGTACGATACGAATACGAATACGAATTTATTCGGTTCAACCAAGTAAAAGACAATTGCGAGATTATCTAATGGCTTGGTGCGAATACATCGACAGTTCCTTCCATTCGAGCCGGTCCTGCGCGAGTTGTTGCCATTGGGGTCCAAGGGTTATGTCCATGTCCTTGCGCCATCGGTCG
Source organism: Aphelenchoides fujianensis (assembly GCA_024699865.1). NCBI lineage: Eukaryota > Metazoa > Nematoda > Chromadorea > Rhabditida > Aphelenchoididae > Aphelenchoides > Aphelenchoides fujianensis. The sequence goes on along the minus strand of JAMPIO010000055.1, from coordinate 297,453 downwards.
GGGGGACGTCCGGCAGTACGCCTGAGGTCGTACGGCCACCAGAAGGTCGTGCGCGTCGCCCATCGATTGTCCGTGCGTCTGGCCACGTGTCCGGCCCACGCAAACTTCCGTTCCAGTGCGTCCTCGACCGCGTCCTTGAATCGGGTCCGCGCTCGAATGTCCGCACTTGGCACGCGCTCGCGTAGGCTCACTCCGAGGGTCCGCCGTTCCATCGCCCGTTGGGTCGTCGTGAGGCTCGTCTGTTCGCTCTTCCGCATCGTCCAGGTTTGAGCGCCGTAGTTGAGTGCGGGGAGGATCGTCGAGTTGAAGAGCTGGGCGCGGATCCTGGCGTCGGGCATCTTCTTGAGCACGTCGGCGATGTTCTTGAATCCGAACCACGCGGCCGAGCGTCGTCTGCGGATCTCCCCATCGATCTCGTGCTCGGGGGTGAGTTGCTGCCCGAGGTAGACGTATTTGTCCACGAGTTCGATGGGTTCTCCGTTGAGCACGATCGGTCCCGTTCCGTGCGCGGCGCTGCAGTGACGATTAACCATTACCTGCGTCTTCTTCCGGTTGATCCGAAGTCCGATTCGGGCGCCGGCATCGTCGAGTTCGCGCAGCATCCGCTCGGCGGTTCGCGGTCCAGGAGCGAAGAGCACGATGTCATCGGCGAATCGGAGGTGGTGAAGTCGCTCGCCGTCGATTGGAATCCCGTAGTCCTCGTTCCAGTCCCAGTCGAGTGTCCGGAAGACGTCTTCGAGGGCGGCAGTGAAGAGCTTCGGGGAGATTGTGTCTCCCTGTCGCACTCCACGTCGCACGGGCACGTCGATCGGGCGGGCGAACAGTTGGAACGTCGTTGAGCAGTCCGTGTTCGTGTTCAGCAGCGTGCGGACGTACTTCGGCGGGATGCCCTGGCGGACGAGGGCGTTGATCACCGCGTTGATCTCCACGGAATCGAACGCCTTCTCATAGTCCACGAACACGAGGCAGAGCGGTTGCTTCAGCTCGCGGTAGCGCTCGAGGACTTGGTTGACCGTCTGGAGGTGGTCCGCCGTCGAGTATCCGCTTCGGAATCCCGCCTGCTCGCGTGGTTGTTGCTCGTCCAGTTGGCGCGTCATCCGGTTTACGAGCACTTTCGTGAAGAGCTTGTACACCGTCGGGAGGAGGGCGATTGGGCGGTAGTTGCGGAGATCTTCCAAGTCGCCTTTCTTCGGAAGGATCACGGTGCGGGACGTCTTCCACTGGGGCGGCACGTCCTCCTGGTCCAGGCAGTCGTTGAAAAGCTTCACGATTGCCGACACAAGAGTCGGGCCGCCGTTCTTGAGCACCTCGTTTGTGATCCCGTCCGGTCCTGGCGCCTTGTCGTTCTTCAGGCTCTCCACGGCCGCGCGCACTTCGGAGGCGATGATGGGCGGGGTTGGCTCGTCTTCGCGGGGATCTGCGATCAACGGAACATCCACCTTCGATGCAAAGAGATCTGTGTAGAACTCCTTGCATCTCCGGTCGATGTCGGCGCGCGTCGTGAGTGTCGTCCCGTCGTCGGCTTTGAGTGCTCGCATCGTCCCGACTTGTTGCCGGAGTTCGCGTTTGCACTTCTTCAGCGATCGACGGTTGGCGGCGGCTTGCAGGAGCTTCTGGATTCGGAACGTCTCGTGGTCTTCCTGGACCTTGCGGCGGATGAGCTTCGAGAGTTCGACGAGTTCCACTGGGTTTGAGGCGTAGTTCAGCTCCCGTCTCCGCTTGAGCAGTTGGTGGGTCTCCTCCGTCAGGCGCGACGGCTTCTTCGGCTTCGGCGCCATCGCGATTTCGACGCACTTCTGCAGTCGTTCCTGGAACTGGTTGAACTTACCCTCAAGGGGGCCGTTCAGATTCCAGTCGCGCGAGTTGATGGCGCGCTCGAGAAGGGCCGAGTTGAAGGTGTTTGCCTTCTGGACGTGCTTCTTGCGCCGGAAGATCATCGGGAGGCTTAGCGTGAAGCGCACGGGGCGATGGTCGGATCCGAACTTGAGGCGGTCGATGACGTCGTATCGTCGGACGAGGCGGCGGTCCGAGATCAACCCAAAATCGATCTCGTGCCGCGTTTGTCCGTTGATTGATCGGTACGTCCATCGTTGCGCGTCTCTCTTTTGGAAGAGGGAGTTGATAATGAAGAGCTTCTCGCTTTCCGCGAAGTCTGCCATCATCTCTCCGAGCGGCGTCCAGTCGGGTCCGGTGAATGGGCCCATGTAGCGCTCGATCGTCCGCGGTCCGAGTTGGGCGTTGAAGTCGCCGATCACCATCTTGTGCGTGGCCGGCTGGTTCAGGGCGTCGTGGACATCATCGTAGAACTTCTCGTGGTCCTCCAGCGTGTATTTGGGTCCGGAGTGAGGGGCGTACACTTGGACGATGAGGAGCGTCTTCTTCGGCGAGAGTTGGAGCTTGAGGGTCCCGACCCGCGCCGAGATGATCTTGACTTTGTCGATTTGAGGCACCAGTCGCCGGTTGACGATGAATCCGACGCCGCCGACCTTCTGTGGCCCAACGCCCGCGCCGATGATGATCTCGTCTCCGGTTTCGGTCCATTCGGTTTGGGATGCGGTGGCGGCTCGGGTCTCGCTCAGGCCAATGACGTCGTACTTGAATCGATGCAGACCTCGGAGCTCGGTCATGAACAGGTTCTTGGCGGGCGCGTTTGGCAGTCCGGTGTGTAGGTTGAATGTCAGGATGTGCAGTTGGGCCTGGGCTCTCCGGGGGTTTGGACGGTTTTGTTCTCCAGGTCCCTTCGGGGCTCGTTTCGTCCGAGAGCCCTGCGGACGTCGTTGCCCGTCTACGTCCGTGAGACCCTCTGTTTGTCGAGTCGTAGCCGGAGTTTGTTTAAAGTCCAAATCGCGGGAGGCTGACCCTGGATCGGACCGGACTCAGTTTAACGTCGTGACCGGGACGGAACAAGAAGTGGACACGAGTAAACGGAAGTTTTATTGCACTTTCACATCAAAAGGCGAACAGCAAACGGCTACGACAGAGGGACGAATTGAAGACGGGCATCAGACGACGAAGCGGGCGACGTCCGACGACTCCGTGATTCCGCTCGAGTCCAGCGACTCGTCGTTGCCGGCGCCCCCGCGCTTGTTCTTGAGGACAATCCTGAAAGAAGGCGGGTGTGAGCGGAGCTGAAAGGAAGGACTCACCAGTAAATGACGGCGGTCACCACGCCGGCGATGCTCGAGCTCACGAACAGCGGGAGGCAGCAGAACAAGAACACTGTCATGAACCACCATCCAAGGATCGAGCCCTCGCCGTAGGCCAACTCCCTGCAAGGAGGAGTCGTGAAGGGGAGCGGCAAGGTGGGGAAGACTCACGGCTCGTTCAGCTTCGGCTCCACGTGTTCGGCGGCCGCCTGCAGCTGCAGCGAGGCGACGAGCACGAGCGACGTCCAGACGGCGGAGCGGAAGACGTTGGCGGCGAGCATCACGGCGGAGAGCGGAGGCGGAGAGCGGGAGCGATGAACCGACCACTTGCGAGCGACGAACAAAACGAAACGAATCGACGAGCGAGCGGTTCGCGGATTTCGGAGACGAATTTGCGTGAGACGGCAGAAGCGGCTGCTTCTCATGCAAATTCGGGTGGAGCGCGTGGATCGGAGCGGCTGGGGAAATGAGCGACCGCTCGTTGTTGTCATTCGTTTCGCTCGCCGCTTCTTTCGTCGCCATTCCTCGCGCGTTCGCTCGTGGCGTGATGAACGGCGATCGAATCTTTAAGGTTTTGTCTCGTCCACTCATAGCCTTCTCTATGAGTCGATCTTCTTGTTCACGATTCCGAAGATCTCCTGTCTTCTGTTTAATCCCGCCAACCGCCGGTCTTCTACCGTTTGCCCTTGTCAGTGAAACGAATTGACCTTTGAGCCTCCAACGTCCAGTTGACGCATCCGACGGTTGATTCCTCTGCTCATCTTATGAGCATCGTTGCAAGAAGTAAAGAGTGTGGGGTTTGTGGGCATTTTGTCGAAAGTGCCGCGTTCATGCGCTCAACAGATGGGCAGCAGCGAAAATAACGCTCTAGATTGCGTTCGACTTGATTAAGGTGCAAACGCGGATCTGGTCGCGTCGAACCGCGTCATTCAACGCAACCCTCCGCTCGCATGCCCACGAGTGGAGTCGCAGCTCGCATTTAAGACCGCTCGTCGCAGTGGACGGGCACCACTTCGACGAGGCGACCAGGTCGTGTGCTCCCCGTTTTTCTGCTTCCTCCTTTCGTTCGACCAGTTCGTTTGCTTTCTGCAGGTTTGTTCGTCCTCCACCCACGAATCCTTGTTCATTCTTCCGATCTTCCGCTCATCTCCCACGATGCACCGCGGGCTCGTCGACAACCCGCAGAAGCAAACGGGCGTCCCGCAGCGCGCGATCGTTTACGATTCTTCGAGCTACCAGCAGCAACCGGCCCACAGCCAACTTCACACGATTGTCGTCCGTCCGCCGGAGACCAACGGTGGGAACTCCAACGGGCAACCAGAATCCTCCGCGGCAGCCGACGAGCGTTTTGCACTGAAAGCTGTGGTTTGGTCACCGCTTCCTCTCCTCCATTCCACCGTTCTTTTTTTCAGGTTGCGGAACTGGAGTCGAAGCTCGCAATTCAGGAGCAAGAGCTCGCAAAACAACCGCATTTACTCCAAGCAGTGAGTTCCCTCTCCTTTCCTGTCATCTGTGCGGTTCGTTTAGAACAAGCAGTTGACGGAAATGAGCACGCATCACGTCCAGCTCTGCATAGCCGCAAAGCAGCAACTCAAAGAGGAGCTGAAGAAGACGGCCGCTCTGCAGAAGACGGTCGACGACCAGCAGGCGGAACTCGCTGAGCTGCGCGAAAGCGAGCGCAAACACGCAGAGGACCGCTCCGCTCACATCAAAGAAGTCCGTCTTCTTCCCGTTCTTCCGCTCATTCGGCTGCTTAGATCAACGAGCTGAAGGCGAAAGTGAAGAAACGTGATGAGATGTCCGCCGAGGTGACACGGCTCATCAAGCAGCACGGTGCCAAGTGGAAGGCGAGGCGGGAAGCGTTCGATGCCAAGAGGGCGACGGCAAACGAAGCGTTGAACGGCACCAACTGGCACGAGGCTGCGGCATGGGAGGAACGCCATCAGACGCAGCTGACGAACCCATTGGCGGTCATGAACCTGGTTCCTTGCCTTCTATCCGTTCATTCACTCCCGCTTTTTATTCGTTTAGATCGACGAGTTGAAGGCGAAGCTGGCGGAACGTGAGGAGGTGGTCGCCCACGTGAAGCAGCACCTGGTGAACAACGGCTTCAACGTGAAAAAGGAGAGCGACTTGAAGAAGCAGGTCGATGCTTTCTTTGAAGCTGTAAGCTCACTCTTCCATTGTCTAATCTAATCGTAACAGAGTTCTCGTTGCTTTCAGTTCGAGACATTGAAGGAATCAAACGAAGAGCAGAAGAAGGCCGCCAACACGTCGCTCGAATTGCTCGGCAAGCGGACGGCGGAGGTCGACGCGTTGAAGGCGGTGAACAGCAAACAGCAGGAGAAGATCGACGAGTTGAACAACACCCTCAAGAACGCGAATGCGGCGTGGAAGAACGACCGGCGGAAGCTGTTGGAGAACCGCTCAGAGCTCATGGACGAGGTTCGCCGCCTTCCTTTCGTTCTCCAACTCATTCTTTCTGTTCAGATCGACGCGCTCAAGTCGAAGGTCTACGAAGAGCAAACTCGCTGTTCGTCGGTCGAGAAGGAGCTCCATGCGAAGCTCGAAGCGCAGCAGAAGCGAGCAGACGACTTGGCGGCGCAATTGGACGCCAAGAAGAAGCTGCTGGAGATCGCCGTGGAAGAAGTGGGTCTCTCGTCCTCTTTCCCCCAATCCTCTTGTTCAGAAGAATGAAGCGCTGAAGCAGTACAAATTCTCTCTGGAGAAACTCATGGAGACGCTGGAGGCGATCGCGGCCACCGGAAACGCCGGCCGCGTGTTGGTGTTCGCCGTCCAGCACGAGAAGTCGACGCTGACCGGCCTGCTGCTGGACCACGTCCAAGAGACGCGCCAACTGCTCCCCGTCCTCCTCTCGCTCGACTGGCTGCTCGACGAGGACGTGGCCGCCTACCAGAAGATCTTCGCGCGCGTCAAGCAGCGCCAACAGGCGGTTGCCGTCGACTCTCTTGCTGTCTGTTGATCTGTTTAAGCTCTTCATTGTTGCGTACAATTTGATTGTTTGTAACTAAGGAATAAAACGAGAAGTGTTCGATCGGCAGCACGCGTGCAGGTGAAGAAGGGGCAGGCGGCGAGTCTTTGTGGACGCTCCCGTCAGCTCCACTTTCCTCGTCGACCTAATTTCATCGTGTACGAATGAAAGACACTGATTACAAACGGAAAGAAACGAGCGCAAGGCAATGAAACGCAGCGAGAAAACACGAAGCTGAGAGCCTTTTCGTCGATGGCGGCCCGGACGCTCGAAATGCCCGGCCATTGCCGCCGATTGCGCCTTTCGCTTGAGTGAAACTTCGCAAAACAACAAGCTGCTCTCAATGGCGCAACGCCGACGACCGAGCGGCGAGTATAAAAGGAGCAGCGGGCGAGTGGAGAGCCGTCATTTCGGTTTCCGTCCGTTTCCGAGTCCTCCGCTCTCCTTCCTTCCGCTCTCGATCCTGCCGGTCGGTCGCTACCATTCGAGATGCTCGTCCGTTGCTCGTCGATCTTCGCCTTCGTCTTCGCGCTGCTCGTGGGCTCGTCGGTGGTGGACGCCGACTTCATCTTCAACCCGGAGAACACGACCTACGACCAGTGCGTGTACACGGTCAAGGCTGATCGCAATATGTACATGTAAGTCAGTGGTCTGACTTTCCGTTGATCCCTCTTGTTTTAGTGCTATGTCTGGTTGCGACTCGAACTCGATTGCGGTGCAATGGCAGAAAACTACGGAGCTGATCATGTTCGTCGAGTCCAAACGAGACAAAAGGTGAGCCGTTTTTCGCCGTTGTTCCGCTCACCGTGTTTCCCTGTAGCTTCGAAGTGACGATCAATGGCGAGTGCACGGTGAAGGGCAAGACCCAACAGAAAGACGGCAAATCGCTCGTGGAGATCGGTAAGTGATCACTCGGTGAACAAATGATGCTTGCGGATTGCAGGCCAGAAAACGTACGATGACTACTCCGTTGTTTTGCTGGTCGAGAAAGATGGCTCGCTTTCGGTTTCGAAGGAGGGCAAGGACCCGAAGGACATTTTGTGCGACGGCAAATCGCTGCGCAAAAGCGCGGACGACAAGCACTACTGGACCACCATCGGCTTCAAAAACGATAAGGGGTGGCACGCCGTGGATTTGTTGGTCTTCGTATGCGAACAGATTTGTGCACAACCGTCACGTTTTGATCGATTTCAGGTGAAGAATTCGTCGATTTGGGACTTCGGCGAGTACCCCCAACCGAAGAGCAACGACGGGTCGGATGCCAATCGTAAGTACCTCCTCAAGGTCGCCTCTCATCCCCCGCTCGCTTTCAGACTCCGCCGCCAAGTCGCCCGCCGCCGTGTGGATCGTCGCCGCGTGGATGGTCACGTTCGTCGGAGTGGCCGCCTTGTGAGCGGTCTGTCGTCGTTCGGGGCTGCAAGATGCCCATCCTTCTTCTCTGTCTGTCTGTTTCTTTGCTCAACCCATTCGGTTGATTAGGATTAGGATCAAATAAACTCCGTTGTGACACGAACTCGGCTGCAATAAACCGTCTGATCGAAAACAGAAGAAGGCTGGTCAGGAGTAGTCGGCGGTAAATCTCCGCGTTCTCGCCGCCGGAAATTCGAATCGACTCGAAGCGATTGGGTGTCCACGTAGAGTTCGAGAAAGGGAAGACCTGTTTCGCTTGTCGGCAGCTTGCGAACAGCCCCAACAACTCCAGCGACAAACCGAAGAGCGGCAAACACCGTTCGGAGGCCTCGTTTTCCAGCAGCGGGCGGTCCGTTCGCTCGCGGGAAGCGACCGCTAATCGCACTTGCTGTTCGTTGCCAGCCGCCCGCAAACAAATAGCAAACGGCCGTCAGGGCAGTAGGACGTGAGCACCAGTGGTGTAATGGTAGCATGGTTGCCTCCCACGCAATCGTGTCGCACGAAGGCGGCCCTGCCCGGTGAGGGGAGGCCGCAGGATGCGAGTGGGTTCTGGTTTATTGGAGGACGACGACTAGCGGGAAGCGAAGCGGGCTTATAAAGGGAGAGGGAAGGGGAAGAATGTGGAGGGTTCTTTAACGCACTGCGGGTGGTCCGGCGGGATCAAGGCGGGGCAGCGGAGTGGCGGGCGGCCGGGCACGTGGACCGCATGCGGGCGGTTGGGCCGATCGAGATGGATGGCCGGCCGCGGGTTATTTTTGGGTCGTTCTGGGGCCGCCGCTTGTCACCCTTCGGCGGATCACTTCGAGCCGGGTGGTCTGGACGGCGGCCGGCGGGCCGCTTGGATTCGAGAGCGGCGCGATCGAGCGCGCGCGCGACACTCCGGGCCTGCGCGAGACGTGCGGCGGGACGGACGAGACGACGGTGTTCGGGCGCGGCGAGGCGGGACGGGACTGGGCGCGGGGACGGCCGGTAGGCTGCGGCGAGTAGGGCGGTTGAGCGAGGGGCGGATTGAAGCGAAGCGGGAGATGGACCGAGGCGGAGCGGACGGTGAGCCGGTACTGAAGTCGTGATGCGACGCGGATGGGCAGGCGGGCGTTTCAGGGCGAGACGACTGCGAACTCCGAATTCGACGGCGTCGACTCGTCCGAGTAGTCGGACGCGTCGTCGATCAGCAGAACCGAGCTGCCGCTGGACGCCTCGCTGCTCAGCGAACTCCGTGCGGATGGTGAGGCGGGCGGATCGGGCGTCCGCTTGCTTGGAGATGCCGGCCCGCGGGCGGTCGCGAGCGTCGAGTGTGCCGCGGCCTCTTGGTTCGCTCCGGGGAACGTTGCGTGGGTGTGGGCGGTGGCGCCGCGGCTTGCAGCCAGAACGCAGAGCGCGAGGTTGGCCTCGTTCGGAGGGGCACCGGCGCGCGTGCGTCCACGCGGCGGGAGCCCGCGCTCAAGCAGCAGCTCGCGTTGCAACTCGGGGCAGTCAGTCGCGCGCAAGCGCTCCCAAGTCGGCGCGTGTCCTCCGCTCCAAACGACGAGGAAGGCGTAGCGCCCGTCGGGCTCCACCCGGACGTCGTCGAGTCGATCTACGGACCATCGGCGTCGCGTTCGCGGAGGCTCCGGGTCGGGCGGCATGGCGGCCGGTTGTTTGCGTCCGGCCATCTCGAGGAGTGGTCGAGTGAGCGTGGAAGTCGAGGCCCAACGGAGCGGCAGAATCGTTCGAACGTCTGCAACGGGGAGTGGTTGGTGGTCGGCGACCGTCAGCCCGCGTGAAGGCAACAGCGGAGGGCGCGCGCGGAGGCGGGCGGTTCGTGGAGGTTGATGGTTCGATCGAAGATCCCTCCGGCCGAAGAGAGGAGAAAAGAAAAAACGGGTGGCCGGTGGTCGTGGAGCGAGTCTGGCGGAAGCGTGAAAGCAGCGTGAGCGGAGGCGGGCAAAGGCGGAGAAGCGTGTGGTCGTCCGCGAGGGGCGGGAGAATACGGGCAGCGCAGAGCTCAACGCGGGGCGATCCGGAGGCGCGCGCGAACGTGAAGGCCCGAGCGGTGATCAGTGATCACCGAGTTGAAAGGACGCGGGCGGACCCGAATGTCGGCAAGTGGAAGGGATCCACTTGTGCGAGGCCAGCGAGCGGTTGACCTCCGCTTCCGACTGGCGGAGGGCTTCAGCGACAAGTCCGCGCTCGAGTTCCGTCCGTTCGTTTCCGGACGGGCGTTCGGGCACAAAGAAACGAGCGATCTCGTTGCCGTCGGCCGTGCGAATCGAATAGATGACGCTGTTGGGTTGCTTGCCGCGGGTTGATTGTTCTGGGCCGTTTGGTGCCGAGCAGTGGCCGCTTGATTTGTGAGACCCCCCGCAAGGCGATGAGATGGCGGACGAGGGCCTCGCTGGTGATTTGTGGCGGGCGTTGTCCGGCGGCGATTCGCGAGCGGAGCGAGGTGGCCGGTCGGCCGGCTTGCCGAGCGAACGGAGGGCCCGAACGAACAGGCGGGCGGGCGCCTTGGGGGGCGGCGGCCGGTTGATTGATCGGCGCGCCTGGCGGGCCGCTTTGTCCTTGAGTTGCGAGCACTGAACGAACGCGGGGCGAACCAGTCGGCTTGCGTGCGCGTGGATGCCCGCAGGCACTGGGCGAGGGCGATGCGGCGGGCGCCCCGTGGTGGTTGTGTTGTTTGGACGGTCTCGTCTCCCGACCGGACGGGGGCGGATTGCGCTTGAAAGGCGAGCCGGTGCGCGAGTTGCTCGAATCGTGTCGAGGGGCGCGCGGCGACGCGTGGGCGACAGTCCAGACGCGCGGGTCGGACGGCGAGAGGAGGCGTTGAAGCTCCCTCCGACGGGCAACAGAGAGCGTGGCTCGATGGTTGCTGCGGAGCGGTCGGGACGGCAAGAAATTGGAAGGCCGGCGGGGGCGGGCGGCGGCTTGGCCTCGGTTGGGGCGAGCGGTCTTTCGACCGAGCGCGACGTCCGCCGGACGGTGCAACGAGGGTGTTTGGGCCGCGAAGCGCGCGACCTGAGTGGATCGACGGTCTTCGGGTGGAGAGCGGGGGTGTGGCGACGTGGCTGGCGGCACTGCGCACGACGTCGCGGCGGGCAGAAGGGCCGGCGGCAGGCGAAACGTGCGGGGCGGCGGGCAACGAGCCGGATGCGCGATCACGCGGGCAGCGAGGTCGTGGCGGAACGGGCAGGAGGGCCGTTGCGGGACACGAGCGACGGGCGGTGATCGGCGGTGTCCGGTTAGCGGAACACGAGAGGCGAGAGCGAAAGGGGCCCACGGGAAGCGCGGGCGAGAGCGGGGCGACGGCGCCCAGGGGACCTGCAAGGGCAATTTAGAGGAGAGCGACTCCGCGGGGCATCTCGGCGATCGTCGGCGGTGCGGGACTGGGCCGGCTGCGGGGCGAACGTCTCGAGGGGCTCGTTCGGGGCGCTCTGCTCGGGGCGGTGGGGCGCCAATTGATGCGGGCGGCTCGCGGCGGGGTGCCCGATCGGCGGGCCTTCCGGGCGAGCGAAACGCGAAGTTCCTCGTGGCCGGCGCGGTCCGTCGGTCGGGGGCACTTCGGGTTTGCACGGGAAGGGCGGTGGGAGAGCAGGTGGTCGCGGGCGGTCGTCCAATCGGTCGTTCGGCACCAGATGTCGCACGAAGGCGGCCCTGCCCGGTGAGGGGAGGCCGCAGGATGCGAGTGGGTTCTGGTTTATTGGAGGACGACGACTAGCGGGAAGCGAAGCGGGCTTATAAAGGGAGAGGGAAGGGGAAGAATGTGGAGGGTTCTTTAACGCACTGCGGGTGGTCCGGCGGGATCAAGGCGGGGCAGCGGAGTGGCGGGCGGCCGGGCACGTGGACCGCATGCGGGCGGTTGGGCCGATCGAGATGGATGGCCGGCCGCGGGTTATTTTTGGGTCGTTCTGGGGCCGCCGCTTGTCACCCTTCGGCGGATCACTTCGAGCCGGGTGGTCTGGACGGCGGCCGGCGGGCCGCTTGGATTCGAGAGCGGCGCGATCGAGCGCGCGCGCGACAATCGACAGGGGTTCAATTCCCCTCTGGTGCAAATCAACCTTTTGCTTTTCTGGTCAGCCTTCGACCATTATCTTCGCATTTTTTGGTTGTGCTCGTCGCGCGCGACTTTGTGGATGCCTCGCAATTGGCACTCTACGTTGGCCCCTGCTCAGCGCATGGGAAACAAGATTGGCGGTGCTCTCCTTTTTCAGGCTAGAAGAAGGAAGACGGACATTTGTCTTGAGCCTTCCGGCCGTGTTTTTGCGCGAAAGAACCGGACGTGTGGAACGAACACGCGTGTTCCGGCTGCTTGCCTCCACTTCGACCAGTGCATTGCCGTCTATCAACCCAGAAAGTCCACTCGTTTCGACTAAGCGGCGGAAAGCGAGAAGCTGGAAGGCAGGCGAGCCACACACTCCGCACTTACTCCCGCACAAAAAAGCCCCGCGTTAAAAAAAAGCCTGCAAGCGTTGTGTGTACGCTCGGTGGGCGAGCGGCCGCTTGGATCCAAAAAGAACGGCGACGTGCGGGGTTCGCCAGTGCAAACGAAAGCAGTGCTCGCTTCCTTATTTTTGACGCGTTGCCGATCGATAAACGAAAGCGCGAGTTGCCCGGCCGGCCTCCTAACTTTGTGTCGATCTCACGAAACTCTGTTTCTTAGAAACGATGGAAGAAGTGAGTGGAAAGAAGCGTGGATGAATATCAAATTTGTTTGATTTAGGACTCCAACCAGCCGTTCAATTCCCAGCATTCAAGACCCACTTCCCCGCGACGCCCGCCGGTCACTCTCAACAGCTTTCGGAGGAAATCGTTCTCGAGCAGTACCTGTTGGCCATCGAGATGGAAGGCATGGTGGGGTTGGAACAGATCCAGTGAGCAGACGGCCGATTGCTTTAGAAATCGGACGATTCCATCAGCAACGAGTGCGGTCACGAAGACATCGCAAAAAGATGTGCTCGATTAATCGAACCGGACAAGCCGACGAACGGAGAGCCTCGTACAAACAAAGAACTCGTTACGGACTGCATCGCAGCGCTGGAACACGCGTGCGAGTGCTTCGATCCAAACTGCAGGTGGCCTAACGGTTTGAAGATGAAGCGAGTCGTTCAACACGCAAAGCTCTGCATGCGGGGGCGGACGACCGACTGTCCCGTCTGCAAACAGCTGATCACTCTCTGCTGCTACCACGCGAAACGATGCACTCTGAACCCTTGCAAGGTCAGTTGAACTCAAGAATCATCTTTCATGGGTGGCTTTCAGATCCCTTTTTGTTCACGCATCAAGCAGAAGCTCCAAGCGAAGCGCGACGGGCAATCCGCGTCTGGCGTTTAGCTCGGTATCGACTGGAAGGGACGAGACACGGTGCTGTGCTCAATGGAATTTTGTACAATGCTTGTTGAATTGTTGGGAAGGAATTAAAGAAACAAAGCAAACGGAAGGTTAGTCGCGATTGGAGCATTTGGCGGCGTCAACAACAGCGGCAACAAAAAACAATCACTTGGATCGATTTCAACGGGCCTCCGCATCCTCGATTGGCCTGAATGCGGCCTTCAGCGACTGGAGGTGCGAAAGCTTCACGGCGTCTTGCTTGCTCTACCGCCTCTAGCGGGCCAAAACAATCGTTTCAGAAGGGCAAAAGGTGAATGCGCCAGAGGGGAATTGAACCCCTGTCGAATGCTTGGAAGGCATCCATGCTACCATTACACCACTGGCGCGCACACTCCACTCGCCCGCCAAAGCGGCCGCCTTTCGGCTTTCGCCCGCCCGCTCGTCGGCTTGCGGCGGAGAGCCCGCGGGCGCTCGCTGATTGTTCTTTGCGGCGGGTGGATGGCGAACAAAAAAAGAAGTCGAGAGGTCGGCGGCGCTCGATTCGGACAAAGATTGTTTGAGAGATTCGCTTAAGCTGACTGCAGCAAAGAGCGAACGGCGAGAAGGATGAAAGAAACTGTTCATTGACGTGGAGCGAAGGGTTTCAGCTGTGTGATTGCAAAGGAAGCAATCGAGTAGACACCAATGGAAACGTCTGCTGACAAACGTTGATGATCAAAGTAGGGTTTGATTCCTTTCCCAGAAATCTCCCTTCCCAACCAATAAAAATTCTTGCTATCCTCCTCTATGCGAAAAAACGGGAGGGAATCGAACCCTAATCAGAAGCGAGGATGTATCGGCGGAATCCAACCGATTGCATTGGAGTGTTGTCATTTGCTCGGAATAAACTCGCCTGCTCTCTTGTGGTCAAACGGTTGCGCTTTGAAATTTGCATCGGAAGACGGCCGATTCGCGCGGGTATAAAAGCCGAGCTGCTCGCCCGTCAGCCGCCTTTCGGTGTCCGCTCTCCCCTCACCCGCTCCGTTCTCCTCTCCACTCACTCCCCTCCGCCTCGTCCGTCCGAGATGCTCCGCTCCTCGTCGCTGTTCCTGCTCGCCGGTGCCCTCGTGTTGCTGCTTCTCGTCGAGTAAGCGGACGCGATCAAGTGCCTCGTGAACATCGGCCAGAACAATGTAACTGGACAGTTCGTGTCGATCGAGGAGCAGACGGCGCCGACCTGCGGCTACTGCATGACGGTCAAGGGCCTGCATGGCGGCCACACCGGCTACGCGTGCATCACCGACCCCACTCCCGGGTGAGTCCCCTTATTCTCCTCCCGTCACTATCGTTCATGTTGCAGGTGGATCGACTGCAAGGACGCCAAGGACATTCCGGGGCTCCAACGCATTCCGGAGCTCGTGGGCGCCGAGTTTTGCACGTGTACCACGGACATGTGCAATGCCCCGACCGCCCCTCAGCAGCCTCCGCCCGCCGGTCACGACGCCACCGGCGTCCACGACGCGCCCGCCGGCCACCTCGCGTCCACCGCTCCGCCGTCGCCCGCCACTGCGCTCTCGCTGGTCGTCGCCGCGGGCGTCCTCGTGCTCCAACTGGCCGGCTGCTGAAGCCACGGACAGCCCACTCGACTCACTCCTTCCCCTCCTCTCTGTGCCGTCTGTCCGCAGGAATAAACACCTTCCTCTTCATGTGCTCCCGTTGACTTTCACTCGAAAGAAAGCTCGAGTTTGTGGAGGTTCGGTTTGGTCGGCTTGTTCTCGTCGTGCCGTTCGTTTCTTTTCGCTTGAAGCCGTGAATAAAGCGGGGACGTGGCAGGGGGCAAGGCGAGCCGGATGCCCGTGCTCGTTTCTTCACCTCACCGCCGTTTGAACATCAAGAAAGCGGGCGACGGCCGAAGATACGATCGCGTCTGGGGATCGACTGACCATTTGCGTCGACGATTGCCTCCGTTTGCTCGGATAAAAAGACGACACTCTTTGCGTGGATGTGCCGATTGCATCTCGAGATTTGCATCGAAAGGGCGGGCTCAAACGAGTTCGAAATCCAACCGATCGCCAGTTCGCCGCCTTTCGGTGTCCATTTTCACTCACTCCTCTTCGCCCACTGCTCGTGCGGTCGTGATGCTTCCCTCCTCGCCGCTGTTCCTGCTCGCCAGCCTCCTCGTGCTCCTCCTCATGATCCAGCAAGCGGCGGCGGTCAAGTGCGTCGCGAACGCGGTCTGGCACCCGGACGAAGGCCCCGATTTGATCGAAGACCAGACGGCAGAGGGCTGCGGCTTCTGCCTGACGCTTAAGCGGGAAGTAGTCTTCTATCTGTGTTTCAATGGCACCGCTGGGTGAGCCTCCTTTTTCCTCCTCCCCACCAACCTTCATTCTTGCAGGTGGACCGGCTGCAAAGACCTCAAAGACATCAAGGAACTTCCGCGCGTTGAGGGCCTCGAAAGTCTCGAAGGCGTCCAAGCGTGCGCGTGCACCACGGACATGTGCAATGCCCCGCCCCACTTGGCCAACTCCTCGATCGCCACCGCGCTCTCGCTGCTCACCGTTGCGGGCGCTTTCGTGATCCAGCTGACCGCTCGCTGAAGCCACGGACAGTCCACTCGACTCACTTCTCCCCTCCTCCGTCCGTCGGAATAAACACGTTCCTATTCAAGTGCTCTCGTTGGATATTACGCAAAAGAAAGTGGAGAAGCGGGTATTTCGGATGATTGGTTAGCTCTTCTGTTGAGAGCAGCTCGTTCCCGTCGTTCAAATTCTTCGACAGTGCTTGTGCTCATCGGCTTGTTGCCGGTTGGCTCGTTAATGGGACGTTAACGAACAAAACGCCCAGACGGAAAGCACGTAGCTTCTATTCGTTTAGTTTTGAAAACATTCCCGACTTCTTTGAAAATGGGGGCGTCGCCCGACTTCTTTCCGTTTCGCGAACTCGAATTAGCCGCTCGGCGCACACCGGCGGCCCCCTCGACCTCACCGTCGGGCCTCACAAACCGAAAAGTACGCGCAAATCAAAGGCGACAGTCGACGGCGGACGGCCACCGTGGACGCGCCAAAAAGAACGACGAAAAAAGCGGGCCGGCGGGCGGCAACGTTCGCTGTTTTCTTTGCGCCGAGATTGACCGTTGCGATAATTGGGCGCGAGGGCCGCTGTCACGTTCGATTTTCGCCGCTTTCGCGGTGATTTTCGTCCCGCGCCGTTTTTCACTCACTTTTGCGCGTCGCCTCTTTTTGGTCTTCGGTTTCGGCGGGCGGACGCGTCGCGGAGGTTGCCGGAGGTCCGCGAGAATTCTTCTTTTCGTCTTCGTTCGCTCGTCCTCTAATTTTATCTCGACGGCGAGCAACCCACTTCGTTCGCTCCAATAAACGGAAAAAATCGTCTCTTCTCCGTTTCTTTGGGGTTTTGTGGTCGAGGAAGCGCCCTCGCTTATCAACGGAAGAAACTTCTCTCCGTTTTGGACGGGGCGGCGAACGTCGGCTTTTGGGTTCGAAACGGGGCGGAACAAGGCGAGACAAGGCCGAACGAAACGAACTTCTCGATTGCGGCCATGGGATGAGCCCTAACGATAATCTCGTTGGAACGCGGAACACCGACCAGATTTATCGGGTTTGGAGCACGAGTCGAGCAGCAGGGAGCGGGAAGCACGAGACGACCCCACTAGGCGCACTTTTGTCTTCTGCTTATCGGCCGAAAGGTCCACCCTCATAATCAGGCGCGTGAGAACATTGATCGCTTCGTTTTACGACGGGCCTCCGTGCTCGTGATTCGTCGTAAAATCGAGTGAACGTAGAGCTGTTGGGTTTGTTTAGACAATTGAACGAGAAGACTGAAAGCAGACGCCCCCTCGGGCCACGTATTTTTTTTGGAATCCGCGCGAGGCCCCACGCTTATCACGTCCAATTCATCCACGTCGCCTCCTTCGCTTCTTCTTTTCGTTCGTTCGTCTGCCTTCGCGCAAGAAAGACAAATGGCTTCTTCTTTCGTTCGGCATAATTGCTCGCTTTTTCTTCGTCTTTTGCTCCTTTGCTTCGCGCCCGCCCTCGCGCCCCACGCCGCCCCTCCGGCCGCCCGCCTTCTTTCGGCTAATTTCTTGGCGCTTTTCTTGGCTTCCGCGCCGCGTTGTCGTCCATCGCTACGCGCCCGCTCGCCCCCACTTTCAGGGTTTCCGTTTTTTTCTAATTGGCTCGACGTCCCGAATGCGTGTTCCTTTCACGAGCAATCAAGTCCACTTGTTTTCATTCGAAGAGGTTTGCAAGAGGAAACGTGGAGGGCGTGAACGACGCCACTTTCGATGCTTTTGGGTCGATCGAAACGGGAGGTGACGTTTGGGTCGCCTTTGAAGGGGTTTCTAATGAGCAGAAGAGGGGTTTGGACCGCCGTTGTACGGGCAGACGACTCTTTTTGTCTCCGCTGGCCACTCGCAACCACTCGGCCAAACCTTCGGCCGATCTCTCGCCGAGCCCTCGTCCAATCGCTCTTTTCTTTTCACGGCCCATCGATCACGTCGAAGTGCCCGCGGGAGACGGCGACAAACGCGACGCAAAAACGTTTGACAACAACGCGAGGCCGTCGATCATCGCAAGAATTTTCGGATCAATCGTCGTGTCTCGGCCGTCTGATCAATGCGGCGTGTGGATTGAAAAAACAGACACTCACTCATCCCCGAGTGGCCGAGACGTTTTGTTTGGCAAGTGGTTCTCATTAGCCGAATTCTTTTTCCGGCCAGACGTTTTCCGGAGATCAAAAGTTGGATTCGAGGGGCGGCAGGTCGAAGTGGAATTTCCTGTTTGATTCGATTTGTTTGCGTGGCCTCTTTGAATCGACAGTTTTTCGATCGCGCCGACCGCCAGCTTGAATTACGGGCCTTTGTTCTCGCTTTTGGAGGGTTTTCGTCTGTCGTGCGGCTCTTTTTCGATTGTTCTCCTGCGTGGAATCTCCGCGCTCTTTTTTGGCCGCTGGACGTGATTGCCCGCGGATAAAAAAACGCGAACAACGCGGGCGGTCCAACGCTTTGTTTGATTGCGGCCAGCTGCTCGCCCGCCCGCCGCTTTTTGATTCGAGACGTGGGCTGGCGTCCAGAAAAAATCGCCATTTGTTTGAAACCGTCGGCCACTCGGGCTCGTCTCGGTCGCTATTTTGAGGCGCCTCGCCCGCGATTTGCCAGCGCTTTGGCCACGTTTACGCTGCGTTTTCTCGAGGACTCGCCGTTTTCAATCAACTCTACAATTCGAGCTCGGCACTCGACGTGTTCTCGCGTTCATCATCCGGGCGCGTCAAGTGGCCATTTTGATTGCTCGCGTCGTTCGAGCCCTCGAGTTTTCGTTTACGCGGAAGGAAGGCGGCGAGCAACAAAACGACTTTTTTGGCCAATTTTCAAAGTCAAGAGGTCACCACCACCTTCGGGCGCCGTTTTGCGTCGAGCGCCGGCCGCCTTTTGAACCGCGGGGAGCGCGCCGTCGACCTGTTCGCCGCGCCGCGCCGCTCGGCTTCCTCTTCGTTTCGTTTTTCGGAAATCTTCGAGTGGCCGCCCGACTTCGCAAAAACGAAGAGAAGTCGATTAAAACTTTGACTTTTTTCTTCTTTTGCTGCGGGTTTTCTTCTGCGTCGCCGCCGTGCGTCGTTCGCGGTGGTCGGCGGTGGTCGGCGTTGGTCGGCGATTTGTACTCGCGGCCTCTGTTTTCATGCTACGGACGCAAATTACCGCTTTCCTCTACCTTTGACATTTGGTTTGGCCTTCTATGTCTTCTGATGACCACGTACTCGAATGATGAGACAAAGTTCACTTTTGTGGTGTTGCCTGCTTCTGTTCAGTCGACGTCCCTCTACGCCCCTATCCGCCAAATGGGGACGACCGGCCGTCCCGTCGCTCTCTCCGCTCACCTCTAATTCGAATCGCCCGGTGGAGCACGAAGCGACGAGTGGAAGGCGGCGAGCGGCCAAATGGATTCTCGCTGTTCGATTTGTTTCCGACCAACTGCCTTCTGCGGAGTTCCGCGGAGTTCCCCTCCATCCCCCCGTGCTCTTCGGCCTTCCGCTCGGCGAACCGAACGCTCGAGCGCACCGTCCGGATGCACCGGCCGGCCGTCTGAGCGGTCGGTCGACTGCGAGCAGGCGGGAGGGCGGCGGGCGACAAAAAATATTCGAAGGAATCCGGACAAAAATCTTGAGTTTTCGGCCGCTCTCTTCTTGTCTTTCCTCTCCTTAACTGTCGTTCAGTTCCTTGACGCTCCCGCTCCTCGACGCTTGACTGCAGAGTCGAGTGAACCGAAATCTTGAGCGAAATCCCACCGAAATCCCGGTTGCTCTTCCTTCGTGTGCTCGAATTACGCGGCCACCCTCTTCTCCTTCTTCGTCTTCTGTTCGATTCGATCCTCGTTTCAGTTTGCTTCGAAGTCCGCCGCCCACCCCCGCCCGCCTTCCGGCGCCCGCTCCCGTCCGCCCGAACACACTCGCCGCTCCTTCGGTTCGTTCGTTCGGCTGCAGCAAGCGGAGCGCATGCCGTTGCGCCGTCTGCCACTCGCAGCCGCCTGAACGCCCCGACTTCGACTCGGCTTGAGCAGACAGCCGACGGATTGCGTCGACGAGTGCGTCGATTCCCTCGTTGATTCGAATTCCTCGTCGTTCTCGTCCGCCTACTCAACGGAAGATGCCGAAGGTGAGTCCTCTTCCTTTCTTTCTTCCCCGCGACTCCCGTCATTCACGGCGCCTTTGTTTGCCGCCGCCACTGCTCCTAATTGTTCGCCGCTTCGCTTTGTTTGTTTGGGGAACGAAGTCGCGTAGGTGGGTGGGAGGCGGCCACTTCTCCGCTTTCTTTCGCGCTGATTTATTCCGACGGCACACCGAAACGGTGGAGGAATTCCAACGGACGGACGAACGAGGATTTTCGTTCGAATTCGACGCGTGTTTTCGTCCTGCAGCGAGCCCAAAGGCGGACGTCAATCGGAAGTCATCGCAGCGGATTTGCATTCGTGTGCTTGACGACCGTGCGGCGTAATCGCGGTGACACTCGCCGGCCGGTGACAACGAGGAGCACATCGACGGAAGGCGAACAATGCGAGTGATAAACAAAGAACGACAGAAGAGACGTGACTGTTGGCACACTTCCATTCGCTTTGATTTCTTTCGCTCTTTGCGGCGTTCTTCCCCGCGCACTCCAAACTTGTTTGTTTTGCACGCTCCGCTTTTCGCATTCCGCTCACTCGCCGCCCGCCGCCGCTCGAAGCCGTCGGAACGGAAGGACGAGCGGTCGGGCCGCTCGGTTTACGGTGGAAATCCGCCGGACGGCCGGAAGCACGCTCGAGCTCCGAGCGGAGCCGTCGGTCGGTCGGGCGGCCGTCTGGAGCACGTGCCCCCGGCCGTCCGCTCCTGCCAGCCGGCCGTCCGCTCCTGCCAGCCGGCCGTGCGGTTGGCCGCAAGTTCGCGCCGTCCGTCGGCTCCAGAAGCCAAAGGTCCCGCGGCCGAACGGACCGGAACGCCGCCCCGCGTTCAACGAAGCGACTAACCGGTGCGCCCGAAAGCCGGGCGGCAGCAGGAGTGCGACCGGCCGGCTGAGGGCACGCAGGAGGAAACTTAATCGGCCATCCGCAATGAGAGGAATTCCGCCACTCCCGGCGGCCGGCCGGCTCGTTGTTGTCGTCGAAGTTCAACCGAGCGGCAGCGCGCCGCCGCCGCCGAAGGGGAGGAGCGGAATGTCAATTGCGTTCTCCGGCCGCCCGCCCGCCTTCATTCATCCGGCCGAAGGTTTTGTATTCTGGACGACACACGCACGACACGAACAGAAACGCGAGAATACGCCCACTTTTGGGCCGTCGAATCCCCTCCACGCCGCTCCGGAGGTCAATTGAAGGAAAGTGAGTGCGGTCGGGCAGGTCGGTCGCTTCTTTCTTCCTTGCTCCGAGTGATTAGCCGGCAGTCTACTGAACGGAACGATGCCGTTGACGCTGAAGGTTTCGTTGAAGCCCGATCGGCTCTTCGAGTGCAGCTTCAAGAAGCAGGTGAGTAAGCCGGCGACAAGGCGACGTATAGGAGTGAAGGAGAGTGAGGGGAGGATTATCCGCCCGAAATGCCCGGGGATTTCTGGCGTTCGTCGATTAGCCACCCGGCCGTGCGGTCCGCGTGTTTAATCGCTTCAATTCGATTTCCGTCGACCAAAACGGCGCTTCCGGCCACCGAGCCACGTAATTCGGAGGGATTTCCTCTCTGATATTCGAATGTTTCCGCTTGATGCGAGGATTAAAAATCATTTCGGGACTGTTTTGATTGCTTCCGAGTGGGTGGGCGGTAGAACAGAGGTACTCGGCTTTAATGCAAGGTATTCGGCTCAAATGAACTGTTAGACATTTTACACAAACTTTATTTAGTTCCTTCCTTTCCCTTAAACTCCCAGAGTTTGAACTTTCGGCAGCACAAACCAGCAAGAGCGACCTACAGAGTAAATAAAAGGTCGAGAGTTTGTGGTTCGCTTTGATTGGGCGGGCGGGCGGGCGGTCCGGCGGGTCGCTCGGTCGGTTCGCGGTTTTAATCGCTTTTCAATTTTGTTCAATTCGCTTCTCGCTTTTGACTTCCCGTCTGCGGCGGCGGCGGCGGCGGCGGCGACGGCGGCGGCGAAGTGGCGGACGGCGGAACGGCGCGCCCGCCAACTTTGCCGCTCGGCGGACGGGCGGACGGTTTCGCCAAAATGCGGGGCGGGTGTTTTGCGACGACCTGTCGTCTTCCTGCTTCTTTCCTCCTCCTCCTTTTCGCTCAGACGTCTTTTGTCAACTCCTGTCAATCGACGGCCTCTTCACGCGGTGATTGTGAGTCGCCGACTTCCGATCGCTCGCCCGCTCGTTCGGGGGACCTCCCGCCGGCCGGCCGTCGGCGCGCACTCGGGGCAACCCGCCGCTCATGTCGGCGAAACGAACGAACTTTCGAGCGGCGTGCAAAACGAAGAGCGGAAGTCGGGGCGATTCCGTTTCATCTGCACTTCTTCCTCTTCGCTTGCTCGTGCATAATCGCCGCCGTTTCGAGACGCCCGCCGACCGAAAATAGCGGCCGGGGATTCGATTAGCCGGCGAGCGGGGGATTGTGTTCATTATGCGGTGGATTCATTCGGCGGATTACTGCTGCCCGTTTGCCCGCTTGTCTGCAATTGACACCTCCACTCTTCCTCTTCGTTTCCTGCACTTTAACCTAATTGTCTGCTTGCAGATGGGTTGGTTGCGGAAGAACTTGCTGCTCGTCGCGACGATCGCCGCCGTCCTCATCGGCGCCCTGCTCGGCTTCATCATTCGGTAGGCCCAACAAAGAGCATATACCGCTTTACTCATCACAATAAACCGTTGCAGAACGCAGAAACCCTCGCCACATACGGTCGTTCTGCTCAGCTTTCCAGGCGAACTCCTCATGCACATGCTGAAGATGATGATTCTGCCGTTGAGTACGTGCTCTCACTCATCTAAACCCGCTAATCATTCGACCGTTTAGTCATCAGCTCGCTGATCTCCGGCCTCGCCCAAATGGACGCCAAGCAGTCGGGCCGAATGGGTTCCTACGCAGTCATCTACTACTTTATCACCACAATGCTGGCCGTCATTGTGAGTAGTCGGTTGAGTACTCCCGTCCTTCAACGAGTGTTCAGACCGGTATCATCCTCGTCCTCACGATCCACCCCGGCGATCCCACCATCAAACAAGTGAGTTCTTTGTGGACTCTTCCGTTTACTACTCGGTTGTTTGCAGGACCTCGGCACGGGCACCGAAGGCCAGCAAGTCAGCACCATCGACACTTTCCTGGATCTGATTCGGTAGCTAATAGAAGGAAGAACAAGGGGTTAACCAGCGGATTTCAGCAATATGTTCCCCGAAAACATCGTTCAAGCCACATTCCAACAAGTTCAAACCAAGTACGTGCGCGTGCGGCCCAAAGTGGTGAAGAAAAACGACACCGCCACTCTGGCGCTCTTGAACAGCGGCGCCCTCGACTACCTGAAGCCGTCCGTCGAGTACACGGCGGGGATGAACGTTCTCGGTTCGCCCTCATTATCCGCCGCTTTTACTCACTCGTTGCAGGAATCATAATCTTCTGCATTGCCTTCGGGATTATCGTTAGTCAACTCGGCGATGAGGCGCGCATTATGATCGAATTCTTCAGCGCGCTGGATCAGGTGATCATGAAGCTCGTCTCATACATTATGTGGTAAGCTATTAGCTCTCTAAACCTCTCATTTACCTTCCTGATTGCAGCTACTCCCCGATCGGCATCATGTGTTTGAGTGAGGAGACGACCGCGAGGAATGCAACGAAGATTTACCGCCTGCTTTCAGTCATGGGAAAAATCCTCGAGATTCACGACCTCGCCGAAACCGCGCGCATGTTGGCGATGTACATGTTCACGGTGCTGTTCGGGCTTGCCCTTCATGCGCTGATCACCCTGCCGCTGGTGTTCTTCGTTCTGACCAAGAAGAATCCGTACACGTTCATGCGCGGCCTGCTGCAAGCGTGGATCACCGCCCTGGGCACCGCTTCGTCGTCGGCCACCCTTCCGCTGACCTTCCGCTGCCTGGAGGAGAACCTGGGCGTCGACCGGCGAGTCACGCGCTTCGTTCTGCCCATTGGCGCCACGATTAACATGGTGCGTTCGCTCCAAACCTTAAGAAGCAACGGAATTCGTGGTTGCAGGACGGAACGGCGCTCTACGAAGCCGTCGCCGCGATCTTCATCGCCCAAATGAACGGCGTGCATCTTTCGATGGGCCAAGTGTTCACCGTTAGGTTCGTTCTTTCTTTCATCACTTTCTTCTAACCCACTGGTTGCAGTCTGACCGCAACGCTGGCCTCGATTGGAGCGGCGTCGGTGCCGTCGGCCGGCCTTGTCACGATGCTGCTCGTCCTGACGGCCGTCGGGCTGCCCGTGAAAGACGTCTCGTTGATCGTTGCCGTGGATTGGCTCTTGTACGTCCACTCCAATGCTTTCTTTTGACGTCTGGAGCTTCAGGGACCGAATCCGGACGTCGATCAACGTGCTGGGCGACGCGTTCGGCGCCGGCATCGTGCACCACTTCGTCAAGGACCAACTCGCCCTCGCCGACGCCGAACACCACCGACGGCACTCGCACATGGAGCGCGGCGGTGCGGCGTCGCCCGTAAGAAGTGAGTTCGGGGCATTCTGTTGGGTACTGTGGGGGATTTTGCAAGGGTGTCTGGAGCGTTCAAGAAGGATTCTGCTGCAACGAAATGATGCAAGCACACTATTTTAAACAAAGGGTGTCAAGCAGTCTCGCTTGCAACGGAATGATGCGGGGACTGTTCTTTCAATTCCCTCCAGTGAATTCGTAGTTTGAAGAAACACGAACGCACGAAAGAAACATTCGCTTGGGTTCACGTGCATTTCGAAATGTCGAATCCAATCGAACGAACCGACGATCGTTTCTTTTGTTCGCGAACACGCGATCTGGACAAGCAATTCGAACAAACAAACTCGGCGCACGAACTCAACCTTTGGGTTTGCAGCGGCGCTGTTGAACGCGGACGAGAAGCACGTGGGCAACTCGACGTGGAGGCCGACGGCCAATCGCGACGGCTACGACTCGGTGCCGCAGGAGGACGTTCGCTAAGCTCCCGATTCGCCCATTCGTTCACTTCTTCTTTCTATTGGATGATCACAACCATTGCATTTGCCCAACCAACAATATTTAGGCCAAACAATCCCCTCTCCCATTGTTTCTTTAGCGTCCTTTGCGAATATCCCGATGACTCTCTTCTGATTGAACGTTCGACTGATTGTGAGTGCGTATTCCTTCTATTCCTTTCGGTATTCCACCCGACAATCATTGTGTCTCGCCTCTTTCGAATGGTGGCATCAAACCCGAACGAATTCTTTTCCAACACCACCGAATGACTCTTTTTAATGGTCTTCTTCGTTCCTTCACGAATACCTAAGCATTTACTTCCGTCTTCTTCTTTCTATTCGGTTCTTTCCTCCCGTAATCCATTTTATAAACCTTTACGTTCTTTGCGTCGAGGCCGCTCGTTACGGGCTGGATTCCAACGAACACTTGGGAGCACGTGCCGAAATGAAAGCCGATAGCCGCGCACGAACTTCTTGACACGACAGATTGACAGCGAGAACCGACCGCCCGCTTTTGGCCGACGAGCCGAGCGTCTTGTTTCGTCAGCAGTCAAGAGTTGTGTGTGCTTCTTCGAACTGCAGTCAGAGGTCACCAGTCAGCAGTCAGTAGCTGGAAGTCGGTAGTGAGAGGTGAGTAGGCGGTTGACAAGTCGAAAGATCGCAGGAACCCCCGCATTTTCCGTCAAGTTGACACTCCCCTGTTTAATTTGGGAGAACGAGGAAATTGGGCAGAGAACTGCCGACCGGAGCGTAAAATGCCCGCTTTGCTGTGGGTGTGAAGCGGACAGTTCAACTCCACGGGAATGCAGAACGCGACAGAAGAAACGAGAGCAAGAAGGGAAGTTCTCGGCCGACAAGCGAGTTCCAGAAGAAGTTTATTCGAACCGAGAGCGAATCAACCGAAAGGGTTGAGCAAAGAACACAGAGGAAAAGAGGATGGGGTATCTTACAGCCCCGTGCAGACGCCTCGGACGCTCACAAGGCGGCGATCTACGCGGAGACAAGCGATTCAGCTGTGGAATCTGGAGAGCAAATGAGAGATGGGCGGAAGAACGGAGGACTCACTATTGTCGGCGGCCTTGGGCGCGACGGTGGTCGTGGGCACGCGGTACTCGCCGAAGTCGAAGGCCGCGCTGTCATCAATCTGAAGTTGAGCATTTAGCGACGAACGATGATGAATTCGCTTACGAACACGTAGCACTTTGAGAGGGCGCCCTCCGTCTTGAGCTCGATGGTCGTCCAGTAGTGCTTGTCGTCCGCGTCCTTCCGCAGCGTTTTGCCCTCGCACAGCTCGTCCATCCATTCCACGCCCTCCTCTTCGTCGTCATCCTCGTCGTTGTCCACACCCTCGTGGCCCAACGGCAACGCCATCAGCGAACCGTTTTGCACGACTTTAATATAAGACTCCGCTCCGTAGTTCCGTCCTTCTAAACACCGACACAAATGAGAGGAAAGCCAGCAGGCGACAAACCGAAGTGCACCACGGCGTTGTAGTCCTCACCGTACACGTCGTAAATCAACTCGATTTCTCCCCGCAACGTGCACTCTCCGCCGATGGTCATTTCGAAGCTGCAAGAAGATCGTGAACGGAGGAAAACCAAAAGAAAAACTTGCGTTGCGTTGTAGTCCGACGAATTTAATTCCGCGTCGAAGAAAATGAAGAGGTCCGCGTTCTTGCTCCATTGCACCGCGATCGAAGTCGAGTTGCAGGTCGCCAGATTGCTGAAGGCCAAGAGACATTAAAGGAGTTTGTTCGACGCCTTACAAAATGCTGAAAAACTCGTCGTCCTTGTACGCCCCGACGCACGAATCCAACGCCGTGTTGTTCGCGTCGAAGAGGAACTTCGCTTCCACAACCGACGAGCCGAAAAGGAGCAGCAGGTCGAGGGCAAAGAGGGCCAACGAGCAGCGGACGAGCATCTCGAGCGGGAGCGACCGACCGATCGGAGCGAGAGCGGCGGAAAGGAGAGCGAGAGACTCGGGGGCGAACGGAAACCGAAATGGCGGCCTTCTCTCCACTCGTCCACGGGTGTGCTTGATCGCTGGGCGTTGCGGTCACCGAAAGAAGCTTCTTTTTAAGCGAAACATGCGCTGGAACGCGCAACGAAAAAGTGACTCGTGCAGAGCAAACGGAAGGACGAAATAGAGGGCGAAAGAAGAGTCAAACGATTTGCCGTCGCCCTACTTGTTGCTCGTTCCTGCCCAGCATACGGCACATTTCGAGAGCACTGCGGGGCAGAAGACAAAAGACCCCCGAACAAGCGTGTCTTCGTGCTCGCCTTTTTTGACCTGAAGTCAATCGATCGACGTGTTCGTCTTTTCGCTTCGCACGTCTCGCAACGGAGGATCGACGGACGAGCGAGCGGCTGACTCACGATCCTCAGAGGACGGCTGCGATTCACCCGCTTGCCCGTTTTTGTGTTTTCGATCGTCTGCCACGTTTGATTCCACGTGGCAGTTGGAAAGAAAATTCCGCCATTCCCCTTTCGGTTCGGAGCGTCTTTGCACGTGTTCCTTTCCGAGTTCAACGGCAACTTGTCTGCCCGAACGAGCAGTGAACTTCGACGAACAGTCGATGGTCTGTTGAACGAGGTCTCTGTAGGGAGAACGTGAAACCGCCGAGAGCGAACGGTGATGAATCGGCGATTCGAATGCAAACCATCTCGTTCGCCGCGAATAAAAGCGGTCGGCCGAACGCTCGCCCTTCCTTTCCACTCGCTCTTCTCTTCAATTCCTTCCGTCTTCCGTTCGAAATGTTCCGCTCCTCTCTCCCCGTTCTGCTGACCGGCCTCCTCGTGTTGCTCGTGCTGCCGCGCGGGGCGGCGCTCAAGTGTTTCGAGAACATCGGCGACGACGGGAAGCCGACCGCCGAGCGGCACGAAGCGGACGGCTGCGATCTGTGCGGCACGCTGGAGACGGACGGCGGGCAGCCCGCCCTCATGTGCTGGATGGGGCAGAACCGGTGAGCTCTTAGGGCATTCCCTTCCTCTCATCCACCTCTCTGTCGGCTTGCAGCTTCCCGGGCTGCGGCGACTTCGGCGGCACTCCCGCCTGCTGGTGCAATGACCGCGATCTTTGCAACGTGCCCGAGGGCGAGCAGCAGCAAGAAGGCGGAGAGCAGCAGCAGCAGGATCAAAGACAACCGGACGAGCAGCAGGGGCAAGGACAAGAGCAAGGAGAGCAGCAAGGGCAGGAACAAGAGACTACCGATGCGCCCAGTCAGCAGCAGCAAGCTTGACGCTCCTCTTTTGATTGTTCGTGTGTTTGTTCGAGTGAAATAAACCGGCATTTTGAGGTTGTTTTCGGAGGAGTAGGAAGTGGAGAAGAACGCGGTAGAGCGACACTTGGAGAAACCGCTGGACGAAGGAGGAAACCAAGATCAGCGTCACGCAGATCGACGAATTTCGAGCGAAGCGGACTTCCGTCCGGGGACCAAAGTGGACGAGGGACAAGCAGTCGGTGCTCGGGTAGACCGCCGGCCATTTGCATCGAGAAGTCGCCGTATGCTCGGAATAAACACGCGACACTCCCCATTCAAAAGAAGCGATTGCATCTCGGGATTTGCATCGGAAGGCGATCGTTCGGCGGGTATACAAGCCGAGCTGCTCGCCCGCCCGCCGCCTTTCGGTGTCCGCGTCCACTCACCCGCCTCTCCACTCACCTCCGCCCTCCGCTCCTCCTCCGTGATGCTCCGCTCGTCGTTCGTGTTCCTGCTCGCCGGCCTCCTCGTGCTCCTGCTGGTCGGACCGCAAGCGGACGCGATCAAGTGCTACGACAACCGCTACGGCAACACGACCGAGTGGGAGCCCTGCGACTACTGCTGGAAGGCGGACTCGTTTCCTCATAACGAACTGCGGTGTCTCAACGACACGACGTTTATCGGCAGGTGAGTCCTCGCTTTTTCCCTCTCCTCATCTTCGTCTCCGCCATGTTGCAGCGACCTCGGATGCAAGGGCAGCGGCAACAAGTATCAGTGCATGTGCAACGACAAGGACCTCTGCAACTCGTCGGCCGCCACCGCGCTCTCGCTCCTCGTCGCCGCCGGAGCCCTCCTCCTCCAACTGGCCGCTCGCTGAAGCCACGGACAGTCCACTCAACTCACTCCTTCTCGTCCTCCCTGTGCCGTCTGCCCGTGGGAATAAACACGTTCCTCCTCTCTGTTTGTCTTGTTCCTTATTAAATCGGTGTGCTAGAGAACTTCCGTCTTTTGAACGCGCTGGACGTAAACAAACGAGCGGTTCGATCACTCCCACCCGTACGCAAAGAAGAGTCGATGACTCGTAACACAACGGCCGGCCAGGCGGCTTCCTCCTCGTTGCGAATGGACGCACTTCTCCGTTTCGATGAGCGCCCGCTCGATCCAAGCGGTCGGCGGCGAGCGATCCGGGCTGTTCGGCGACAAAATCCGTTTACTCACATTATTGGAGCGCGGACGAGTGGAAGCTCTCAAAAGCCCCCGGAAAGCAACGGACGTCGCAAAGGGGGGGCATGAATTGTCCCGAAAGCCGAACAACTCCGTCGTGCCGCCTCTCCCAACCAGCGCGAGCGGGCACTCACGAGTCTCCGATCTCCACCCAATTGCCTCCTGCTCCGCTCCTTGCTGTACGCCCTGGAGAGAATGACTACTTCCAGTTCGTCGAACACGCGAATGGACGACTTCAGCGAGTTCCCGCCGGTTTTAAGAGTGAGTGAACGGTCGAAAAGAAGCGAAGGATGACGGCTAACGGTGACGATAAAGCGATTGAAAAACACCCAAAAGACACCTCGCCGGACTGCCGCTCGTCCACCAACCACGAGACCGCCGAGAACCTTCCACTCGGTCGATTGGCGCGGCCGCCCGTCGAGAGTCGAGCGGTCCACTCCCGCCAGCCGGCCGTCCACCCGCTTGCGATCAAGCGATGAGCTGTTGGCATTTCTTTCGATCGAACACTCGAGATCGCCACCAAACAGTCGTTTGGATCGAAGCGTTGGTGCACTCTCGAAAGGAAGCGAGAAGACGGACGCCCTCCCTTCGGCCGGCAGAAGCGATTGCGCATTGAACGGCTGACTATTCGCCGTCCACTTTCCGATTGCGCAAGCTCGTCGCGAACGGGCGAGTCGAAAGCGGCAGCGGACGAGCGCCCACTCGCCACTCGGTCCTCTCGCCTGCCCGCCGACCTCCCGCTTTTCTCCTCCGCTCTCCGCTCCCCCCGTTCATTCCTCCCGCTTCAGCTTTCTGCCAACGAATCGGTCGCTCTGTTCATCGGGATGCGCGCGCCGCCGTGGATCTTTGTCGGCTTCCTGCTGTTCACGTTCGAGCCCTCTGTGCTGGAGGCGAAGTTCCTCTACGACCCGGCGACTTCGCGATTCGATCCGTGCGTGAAGCTCGCCCACACGAGGGGCAGCGCTTTGTGAGTCTCCGGCGATTGTTCGGCCCATGTCTTTGTGCAGCGAACTAAAGGATTGCACATCGACTACGTTGACGGTGCAATGGCAAGGAAGCGGGATTGTTTTGTGGATCGACGGCATTTCTGGAGCGGACATGCGAGTTCGGCCACTCCGTTTGCTCTCATCCTCGCCGGCTTTCAGGCTCGAGTGGACCGTCGGCGACGAGTGCACGGTGAATGTGCAGGACGTGACCAAGGACACGTCAGGAGTCATTCGATTTCGTAAGACCAATATGATGCTTAACTGAAGCGTGTCCATGGTCAGAGGACGTGCGGTACGCCGATCATTATGCTCTCCTGGACCTCACATCGGATAACGAGCTTGTTTTGACGATGAGCGAGGTCGACCACACGTTCTGCAAGGGGGCTTTGTTGCGCAAAAAGACCGCTGAGGGGCGTTGGTGGACGACCATCGGCTTCCGCAGGAGAGATCCCGGAAAAGTCAATCATGTTTGGATTGGGGTGAGTGCACGAATTTTGTCTGACATCAAACGAATGGTTTCAGCAAGCGCTGGACGGCCGGCAGGTCGACTTCGGCGAGTACATCCCGCCTCTGCCCACCACAACGACGATTTCTACGACCACAACGAGCGTAAGGCGATCGCCGTTAGGGTGTCCTTTCATTCTTTGTTCAGACCACGACTTCCACGACAACTTCCACGTCAACGACCGTAAGTTCCTTCACTTGTTTCAGCGCACAGCTAACTCTTCTTTCAGACCACCACGACGCCGGAGCCGACGACCACGAGCACGTCAACGAGCACGTCGACGTCAACGGTGAGTCGTCCGCCCCTTGCCTTCTTACCCCTTCTGTTTCAGACCACGTCGACGACCACGCCGGAGCCAACGACCACCGTAAGCGGTCTGTTGTTCCCTCATTGCTCCTTTCTTTATAGAGCACGTCCACGACGACGTCGACGAGCTCTTCCACTTCAACGAGCACTTCGACGTCCACTTCCACGTCGGCAACTTCGAGCTCTACGACGACCACGCCGGAGCCCACCACTTCGACTGTGCCAACCACTTCAACGAGCTCCGTGAGTCACTTTTTTCCTTCCTCTCGCTCACTTCTTGCTTGATCTTCTTCAGACCACGCCCGTTCCGACCACCGAGTCCATCACTTCGACGTCCACGTCGACTTCCACGAGCACCGTTCGTCCCCCTCGCTGCTTTCCGTTCGATCCTTGATCTTCAGACCACCTTGCTGCCGACCACGGAATCCAGCACGTCTCCCAGCAGCTCGACGTCCACGGCCCAGCCCAGGACTCCGAGCACGACGCCGAGCACTTCGAGCAGCACGAGTTCGAGTTCGAGCACCTCAAGCAATACGATGAGCTCGACGAGCGCCTTGAGCACCGCTGCGCCCTCCAGCTCGACGGTTGAGCCGCTGGCTGCCGGCCTGCTCCGCCCGACGGCCGCTGGAGCGAACGGCGCCGCTTTGAAGGACTCCAAAGACAGCGGAATGGAGGGCTGGATGATCGGCTTGATCTCGTGAGTTCCCACCTTCTTCTCCTCATTCTCTGGTGTGTTCAGCGGTTGCCTGCTCCTTCTGCTCGTGCTGCTGAGCGTCGTCGGCTGCTTGATCTTCTTCCTGGTCGTCCGCAAGAAGAAGTCGAAGGAGAAGGACAAGCCAAAGGCGAAGGGGAATAAGCCGAAGGCCAAATCGAAGGCGAAAAGCCGCCCGTCCGCCGACAAGACCGTCGGGTTCGGCCCGAAGACGGCGGGCGACCAAACGACGAAGAGCGGCTACGGCGCCACGCCGCGCACCGAAGGCGACCAGACGGCGAGCGCGTACGGCGCCCCGAAGACCCAAGGCGGCGATGGCGGCGGCGGCGGGAACACGCTCTACGGGCCGGCGGTGATCCTCGGCGATCAGACGGCGACCACCGTGAGTCCCCCGTTCGTCTTCCACTCACTCCTTCCTTCGATTGCAGAAGTGCGGCTACACGCCGGTCGTCAACAAGAAGATGCGCCGTCCCTGAACGTCGGTTGAGTCTCGTGTGTACCGAGTGAAGGGTGCTTCTTTTTGTCTGTTGTGTTCAAGGAATAAATTCGATTTGTCGAGAAACGCGGGGGCGAGCAGAGCGCTGAATGGGTGAGACGTGGGTGAGGATTCTTCGTGAGCAATTTGTTCGATCACTCAACAGCGAAGCAGCGGCCAATCTTCCTCGACTGCATCCAAACTTTTCGCCCCTTTTTGTCGCCGGCTGCTCGTCCGTCGAAGACGTCCGCATTTTGGCTACACGGCAGGAAGCTGCCGTCCGCGCTGCTTGCTGTACGTTTGAAGAGAACAAACGGTTGATCGTGAGCTGTCAGGCTGCCAACCAAACGGCGGCACGTGCACTTTCTTTGCTGACTCAACTCTTGCAGCAAAAGGTTTCAAGCCCAAGGCAGACTTTTCCGTGCCGACCGCCGACCAAAACTTTCATCATTAATCGGCTCCAATTCCCGCCACCAATCATCAACAACAAAACGCGAAAGTACACCCCACTGAATTGTAGCCGATTACCAACGAGTACAAACCACACAACAGGGCCCTCCACTCCCCTCTTGAAGCCCAACACTTGCCATTCGATCGCGATGCTGTCGACCGGCGAGTTCGCCCAATATTTGTTCGAGTTCGTCTGCTACGTGCTGGCCTTCTGCCTCCAAACTCAACTGTTCGTGCGGATCCGCGCCTCGCCGCTCTACCGGCAGCTCTCGTGGAACCTGCTCGTGAACATCCTGTTCTGGATGGCCGACTCGGCGGCCGGCGCCTGCTACGGCGGCTATTTAATGCTTGTGGGCTCGTCCGACGGTGCGTTCGAGCCGGTTGTTGAGAGTGGGGTGGGTTGGCTGACCGTCTGCTTGTTGACCTATGGGATGAGTGGGAATCAAGAGAATTCTTCACCCCGTACTCATTTTCATTCTTCTAACGAACCAGCACGATTGACTCCTGACCGACCGAACCCAATAGCTGTCTCCCATCACTCATCTCTCGATTGCAGAAGAGCACTGGGCGCCGCTGATGTTCTGGCTGGGCGTCGTGTTCTTCTCGCTGGCGTCGATGCTCTCGGTTTCGGTCACCTGCCTGCTGCTGGAGCGGGCGTTCGTCCTGCTGCGGCCGGTGCAGTTCAACGGGCGGCAGCGGGGCGTCCTCACGTTCACGCTCGCCGCGATGGTGGCCGGCGGGGCGGCGGTGGCGGTCGGCGTGCCCGCGTTCGGCTTCCCGCTGCCCACGTACACGAGCAAGTGGGCCGAACGAGGGGATTGATTGATCGACGTCTCCTTTCAGAGTGCCTCTCGTTCGGCTGCATGACCAACCCGAACGCCAGCTTGATGCTGCTCGTGACGAAACTCGTGACGGGCTGCGTGAACGTCGCGCTTTCGGCCGTCTTCTGGCGCCAACTCGCCGCCCACGAGCGGCAGGCCATCGGCCAGCGGCGCGGCTTCAAGCAGGTGGGTTCGTTGGGGTTGGTTGCAGGGATGCGATGGCCGAGTGGTTGTCGCGCAGGATTGCCGGCCAATTCCGTCGCGCTAACCACTGGACCACGCGAACCTCCGAACAGTTCACTTCTAATTGCGTCGTTTCGGGCGAACGTGGTCGCGATCGCCGCCGTTGCCACCGAATTCCTGCTGAATTTCGTGCCCGTCTTCTGGTGGTTCCTGTTCGAGTATCTCGCGCTCGCCCGCCTCCCGTGGCGCCCACGCGTGAGTGCGACCGTCGCCGTGGACGCGCTCCTCACCGCCGCCGTCTACCGCGCGATCCTCGGCCGCCGCGGTCCGCAGACGGCCGCCGCGCCCGCCGCCACCGAGAGCTCGACCGGCGGCCAGCCGCGCGCCGAATCCACGTGGTGTTGTTGAGGCGCACTCGTTCGAACGATAAACGGGGTTCTTTCACGAAAAACTGTTAATCAATCGGAACAAGGACCGACGAAGGGCGATTGTTTGTTGCAGTTGGACAGAGTTTGTCGCCGGTACCGAGTGGAAGAGAGCAAAAAGAAGCAGTGCGCTCTCTGCAGCGCGAGATCGCCGCCATCAAGCCGCATGCCCGCTCCACTCGCCGCGCGGCCTTGCCGAAGAAACAAACCGGCGAGCGCCGTCTTCCGCTCGAGCGGCCGCTTCGAGTTCGCAACGGACGGGCGGGCGGTCGCCCGGGCGAAGTCCAGCGCAAAGTCGAGCGGGGGACGGGGAGCAGGAGGGAAAGAGCGGAAGAAGCCACGCGGCAACGGAAGGATCGCCTGACCACTCGTTCGTTTCTGCCGGCTGCCGTCGCCCACGAGCGGCCTGCAGCTCCCGACGACCAGCGGGGATGCTCGCCTTTTCGGCCGCCTTCTTACCCAACGCTTTTCGCGGTCACTCGGCAGCAGCGTCGAACAAAAGGCGATTGCTGCCATCCAACCGGCCGACGCAGCGAACAGACCGCAGCGGCCGGCAAACGACCCAAAAAGGCGGCCATTCGCGTCCTCTCGACGAGCGAGAAAACAAACGTGAACCAAAAAGAACCTTGAGAGTGCCCTAGCCAAGGCAGCCGACCAGGCGCAATGAAGCTATTTAGTCGATCCGATACTGCTAATCCGATACTGCTGATTGTGAGCTGACGGGGATACGTACCGGTTGCCCGAGAAGATGTGAACCCCAAACACATGCCAATTTAAACTTTGTCAGCCGTGACGACCCGCTGGACTCGAACCAGCGACCCGACTGCCCCGCAACCCCGTCGCGTTACCGACTGGACCACAGAAACGTATTGCTCGGGGTGCGGGAACGCGGGCTTTCTGCCGCATGTGAGCGGGCCGTGCGCTCGCTCGTTCGTTCGATTCCGCCCGCTGGCTGCGAAACGGGCGGCGAGCGGGGGTCGGAATGCGGCGGCAGTTCGGTGCAGCCGCCTGACTGCAGTCGATGACGGCCGGCTTTTGAGTACGAGCGAGCCGTTCGCATCGCTGCACGTTCGGGATGAGCACACGGGACTGCCTTCGATCGCGTCCTGGAATTTGCATCCAAGCGATGCGTTCGAGCGGGTACAAGAACGAACAGTCGTCCCACGCGCCTCCCAGTCACTCCACTCACTCACTCTGCTCACTGTTTGTCCGATCGGCGATGCCTCACTCATCTCTCCCCAGTCTGATGCTCGTCTTGGTGCTTGCTGGATGGCCGCGAGTGGCCGCGATCCAGTGCTTCGTGGACCACGACACCAGCGGCGCGATCGAGCCGACCATGCGGAGCGGCTGCGGGAGCTGCGCGACGGCCACCGTCGACGGCGAGAGCCGCCACTTCTGCAACTCGCTCCCCCCGCCGTGAGTCCTCCCGCTGCTCCCCGCCCACCTTCTCGCAGGTTCGTCGGCTGCCGGACTGACCCGCGCGGCTTCAACGTCTGCTACTGCGGGGTGGACGACTGCAACTGCCCGCCAGACTCCTGCAAGTCGCCGTCGCCGTCGCCGTCGCCTTCTCCGGCGCCGTCTTCTTTGGACGACTTCTGGATCGCCGTCATTGCTCTTCTTGTCGTCTGCTGCTGCCTGTCCGCGAGTTCCGTGTGCATCGGCGGTGGCTTCTTGTGAGTTTCCCTCTTTACATGCTTTCTTGCTTCTTCTTTCTTCCTTTTGTCCACTCACTCGCTTTCGTCGTTCACTCACTCACTCTCGCTTGCAGGATCGTGCGGAATCAACGGACGACCGCTCAACGAGGCGCCGTGCTGGAGTCTCTTGCCAACGGCAGCCTGCTCGTAGAGGAACGCGAGAGCGGCGGTGCGGACGTCGAGCGGTCGGGCGGCGACTCCACCTTCAACGTTTGATACTTTTACCGATCTCCACTGACTCTCTTTCTTCCGCTCTGCCGCTTCCATTCGTTCGTGTGCACTTGGAATAAACCCGCTGGCTCGCTCGTTTGCGGAACCGTTCGATGCGAGCGGACTCTGGAGTGAACTCGGGGCGTCGCGTAACGAAGCGGAAGCGGCCTTGAGATCCCGACGAGTTGGATGCAAGCGAACGGGTGTTTGGAAGCGAAAGCAAGTGATAAAGAACGACGAAGCCGAGTTTAGTACAAAGCTTCGAAACAAAACGGAGCGAACGCAGACGACCGCCGCCGAAACGAGACGACCGCTCCAGACTGCGCACAAAAGCGAAGGATGCCGACTTTCGAGGTCGTGCGAGTGATTTGCATGGCGAGACGTTCGGGCTAAACACGAGCAATTTGTCGAGCGATTGCGCTCTGCAATTTGCATCCAAGGCGGCCGAGTATAAAAGTCGGTCGGGTCGACCGGCCGGCGCCTTTTGGTGTCCGCTTCCACTCACTCCCTCCGCTCTCCTCGCCACTCACTCCGCTCTGCTCCTGCCGGTCCGAAATGCTCCGCTCCTCGCCGCTGTTCTTGCTCGCCGGTCTTCTCATGCTGCTGCTCACCGGAGGGCCGCCGCACGTGAAGGCCATCAAGTGCTACGCGGACCGGGACCGCGACGACTACCAGCGACCGATCGCGCCGACTACGTTGGACGACTGCGCGAGCTGCGGCTACGGGTACGCCGCTGACGGCTCGTACGTCTACGTTTGCTGGCCTGGGCCGAAGATGACGTAAGTCACTTCTTCCTTCCACGTCTCACCTGCTCTTCCAGCGATGGCTGCCAGCACAGCGCCTATGGGAAATCGTGCTTTTGCAACACGGACAACTGCAACGCGCCTGGTTTGGACACCGTCGTCATTGTTCTCCTCATCGTCCTACCTTGCTGTTGCTGCTGCTGCCTCCTCTCTTCGAGCGGCATCGGCGTGGCAGTCGGCTTCGTGTGAGTCCCCCCGCTGTTCCTTCCTCTTCGCAAATCCTCGATTGCTCCTTCCTTCTTCCATTCTTTCCGTCGTCTCGTCCATCCACTAACTTCCCTCCGCTTGCAGGATCGCGAAGCGTCGCCGAACGGCGCAAGCGGGCGCGATCATTGCGCCGGCCGGCAGCGGCAGCGTGCTCGTGGAGGCGCGCGACAGCGGCGGCCGCGACGTTGAGAAGGCGGACGAGCCGGCCGGAGACGACACCAACTTCATCGCCTGATTCCCACTGACTCTCTTCCGTTTGCTCTCCCGCTGTTTGTGCGCGGGCACGTGGAATAATCTCGTCGGTTCACTTGTTTTTTGTCCGTCGTTTGATCCGTGAATTCTGTTTGACGCCGGGAGCGCGATCTATAGAAGAAAGAAAATGATGTTCGACTAGAAGGAATGGAAAAGAACTCATTTGGAACAGAAAAACCCTCTTTGCCGAAAGGCGCTCGACCGCGAGGAACAATCCAACCGCTCAAACACCCTCCGCCCATCCTCACGTCAACTCGATCGCGCAACGGCATCCGGGGCGTCCACAACGAGCGACCGCCGATCGTGGCCGCCGAATGCAGCGGGGCGCTTCTTCACGCTACCAGCCGGCAATGTCCGACCGGCTGCCGTCGATCGAAAGCGGCGTGTTGGCGTCGGCCGTGCAGAACGCGAAATTCCCGCTCAAGGGACGCGCCACTCTTGACGGGCGCTTCGTGCTCCATTTCGACGACTACTGCTGCCAAATCAAACCCCGGCACCGTTCGGCGAGCACACGTGAGCGCTTCGATGAATGGGCAGCAATAAGCAATCCTTTCAGCACGTCCGTCGAAGCGGAAGGTCGGCGAGGTCACCGACGAATTCGTGCGCTCCTCGTCGCGCAGCACGTGGACGAACGCTGCTCCGCGTTGTGCGTCGTCCGGCTGGACGTCGGCGGGCGCACCCACTCGCACGAGGAGCTTTTCGCTTTCGACACGCGAACGCGCGAGCCTCTCGTTGGTCAATGGTTCGTTGCGGACGCCGAGCAGCTCGTGTGCATCGTCGAGAACCACCTCATACAAGACGTCTATTCGTTGGACCGCAAACCGGGTGGCTTTTGCTTTTTGGGCACCTTTCGTCTTTACGACGACCACTTTAATGCGAAAACGAAACGAATCTACGAAGTCAGCACGACGACCAAAATCAGCCGCATTTTCCGCATCGTCGGAGGCGCGGGAGGCAACCGGATTGAATCGATCCCGCTTCGAAGCGAGACGCGAAAAGAATGGCGGGTTTCCGCTTGTTGTCCTTTTCGTTGACTCTCGGCTTCAGACGGATGTCGCTTTTCGATGTCCCTTACCGATGTCGAGTGCAAGCTTTCAAGGAATTTCAGCTCTTCATCGTGCAGAACTGTGCGGATTGCTCGCCTCCGGGCGACCATTCCGCGCACCTCCAAGTGGTCGATTTGGACACTACGGACTCCCGGAAATTTGCGTTGAATCTGAACTTCTCCTTAAAGTGTGCGTACAGCAGATGGCAGGCGTTCGTTGACGGAGAGGACGTGCTCACCGTCTACCAGCACAACGAGTGGACGAACGAGCACACGGTCCGCCGCTTTCCGCTTCGGTTCGTCCACTTGCGCTCGCTTGTTGACCGCTCAGTTCGCATTGCCGCAAACCCGAACGATCGGCGCTGTTGGCGTTCTTTGCGCGGCCTCGTGACTCCGGCTTTCCGCTTGACCGCTTCGTTCATTAACTGTAGTGAATAAAGCAGTGGAACGTGTGCGATCGGACGGCTCTCGCTTTACTGCACAAAAAGGGATTCAAAAAGACGGAAGTCAGATCGGAGGCCGTCCATGGACAGCGAGCGGCCAGTGAGTGAGCAACCCCTACAAACTGGCCTGTTTCTCGCCGCCCGGCAGTGTGTTCTCGGTAGTATAGTGGTCAGTATCCGCGCCTGTCACGTGCGAGACCCGGGTTCGATTCCCGGCCGGGAAGGTTCACTTTTGCCCCGTTCGAAGCTTTTGCCCGCTGGGCCATTCGAGTGAGCATTGCGAAGCAAAGGATCGATCTAGTCGTTTTTTGCCGTCGTCATTCGGAGCGGTCAGTAGAGCGCAATAGACAACGCCCGCTCGCCCACTATCACTAACGATCGTTCGCCATCTATTTTGTTCAAATTGACCGTTGCTCATCGGTTCTGCCTTCCGTTTGGTCTCGAAGCCGCTTTCCAGTCTCACCACCGTTCGTAAACATGCGACGGCAGTTTGATGCTTGAGTGGGCGCCTACGGAAAGAGAGCAAAAATGTTGAACTCCAGCAGTTTCCGTCTCGATCGACCCCCGCACTACGCCGCCAGCACCAGCGATGAAACGACGAGACGGGCGATAAGCGGAGAGAAACGCCGCCGAACAGCAGAAGTCGAAAGGTCGCTAATGCACACTGAGGATTGTTGGGTGTGCCCTCCATTGCTCTCCGACGAGTAGTCTTCGTTTAAAGACGACTCATGAGTAGAAACCCGCACTCCCGAATTGTCATCGGATTCTGCTGCAATGAAGTCGCTTTTTCTCCTTCTGTTCGTCATTCTCCTGCACGCGGCCGCTCTTCCACCGAAACCCGACGGTTTTTTGTTGACCGGCAAACTGCATCGCCGAATGGCCGCCGACCTGCTCGTCTACCAGCAGCAACGACGCGCCACGCATCCCCACGAGAACTTCCAGCCGAAATATCCGGGTACCAACCAATACTCTTTTTAATCGACTAATGATTGATTCGTTAGAGGAGCCGATAGTTGCGAGCGTTTCCATCAACAAAACCAGCACGATTTGTACCTACTTATTTTCTTTAATCTCTTTCTTGCAGACCAACAGATTCCACTCTCGATCGAAACGAACGTCAACCTGCTCTTCATATTGGACGCCGCGTATACGACTCTGCAACCCGGCCAGCGAACGTACAGCCCGCAGTAAGTGAAACCGGAAGAGTGTTGCGGTTGTCTCTTAAAAGTCGTCATAAATCGTTCGTATCTAAAAGAAGTATTGATCAATGAAAGCTAAAAGAAACCTGCTTGACCACAAAGGTACAACCCCTTCTGACTGACTTCCGTTTTCTTTAGAGCTTCCGGCGGTGTTCGCACTGATAATTTCGTCGGCAAGGCAGGCGAACGCGCGATCTACGGCCAAGGCTACGCGGACATTGTGGACGTGAGCGGTCGGGAAGAATCGATCTAATTCAACGATCGGTTCAGTTCGTCGAAATTGCGGTCTGGAATCAATCGTTCGTTGCGATCGTCGACTGCGATGGCGACAATCCGCCGTTCGTGGGCTTCAGCGGAGTACTGGGATTGGCTTGGTAAGCGAGTAGACAACAGATTACTCATTTACTTATTGTTTTTAGGAACCCGGGCAACACGGACGATGTAACCTTTAAACATTTATCTAGACGAACAACACTCTTCTTCAGACCCCCACGCCTTTCTCGAGTCCCATCCTGAACATCTTCGGCGTTCGCCCGGATTTGCCTCGCTACCACGTCCAATGGCTGCAGCAGGACATTTACAAGGGCCATTCAATCCTCAACTGGACGCTTTTATTCGACTGCAACCCCCTGGACGGACGGCTGCGCTGAACAGCCGCTTGCTTCTGCGGGACTTTACTTCGACAGCGCGTGGGAAGCGCTGGCCTTCCGGCTGGACGCCTTCAAGTTCGGAGTTCACGAACTGGACGGCGACGTGGCGGTGGTGGACAGCGGGTGAGTGGGGCGAGCTGGTTGGAAGTGGAAGGCGTAGTTGAGGGATTTGAGCGGCCGGGAAGAAACGTGAACAAGCGAGCAGATGAGTGCAAGAGGAAACATGTGGTGGACGGGCCGAACAGAAACCTTGCGGGTTGGGCAGAAGATGAGCAAAAATAGAGACGAAATGCCAGCGTGAGCATTAACCGCGTTCATTTGCTTTATTGTTTCAATCAATTCCCACCCCGTTCAGAATCCCAACGATTCAACTCCCGCAAGGCGCCTTCACGGCCGTCCAGTCGAAAATTCGCGCCGTCTTCAACGACTCGCTGGGCGTGTACACGACCGCTTGCTCGAATGGGGGCGTCTTCGACGATTTCGTCTTCACGATCAACGACGAGCAGCTGGCCGTCCCGTCTGCGAACTACATCGTCGACGTTCGTCCTTCTGCTCACTTCCACTCGCTCATTGCTTTCAGCTCCAACTCGGGGATGGAAAGTGCGTGGCGGCGTTTGACCTCTCGTCCACCGTCCCTTACGTTCTGGGCACACCGTTTCAATGGACCTTCTGCACGAAATTCGACGTTGACCACTCGGAGATTTCGTTTCTAGAAAAGACTGTCGATTGAAGATTGTTTGCTGACGAAGAGATAAAAAAGCAGCATCAAGAGCTGACTGTGAGAGTCACGCACGCGCGGCTTTTTATCGAAATGGGACGAACTTTCGAGCATGATAGCAAGAATGGAACGAGCGAAATCTTTGATCAGTTCGTCAAACGGCTTTTGCGCGCTCGACTTCTTTGTTTCCACTTGCATCAAAGTGCTGGCTTCTCTTCACTCACGCAAATGCCCGCGCTTGACCGCGAGGCTCCGCTGCGCAAGATGACGCCGCAGTTGGGTCCTGCTCGTCGCCGGCATTTGCCGAGCGACCGCTTTCCTCCACACTTCCATTCGATCGCTAACTCGCTCGTCGGACTCCGAATGCCGTTGTTTGCGGACGCCCGTCGTCGAATGGGCGACTTCTTTTGGGAAACCGTGTGGCGATTGGGGTGGTACCTCGATCGAAAAACCATTCGCGTGTTCCACCGAACTTCCGCCGCTTGCCCGTGCGTTGAGTTCTCGTTTCTCCCGAACGAGCAGACGGAAGCGAGTGCTTTCTGCGCACAAACCATCGATCTCTCTGTTCTGCTCGGGGTGAGCGCCGGACACGAAGGAAATCGATCGAGTTTGCTGTTTAGATGAATCTGGTCAATTACGGCTGCTTCTTCTTTTCGCCCGACGGCCAGTTCGCGGTCAACTTTCTGGACTCGAAGCGGTTGCTCGTTTACGACATGATGATGGATAAAATGAGGTTTGCATTCAGCTGTTCGTGCCGATTGATTGTCGTACACTCAGCATCCTACGACCGTCTCCGTGCCGTAAGCAAAAACAACGAGATTTGAAGGAGATGAAGTTGATTCACTGGGCTCACTTCCTGGACTACAATTGCTTTTTGTCCGTGTTCTTGCATCAAAACGGAGGAGTCCGAGAAGTTGTTCT
The DNA here is from genome assembly GCA_024699865.1 of Aphelenchoides fujianensis. Lineage (NCBI taxonomy): Eukaryota > Metazoa > Nematoda > Chromadorea > Rhabditida > Aphelenchoididae > Aphelenchoides > Aphelenchoides fujianensis. The sequence goes on along the minus strand of JAMPIO010000055.1, from coordinate 255,576 downwards.
GCTTCTCATCGAAACGGAAGTGGCTGCCGGCCGCTTCACATTCGATGAGCTCTACCGAACGCCTGCCGCAACGTTCCCGGCCGCTCTTATCATTCGCGGCCTTCCGCATCTTCGGGAAGACGAGGCGCCGATCATTCAAGCGGGTTCACGACGTCCCGTGCACATTTTCGATGCCCGCATTGAACGCGGCGGGAAATCGAAGCTGGAATTCAGCCATGAAGTTCATTGCGCCGTCGACATGGCCTTTTGTTTTGTTTTCGAGGGCAAACAGCACGCATTTATCGCCAAACACCGCAACGAAGAGCGACCCGATACTCCGAGCGTCGACTTGAAGCGACTGGCAGTCTGCGAGTTTGCTGCGACGCGTCCTACTGTGGATTTCTTAGAGTTTGAAATGATCCCGCTGAAGGCGTCCGAACGGTTGACGCTCGTAAACGATGGAACAATCGTAGGTGCTCTCTATTCCACCCACATATCACTCTGCTTGTATTTAGGAAGTGCGAACGATTGCACACGTGAAATCACGTGTGTTCTGCGACTCTCGCTACAGCGACACGACGCAACATTTGTTGGTTTTGGACCTGAAGACGATGCGCTGGACGAAACTGCCACTTGGCTTCTCGCACACGATCCTCTACATCTCACCGATTGCGGACGAAGAGGGCGGCGGTCTGTTGGTTCACGCCAGTAAAAACAGCGACAATCGGGCGTCTGAATGTCGCGCAAGGAGTGGAGAAGAGGAGTACGTGCGCGGTTGTCCCTGGCAGACGCACTTGTTGATTTACCGCATTGCTTATCAGTACGGGCTTCGTTCACTTTGAATCCCACTCTCTTCCGCTTCAGGCGTCCGCAGCAACTCCGCCATTTGTCCTGGTTTGCAATTCAAAAAGAATTCCAAGCGGAACGAACGCAGATCGGCGGTTGTTCGTCGTTCGCGGAGTTCGTCGAGCGGCCGCCATTCAAGCGGATGTATCCGACTTGCAAACGAATGAAAGCGGTGCCCAGTTACGAGGTGAGAAGCGAACGGTAGCAATTTAGACTCTTCTTTGCATTCAGATGATCGAATTCAGCCCTGCTGGCCGAGAAGAAAAGCCCACTGATTAGAGGTGGAGTGCAGAGGACAAGTGCATCCTCACGCACTGTGGAAAACGAAAGTTTAAAACAAAAACCTGCCGTTTTCTACTTGGTGAACCTTCCGTTCACTACGCCCGTTCGCTGTCGTAAACTCCGCTGTTCCGCCCTTTCAGCTCCCAATGTTCTCACGTATTTGAACAGAACGCACAAGACAGTCTGGAGACATGTGTTAATTTTGCTAGTCATTTATCCACGTCCAATTCAATCTTGTTGTTCACATACTGCAATAAAGAAACCGTAGAAGCAAATCATTCGGCTGGTGAAGCTATTCAATAAGTCAAGTTATGAATGGCTGATCGGCGGTATTCAGCCACTAGCCGCAAACCAACCAAAACGTCTTCGCTCACCACTGTCACGACCTTGTCGTTGGCGTCATTTACTTTCGGTTTTGCAACACAAACGTCTGCAATTATGACGGAACGTTCGAGGTGACCAGCTTCAAGGGCAAAACGAACGGCCCGAACAATGCGGCAGATGTCGGTCGTTTCTGGGCGCTTAGTATGCGGGAGCGAGGGATCGGCCCGGAAGAGCGCGATCCATCGTCCGTCGCCCCACGCACAACGGGGATCCTCGACCTTGCTTTGGGGACCACAAATCCCGAAGGCGAATGGTAATCGACGCGTTTATTGCGGGGCCAAGCACAAACACGCGGAGTGGGAGCAAAAAAAGTAAGACCACGAGAGCGCGGCCCGCCGGCCGTCGCCTGCTGGTCGCTTCCGCTGGATGGAAGTCCTCGTCGCCGTCCGTCGGCGGGCTTTGTACGGGCGGGGTCGGGAATCGGTGGGCGTCGCTCGGGGCGGACGGACGAGAGGCGGTCGGCCGCCGGGCCACGAGACCCGACTGTCGCAGCCGCTCGCCGGCGGTGTGCGATGGCCAAAGAGATTCGACTGGGGGAAGATTCCTCCTCGCTCCGACGTCCAACTCGAGTAAACGAGAGAGTTTATTGGGTCCAAACCGATTGAAACACAACGGGCGGGCGGAACCGCAGGTGGAGGCCGCTCGCCGTGGGGACGATCGGCGGCGGATGGGGGGCAGAGAGAAAGGGGGGGCGAAGCCCCGAATGAACGGAAGGGCCGGCTTTTATACGAGAGCGGCGGCGGCCGACCGGGCGGCTCGCCGGGCGGCGTGGTGGGCGGGCGATAAGAAAGTCGGCAGGCGGGCGGGATTTTCGAGGGGCAAACAACAACCAGGCGGGAGGGCAAAGGTGAAAGAAATAAATGGCGGAAGGAACGAAGAAAATGCACGAAAGGGAGGAATTAATTACGGGAGGAGTGTGGGCGGGAGGAAGGGAGGGCGACCATGGACGGGATTGGTCTGATTCTCGATTCGGGTGACGTCCGGTGGGAGTCCATTCCCCTTTCGCTTCCGTCGGTCCTCTATGGGGCTTGGTGGGCGTCGGTCTTGTCGATGGTGCTCTTTCCCCTTCCGCTTCCTCGCGGAGGATCCGCGACACCGCCGCCTTCGCGGTGGAGGGCTTCGGCTTTCGGATTCTCGAGCGACTCGTCGAATTCGTCTACCGGCAGCAACTCGACGCGCTGGAGGTGGACGCCCGCAAGTTGTACGCCGCCGCTTGTCGCTTTCGAGTCGCCCGTTTGATCGTGAGTTCCCTCCGTTTCTTCCTCTCGATCCTTCGTGTTCAGGACGAGTGCCGCCGAGTCCTGAAGGTGGGGATCACGCGCGAGAACGCGGCCGACCTCCTCGTCCTCGCTGTTCAACAGGACGACCTCCCGTTGGCGAAATTCGCGCTCGAGTTCGCCGAGAGGAGCGGCGCGGAGCTCCGCTTCGTTCCCGCCGCCGCCGCGGAGATGAGCGAAGCGGAGAAGCGGCGCCTCGTCGACGACTTCGACCGCCTGGAGGACGCGCAGTTGAACGAGGCCCTCGCGATCGTCGCGCGCCGCGAGGGCACCGACTGCGCGCCGAATTTCGCGTTGGACGTCGAGAAGCTGCGGCCGGCGACGTTGCGCGAGCTCCAAACGTTCGTTGCGACCTGCCTGCTGGGCGCCGATTGCGAGGCGTTCGGTGAGTGTGTGAAGGTGGTCGGGGCTCCAGAGAGCAAAAGAACGCTGTTGAAAGGAGCGGTTATGAACGGCAGGGAGTTGAAGAGCGAACGGGTGCAGTGGACAGCATCAAACACGAGAAACCCATTTTGTTTGGACTCCCAAGAATTTTCTTTCTGACGAGAATTTACCGAGTTCTTTCCATCCTTTACGTTACAGCCGCTTCTTCGAACCGCGACCCCGCTGCCGACTTGCAAAACCTCGAAGACCTCGCCGAAGCGAGCGGATGGGAACTGACGACTGAGGGTACGTTCTTCGCGATTCGATTGCTTGCACGCCTTCTTTTCGCGCGATCACGAGTGTTCAACGATCCTTCTCGTTTCAGACGACGCCGGCCCGTCCACTTCGACGAGCGGAACGCCCACTGCTCGCGACAAGACCGACTGATCGTTGGGGAATAGCGCCTTTTCTCGCTGAAAGAAACTCCTCTGTCGATATCAGCTGTGATTGCAATAAACGAACGAATGAGAGCGAATTGGTCCATGTGATCGAGCGAGAAGATTCAAAAGAACAGCAGGAAGAAGATATGAACGTTCCTGCTGGAAGAGTCGCCGGTCAAAAGCCACAAGACGAATCTTTTTTGACCGGATGCAGCCACGTACATCGGTTCTGCCCGCCAAGAGCTCCCGCCCGGTTTCTGTTCGATCACCCGAATTGCTCCGCCGAACTCCACTGCCCGCACAGCTCCAACCAGTCGTTTATTCTCCGCTCAACCGACCGCCTACTTGTGCCACCCGAGAGCTAGAAGCACGCCGAGCGCCGTGCCGCCGACCAAAAAGAGCAGGAAGGCGGGCATCGCGACGCACAGGACGGCGATCCGGGCGGCCGTCCCGCTGCTCTTCTCCTTGGCGGCCGCGGGCTCGCGGGCGGGAGTGCGCGCCGAGACGCCGTTGAAGTCGACCGTCTCGTAGCCCATTCGTTTCGGCCCGTCGCCGTCGGTTGGGGCCTGCAACGAGAAGAGTGTTAGTGATTGGAGATGTGAGTGTGGTGAGTGGGAGGGACGAACCACGGGAACGAAGAGAACCATCCACAAGTGCCCCCATCCCCGCAAACCGACCAGATGATTGAGAGACGGGATGATCGATGGAGAACGCTCGGAATCCTCACGTCCGCCCAACAAACGAGCGGAAATAAACGAGGAGTGGACAGAAGCACAAGTTAATGGATGGATGGGAGATCCATTGAACATCCACCCAAGCAAAGCGGGACAAGGCAAACGAAGAAGACTTCAGCGAAAGCAAGGAGACGAAAGGATGAGGAACGCCCCAGGCAACCCCACGAACCCCCCGCACCCCCCGAAAGCTTACCATCGGCGACACGGCGGGCGACTTCCCGAATTCCGCCGCTCCGCCGGGCGCCGCCGCCAGCGTCTGCAGGCGCGTCGACTCGAGCGGCGTGGCGGGCGCGGGGCCGACGGGCGGCGGCGGGGCGGGCGGCACGTCGCCGATCGCCAGCGGCTCATATTGGTCGGCCATTTCGCGGCGTGCGGGGCTGCAATCAAGGGGTCAATGGAGTGAGTGGTGGACGGACGGACCGCTTGCCGAGTTGAGTCGAACGAAGACGAGCGGACGGAAGGAAGGAGTGACGACCGCTCGACGGACTGCCGGCCGATGGGAATGCGGGAGGAGTGCGGAGAAGTGGGAGCATTGGGGCGTTGCTTCGACTCTCGCACTCAAGCAGCAATTTGCATCAACAATCGAATGGGAAGCGGTCATGCCGCTGTTCTCGATCTCATCCATTCGTTTGTTCATCGAACGCTTTTTTTTCGACCTGTGTTATGAACTGTGATCTCCCTTGACGTCGACGTCAACAGCGGCCGCTCGAGGGATCCGAGCGATCGGCAGTGAACGGTCGACGGAAGCCGCGCTAATCGACGGAAATGTTCGTTCAAACGCTTGGGTTGAGCGTTGAGAAAAGCGATGGTCGTTCGTTCCAACAAAACGTCCAAAACACACTCCTTGCCCGTAATTGGCTGACAAACAAGAGCGAACGGTCATTTCGGGAACGCCGATTCCGATGTTTGTGGCTCCTCCATCTGCACGCGTCGTCAAGTTCAAGGGTTCATCCGTTGATTGTGCAAAGACGTCATTTTATTCTTCTGGCAACCCAACTGGTCACTCTGGTCTGCTCAATGAAAGGGAAGGACTAGGTCAAAGCGTAACGTATTGCGCACACATGTCGCGTTTCCCATGGGAGCCGTGAGAAGTGCTGCGATCGTCGCGTTGATTCCCAGCGAGCAGCGAGCGCACAAGCCGCCCGCGTCGCCCGCTCGTCGCAGCTTCGTGAATCGGCGGCTTTGCGGCGACCATTTCGCTGCTGGTGTTTGTTCGTTTCAATGCGCTAAGGAAGCGAAGATCGAAAGCGGAGGAATTGGAGTTGAAAGTCCGACCACCTCGCCCAGCATGCGCGAGCGCGTCCTTTTTACTGCACTGGTCGTTGGGCGATTGGATGGACGCCGCGTGTGCGGTTTGACGCAAGCAGTCGGCAAGCAGAGCGCGTGGGGATGAAAAGGCGGCTGCTTCGGGCGGACCACTCACTCCGCGCAGGCCGCTCGGTTGCCGGCGGCTTTTTCGGTTGCTCGCGTCGCTCTCGAAGGTGGTCGGAGGGCGTGGGGCCACGTTGTCTTACAAAATCTGTCTGTCGATTGCTTTTCGTTCGACTTTTGGCCGAATTGCTTCCGAGTTCGTGTTCCTCTTGAAGCGCGCTTTCAAACTCACACTTCTGCTTCCTTCATCCGCTTGTGTTGCAGCTCGATGCTCTCGTTCTTGCATTTCCTGTTCGCTAAGCGAGCCATCGCCCGGCCGCCGCCCCGTCTGAACGCGAAAGGACAGCAATGCGTGCAGTACCACGTGGCCAAGCTTGCGATCGAAGAGGACCAAAAGCAGCATAATTTCCGGCCTCTCGCCCGTCTGCTGCTCATCAGCCAGAAATACTTGGATTCGTTCTTCGACTCGCAGAGCTTCGGATCGGCGATGATCTTCGCCACGCGCGAGAATCAAATCCTTTTGAGAAAATTCTCTCAAATGATTTTGTTCGCGCGTACCGTTGATGTAATTGTGGCGCTGCTTCGTCTTGCTCGCGAGTTGAAGACGATCGAGATTCGGTGGTCGGTGGATTCGACTGCGATGGATCTCCGCTTCATGGCCGATTGGATGCGAGTGACTGCGACGTTGCACGGTGACCCTTCTTCCAGTTTCTCTTAATTCGTCTTCTTTCAGATCGCCCATCGTTGTCGTCAATCAAGCTCATCGCCAAGCGGCTTAAACGGCCGTACACTCACTTCCTGATCGACTCGCTGCCGGACAAACTGACGCATGTGACGGCCGGCGGAGATCTCCGCATCGTCACTCTGCTGCTGGCGCGAAAGACTCCGCTCGAAATGCTCGCGATTGGCGGAGATTCCGAAGCGAATTCTCGTAAGCTGATGCGAGAAGCGATTGGCACGTGTTTCTTTAGATCTCGCCCATCTGTTCGGCTTCAAGATTCCCAAAATCTACTTGACCGGCGGTTCCATCCTGCTTCGCCACTTGCACGATCACGGACCGTTCGATTCGAACGAACACTTGCAAGAGCTCCACGTCGTGGCGAACTTGTACCGCCAGGAGGAGCTGCAGGCCCTCCGTCACTTGCGCTCCATCAACAAGCACTTCAAGCTGGTTTGCTATTCGCAATGGCAGGCCGCTGCTCAGGTGAGTGCATCAAAGGAAGCAAAACTCATTGTTTCTTTTGACAGGAAGCATATCAATTGAGCACCGTTGAACGTTGCGTTAGAAAACTTGAAGAGTCCGCTGCGCGAATGCAACAAGCGGGCTTCAAGAGCAAAAAAGAGGGCGAACTCGGAGATGACTTGACGCAGGATGGAGAAGTGCGCGTTGAGATCGAGAATATCGTTCGTTTCTTTGCGTGCAATCCTCAATTCTTTCGTCTTTCAGCTCGGTTGGGGCGCGCTGGACGACGAACTCATGGACCGCCTGCAACCGCAGTGGAAACGCGAAGGAGAAATCGAGTGGGAGCGAAGCGAAGTGCGCGTTCAAGCGTGTTCCCGCTTCCACGCCGGCGTCCGCATTCTGGTGGGTCTTCGTGGCCGCCGTCGAGTGCCGGAATGGCCCAACTGTCTTTTGATGTTCGTTCGTCAGTAGCGTGCGTCGAAGTCACATTGTATTGATTGGTTGCAAATAAAGAGCACGTAAAGAGCAGCTCGGAGTCGTGGGTTTTGACGGCTCGAAGTAATGCAGAAGCGGCTCATGAATTCCGCCCGCGTCCGTCGTCGCCTTTCTGTCCGCTGGCCGTTCGTTTGTGAGTCGGCTGATCACAAACCACCTGCCCACTTAGTGCTCTTCTTTGGCTGCCTTTTGTAGTGCGTGTTGACATTGTAGAATCGTGAATAAACTCACGTGTTGTAAATGGCTAAACGATTCATCGGCGGCCCAAAGCAATTATAGTAATTTGTTCAAGTGGCGTGTCAAGGTTCTTAGGTGAAGTGAAGGCGGATTTAAGCGCCCGCTGGCCGCCTTGTTCCTTCTCCCGCACCACCTCCATCTGCCCGCGAACGATCGATTTGGAAAGAACAGCAAACTCGCTTCCTCCTTTTTGGTGCCCAAACGCAACAAAAGAAAAGGACGGAAATCAATGAAAACCGAAGAAGACTCGCTACTTTCATCGACTTCGCATCGTTGCGCGCAGCTGCCGGCGGCGTCTGTGTGCGTTTCGTATTTCGTGGGCACCGATCGATTTGCGACGACTTTCGTCGCCCGGCGGCCCGGCGAGTCGCGCACGGTCCGGAATTCGACCACCCCGTCGGCCAGCAGCTTCCGCTGGTCCACGCGGCCGACCGCGCGCAGGAACTCGTCCGCCGAGATGCCGCCTGTCTCGGGGCTGCAAACAGGAAAGAATGCAGTGAGGACGGCAAACTGAAAACCCAGGAGTCGGCGCGTCTTGCGGATCGAAGAAGACCGTTGAGGAGGGCCGACTGGCGGCCGAGAGTGGACAATTGACGGAAGTCCCTAATCAAGTTGGTGTTTGTTTCCACGCCTGGATTAAGCGTTGACAAAAGCGATGAATTCCGTCTTTTCGAATTTTTCCCGTTGTTGTTGGACATCGAAGCGGACGACCGGAATAAACAGCGAGAATGCAATGCGATCCCGTCTTATCCGTTGCATCTCTGGCCACAAATCGGCGTTTCCTTTCGTCAATTCCGCGCTCACTGCTGCCGATTGCTCGCCGGCCGCTCACTCCCGATCGCTCGCCAATCGCTCGTTTTCGATCCGCGCGCCGGCCGCGAAACAAATCGAGCCGATCGGCGCGCGCGAGTCGGCCGAATGCGAAAGCGATCCAATCGAATTGGCGCCGTCGCACTTGACGCCAGCCGGCCGCCGGTCCTCCGCTTTCGCTCCTCGATTGGGTCGACTCGCGGCATTTGTTCATTTTTCGAGTGTTTCGGCAGACGGGCGAACTGCAATCAGCGGCGTCGCCGCGTCGACAAGGACGGCCGATCACGTGTCGCCCGTGTTCCACTCGCTCTTCTGCGTGTTCTTGATGTAAACAATGAATTTCCTTTGATGAATCAAGCGGATTGTTTCCGACTGCGAACAAATGGTCAAACGAAACGAAGCCGGGCATTCGATTAGTCCAGCTTGTTTACGCCAAGCCCTTCCGATCAACAGATGGCCGTCGAATTGCGGGAAGTCGCTCGCCGTTTCTCAGCGTTTCGAAATCGCGGCGTCCGGCGAGTCGTCGTTTGTTTTGCCCGCTTTCACACGGCCGCTTCGTCGGAGCGCGGCACTTCCGTTTCGCCCGCCCGCTCATCTCTCGGTCGGCCGATCGGAAAGGCGACGGCAGATGGGCAGCCTGAGAACGCAAACGGGCGGGTACCTCGGCGTTGTTTACGCTGTTTGCGGCCTCTTTCCCATCCATCCGCTGGGCGTCTTCCCGCACTTTGTCGGGCGTTCGTTTTGGGCGCTCCATTCGCTTCATTCGACGCGTCGTGCCAATCCGTTTTGATTGCCGTCCTTCCATCCCACCGCATTCAGTCGACCGCCGATTTCCACTTCGATCCTCACCGGTGAACACGAGATGCGTGGGACCAAGCACGGCACCGCGGAGGGCGGCACGAAACCGAACAAGCGCGTTCGAGAGCGCAGAACACGCATGACCTCCAAAAAGAGGCTCGTCGACGAAGTGAGTTCACTTCTTGCGAGCTAGTCGATTGTTGTTGCTTGCAGAACGCCGCACTGCGCGAGTCCGAGAAGCAGCAGAAAGCGGCGGCCGATGCGGCCGTCAACGAAGTCGGTCTCTCGCTTGCTCTCTTCCATTCCTCGATGGTTCGTTTTTTAGATCGAAGAGCTGAAGGCGGCGTTCTTCCGCGAGGAAACTCGCTCTTCTTTGTTCCAACGCCAAATCGACAAACACAAGAAGAACGCCCGCGAGTCGAAAGAAGAAGCGGACAAGCTGGTGCTGAAGGTGGCCGCCCTTCGTCAAGCGGTGAATTTCCAGCGCTTTCTTTCTTACGCTGATTTCTTTCGCTTTAGAACAAATGGCTGGAACTGGAGAAGGAGGAGTTGGCCGTGAAGATCTCCGAGCTGACGATCGTCCTCGAGAAGCAGGGAGCGGCCGGCGATGCGCAGAAGAAACTCGAAGACGAGCGTTCTTCTCTCCGGGCGGAGGTTTGCGGTCTTTGTTCCGTTTATCCGTCGACTCACTCGTTCTTCAGGTCGAGCAGCTGAAGGTGGCGCTCTCGGACGAGCAAACTCGCTCCTCTTCGTTCAAGCGCCAACTCGACGAGCAGAAGAAGACGGCCATCAAAGCGGTGGAAATCGCGATCGAAATGAAGTCCAAGCTGGCGGCCGTTCAGAAGGAGGCGAGTCATCGGCTGCCTTTCGTTCATCACCGCTTGCTTTAGTGCGAGTCGCTCAAACTGGAGAAAGAGGAGGCGGCCGCAAAGATCTCCGAGCTGACCGCCGCCCTCGAGCAGCAGAGGCAGGCGCGCGAGTCGGTTCGCGCGGAGACGGAGGCGAGTCCAAACGATGCATTCCCGAATGCTTCTTTGTGTTCCAGGACGAGGCGTTGCACTCGCAACAGGAAGGCGGACAACCGGCGGAGAACTCGGCGCTGGCGGGCGACCGCGCCGCTTTGTGGGCGATGCGCGAGACCGCCTTCCTCACGGACTTCAGCCTTGTGGTCGACGGCGTGGAGATTCCCGTGAGTCCGCAGGAAACACACGACCACCCTTCTTCTTTCCTCCGGTTTGCAGGCGCACCGCAACGTCTTGGCGCTCAAATCCGCCTTCTTCGAGTCGCTCTTCCGCTCGGAGCCCACCCGCACGGAGTACGCGGTCGAAGGCATCGAGCGGAAGGTCGTCGAGCGAGTGCTGAAGTTCTGCTACTGCGGCGGAGTTAGCGAGTTGGCCACGGACGCCCACGAGTTGTACGCGGCCGCTCGTCGCTTCCAAGTCGTCTCCTTGGTCGTGAGTCCCTCAGCTCACCCACTTCTTCTTTCAACCCACTCGTTCAGGCCGCCTGCACGTCGGTGCTGAAGGCGGGAATCTCCAGCGAGAACGCAGCCGATCTCCTCGTCCTCGCCGCCCGCCACGACGATCACGTGCTCGCCGACTTCGCCGTCGACTTTGCCGAGGCGAACGGCGACAAATTCCGCCTGTTGGTCGCCGATTCGATCCACTCGCTCGTCCGCAACGAAGTGGACGTCTACGAGAAGATCGTGCAGCTGCTGAAGTGCGGCTCGATGGTCGCCTCCGAACCTCCGCAAGTGCCCCCATCGAAAGACGACGGCGCGAACGATCGCTCGGATTGCGGCTCGTCCGGCGGCTGGGAGCGCGTGGACGCCGAGTGAAGGCGCTCGTCCCTCGTGTTCATCTTCTTTTGTTCTCCCCATCGTAACGTTCCTAATGCGGTGTTCTCAATTGTATTCTATGTTTCATCCACCCAACTTCGGCCACGCGTTCCGTTCGAGCAATAAATGAAACAACGCCTAGTGCTTTGGGCTTTGCTTGGATACGCACGACGAACAGGTAGTGCGCGTGCAAGTCGATCAAGTGTGAGCATTAAAGTGACCACTCCGCCTGCTAGCACACGAGCGACGGCATGGGAGTGCTCGCGGTAAAACAAGACCCGTGATCGCCTTCTGCCGACTGGTGGCCGCACAATCCAAGCGGTAAAACGCGGAGGTTTCCCTCTGCGCGTTAGACAACCGGTCAGCGTGGTCTGTCCACTTTAACCGCTCGTCTCTCACTCTTCCTGCTCGCCTTCTCAGCTTCGACACAAAGATGACGTCTTGCGATCACGCGTACCTCTATTTTGCCCAGTATCTGCCCTCCGTGCGCTCGATCACGCGAGCGCTTCCGTTTCGCCCAGACACGCCCTGTCGTCTCGAAGTGTACTACGATCATTTCTGGAAGAAAGATGTCGCGGAGATTGTGGTTGAAGGCGATACGAAGAACCTTATGGCATCGCTCGTGTTCGAAGACAAAAATCAAGAGATTCTTGGACGTAAGCCGTTCATTTGCCGCCATCGATGTTTTCCCACATTGCAGAAACGAACGTGTGCGTCAATGAATCCCTTCGCATGGGCCCGTTCGGCACCGCGACCCGCGTTTGGTGCCGCGTGTGGACGACCGCGTGCGCGACGTGTAAAAGCGAGCAAAAAGCGGTCGGCGAGACGCTCCCTGACGAACGCGAGAGAAAACTCTCCGCTTTTCGGCTAGAGGTCGGCCTCCAATCGTTCTCTTGCTTCAACTCGCGTAGTTTCCAGAACGCAGCGCTGAAAGCCGGCTTGTCTGAAGAGCGCACTCGAATGGAGAAGCTGCGGCAAGAACTGGAAGCTTGCACTCAGAAATTGCACCAAGCGGAGGAGAGATGCGCGTCGATTGTCGAAGAAGTTCGTGGATTTCTTGCCAATATCCGTGCCTACTCCCGCCTGCTTTCAGAACAACAAACAAAAGGAAGAATTGCGCGGAGTTCAACGAGCACACGCCGAGTACACGCAGAAGAACGAGCAGTTCGCGCGAGGGAACGAACAATTGTAGGAGAGCATCGCGGTGTTGTCCGCCGACCGAGAGGCGCTCTGGGCGATGCAGCAACGAGGAGACCTCACGGACTTCCGGCTCCTGGTTGACAGCGAGGAGATCAAGGTGACAGCAAAAGAAGCTCAAGCATTCACTTCCTTTGCTGCAGGTCCACAAGCTCGTTCTCACCCTGAGCTCCGCCTTCTTCGCTGCGGAATTCCGCGCCAATCCGAATAAATCGGAGCACTCGGTGGAGGGCGTTCGAGCGGAAGTCCTGAAGCAAATGGTCGAATTGGTGTACCGCGGTCGCTTGGACGAGCCGGAGGCGGATGCTCGCGAGTTGTACGTTGCGGCGCGTCGCTTTGAGATCCCCGAACTGTTGGCAAGCGCCCTCCGTTCAATCCTTCCAATCCTCTTGCTTTAGGCAGAGTGCCGCCGAGTGTTGAAGACGGGAATCACGCGAGAGAACGCCGCCGATCTGCTCGTCCTGGCCGCTTGCGCCGACGATCCCGAATTGAGCGCATTCGTGCTCCAGTTTGCGGAGGAAAACGGCGGGAAGACGCTTCTTTTGTTGACCCAACCGATCCAGGATCTCGTGCCGGATGACTGCGGAACGTACAAGAAGATCGTGCAGTTGATGCAGTGAATTCGTTCTTTTTGCTTCTCAATCCACCGTTGTTCTTTCTTGTTGTTGAGGTTTGGATTAAATGCACGCCCGCAAAACGAGCGACTTGTCCACTCACATCGGGAACAAAACATCAGCCGATCGTTCGTTCGTCGAAGATGATACCGATTTGTTGACCGAAAAGCGAACGAAAACGCGTCGTGCGAACACAACAGCGCCTTCCGATCGCCGCGGTCAAACGAGCCCTTCGCTCACGCACCGCGGAGGGGTGAGCGATGAGAAACGAGAGCCCAACCCACACATGACGCGCCAAACCCCGCGCCAAAGCGCGAGCCGCGTGCCGCAGAACGCAGGGGTCATCGCGCGCGCGGTCGCGTTAGTCAGCCGGCACCCGAGCGGTCGGTCGGTTGGCAGCGGCAAAAGCAAGGCGCTCGGACGGACTTTGTTTCGATCATTAGCGGTGCTTTCGGCCACTCGTTCTCGCTATAAATTCGTCCGAAATCCTCTAAACCAGCGGAAACGCGGCCTTCGGCCGCGTCTCTGCTGGGGTGTTCTTAGACTTTGGGTGAGTCGTGTCGCTCTTGATGTTTAAAAAAAGTAAATGGATTAAATGTTGTGTTGTGACCGTTGGTTCTGTCTCTGAAGAGACATTAAGCCCTTCCACCTCGTCAAGGTGGTCACTTGGAAAGGATTTTTGATCGAATGAATTCAATCAGGGGATTTCAACCTGTGTTCGAGTGCTGCTGTTGCAGAAGTGCGCGCCTAAAGGATCTCTTTGAACACGATGTTCTTCGTTCGTCCGTTTCCATCGGGCTTCAACTTGGCTTTCAAGGATTCCCAATTGCGAACGCGAGAGACGCCGGTGTAGAATTGACCGTGCGAGAACGATTCCTCCTTGTCCAACTTCAGACCCACTTTGTCTAAAGTTTGACCTTGCGACTTGTTCACCGTCATGGCGAAGGCAAGCGTGACCGGGAATTGCTTCCGATAGAAGGGGACGGGCATTTTCGCCGTGCACTCGATGCGAATTCGCGGAATGAAAACGATCTGACCGCACTTGTCGCCGCTGATGATCTTGCACATCAAAACGCGTTCTTTTGGCTCGATGAGCAAGAGTCGCGTTCCGTTGCAGAGGCCGAACGAAATGTCGAGGTTTCGAAGAAGCATGATGATCGCGTTCTTCTTCACCTTCAGCTCGTGTTTGGGCGTTCCCTTCGGGTTGAGAGAGTTGAGCGCTTCAATCACGTAGAGATGGCGGTGGTTGTTGCCCTCCATGATCTCGTCCACACTCAAGTAGACTTGCTCGTCTCTGGGGATTAAACCCAAAGCGGCCTCGTTCAGCAGATCCACTTCTTTGTTTGTGGTCGCAAGGACTGCCCGCCCGAACATGGAGTGGATGTTTGAGTCGGTGATCTTTGCGGCAAAGATTTCTTTCAGCAGATCGCCGTTGAAGAGGCACTGTTGAGGAAGCGCGACGGTGTCATTTGGGTCGTTCGCTTTGCCGTCGCCAATGTCTAGGATCTCTTGTGCAAAGGCGGCTTCGTGCTCGCCGGCTCGCATGTTCTGGCTGAGCTTGAAGATGCGGAAGTGAGGCCAAAGATCGCTGCCTTTCAGGCACAGCTGCATCAACTGCTCGGGCGTCGCCTTCTCCTTGATGGGCAACGTCTGCCGGAAGTCGCCGCCGAAAAGCATGATCTTCCCGCCGAAGGAAATCTCGTTGTTTCCGGTGAGGTAGCGGAGCGTGCGGTCCATGATCGCAAGAATGTCGCGGGAGACCATGGAGGCCTCGTCGACAATGAACGCGTGCGCATCGAGCAGTTCTTTCGCTAGATTTGTGCCCTTTTCGACGCTCGAGGAAGTGAACGGATCGACGTCGATTCCAAACGCGAAAGCATTGTGAATCGTTCGGCCGTTGGGCAGCAAATTCGCGGCGATTCCCGTGAATGCCATGTTGATTGCGGACTTCTCTTGCGAGTTCAAAAAGTGATTGAGAGCTTTGTAGATGAACGTTTTGCCCGTTCCACCGGGCCCATCGATGAAATAACAGTTCACTGTTTGTTCATTTCGATCGATGACGTTTTTGAGCTCGTCGATTACATTCCGCTGATCGTCGTTCATGCGCTCGTACATCGCGCGGTAGGCGGTGGCGTTTTCCGCGGCGGTCAACGGCGGCCGAGCGACTTGCTGATCGTCGTCGGCGATCTGCTCCAGCACGCGGCGGTCGATCTCTTCGGACGGGCTCATCCCAAAAGCGAGGAAGTTTGTTCCGTTGCGGAAAAGAATTTCTTCAATCTTCCGGTAGGCGACCTTCTTTCCGAGATCGTCTCCAAATCGACGGATGTAATCTTCGGAAAGAGGTTGCGCAAAGGCCTGGTAGAGAACGTCCGGGAACGTTGGGCCGCAATGAATGAGGAGCATGGCGAAAAAGAACCGCAACTGCGAGGGCATCTTGTAGCCGGCGGTTTCCGCCATGGCCGTGTGGTACTCGTCATCGCTTTGGATCAGGCCGCGAACGTAGCAAGCTTCTCGGTACGTGTTGTAGACGATTCCTTTGTAAGTCCGGAGATCTTCAAAGGAAGTCGGTCCGCGCACATTCAAGAGCAGCAGTCGCAAGTGAAAGAGCTCGTGGTTGCGGGGAGAGATTGCGTAGATGCGACCGATCGAGTTGAAGTGAGCTTTTCGGACATTCCACCGCTTGGTGTCGCGATGCCACGTGAACTTCGTGGGCACATCCAAATAGCGCATGTTGCAGAACTCGTGGTCGCTGGGCAACTCTTGCTTGTTCTTGCGATTAAGCTCGAAGAAAGCCATCAGCTTCGACTTGGCGTTGCGGTGCGCGGCTTCGATCTCTTTGGCCGTTGCCTTCTCGCTGTAGTACGCCTTTTGCTGACCCTCGAGATGAAGATCGAGCTTTTCGACGTGATGGCTCTTGACCACGATCTCGTGGTTAAAAAGTCGCCAAGCGGCTTCGGGAGCGCTCAAGTACCGACAGTCGACGTGCGCCTTGATCTCGTCGTAGTCGAGGATCTTCTTGCCGTCGGTGCCGTAGCATTCGCGTAGAATGGTCGCGTGGTCGGGGCCTTTGAAAATGTACTTGTGAAGGTACTTAATCACGTCCAAGGCCGCAACGTGCTCGACGTTGATGTGGCAGTTGAACTTGACGCTCAACTTTGGCGCGTACGGAACGACATGCCGGTTGTCAAGAACCTGACCGTCCTTCACGACCGTTCGGCCGTTGTTGCGGCGGCGGTAGCGAGTGAAGCCACCGCTCCCGTGCTCCGTCTCTTCCAAGAAGTCTTTGGGGAACTTCTTGCTGCACTCGGGCTTTTCAGCCGAGCAACAGGGCATGTAGTGGATGTTGCCGTTCGCTCCGATCTTCTTGCACACGTGCATGTTGCAACCGGTTATGATTTTGTGCAGAATGGGCTCGGTGATCGGGTCGGGGATCTCCGCTCGAATCCGCCTGTCGATCTCTTCTTCGTTTTCCAACTTGTCATCGTTGGCCAACGTGAAAAGCAAGTGGACGTGCGGGAGACCGCGCTTTTGGAACTCGATGGTGCCGACGTGAGCGACGACACGGCCGAAGAGCTGACTCTCGATGATGTAATCAATCATCGCTCGGTACTTCAAGCGGAACACGCGAGCTACGAGATCGGGGCGGTCGGCGGTCGACTGCCCGGGCCACAGCTCATCTTGGATCTCCTTCCAGTTGGGGTTGCAGGTCATGGTGACGAATAAATCGGGCTTGCCGAATACTCGAACCATTCCCATGGCGTCCTCGTACGCTTCGGACATGTAGCGACGGGAGCCCACGAACGTGGAGGGAAGGATCACCTTCTTGCCGATAGAGGCGCCCAGTTCGGCCGCTTTCTCGCGCAAGTATTGATTGAGCGTGTCGTAGGCGCTGGAAATCTTCTCAGAGAGCTTGTGGCGTTGGTAGTTCAAGCGATCTTGGTCAACGCGCAGGTATTGGTCGACAATCCACTCTTGGAAGAGTTTCTTTCCGTAGTGGAGCGGATTGAAGCGACCGTCTTTGCGGACTGCAATCTTGTACTGAACGTAGTCGTTCAACGTGACGGTTTTGCCCTTCTGGCCTTCCGTGTTGATTTGCCACCCCGGCCTGCCTCGAATGTTGAAGAGCGGGTACAAAAGCGGCTCGACAGCTCGGTCCAAGGGACTCAAGATCTTCAGGCTGTCGTTTCCGCGTTCGTTCACCGCGATGTAAGCGGGTGGCGCCTCGTCTTGCGGGCCCGGAACGTACACAGCGGCCACGTCGTTTGACTGCGGCAAGTTGTAGCGGCGGACGTCAGTGCCCGGCTTCATCGAAAACAACAGTTTGACGGCCGGCGGTGTTGTGTTGTTCTGCGCGGCTCGTTCGGTTTCGATTGCCAACTGGTCTTTGAGCATCACGTACGCTTGCGCATACTGATTGTGCTCCATGAACTTCTCAATCTTTCGAAGGAGGTTCTTGTCCAGGTTGTCGTTTCGTTCCGAACGAATGCCGTGGGCGACGTCCGACTCAATCATGTAAAGCTGTCCGTAAGACGGCTTTTGATTGGGAGCGTCGGGCAACGCGTTGGTGTTCAGAGCCCGTCGGAACTCTCCCAACTGCCGATAGCAGTAGGGGCCGCTGCGCGGACCGCCGCTGTGCCGAATCTCTTGCGTGATCGTGCTCGCGAACCGGACGGCTTGGTTGTACTGCCGGATGTTGTCAAAGAACTCTTTCGACTGGCGATGTTTGCCATTGAAAAGCTCGATCAACTCCGGATCGCAGTCTTCGAAGTCGAGGTGCACGTTTCCGTTGGAACAGCAAGTCGAGAAGGTACCTTGGTTGATGCGTTCCTGCTGGAAGTGCAGGGCTCCGCATTTGCACTCAACGTCCATCTTCCCTAGGTAGTGGATGGGAGTCTGCTCGATCGGGACCTTCAGCTCGTCGGGTGTGATCTTGAGAGACGTTCTTTTCGTCTTCTGACGGTGCTGCTGCCGATACTCACGGTCTTCTCGGCGCACGGCATCAACGCCCATGTTGCTGCGGCGATTGCGCTTTTCACGCCGCCACTCGTCTCGAACGTCTTCATCAGACATCAAGTCAAACCGAAGAGCTTTTCGCTGCCGTGTTTGTTCCTGGACGGTTGCCCCTTGCAGACCGAGTCCGCCCGAAGTCTGAGTGCCGAAGCATTCGTCAAACGGCGGCGCATCAAATTCGATCATGCGTGCGACGTGCGTGAGCAACTCGTGCCGTTTTTGCCAAGCGTTGAGCAGAGTTTCCTCCACTCGACCGTTTCGCAAGTACAGTTCGAGATTCTTCGTTGCGAACGCACCGCAGTTGACGAAATCGGTCTGCAGGTCGCTTTCGAGCGAGTGGATTTCCAAGCGGTAGGAGCTGCCCGGATGCAAGAAGTCAGCGATGCGCCTGAGTTTGTCCGCAATCGGCTGCTGAACTTTCCGCCGCTGAAAGGAGTCGTAGTACATGCAGCGAACGGTGTTCCGATTGACATCGTACTCTTGAAGGGCGAGCGTGAAGTGAACGTTGTAATAAATGGGCACAATGGCCACATCGCAGAACGCGGGAGTCGTCAAGAAAGCCGTTTGAATCGCCCGATTACTTTCGAAGTGAAAGAACAGCGGGGACACCAAGCACATCGCTGCGTTTGGATTCGCTTCGTAGTGTTCTTTCAGCAGTTGCAAACAACGGACGCTGACCGCAGCCGAATCGAGCATCGAGTCCGTGTTGAAGAAGTCAGCGATGATCTCGTGATCGATCGTCACGTGATTCTCGTATTCACGCTGCAGATGTTCGTTTCGGAGCTGCGGGTACAACCCTAACAGAACCTCCGCAACGGCGAAGTGGTGCTCGTCGGTCCCCGCATTCGTTCGAGGGTTCAAGTCGGCGGCCCGAGCGGGTACTTCGCCGTTCTGCACATTCAAACCGAAATCAATGTCAACGGTTTCGAGCGGAGCAGCTCGCTTCCCGCTGGGCGAGTCCGAGTCCGACTCCGAATCGGAGATTCGGATCGTCTTCTTGCGGCCGCCAACACCTTTCCGTTTCTGGGCCTTGCCGCTTTTGTAGCCGCCGCCTTTGAACCGAACGAAGTGCGATTGCAACATCGTTCCTTGGCCAGGGCTTTCCTCCCCGTAGGGGTACTCGCCGGGACGTTCCTCCCCGAAGGTGTACTTGTCCGCGGGTTCCTCCCCGGAGGGGTACTTCCGCTTGCTTTCCATCCCGAAGGAGTACTCGCAAGTACGTTCCGCCCCGCAGGGGTACTTTGTACGCGCCTTTCCGCCCATTGGGGTACTTGCGCTGGCTTTCCGCCCAGTTGGGGTACTCGCCGGCGGGCAGGAGCCACGCCATGACGATGTCCAAAAGACACCGCCACACCATCCCAAACAAACCCTCGGACTTCGCCGTCCGGATCTGTTGCAGTCGCTTGTATCGAATGCGGCGCTGCTTCCGCCACCGCATCCGGTCTTCGGCAGAAGCCTCGAAGACCATCTTCGATCGAAATCGATGAGCGCTGAAAGCGAGAGAGCGTTTTTTCCAGTGACCGAGTCAAAGGAATGAATTTTCAGCGCGAAATGCCGCGTCCTGGACCCCGCTTGCTCGATTTTCAAACGCTTGTTTCTCGCTTATTTGTGGGAATTAAGTCGAATTTCTTAGCTCAATCGATTCGTCTCGTCAATACCTTTCGATTGATGTATACCATCGATGGATTTGATATAGTTAATGCAAATCGACATTGCGACCCCCTCTACAGCGGAAATTTCCACTGCAGAAAGGGGGCGGGCGGTGCGATTTGATCGCCGGCGGGCGGACGAGCTGTTTTTTGTGCCGCGCGCTTGGTGAAAAAACACGCCCCCGCTTCGGCCGCTCGAATTGCACTGATTTCGGGTGTTGCGGCGCGCGAACGATTTGAGTGCCAAAAAACACACGCTTTTTGTTGACTGCGTGAAGTGCAAAAAACACGCCCCGCTTCTGTCGTTCTAATTGCAGTGCTTGCGGGTGCTTCGGCGGTCGGTCAAATCCGGTGCCAAAAAACACCCGCTGTTTGCCGCACGCGCGCACTGCAAAAACGCGCGTTTTTCGTTCAGATCGTTCCACTGTTCCGCAAGGTCAACGGTCCAAACAAAAAACAATCGTTTGTCCGTGCCGCCGGCAATCGCCTTTCGTTTGCGACAACATCCTTCCGGTCGACCATCCACTTGCAAGCTTCATTTGATTTTGTCGACCGCCCGCATCCCATTTTTCCTGCCGGCATTCTCCTTCCGTCGACTCTCGCTGCAAGCAGGCGGAGCTCGGCGAGCGGTTCGTCCAGCAGAACACCGCCTTCCTTGCGCCGATTGTCGGCTAAACGGACAGGTGTGAGTGCAAAACTCTAAAGTTGAGTCAATTCTCAGTTAAAATCCGCTGGGTTGTCGGGCCGCCCGGCAAAAAAAGCGACCGAAAAGCAAACCGACTGAATTCCGGCGATCCGCGCAAGTATCTCGTCCAGACACTCCTGCACTCAACGACGATCGTTGCTGCAGCGAAATGAAATGCCGTTTTGCTTTTAAAGGCGGTCTTCGTCGTTCACAGAAGTCCTCCACAGACAACCCGCTCTGTAGGAATCTTTTCATTAAGCCACAATTCGACTTCCACGTGATTTAGGTGGGGAGGAAGAAATTGTTTGGTATCATCCGAGTGTACTCAATCGTTGCCTAGTGAATTGTTTATTTGGAACAAATGATAGCCGAGAGAGAAGTGCTGGAGGCGGCGATCAAGCATTCGATTAGAATTTAAAGACGTTCAGTTCAAGCAAAAGCACTTGGAACACACGAGCCAGTCCTATCCTACGCAATGAATAAAAGACGGGCAACAGAAGAGAAAACGCAAGTGTAAAGCGAGTGCGAACCGGCGAGAGCGGACGGACCGCTTACAGGTTGCTCGCCAGCCGTTGGGACACCTTAAAGATGAGGTAGACGGCTGCCGAGAGGCCAACGGAATGAGAAAGTTGGTCCAGGTGGGCGATAAGATCGCTCCGACTGAGCCCTTGCAGTCGTCCACCACGACCGCCGGTTCTTTCGCCTTCTTCGAGTCGTCCGGATGCACTTTGCCCACGAAGAAGTCCGTTTGGTCATCGCGATGGCGTCCGTCGAATGCCCGAACTAAAGAGAGAGATCAAACGAAGGATGGGAGGGACGGATTCATTTCTCCGCTCCACATCTTCACTCGCGTGTAGTCGTTGTCCGTGTGCAGCCGCTCGGGATGAACGACCGGCCGAGCAAACAGGCGCGGGAACTCAGCGAGCAGTTCGGCCAGCTTCCGACTGTGCTCCAGCGTCCAGTGCGGACTCTAAACGAACGAAGGGGAGTGGTGGATGGATAGAAGCACTCACCTTCGTCTAGTTTCGCGTTTCATGACCGAGAACTCGAAGCCCACGGTAATGTGTTCACTCTAATGCTTACTGCCGACATCAGTCTTGCCAAACGTCTTTATTTCATCATCAATCTGATCGAAGAACAGAACAAACTAAGCGACAAATAAACGACACCCGCAAAGGAGGAAGAAGGAGAGAAATTACGCGGCTTTTTGATCGAACGCAAAATACGTGGAGGGAATCACTCATAAATTACTACGTAAACAACAATGGAGAGCGAAAGGCGAGAGATGTCTAATGAGAGGAAGGGAGAGACAAATTAAAGGAAGAACGGAAGACAGATGGACGACAACATTCAATGATGGGAGGAAGGGATTGCGAGGAGGCGAGGAGTCGGTGGATCCACGATGGGGGCCGGCGCCTCACGGGGCGCCCGGCGGCTGCGCGCCCGTCGGCTGCGCGCCGTCCGCCCGCTCGTTGCCCTGAAACAAAACGAAAGAATGAGTAGTCAGAAAAGGAACGAACGTCGAGCGGGAGCTCGTCGAGGTCGCCGAGCAGCCGCTTCTCCGTCGCCGCGTCCACGTCGAGCAGGCGGAGGCGGGCCTCCACTTGAAGCACCTCCAGCTTCTTGTGGAGGGCCACCTTTTTCGCCTCTAGGAGCTCCGCTTCGGCCATCGCTTTTTTTTTCGCCAACTCGGCCATTTGGATTTGATTGCGGAGCTCCTGCTGCGGATCTAAAAACGAAAGAAGCCTTACAAATAGCAGAAGACGGAGACGATAATGAGTTCTAATTGAGTCAAATGAACAGAACTCACTGGAGAGCTTCAGCTTCTTGGCCGGCGTTTCGTCCTTCTCCTTCGGCTTCTGCCGCTTCCTGGAAAAACGCCATAAAGAAAAGAAGTATCTGGATAGACGGAAATGGAGGGATTTACGCGGCTTTTTTGATCGAACGCAAAATACTCTAAACAGGAAAGACAAAAGAAACTCACTCGTGGCGGGGCTTCCGCACTCCGCTCCCGCCGCTCGGCCCGCCGCCGCCCTTCTGCCCGTTCCGCCGTCCGCCGCCGCCGCCACCGCCTCCAAAGTTAACGATCACTGCAAGAACGATGCCAAATGATTGATTGAAAGCAGAAAGATGGGACTTACGTTGTTGCGCGACCATCGTATCCGGATTGAAGCAAATCGACGGCTGGCAGGTGGAAGAAGCTGAAAATCGACAAAATGTTGAGAGAACTTCACGGGAAAAATACACGCGGCATTGTCATCAACGTTCAATCAATTTGCAAGTGATTACACCCAAAAAATACTGCAACTCCATCAAAAAATCGAAAAATCCGGCGAAATCCGACGAAATGCGGCAGAAATCGCGTCCGCCCGCCGCTTGTTTGGGCCCACGGATGCCGAGCAGCGCCCTAGTTTCCGCAATTCGCGCTGATTCCCGCTCGTTTGGTGCGCGTTTTCCGTCGCCGGCTTACTCCTGTCGTCCTCAATTGCAGTCTGTACGTTCTACACATGTTAGACCTTTCAAGTAGCACTACTGTAATACGCACAGGGTAAAGCAACGCAGATAAGCGACAAAGGTTGCAAGAAAGTCGACTGAATGCCCTGAAACGATCGTTCTGCGGACTACGCCACTCAAACGCTCACAGAATTCTTTAAAGTCGGCCAATCTAGTTCGTTCGTTTTTTACTGAGCAGTTAAACAAATTTGCTACACCTTCATAACACAACTGAGTACATACAGGTTCAGTAAACGCATAAACAATTGATCAAATTGCAAACGGCGGTTGGAAGTTTCAAAGACTGATTTCAACGTCAAAAGTATTGTTTATGATCAATTCGTTTTTCTTGTTGGTTACTCATTATCTCATGCACGATTCCTAATGCTTCAGACACGTAAATCCGCCCACGTCAGAAGGCATTCGCAAAAAACCGACACTAAAAAACGCCCACGCGGGAACGGCGATCCCTCGTTACAACGACGCTTTTTCGAATAGCGGTTGGTTTTAGTTGGTAGAGGACGTCGCAACCTACGTCCATGCTTAGTTTTACGTTTTTTGAACAACGCGAAATGCGCGAAAACACGGGCGGAAACTCCCCACAACTGCGTTCGATTCAAACGGCCGCAGCATCTCTCAAAATGGTCGTAGCGCCTCCCCTCTTTTTTTACGTTGTAGCGGAGTAAATAAGCTACATGTCTATTGCACTTTCAAGCACCAAAAAATTCATTAATCGCGTGAAAAATCCATAAAACCGCAAAAAATTTCAAGAGCAAAACTTTCGACCCCCCCGGTTCGATATTAACGGTTCCGATTTTGTTTGATCTCTTTATTTTATTCGGTTTCCCATAGTCCAATGCATGTCGCTTAGTTTTTTGGGCTCGTGAATCTGCCCACTTTCGAAGATACGCGCGAAAAACCGACCCTAAAAGCTGCTCATACGGGAACAGCGCTCCCTCGCTACAACGACACTTTTTCGAAAAGCAGGCAATTGGAGCGAGTAGACGACGTCGAGATCTACATGCATGCCGAATTTCACGTCACCCGGAGCACGGGAAGTATTCGAAAAAGCGGGCGGAAGACGGCCAAAAATCGCAACATTTTGACCTTTTACCTGTGATATCTCGTGAACACTTCCAAATTTCAAAAAACGGGTTCCTGTTCCGTAATCAGCGTAGCCGACTTGGTATGTGTGGGTTTTGTGGAGCTTTGAAACCCTTTTTGCGTTCCGGACGGACATCACGGATTAGGGGGAGGGATCGTGTGTATCTCCTACTTCTTTGTTTATAAAAGTATTGAATGGGACGGCGAAAGAAACTCCGTGGGAAGGTCCCACTTGTTTCTTTGTTTCTTGATCGTCTTGCTCACAGCCTTCTCGCATCTTCAAGGATAATTTGATGGGCTGAACGGCGAGGGGAACAATAGAATAGAATGCTGGGTGAACGGATACGAAGGGCACGATTGCTTTCGCTGCTCGGACACCAGCGCGAAATCCACCGAACGACCGGCAAGCGAGTGCTGACAATGAAGGTCTGTCTGCGGAATCGCGCAACTCGCTTCCGTTGCAAGTTCTCGTGACTTGAGCGAATGTGGGATAAGCAGACCGACCGGCCGCTCGCCCACGCGACTCGCGGGCAAAACGCGGCGAAAATCGGGGCGCCATTCACTCGTTTCGTCCAGCCGCCCTGCGAATCGGTCGTCTCCTTTCGTTCGCTCCGCTCTTTCGCTGTTCTCCGCCCGCTCGTTCGAGGATGAAGTCGACGGCCGTCGTTCTGCTCCTCGCCGCCCTCCTGCTCGTCCCGTCCGGCGCCGACGACGCGCCCGAGGGCTTCGAGGTCCAGGGCAGCGACATGTGAGTCCCCTCCCCTTCCTTCCACTCACTCCATCGCTGCAGCGTGTACACGGGAACGTCGCCGACTGCCCAGGCCGAGCTCGTGTTCAAGGGCGCCTCTTTCGAGTCCACTTGGATCCATCCGAAGGCGAAACTGCCGTCGGTTCGGTAAGGACGTGTTTCCCCACTATCATTTATTTCATTTCTTCGTTCAGCATCACGGTCAAACTGGGCTCTTGTTCGTTCCAGGGCGAAGTAAACCCAGCCAACGATCCGAAGATTGGAATCGGTACGTTTCGTTCTTTCCATGTTTACCTGAAGGCGATTGCAGGCAAACCCTCGTTCAAATTTCCCGTTGTGATCAAGGCCGCCGAAAACGAGATCACGAGCGCCGGCTCCGAGGACAACAAGCCGGAAAAGATCGCCGACAATTGCAAGCCGTTCACCAAGGACGGGGACCAGCAGGTCGTGAAGATTTCCATCACGCTCGACGAAGCGCTTCCGGATCTGACGGCGACTTTCGTGAGTTCTCTCTGCTTCCTGTTCGCCCTCTTCCCTTCACTCCCCTCCTGTTGCAGAAGGGCGCGTCGTTCAAGTCGAAGGACGAGGCGGCGGGAGCGTTCGCCTCGTGGCTGATCGCCCTGATCGTCGTGTACGTCCCCTTTCTGCCTTCTACTCACTTCTCTCGTTGCAGCGGAGTGATCGTCCTCCTGCTGCTGCTGGTCGGCGTCCCGGCGGCCATCGTCGCGTGCGTGTGCCGCCGCAAGCGGAAGGCCGCGCGCGAGGCGGCCGCCGCCCAAGCGCAAGCCGAAACGGCGGCGGCGGCGGCGAAGTCCACGAAGCCGCTCAGCTCGAAGCTGCAGGACGCGAAGACCAAGAGCGAGAAGAAGACCACCGAAAGCGGCAAGCCGGCGGACAAGCCGGCCGACGAGAAGATCACCGCCGCCACGAAGGCGAAGTTCGCCGCCACCGCTGCCGTCGTCCGCAAGGAGGACGCGAAGCCCGCCGCGGCCGTCGGCAAGGACGCGCCGAAGAAGGAGGCCGCGACGGGGACGAGTGGCACGCCGCAGACGGGCCCAACTCCGGAATGAGAAGAGTGTGGCCGTCTTAAAAGTTCTTTGTTTTTGTGTCTGTATTCTGTGGATTTTGCGAATAAACGCGAGCAAAATTGATGGTTGGCGGAAACGACAAACGAGGGAACGCAAGGGTTCGTTCGAACAGGCGGACGTCAGTCATGCTGGACGAGTGGAGAAGCAGGCAGCAGGGGCGCGCGCGAATCAGTGATGATCGAAGAACTGGACCAACGCCTACTGAGCACGGAAACGCAGCTGCTTGAGTGGAAACGAGCGCTGCCGAACTTTTTCGAGAAATGCACAACAAAAAGAAAATTCTTTCCGAGTTTTGAACTCGTCGGCAACGCTGCACGCCGACCCCTAACACTAACAATAATCTGTGCGAATAAAAGTGATGGTCCGTGAGTGGTAAAACGTGCCAATCTCCGTCGTTTGATCGATCGAGAGGAGGAATCTGCAGGCGTTTTAAGGACATTTGGTCGAATTTCATCAAAATCGATGCGTAAAGGAACGGCGATTTGGCGTCTGCTCGTTGCTGAAGCCACGATCAAACAAACGACGAAGAACGCGCCCGACTGGTGGCCAGCGATCAAATCGAGTTGCCAGGCGCGCCAAAAGCATCGCGTTCGGGCAGGCGCGTTGAATGAATGCGGCTGGAATGGTGGCCATAGAATTTGAAGCGGGATGCCGTCGAAAAACGGCGGTGTGAGCGGTGAAAGCGTCAACTTTTCGCGGACGACCAAAAAGCCGGGCAAACGGATAAAAGCCGCCCGTTCCGCGCCCGCAGTGAGAAGTGTTGGGAAATGCTGGAGCAACAGACAGAAGTCTTTATTCGAGTATCTTTAACTACCTATTCCTACCAACCGGCAGACCAGCAAACCGAAGCCGTGAGTTCATTCCAACGGACATGAACGTCTTTTAGGTTTCGCCAAACGCTTAATCACTGAACTACAAATTAATCACGTACCCCAGAGGTCCATCATGACTGGAGTTGCGGCCATTTTCGAGGTGACCGCACATTTATTGGACTACTTGCTGAGCGGCAGTCAAAAGCGGACGTCGAAGAGACGACGTCAGTTTTGCCATTTTCTTTAAAGCAAAAAACTACGTTTACGACCGTTTGTCAGCAAAGTGCACGCCTTTGTTCGATCCCGCTTGGCACTGGCTTGGTGCAGATTCGCACAACACCCGAACGCCAGTGACGAGTAAAAATAGGCGATATATTGTGAGTATTGAGACCGCCGCCTGCCGTCGATCCCGCCGGCTGCCCACGCAGGTAAAAGGGCCGTCGGCCGAGCGTTCGGTGGAGTTTCGTTCATTCAAGTGATGTAAATGAGTTTCAACAGAGTGTTCAATCGTCCCCCACCGCGTGAGGTTTTCGCTTGGTTTCTTCTTTTTATTTGCCTTGCAACTACCGACTTTCACCAAAGTTTATTCACATTTCTAACGAACGGGACACCTAGACACACGGAAGAAACGAACGCGCACACACGGCAAAAGAAAAACACACGATCCCCCTCGATTCCACTGGCTCACTCCTGCGTTTGGTCCGTCTTCAGCGTGGGCTCCTGCGTGCGGTCGAGCTTCGGCTGAGCGGCGGCGCGTTTGGCGGCTTCCTTCTTCGCGGCGGCTTCTTTCTTGGCCGCCGCTTCTTCGGCCGCCTCCTCCGCGGCCTCGCGAGCGGCGCGCGCGGCGGCCTCGCGCTCCTCGCGCACCTTCTTCGCCGCCATGTCGGCGAAGATGGGCAGGTACGGGGCGACGAGTTTTTGCGCGTACGCGCGTTTCTCCTCCGGAGTCTGAAACGAGAGGATTGAAGCGGTCGTCTCGGCAGGGAACTCACATCCTCATGGTAGACGGGCTTCGGCGGCTGCGGCTTGGCAGCGGGCTTGGCGGCGCCCTTCGCGACCTCCTTCTTCGGCGCGTCCTTGCCGGCGGCCGCAGCGGGCTTCGCGTCGTCCTTGCGGACGACGGCGGCGGTGACGGCGAACTTCGCCTTCGTGGCGGCGGTGATCTTCTCGTCGGCCGGCTTGTCCGCCGGCTTGCCGCTTTCGGTGGTCTTCTTCTCGCTCTTGGTCTTCGCGTCCTGCAGCTTCGAGCTGAGCGGCTTCGTGGACTTCGCCGCCGCCGCCGCCGTTTCGGCTTGCGCTTGGGCGGCGGCCGCCTCGCGCGCGGCCTTCCGCTTGCGGCGGCACACGCACGCGACGATGGCCGCCGGGACGCCGACCAGCAGCAGCAGGAGGACGATCACTCCGCTGCAACGAGAGAAGTGAGTAGAAGGCAGAAAGGGGACGTACACGACGATCAGGGCGATCAGCCACGAGGCGAACGCTCCCGCCGCCTCGTCCTTCGACTTGAACGACGCGCCCTTCTGCAACAGGAGGGGAGTGAAGGGAAGAGGGCGAACAGGAAGCAGAGAGAACTCACGAAAGTCGCCGTCAGATCCGGAAGCGCTTCGTCGAGCGTGATGGAAATCTTCACGACCTGCTGGTCCCCGTCCTTGGTGAACGGCTTGCAATTGTCGGCGATCTTTTCCGGCTTGTTGTCCTCGGAGCCGGCGCTCGTGATCTCGTTTTCGGCGGCCTTGATCACAACGGGAAATTTGAACGAGGGTTTGCCTGCAATCGCCTTCAGGTAAACATGGAAAGAACGAAACGTACCGATTCCAATCTTCGGATCGTTGGCTGGGTTTACTTCGCCCTGGAACGAACAAGAGCCCAGTTTGACCGTGATGCTGAACGAAGAAATGAAATAAATGATAGTGGGGAAACACGTCCTTACCGAACCGACGGCAGTTTCGCCTTCGGATGGATCCAAGTGGACTCGAAAGAGGCGCCCTTGAACACGAGCTCGGCCTGGGCAGTCGGCGACGTTCCCGTGTACACGCTGCAGCGATGGAGTGAGTGGAAGGAAGGGGAGGGGACTCACATGTCGCTGCCCTGGACCTCGAAGCCCTCGGGCGCGTCGTCGGCGCCGGACGGGACGAGCAGGAGGGCGGCGAGGAGCAGAACGACGGCCGTCGACTTCATCCTCGAACGAGCGGGCGGAGAACAGCGAAAGAGCGGAGCGAACGAAAGGAGACGACCGATTCGCAGGGCGGCTGGACGAAACGAGTGAATGGCGCCCCGATTTTCGCCGCGTTTTGCCCGCGAGTCGCGTGGGCGAGCGGCCGGTCGGTCTGCTTATCCCACATTCGCTCAAGTCACGAGAACTTGCAACGGAAGCGAGTTGCGCGATTCCGCAGACAGACCTTCATTGTCAGCACTCGCTTGCCGGTCGTTCGGTGGATTTCGCGCTGGTGTCCGAGCAGCGAAAGCAATCGTGCCCTTCGTATCCGTTCACCCAGCATTCTATTCTATTGTTCCCCTCGCCGTTCAGCCCATCAAATTATCCTTGAAGATGCGAGAAGGCTGTGAGCAAGACGATCAAGAAACAAAGAAACAAGTGGGACCTTCCCACGGAGTTTCTTTCGCCGACCCGTTCAAAAACTTTAATCATACACACGATTATGCTCAACAAATCGAACGATTGGTCATCCTCGGAGCCTGTACTGCCCGACGCCAACGGTTTGATGCTCGTAGTCGAAGGCCCAGCACAGGACGTCCCAAACGGCGCCGTTGTTCAACACCCACGGCTCCGCCGCAAACGAGCGGCTGTTCTGGAACGGCGGTTCGGTCCACACGTCGCAGAACGTTCGGTTGTGCGCGTCCGTTCGGCACTTGTCGTCGGTTCGCTCCGTTTGCACGGTGAAAGCGTACGCTTGATCGCCCACGTGCAGCTCGACCGGCCGCCGGAAGACGTCCGTCCGCACGCACAAATCCCCGCGGTAGAAGTGGCAATCGTCCAGCGCGACGCCCGCTTCGACGAGCTCCCGCCGAACGGCGTGCGGAATCACGAGGTCCGGATTTCGGCCGTCGAACGTGGCCTGAAGATGGGCCGTGATCAGTGAGTGAGTGGTTTGTGAGTTAGTTGTTTTGGCAAGAAAATTGGACAAAAAACTGAAATCGGTAGACAAGGAGCCCTCAATCGCAAACCTTAAGCCAATTCTGGCAGAAACCTTACGGCATTTAGGAAGATTAGAAGCAAGAACCTCATAGATTGACTACCCTTCACTCACGCCCCTCCATCCCCGAGAAACTCACCCGCTGTTTGGTGAACTCCACGCCGTAGAGGACGATCCGCTCGAACTCCACCGTCCAGCCCTGCTCGTCGGTCGCAACGGGCACGAAGCTCCAATTCCCGCACTCGGCCGTGTTCAGAGCGCCCACGAGTGCGTAGCCGCCTCGACCGAACGAAATGATGGGGGCGTCGATCCTCCCGGCGCGAAAAAGTTGCTCCACAAAGTTCACGCTGCCCGACTGGTCGCAGAAGCCCAACCCGAGCAGGCCCCACTCGCCGTAGAACGCGCTGCAAAACGGGAATTAGACAACGAAAGTCCGCAGTAAATCGCGGAAGTCTGTTCTTTCTTTGAGGTTATGCTAGCAATTTTATCTTAAAGCTTTTCGCCTAATCAATCATTCGAGATGCACATTTGAAGTTTTATAGTTGCCGTGATCTTTTCACACAAAAAGTAGATCTCTGTAGAAGACCTCAAGTGGTCGTTCGATTGCCCGCAGTTAAATCACTTTAAATACGCGACTTCTCTTGCAAAAAAACCCACAAGTGATCAAAGGGAGCACCAAACGACGAGCCCAACCAAGAAAACGAACCTCGACTGCATGTACGTGCCCTCGACGAACTCCAACTCGAACGAGTCGTCGCGGAACTTCGGGTCCGCTTTCTCGAACCGCACGCGATCCTGCGCGAACCAGCCGAAGAATTGATTGCGGCAGCATTGAAGCGACTCGGTCCACGTGCGGTTGTCCACTCGCATGTACGTGCTGGAGTTGGAGGCGACGAACGGCAGCGTGCACAACGCATTCCACATTTGCCGAGTTATCGGGTAGCACAGGTCGTTGCAATACAATCGGGCGAGCGTTTCTGAAAGAATAGCGAAAATAAAAAACTAGAATTACAGGGCTTAAAGAACTAAGAAATTAGGGACTGCTTGCCAACGATTGTCAGGAGTAAGAAATGGCTCAAAGGTTTGCCCTTTCTTTCACGAGCAAAGCAACGAATAGTAGAAGCAGAACAAAACGCTGACTAGCTACCAAAACCCCTAAAAATCTACAGGGGAACGTACGATCGCCGCA
Organism: Aphelenchoides fujianensis; assembly: GCA_024699865.1. Classification (NCBI taxonomy): domain Eukaryota; kingdom Metazoa; phylum Nematoda; class Chromadorea; order Rhabditida; family Aphelenchoididae; genus Aphelenchoides; species Aphelenchoides fujianensis. The sequence continues at coordinate 224,799 of JAMPIO010000055.1, read as the reverse complement.
ATAATCGTAGCAATCATCGAATCGCTGGCCGCAGTGCTCGGAGCTCACGACCAGCGGCACCGTCGCGTAGTCGAACTCCACCGGAATCTTTTGTGGTGGAGTGCCGATTTGCAGAAAAGTCGCAACTAAACTAGTGGTTAAACAGCAAAAATAGGGGAAACGTACATCCAAAGACTTCAATTCGGTAAACCTTTTTTCCTTTGGCTTCCCCCCAGCTTCTGACCAGGAGAAACGAAGTAAACAGCGGTAGGGAAAAGAAATAGATTATTAGAAATAATTGCTTCTTCATCTCATCGTCAGTAGGTGAGGTAGAACACCTTAAAAGTCTGTAAACTCGTTACAACAAAGCGGTAAGCATGTCAAACCTTCATGCAATAGGAAGCAGCAATAACAAGTAGTTTCCACTTGATTTCCTTTCAAATTCATCAAAGCGATCCCCAATTTGCGTCGTTTCCCATTTGAGCGGCACTCCCGCCGGAGACGCGTGCGGGCGTTCGTCGGCGAACTCGTCGCTTATCGCCCGCTGATTCCGTTTTGTCGTCTGTTTGATCCCTTCCGTTGCGTGCGGCAAATCGGTTTAATGCGAACGATGCGCGGCGGAAGACAAGGGGTCGCTCGTCATCGCCCGCTCGCCCACTCGGTCGCCCACTTGCTCGTCCCCGTTAGAAGTTGACACAAAAGACGGGAAGTGCAAGTGATCTCGGAAAGTGCGCTGCTTGTTTGAAGGTGACGTGATCCAACGTTTTCTAATCGTTTCGTCTTGTGACGACAGTTTTGATACGAACTACACACAGGCTTCTTCTTTTCCAGCGCTCACATTTCGTGCGTCATAAGCAGAGCAAACGTTCCGCTTTTCGCTTTCGATCGTCCGCTTTGAGCCTTTCAAATTCTCAAGTGGTCCTTTTGTTTCTCCGGTACGTTCCGACCACTTTGCTTCTTCGTGACGAGTTTATTACGCGAAATAACCGACCAAATTGGACAGCAACACAAACGAACGGCAACGTGAAAGAAGGATCGGATTTCAACCGAAACAAACGAACATCGACGAGAAACGACGAGAAATCAGTGGAATTCGCGAGTCATCGCAGAGGAGCTGGAGAGAAACAACCAGAAGACATCAGTGAACAAAATGAAACAATCGTGGGCGCAACACAAAGAAGAACGGAGGGGATTGAGGGGCCTAAGGAAAGGAACAACGAGGTACGAACGAAAGAATGAAGACCAAGCAGGGGACAAACGAAGAAGAATCTTTTGTCAATCAAATCGAAGTAAAGCGAAGCGGTCGAGTGCGCGGGCGGCTCACCAATCGTCTTCGATGCACGTGGCCTCCTCCTCGTCGTCGTCGTTCACGTTCTCCTTGTCCGAGTCGTCCAGTTCGCTCTCCTCCTCCTCTTCGTCCTCCCACTGCTCGGTGGTCTCCTCCGTCGTCTCCGCTTCGCTCGGTTCCGTTTCACTTGGCTCTTCCGTCGTCTCCTCGTCCTCGACCGGAGCCGCAACCTTGGACGGGAGAGCGGCAAGAACGGAGGCCGCCGCACGAGCCAGGATGTCCTCCAGACTGTCGGCCGGCTGGATCGCGGGTGCCACATAGCCGGACGAGGCGGCGAGTTCAGCGTTGTGGGCGGCGAGAGCGGCGGCCACGAGCTCCGCCTTCCGCTGCTTGGTCATCCGCGGCTTCTTCGGCTTCGGCTGGGCGACCGGAGCGGGCGGAATCGCCTCCACTCCCGCTGCTCCAATCGGAAGAAGGACCGAGGGTTCGAGCTTCGGCATCTTGGCCGCGGCGGCCGCCTCGTCGCCGTTCGCGTCCGACTTCTTTTTGCGCGGCGCTCGGGGCTTCTTGGCGGCGGGAGCAGCCGGTTGGAGCCCTCCGCCCACTCTAGCCGCTCCAACCGCGTCGATCTTCGGCATCGCGAGCATCTGCGGAGGCATCTGCGGGTGCATCGAAGCCGCCATTTGCTGGAGCATCGGCGGGTTGCTCGACGGAAGCACGTGCGGGACGGTCGGAGCAAGACGCGGAGCGAAGACCGGAGCAGAAGCGAGAAAGGAGTCCCCGACGGAGGCGACCGGCGGCTCGCTCTTCCGGGCGCGCGGCTTCTTCGGCTTTGCGTCCGCAACAGCGGCGGCCTCGTCGCCGACGGGCAGGCCGCACTGCTGCCGGAGGGCGGCGAGCACGCGCTCGTCGGCGATCTTCGTGTTGCCCGCACGGAATTTCTACAACAAACAAACGAATTCAAGAAGGGAGAGGACGGGACGCACCTTCCACCACGTCTTGGCGCCCTCCAGTCCGACGGCGTCCGCGCCGAAGATCGCGTGGATTTTGCGCACCGAGTCGGCGGCCGACATTCCCGCCCGGAAGTCGTAGAGCAGGCACACGCGCGTGTTGTAGTCCGTCGTCTTCGGCACGACGGTCGGCTTCGAGGGATCGCTGGGCTCCATTGCGAAGAGGCGAGTGGGAGCGAGTGGAAAAGCTGAAAATAAACGAAATAGGTAAGGAAAGTGTGGGAAGACCGTTAGAACGAAAGAAACAACTCGCGGAAAAGAAGAACGACGCCAAAAGCGATCGATTGCAGGCAACCGCGATCGTCGAATTGCACGCAGCAAGCAAGAAGAAACGCGAGAAAGCGGGCGGTTGTCGACAGAAAGCGATGACTTTCGCAAGCGCCGGCCGCGGCCGTCTGCGGACCCACGAAGAGCGAGCGAGCGGGCGAACGAAGCGGCGCGACATGCAGGCGGCCGGGTGGACGGACGTGCGAGCAACCGAGAGGTGCGTCCAGCGGGGGACGGGCAGGCGACGAGACGTCGGACGCGCAAGCGGGCGAGCGACGAGACGGCGGGAGGCAGAAAAGTGGCAGCGGGGGGAACGCGAAAAGGAATCGATGCCGAACGCCTCGAACGAGCAGTGCGCAAGTTGCAGCCGAATTTGAAAAAAACGGATCGGCCAGGCAGTGGGGTGACAACCGAGTTCATTAGGCGGCTTCTATCCGTTGTTTATTGCCGCGACGTCCGGAAACATTCGATCCACACCGATTATTCTGATTTCTCACACAAAAGAGCCGCTGCCGTTCTCTCGCACGCCCGCTTCTCTCCGCGCGCTCCTTCTCCTCCCAATTCCGCTTCTCCTTTCTGCAAACGAACTCCAGCAAGTCGCCGCCCAACTGTTCCGCATCGATGTCTACGCGGACGGGACGCTCGCGATTTTCAACGCGCCGGCCGGCCGCGCGGAGGCGGGCGGCTGCTTCGCCCACGCGCCCCACAAGCCGGCGGCCAACGGGGCGCTCTGGACCGAGCTGGAGATCGTCCGCTCGCCGCCGGGCGCAAACTTTGTGGCCAACGTCGCGGCAAGCCACTCATTTGAGAACGAGTGCAACGGTTCGTGTTCAAACGAACGGAATCCGCGAGTACGTGCGCGCCACGCCCGAGTACGTTTCGTTCCATTGATGCGGTCAGCGAATGGACGGTCATTTGTTTGTGGGTATTGCTTCCGAATAAACTGGGCAGTCACACGCCTACTTCTTATGGTTACCAATCCTCAAGCAGACGACTGCGGCGTAGAGAATGCCCACTAGTCGGTCGCTGGCGGACAAAGCGGCCCCCAATCTTCTCCCACACGTCACAACTACAACCACTCCAACACTCAAACTTCTCGTACTTGACTCTTTATGACGAAATGGACGAAGAAATCAGAAACAAACGAACAAAATCATGAAAGAGGAAGGAGCAATGCAAAAAAGGGAATCAAGGAAGGAATTATGGAGGAGTATGACCAGTCAATGGATTAAGAGGAAGAGTGACTATTGAGTGAGGAGAACAACAAAAGACTGCAGAGAGAACAGAGCGGAAAGAAACGGAGGACCAGCGAACATCTCCAGGGAACAAAGCGGAAAGAAGCGGAACAAAGCGGAAAACAGAACGAGAGGAAACAGCGGACAAACTGGCCGTTCAATCGGGAAGCAACGATCACCACTCGTCTTCGGTGTCGTCCGCCTGCTCCCTGGCGGCGTCGTCCACGTTCTCCTTGTTCCAGTGCTCGTCGACGGCGGGCGGCACAAAGTTGAGGCGGACGGGCTGCAGCTCGGCGTACTCAAGGTCGCCCACGCGGACGATCGGCTGCGGCTGGAGCGGGAGTTCCGGTCGCTGCTTCTTGTTGACGGCCGCCTCCTGCACCTCGAGCTTCGGGAGGAGCGGGGCGAGCGGCACCGCCCCGGGCGCTCCAAAAGGCGCGAGCATCGGCGGGAGCTCCAAAAAAGCGGGGGACTCGCCGGCGACCGCCTTCTTCTTGCGCGGCTTCTTGGGTTTCGCGGCGACCGGAGGCGCCTCCGCCTTGGGCACGAGAGCGGCGATCGCCTCCTCGACGGTTGTCTTCGGGGCGCGCGGCTTCTTCGCCTTCGGCTCCGCGCCGGCCGCCTCGTCGCCCTCCGCCTTCGGGGCGCCGCGGTCCTCGCCGATGTTCGTGTCCCCGCCCTGCAACGAGCGGCAATAAGAAAAGAAAAGAATTTTGCTTGCGTTGAACTTGCGGTACCAATTGCGGACGCCCGCCACGTTGACGGCCTCCGCGCCGAACGCCTGCTGGATTTGGCGCGCGCTGTCGGCCGCCGCCACGCCCCGTCGCCAGTCGTAGAGCATGCAGACGCGCGTGCGGTAGTCCGTGGGGCGGTAGGCGCGCTTCGTCGTGCTCGCGTTCAGGTCCGCCATCTCCGGCTAAAGGAGGGAGGATTGAGTGAAGGAAAAGCGGGAGTTACGCGGGGGCCGAGAGACCCGTCGGATGGATCGAAGCGAGTGGGTGCCGTGCGAGGAGTTTATTGCGAGAAGAAGCAGCGTCGGGGTGAGCAGCGGGAGAAAGTGTCGAGAACTGTGCTGAATGGGCGAACTGCAGAGAATGAGGAGAACTACCTACCGAGGAGAACAAATGAGCGGTTGAAGCGAAGAAGGGAACAAACACTCGAGCAATCAACGAAAGAACCGAGCAACGGCGATCACCACTCGTCCTCGACGGCGGGCTGCTCGGCGGGCAGCGGGAGGAAGCCGCGCTCCACCGCCTCGCACTTGATCGTGTGCGCCCGCTTCTTTTTCGCGCCCTTCGCGGCGCCCTCGGCGGCGGTCGGGACGGCGGCGCGCTTTGTGGCCGCGGACTCGTCGGACGTGTGGCCGGCGCGGAACTTCTGGAACCACTTGCGCGCCCCGTCCAGCCCGACCGCCGTCTCGCCGAACACCGCGTGGATTTTGCGCACCGAGTCGCCCACCGACACGCCCGAGCGGAAGTCGTAGAAGAGCAGCCAGCGCGTCCGCTCGTCCGTCTTCTTCGCGCCTTCTTTCGGCATCCTGCGAGGAGTGGGGCGTTGCGTGGGTGGTGGCTGGAAGGGACGAGAATGAGGATCGAGGGGAATTGCGGAGAAATCGCGTGGAAATCGTGGTAAAAGCGGGGGTAAATCGGAAGAATTCGAGCGGAAAAGAATGGTGGAATGACGGGAGGTGGCTGAAATGAACAGAGGGATGAGGACTGAAAGGAATCGGGTGAACGTCGTGATGAAATTGCAAGAAAAGCCGGTCGAATATGGGCCGAATGCAGCAAGCGGGCGAGGCGGCGAACGGACGAGGCGGCAGACGGCAAGCGGGCGAGCGGACGGAGCGGCGGGGCGAAAGTGATGACAAAGCGGCGGAGCGGGCGGCCGGCCGGGCGCGATTCGACGCGAACGGCGGGCGGCGGCGGCAGTTCGAACGCACATTTCGGCGGGCCGACTGCGAAAGTGCCCGTCTGTTCGTTTGAACGGAGGAATCCAACACCCACTGCCTTCTTATGAACTCGCCGAAAGAAGCCAGCAAGGCCGTCGTTCCACTCGCGGTCAGCAGTTGTCAATGGAAGAATCAAGGCCGCACTCTCGTTTGCTTCTGTTCGATGCGACAAGATTGTTTCTCCTCAGCTCCTCGTGATGGGAGCTCGTCCAATCGATCGCTTGTTCGCTTTTCGCTCTTCGGCCCCAACATGCAATGGGGTCTCAGCTCTTGGTTTCTATTCTCCTTTGCAGCGTCTACAATAAGAGACCAGACTCCAGCATCCACTATCTCGTTTATTAGACTAAACAGACGACCGACAGACCAGCGGCACCACGTGGCAGACCCCGAGAACAACGAAAGAAAGCGAAAGGGGGGAGGAAGGCGGAGCTCAGGAAAGCAGGGAATTGAGAGGCGGGCAGAAAGAAGGAACTTTCGCGCATGACGCAACGCTTCGGTAAGCAACACACAAATTCTTTCCCATTGAGAACGTCGACGATCCCATCGAGTCCGCAGATCCTCAAGTTGATAAGCGAGACGATCAAGCAGCAGCGATCGATCGATCTTGCAGCAGCCCGAAAGACGCGCCCAACCCGAACGAGCACTCGTCGGTGATCCTCGACTTCTTCCAAGTGCCCCCGACTCGTTCACCTCACTTGCGCCAATGGATAGACGTTTCGACCACTCACCACTCGTCGATCTCCTCGTTGTGTTCAGCCGAAGGTCGAGTGGCCAATTGGAGGATCGAATGAGCAAGGAACGAATTGACTGCTCCTCGTTGCAGTTGGGACGGCTGCTTGCGGAACGGGTGCTTGGGGCGCTAATGCTGCCAGCCGCCCGCTCTGGTTTGTGGTCGCCTTCTTCCGCTACGAGGGCCGCGCGCACACGGCGGGCTTCGGCAAAGTGGACGCCGGAGTGCCGTTCATTCTCCCACCCTCCACCGCCTACGACGACGTGCAGCCGGATTTCGACCACGAGCGTGGCGTGTGGACGGCCGGCTGCTCGAGTGGACGTTCGCGATCGGCGAGACGGACTGCGAGGTTCCTTCGCCGCCCACGCGGTTGACCGGCAGCTCCCGAATGGGCAGTGCGCGTTGAGCATCGCCTCCGTCCTCGGCTACGTCTTCCGCAATCTGTGGTGAGTTCAGTCGGTAGATGAAGGGATTAGTCGCGTTGTTCTGCAGGTGCATCGAAATGAGCGTCGACAAGCAGGCAATCAGCCACCTCGACCGCACCGCCGACGCTGCCGCTCTGTCGTCCATCGGGCAGAACACGACGAAGAACCGAGCAGATGGATGGATTGGGCGAAGGGTTGCCTCTTCGTTTAGAACGAGGCGGTTCGAGAAGACGGGCGGCCGGCGGCGCGCTCGGTGCCGCCACTCGTGTACCGAGGAACAGCCGAGTGGGAGGGCCGGGTGCCCGCCGCTCGGCCGGCCGGCTAGTGGACGACGGGCGCCGCGTTGCCGACTGCGATCTCCGCCGACTGGACGGCCGGCTGCAGCGGGACGTCGGCGTGTTCGAGCGTGAGACTGAAGCCGCAAAATCTTCGTAAGAAATCATTCGTGTGACGGCCGAATGGCGCGGAAGAAGCAGCGGCCGGCCCGATCACTCGGCCGCCTTCCCGTCTTTCCGCCCGCGCGCAGTCCGCCGTGCAAACGGCGGTCGCCGTTCCACCGCTCGTTCGCTTCTTCGCGGCCCACACGCCAGCCGCGAGACGCAACGAAATGCCGACTCGTTGATGCCCGTTTGTTCGAATGAAATCCCTCGATTTGCTTGCTTTGACCTCGGAAACGTCTGGTCATCGTGTAGCCCTTCTTTCTACGACTTCAAGAGAGAATGTGTTCGTTACTCGGCACCGCTTCTGTTGTGAGCAAGAGAACGAGCAGCTGTTCGGGAACGAGCGGGCGGCCAACCCGCCGGGCGAGCGAAAAAGCCGCCCGTTCGCCTCGAGCAGTCGGAGTGGACGAGGAGAAGTCGGAGGTGCAAACAGCAGTCTTCTTTTAAGTTCCTCCCTCAATTTTCAACCACCGGCAGCTCGGCAGCTCGAGTCGGACTGATTCGCGAGCAATCACATCGCTTCGACTTCGCCTTCCTTCCGGCTACCCACTTTCCGATCGCCGCCGCCCGGCGTCTTCGGTTGTGGCCGCTGGAATTTCTTCGTCACCCGCCGGCCGCCGCCGCTCGACCTCGCGATTCGTACGCGGCGACGAGGCGAGCGGAAGCGGAAGCGATTCCTCGCCCCCGCTCCTCCTTTTCGCCCGTGAAGACGGCGCGAATTGGTCATCGGCCGGGCAAGCGGCGATTGATTCACGGCAAAACGAGCGGGAGGTGGGCGGAGAGGCGGGCGGAGAGGCGAAGCTGGACGGCGGCTCTCGTTTCACTCGTTTCGTTCTCCGTCCACTTCTCCCACTCGGAACAATCGTTTGCGCAATGAACCGCGCCCATCTCTTCGTTCTCCTCGTCGCCTACGCGCTGCCGACGGCCGCTTTGTCGCCCGTCGCCGTGACGAGCGCGTGGACGGCGGAGGACGAGGTGCCGTGGGTGCGCACGCGGGCGCCCAGTCCGCTGCTCGACCCGTCCGGCCGCTCCTTCGTTTCCCAGTGTTACCAGCTGGGAAAGATCGACATCGCGGACGTGAGTTCGAAGCGGTGGGCGGGCGGAGAAGACGGGGCGTTCGAAGCTGCTCGCCGGCTTCTTTCACGCCCTCATGCCCGTCGTTTCAGCACATCCCGCCGGAACATCGCTTCCAGCCGGCGAGGAGCCCGTTCGCCGCCCGAGGAGCGCGACGAATCAAACGTTGGCGCCCGCTCTACCGCCCGCTCTACCGCCCGCTCACCACCGCGGCGCCCTTCCGCCACCCGCCGTCCCCGCCGCGCCCCCGACACGCGTGCGAAGAGAGGTGAGTTCGGTCGAGAGGATCGAAACTCTTCGTTCTCCCACCGACAACCAAGATCTTCCGCCTTCGGCTTCAGCACGCGCGAGTTGATCGAAGCGCGCTGCAGTCCGCCCGCGCCGCGCCCGATGCCCACGCGCCTGTCGACCGAGCGCTACGTCGCGGACAGCGCCGTCCTCTGGGTGGCGCCCGAGAGCGGTGAGTTCGGAAGGGCAGAAGGAGGCTGCAGGGCTCTCCTCTCGTCCATCCACCGAACTCCGCTCGTTTCAGCGGGCGGGAACGCGGGCGAGAAGCTGCCGACGGTGGACGCGGTGATCGACGAGTGCTGCTCGGACATGGCGCATCAATGCGATTGTTTTTTCCGGTGGGCGGAACGCGGGACGCCCACCGAGCGCGTCTGCGATGCGCTCCTCACCGCCGCCTTCTACCGCCCGCTGCCGTGCGCCGCCACCGAGCGGCCGGACGAGTGAACGAAGTCCGCTCGTCTTTGATTCGTCGCTGTTGCTTTTTGTTCGGCTCGTCACTCAAAATACCCGTGCCTAAACGCCGTTTTGCTCCCACCGCTCTGTCCTTTGCGTCGCCCGTTCGTTAGCCCGCACTTTGTCGCATTTTGCCGCCTTTCGCCCGTCTGTCCGCCTGCCGGTCGCCCTTCCGCTCGGTCCCTCGTGAATGAAATCCAGCTTCATTTGTGAAATAAACTCCTCTACACGTCGTTTCTTCTTTCGGCCATCCATTGAAAGCAAGGGCGAGAGTTTATCGCTGGGGTTTCGTCAACGGGATTGCCTTCCGCGCAGCACAACCGGGCGCTCATCGGGGCCGGAAGGTGTGGAGCGATTTCCTTGGTGCCAGCGAATGTCTGCGCCTCTGTAAGAGACGTGCTTGTCTCTTGCGGTTTCTCTTCTCTGCTCTCCGCCCTTTCAATCCGCATCCAAAAGCCCCGACAGTCCAGTGAATGCCCAGAAGTCAAGCCGCCAGTCGTGAGCGAGCGAGCGAGCGGACGGGCGGGGAGCGGGCGAGCGAGAAGACCGGAGGGCGAGAAAGCGAAAAGCGAGGAGTTTGTAGCACGAAGCAAACAATTGAGATGACGGCTGAAAGCTATGGGCAACCCCAGTCGATCATTCACCTCCTCGTTCAGTGGAAGCACGAACGAGCAATGCAGCGAGCGGAATGCGTCAATTCGCGCGTGTTTGCGATTCGTGCGGGAGAGGACGAAAAGAAGTCGAGCCGGAGGAATTGGGCGTGGTCCAAGCGGCGAGTTTCTCCACGCTGCAGAACGGAAAGGGGTTTGACGCCGACGTCGCAGTGAAGTCGAGTAATCAATCGAGTGCTTGCAGCTCCTTGTTGTCGTTCTTTCTTTTGCGGGCGTTGAAGTGGCCTGGTCCACCGATCGGATGCGGGAGATCCGGCTGCTCGTTGGTTTGTTGTTTGTACGTGAGAGGCTCAAATTGGACGTCGATTTGTTCGTTCTTCCTCGAACTGCTCGGGGCGAATGGGCGGCTTTTATCCGCTCGCTCGGCAGGTTGGCCGCCAGCTCTTTCCCCGTTCAGCTGGTCGCTCTCTTGCTCGCAACAGCGTGAACGGATGCCCGAATTCTCTTCCGTTCGCTGACCGTCGCCAATTCGGAAAGCCGGAATTCAGAACCCATTGGGTTCATTCATTTGTGTGCATCTTCCAGTTCGATGACTAGTTTTAAAGCGGATGATCTGTCCGATCAGTTCTTTAATCAATTGCTGGATCACTCGGATTCGACCGTTCGGGACACGTGGCAACAGGCGAGTTTCGCTGACCCCAAACGGCCGGACGTCTCTCACACGACTCCCTCCCTTTTTCCTCCGCTCCCTCACACTTATTCGTGTTGAACGCTTCTGGGTGAACGACGCCTCCAGCGGCGGAAAGCAGTGCAAAGCCACGATCCGCAAGCGAGCACTCCTTCGGCGTATCTCCATCATCCGATTGCCGACGGAATAATCACGCTCGTTCCAAAGCAAACAAACGAGTAACTGCGCTCACGCGAACGCACCTCGCGGTCGACTTCCAGCGGGGAGGCGGGCGGCCAGTCGCTCGTTTCGTTCCCTCCGCCGAGCGGCCGGCTGATTCCCCGCTCTCCCGCTCCTTCCTTCTTTCTTGCCGCCGGACTGCGAGGCGAGCGGTCGCTCTGGCTGTTCGGCAAGGGCGCTTCTCCTCAACGATTCCTCCTTTCGGGACGTCTCCAAAGTGTGGAGGTGGACATCCGCCGCCGGCAAGTTCTTCGACGGCATCGCCCAACAGGCGAGTTCCCTCTCGTTCCTCTCAACCCTTCGTTCATTCCAGTTGGCCGACGCCTCCGATCGAAGGACAAACTCGTGGCCGCTGCTGCGAACTACATCAACTCCTACGCTCAAGGACCACTCGCTTTCCTTCACTGCGGTTCAGCTGTCGATTGCTCCGCTCTTTCCTCAAGCTTTCTGGTGAGTTTCTTCGTCCAACTCCTCCCCCTCATCCATCAGCTGCAGCTGTTTGCATACAGACGCCCCTCCCGTCGATCTCTGGTGTCCAAGGAACGTTCTCACCGGCGACCGCCCCAGGATTCGACGCGCGAAGACGTGCGAAGAACGCAAACTCCCAACTGTAAGCCTTCCACGTCTCTTCGCCGCCCATTCTGCCCGTTTTCCAGCCAAGACGGCGGGGATCCGACGAAGCGGTGGACAAGGCGGGACGTCAACTCATCCTCCGACTTGTATTCTGGTGTCGGCCGGCCTGGCAAGAAGCGAGGCGCCCGACCGTTGTGCCCGTGGTGAAGCTCTTCGTCGGCCAGAAGATGCGGCCGGCAACCGCTCGGTTTCGCAAATTCCCGCTCTTGTTTGTTCCATTGGATGTGCGACGAATAAACCGGGAAGAAAGCAGTCGGGAACACCCATCGGTTGGTGTCATCTGCCGTCTGCACTCTCCTGCTCACTAGGCGTCCGTCTCTGCTTGACCCGCGAAACACCAGAGCTCCCCCTCAACGATCCTCTTCGAGAGGATTCGCGCCTCCCCGTGCGGACGCGAAGCGCGGTCCAAGAGAGCAAAAAGAAAGCGGGAACACCCGCCTGCCGCCCGCGAGTTCGCCGCCGCTCGGAGCGAAACGGGCGATAAGAACCGACTTGTTTCGTGTGTACGAGAGACGAATCGGGAACGAATCGGCCGGGAATAAAATGCGGGAGAACGCCGCCCTCTCGCACCCGATTCAACGGAATCGAAGCAAAGTTCCGACCGGAAGAAAGCGATGCGTTTCGAAGGCCAAGTGGTGATCGTGACGGGTGAGTAGACAGCCGAAAGAACGCCCAACCGACCGCTCGTTTCGTTCCAGGCAGCAGCAGCGGGATCGGGCGCGCGGTGGCCGAAGCGCTGGCGGCGGAGGGCGTCGGCGGCCTCACGCTCCACGGGCAGAACGCCGAGCGACTGGCGGTGAGTGCGCCCTGCAGCAGCCGCCGACATCCTCCGCTTTCTTCGCTTGCAGGAAACGCGGGCGGCCGTCGAGCGAGCGGGCGTGCCGGCGGAGCGCCTCCTCGTGGTGCGCGGCGCCGTCGAAGAGGCGGAGACGCGGCGGCGGCTGGTGGACGAGACGCTCGCGAAGTTCGGCCGGCTGGACGTCCTGGTGCGTTCTTCTCGCTTCCGTCCACTCACTCCCCTCTTCCTGCAGGTGAACAACGCGGCCAGTCAGCAGAAGCCGGGCGTCGAGCCGAACGGCCTCGAGAATCTCGACTTCCTTTTCGCCGCCAACCTGCGCGCCGTCGTCGACCTCACCGCGCGCGCCCTACCGCACCTCCGAGCGACGGGCGGCAACGTCGTGAACGTCTCGTCCGTGGGCGCAACGCGTGTGCGCTGCGAGAACGTGCCGTACGTGGTGCTGAAGGCCGCCCTCGACCACTTCACGCGCAACGCCGCCATCCAGCACGCGGCCGACGGCGTGCGCGTGAACGCCGTCTCGTGAGTTCGGGGCGGCGTAGTCGAGTGGATGTTGCGGAGGATTGCCGCTTCATCCTTCGGCCAAATCCCTCGCCAATGCCACTGGACCATCGAACACATCCACAGCAAACTCTCTACTCTTCGGTTGCAGGCCGGGCGCCACGCGGACGAACTTCGCGCACACGGCGGGCGTGGACGCCGAGCAGGCCGCCCGCCTCTTCGCGCGCGTCGGCCGGCTGGTGCCCGTGGGGCGCGTCGCGGAGGCGCGCGAGGTTGCCGCCGCCGTCCTCTTCGTCGCGTCGCCCGCCGCCTCCTACGTGACCGGCAGCACGCTCGTGGTGGACGGCGGCCTCAGCGTCGGCAACCCGCAGCACACCGCCGAGCTGGCCCAGTAATCGGATGCTCCTGCAGCTGTTCTTTTGGTTGTGGACTATTAAATAAACCTTGGAGTTGAGTGAGCGAGCGATCAATTGCCGAACGGGACGAACAGAGAAAAGCGGGCATCTTTTTCAGGCTGATGGATGAAGCCGTCGGCGATACTCTTCTCGTTCGTCGAGCTTGACTGTTGTCCGCATCCATAAGACGGCGATCGACGGCAGTTGACCGACCATAGACTCGGCCGAAGTGGCGGCGTCGCTCTGCTCAATTGAAATCAGCGTTCCTTTGGCGTCGACCAACATCGAGCAGCCCAAGAGGATCGCCGAGAACAACAGTTCACATCTCAAAAGGGAGTTTATTCCAACTTCATCAACCCAAAAAAGTGAGCGTCTTCGATCGCCGTTCGATCAGCCGGCGGCTCACTCCGACGAACGCGACGCCCACGCGCTGAAGGACGAATTGGCGGCGAACTCTGGAGAGCGGCGAGGAGTGAGAACGGGAGAGCGGAGGACTCACTCGACTTGACGCGGAAGGGCGCGCTATTGGCAAGCGACCCGTCGGGAGTGGACGAAAGCGGCAGCGGGAACTCCCCGAAGTCGCGTTCTCGGGCGTTCTCGATCTGAAATCGCGTCCACTCACCAAACGATTGAGCGCCTCCTCGCGTACGCCGACGAAGAGCGCCATCTTGCGGTAGCCGGCCTTCCGGAGTGAGAGGCGCGTTCAGAAGTGCGCGCCGTCCGCTTCGTTGCGCACCGCGCGGCCGCCGCACAGCGTCGTTCGCGGCGCCTCGTCGCCGGCGGCGCTCGTGAGCCGCCCGTCCGTCTGGAGGACCAACAGGACGCCGCGCCCGTCGTAGAGCGCGTGGAAGCGGGCGGGACGAAGCGACTCGCCGATCCGCACCGCCGGCTCGCCGCTCCCGTTCCGCGCGAACTCGCCGTGCAGCGCGCACTCGCCGCCGCCGCCGCCGCCGATCGTGAGGTCGAAACTGCGGGAAGCCGAAGGGAATGAGCGGGCGGGGAGGAACGAACCTCGCGCCCTCGTCCAGCAACACGACGATCTCGAGCGGCGTGTCCCGACTCCATTGCACGCCCAACGAAGTCGAGTCGCAGGCGCCCAGCGAGCTGAAAGGCGAGAGGATTGGCGGAGAACTCGAGGGGACTCACAGGAGCTTCGTGTTCAGCGAGTCCTTCAGCTCGACGCACGAGTCGAAGGCCGTGGTCTGCGGGTCGAACAGGAAGGCCGCCCCCACCGATTGGATCAGGAGGAGGCCGAAGACGGCGAGGAGCAACGGAGAGCGGACGGGCATCTTGTGTTCGAGCGGGAGCGACCGATTGGAAGGGCGATTGGAGAACGAAACGAAGGGAGGAAAGGGGCAAAATGCCGGCTGCAGCGAGCGTTTTGCAGTACGCAAATGGGCGCTCGTGCTCGAATTTGCATCGACTGCGGGATTTGCATCGGAAGCGCCCGTTCGGGCGGGTATAAAAGCCGAGCTGACCGTCCGATCGGCGCCAGTCGGTGTCCGCTCTCCACTCACTCCCTTCCGCCCTCCTTGCCACTCACTCCGCTCCCGTCCGTTCCACGATGTTCGTCCGTCCGCTCGTCTCCGTCCTGCTCGGACTGCTCGTCGTGGGCGTGCTCGTTGGGATGCCGCGCGTGGATGCGATCAAGTGCTACCAAGGCGATGCCGGCCACGAAGCCGCCAAGGAGCCATGCGAGAGCTGCTCGAACACCACCGTCGGGAACGTGGTGTACATGTACGCCTGCACTGGCGCGAATATCCCGAAGTCTGCTCTCGCCTCATCGTCCACCACTCATCCACTTTCTTTCAGGCCCGGCTGCGAGACCACCCCCGCCACCGAGACCTCCGCCGAAGTGACGACGTGCGTCTGCGACACGGACCTCTGCAACAAGGCCGTCCTCATCACTTCGACTCCGCCCGCCGGCCACGTCGCGTCCGCCGCTCCGTCCTCGGCCTCCACCGCCCTCTCGCTGCTCGTCGCCGCGGGCGCCCTCGTGCTCCAACTGACCGCCCGCTGAAGCCACGGACAGTCCAATCGACTCACTGCTTCCCGTCCTCTCTGTTCCGACTGTCCGTGCGAATAAACACGTTCAAGTCCGTCTGCTCGCCTCGTTCCTTCCACTGCTCATAACTCTTTCGAGCAGGAACACCCTTGATTTTTGGACTGGCGGCCCGTAAGATTGAACGGCCTGATCGCCCGCACCCTTACGAAAAGTAAAAAGACGAGGCGCTAATTCATTTGCGACGGCCAACCAGGCGAATTCCCTTCTGCTTCTATGGACACTCTTCTCCGTTTCGATGAACACGATTCATCGGCGAGCGCCACGAACTGTTCGGCGGTAAGATCGGTCCACTCGTCTTTGAAGCGCGAAAGGCGGACAACAAAGGAACGAGCGAAGCTCACAGAACTTCGCAGAAAGCAGTGGACGTCGCAAACGAGCGGCGGGGATTGACGCAATGGCCGACCAACACGCTCTCTTCTACCCCCTCTCCGACGAGTACGAGCGGGCACTCACTCGTCGTTCTCCACGCACTCGTGGATTGCAAGGCAAGGGGAGGATCGCGTACAACCGGAAGCTCCCCGAAATCGACATCCAGAAGCCGAAGGTCGTCGGCAACTGCCCGCACTTCAAGTCGGAACAGGAGCAGATCGAAGAGGCGACCGAGCGGGAGCTAGGCAAGGAACGCGCAAGAGAAGCGAGCCCAAAGCCGAGCGGACAGGCGGGCGGGAGAGCGGGCGGAAATTTAGCTGACTTCCGAGCGGAACTCGAAGCGGATGTGCGATGAAAGCGACCAAAACTGGAGCCAGCCGATCGAACGGGTCGAAGAAACCGAGCGGATCGAAGAGAAAGGCGTCCGCCAAGCAAAGAACTCGCTGGAATCAAGGGCGGGGCGGCCGGAAGGCGCGGGGATGAGACGTGAACAACCGGTCGCGGAACAAACCAACTGTTGCATCGGAAGGTGGTCGTTGACTTGAACGTGCAGACGCGGGGGCAAACCAACCCGGTCGGCAATCTTTCGCCAATTTCACGAGGACGAAAAGGCGGGCCGGTCGTCTCATTGGTTGCAAACAAATCCGGCGCATACCCGCGCTCGACTTGCCGTTCGTTCGCAACAAGCGGGATTCGCGACGAAGCGCTCAAACGAGCCGCTTGCCCACCAACCGCTCGTCTTCCTTCCTCGATTGCGCAAACGCGTCACGAACGGCGAGTCGAAAGCGGAGGCCGGCGGGCGGCCACTCGTCATTTAATCCTTTGCCTTCCGCCCGGCCGGCCGCTCTCGTCTCGCTCATTCCCCTGCTTGCAGCTCACTATCCGCTTGATCGGTCGTTCGCCTCGCCGAAATGCGCGCGCCGTCGTGGATCCTTGTCGGCCTCCTGCTGTTCGCGTTCGGACCGCCGTCGTTGTACGCGAAGCGGATCTACGACAAAGATCACACGCGATTCGATCCGTGCGTGAAGCTCGCCCACACGCGGGGCACCGCTTTGTGAGCGTCCAGGGGTTTGTTCGGCTCATCTCCGTCGTTGCAGCGAACTGACGGATTGCATCTCGACTACGTTGGCAGTGCAGTGGCAAGGAAGCGGGATTGTTTTGTGGATCGACGGTATTTCTGGAGCGGACATGCGAGTTCGGCCACCCAGTTTGCTCTCATGCTCGTCTGCTTTCAGGCTCGAGTGGACCGTCGGCGACGAGTGCACGGTGAACGTGCAGGACGTGACCAAGGACACCTCGGGGACCATTCGATTCGGTGAGATCGATCTGTTGCTTAGCTGAAGCATGCCCACGATCAGAGGACGTGCGGTACGCCGACCATTATGCTCTACTGGACCTCACGTCGAATAACGAGCTTGTTTTGACGATGAGCGAGACGCCCATCACGTTCTGCAAGGGGGCTTCGTTGCGCAAAAAGACCGATGAGGGGCGTTGGTGGACGACCATCGGCTTCCGGAGGAGAGACCCGGGAAAAGTCAATCACGTTTGGATTGGAGTGAGTTCTGGCGCAGGGCCTTGTTCGGAATCAAGCGAACGGTTTCAGCAATCGCTGGACGGCCGGCAGGTCGACTTTGGCGAGTACATCCCGCCGCTGCCCACCACCACGACGACGTCAACGAGCACAACGAGCGTTCGGCGACCGCCTTTAGGGTGTTCTTTTATTCTCTGTTCAGATACCGACCTCCACGACGCCGGCTTCAACGGCCACCAGCACTTCAACGAGCACGACGACGTCCACGGTGAATGTAGTCTTTTGTCTTTCTTACTCGTTCCTGTTCCAGAGCACGTCGGCCAGCATGCCGGAGCCGACAACCACCGTATGCCGCCGGTTCTTCTCCCGTTCCATCTTCTCCTTCAGACCACGTCTACAACGACGAGCACCTCCACTTCCTCGAGCAGCAGCAGCACGTCCACGTCTACTTCGAGCTCCACGTCGACAACGCCGGAGCCCACGACTTCGACCGTGCCGACCACTTCTACGAGCTCGGTGAGTTACTTCTTTTCTTGCCCTCACTTCTTGCACGTTCTTCTTTAGACCACGCCCGTTCCGACCACTGAGTCCACCAGTTTAACATCCACGTCGACTGTGTCGAGCACCGTTCGTCCTCTCGCGTCGTTGCGCTCAATCCTTGCATGATCTCAGACTACCACGCTCCCGACCACCAAGTCCAGCACGACGCCCGTGCCCCCGATCTCCAGCAGCAGCTCGACCTCGACGTCCACGGCCGAGCCCACCACTCCGAGCACGACGCCGATCACCTCGACGATCACTTCGAGCACCGCTCTGCCCTCGAGCTCCACGGTCGACCCGCTGGCTGCCGGTCTGCACCGCCCGACGGCCGCCGCTCTCGGGGACTCGGAGGGCGGCGGCACGAACGGCCTGATGATCGGATTGATCTCGTGAGTTCACACTGCATCCTCCTCGTTCATCCCCTCGTGTTCAGCGGCTGCTTGGGCCTTCTGCTCCTCCTGCTGCTCATCGTCGCCTCGCTCGTCTACTTCCGGGTGATCCGCAAGAACCAAAAGAAGAAGCGCACGGCAAGGGAGACGCCCGCCGACAAGACCGTTGGATTCGGCGCCAATACCAACGATCAAACGAAAAGCGGGTACACGGACGCGAACCAAGGCGTCGAAGATCGCGGCCCGAAGAAGCCGAAGCCGCGAGCGAAGGGACAGACTTTCCGCGGTCAGGGCACCGGCGACGTGAGTCCATCCTCGAACAGGCGACTGTTCATTCGTCTTGTCGCTGCAGATCAACCGCCACGAGCTGATCCTGACGGGCGGTGGCGGCAAGAAGTGAACGCCCCGTTCTTTTCTTTTGTTGTATTCTCTCCCGAGTGGAGGGGTTCTTTTCCTCGAGCATGTGTGAAATAAATTCGATTCGTCGAGCACACTCCTGTTCGTTTGTGAGAAGACCGCTCGTTCGTTCGATCGCTTTGAACGCGGGACGTGATCCGAACGTCTGCCGCGAACAAGGCGGCCCGCAAAGCCAATTGCAAGCGAATGCCGACGGAAGGAAGAAACCTCACGGTTTGTAAAAGAAGAATGGCTGTCCATTAGCGGTTGTTCGTGCTTGACAGAGGGGGAAGAGCGGAGAATCGAACGGGATTGAGCGGCTCGGGAAGGCGTCGATTGAGGGCCCGATTGCTGACAGTCGCATTGGCCGGTCGACCCGTTCGTTCCGTGTTGAAGGCGGAGTTCACGAGTGGCACGTCCTTGCAATCGCTTCTTCTGTCCGGCCGTCTGCGCCTCCGTCCCACTCGTTTTTCCAGTCAGATGCCGAAAAAGCGCGTGTTCTGGGAATGAATTCGAGCGCTTCCTTTCGCTTCCAATCGCCCGCCGAATGCTCGCACTTCTTCGAGCAAGCGGGCGGATCGGCACGTGTGTTTGCGCGAGAAACGAATCGTTTGTTGATTCCTGCTCGAAAGAAGTCAGTGCGCGTGTTGAGGGGCGATGAATCAGTGGGGCAAGAGTGCCGGCCGCAAATGACCTGCGCGCTCGTCTCTCCTGCCGGCTTGCGGCTCGTGCGGGCGCCCACGAGTGCGCTCTGCCCGCTTTCCGCCGCTTTCTTTTGCACTCAACCCTCGCGCTTGCCCACCCACCTTCGAGTTATCGATTGGCGTCGTTTTGCTCATCCCATGGGAAGATTGAGGATTTCTCGCTTGTTCAACGGGCGGAGGACCTCGTGTGGGAATCCGTTCGTTTTTCATTCTCTCACTTGTTTCACGCGCCTGTTTGGCAGCGATCGCGATTGTCAGTTCACGGCGGAATTCGGTTTCGTGCCGCAAATCGAGCGAAATTCTACGCGTAATCGTGCTTGTTCAGCCCAAGAATGCCCGTTTGCTCGCACGCCCTGCAAATGAAGCACTGGCTTGTGGTTCACCAGCACGAGTGGGCAAATCCCGAGTGGCACCGCAAAAGCGGAACGATTCAATTCGGAAAACGGTCGGGCATCAGCTTCCACTTAGAGGCCCGGCTGATGGGCAACTTGATCGAAGCACGAGTGGTGGCCGACGACCGCGGCGAAGAGATCGACGTCTTCATTTGGGCCAACCGGAAGGCTCGTGCGGGCGACTCCGCTCCCTTCAGGGGATCCAAGAGTACGCTGGAGCTTCCAAGCGGTCTCACTCGTTTCCTTTGATTTCAGCTGAGCCGGTAGAGGATCGCCGCTTCGTCATCGAGGACTTCCACGACTCGGCGAACATCGCAGTCGTTTGCCTCGTGAAGATCAACTGCGACGAGTGCCACTCGAAACTGCCGTTCGTCAACCGGCAACTCGCGAAGTTGACTGCGCTGTTTGCCGAAATGGCCGCCAAGGTTCGAACTTCTCGCTTTCTCCGGTTCCACAAATCGTTTCAGATCGAGGAGCAGAGCGCGGAGATCAAGCGCCTGCGTGCGGACGTCGGGGAGCGCCCGGCGGAGGACGAATGGGAGCAGTTGGACGGAAACTGAACTCGGAGAGCAGCGAGCAGTCAGCGTGATCCTGCGCGTGTTCCCTTCTTTGTTCACTGTCTGTGCAAGAGAATAAACTGACTGTTGAAGCCGTGCGCTTGCCACAACAACGAGAAGATCGAGGCCCGGCTTCGTCAAGCGACACGAGTACATCGGCCCGAACAAGAATCCATGGATCAGGCGATCACGCGCTGGAACTGGCGGGAATACTCGGCGGTACGGTCTTCGCGTTTGGTCCACTTGCTGGCCGCCTCGCCGCCGCGCAGTCGGTGGAAAACGGCGAGCAGGGGGAAGTGGGCGGCAATCGCCGTGGTGCGGGCCTGAAGCGAAGAAACGAACAATCGAACGTTGATTGCGGGGGGAACTCCCAAGATTGGTGCTCCTCCTCTACCGAGTCGGCGGCTTGAAGGAGTAGAGCGCCTGGAGGCCGTAGGTGAGCGAATGCACGGGCGAAAAAAGGAGAATGAGGCCGCACGAGCGCTTTAGATCGCAGCGGGCAATTCGCCGCCGGCTCGCGAGCAGCAGCCGGAGGTCGCCGCCGCTGGTCGCCCAATTGACGAGCCAAGAGGCGACCGAAGGGCGGAAGGCCGTCGACCTCCCGATTTGTTTGGATCCCCGAGCAGGCGGACGAGTCGAGGGCGTACGTGATTTGAAAGCCCCGATTGCAAGCTCACAGAAGACGGAAGGAGTGCTCACAATTCGGTAGCCGGTCAGCAACAACCGAGCGAGTAGAACGCGAAGCCCTCGCTTCGGGCCAGCTGCTCCATGATCGATCGATTGGATCCACTCGTCTCTCCGCTCGCCTTCAAGTCGCCGCTCACGAACTTCAGCACGCGTTGCACGATCGGCGTTCGCACGAACGCAAAGAAGCCGGGGAGCGCGAGCAGGCAGATGGCCGCATTCTCCCGCTTCTTCCTCCTTGTTGGTCCCGGCAATGGAACGACCAAAATTTCCATCCAGTTCAGGGCTGGAGCCGGGGCCATGTTCATCTCGGAAAGACCGGTCAGCTTCCACTGAAAGCCGACCGGCCGGGTCACCTCGATCGAAGAGCCGAAAAAGTCGGCGAGCGGGCGGCAGATCGGTCGAGCGGCAGGCGGGCGATCGATGAGTCACACGGGGATGGACGGTTCGTTCGCGTCGTCTCGCGTCCTCCTTCGGTTGCCGCGTCTTTCGCCCACGAATGATTTCTCTGCCGTCTTGACGACGAACAGTGAGTCACCGCCCGCTCTCTTCAGTGCGGAGCGCCCGTCGGCCTTCTCTCGGGATCGTTTGGACCGAGCGGGTCGCTTGGCTCTCGTTCGCGTGTTCCTCTTCGGAATTCTCGTTTGTTGTCGGTTGTTGAGCGACAAGACGCGCTCCATTCGATCGCGCGGCAATTGAGCCGTACGCCGCCACTCATTCCACCCAACTACCTGCTGTCCATGCCGCCGCCTTTCCTCTTCTCTTTCCGAGGTGGAGTGTGTGCAAAGCGTACATTCATGAAGAGAAATACGTGGACAAGAACAACGCAATCGTGTTGCAATCCGCTCGATCGATCGGGAGTTCGATGTCGCAGGAACGAGAGGTGATCGACGAATTCACCGACCAATCGACTGCCGGCGAATAATCACGCTCCTTTCGCAGCAAACAAACGAGTGGTTGCGCAACGACGAGCGCAACTCGCCGTCGACTTCCCGCGAGGAAGCGGGCGGGCGGCCAGTCGCTCGTTTCGTTCCCCCTGCCGAGCGGTCGGCTTATTTCTCGCTCTCCTCCCAGTGAGCGGTCGCTCCGGCTCTTCGGAAAATGCGCTTCTCGCCTTCGTCCTCGTTCCCGTCTGTTCCTTCTGGACGATCGTTCGTCCTTCTGTTCGGCATCAGCGGTTATCCGAGCGGCTTCAAACACACCCGTTCGTGCGTCGGGCACATCGATGTAAGACGTGAGTTCTCTCCATCCTCCCACTAGTTCAATCGCTCCAATTCTTTCAGTTGGGCGATGAGTGCGTGTGATCGACCATACGGATGACACTCAAGGATGAACTCGCGGCTGCTGGCGCCACGGCGGACGCCCGCGTGCACACAGCGACGAGAAGTCGCCGATTTCCTCTTGCTGCGCACTTCCATCGGCATCTTCGACCACGTGCGTCCGACAGCTCGAACTCCCGTCAAGCCCCCATCCAACGGTAAGATTCGATCCACTCACCTCCCGCTCATCCACTCGCTTGTTTGCAGGAGCGATCGACGGAATCGAGTGAAGAGTTTCCGCTCCTTCTTCCTGCTCACCTCTTCTTTTTTTAAGCCTTTCCTCCGTTGTGAACGCCTTGCGAAGCGAGCAGTTGGCAGTTCTCAATACGGACCGCTGGAAGGAAGCGAGTCGATCGGAGAAGTCCTCTGAATGTTGTGCCCGTGGTGAAGCTCGATCGAATTCCGTCGTGAAGCCGGCCGCTCCGAACATGTGCGGACTTCTGCACCGACATGTCAAGCGTTCCGTGTGGTGAGTGGTAAACGAGAGTTAGAGATTCGATTGAACCCGCCGTTCACTTCAGGCGCGTTGCAGACCGCTCCGAACGAACGAACGACGGCCGTGTGCGAGCTCACCGCTCCGAGCAACAAGTGGAACCCCTGCATCGTGATCGCCCTGCGTTCGCGCACTTCGTCCGCAACCAAGTCGCCCGTCGGCCAAGCGGTGGAGTCGACTGGCCGCTTTCTGGTGCGTTTTTTCCGACCGATTCTCGACAACTCTCCTCGTTGCAGCGAACCGCTGATGAAGACGCGTGTGTCGCATGGTGGAGTGGGTGAACATGACCCCCATTTCATTGTCCTCTGATTTATTCGTTGTAATGTCGTGTGAATAAACCAGGAAACCAATGGAACACGTCCGGTTTGTCAACAATCAACCATTCGACTTCGTCTTCTCAAATGAAAGCCGCTTCTGACTGCCGTTCTGCAAGCGTTTACTGACCGCTAAGAATGAAGCAAACAACGCACGACTCCGAGATTTCGAACAGCAGCTCGGGGATTCGCGCGGGCGATAGCGCCAATCGCCGCCTCCATCAGCCGCCGTTTGCCGCCCGAACGCTCGGCGAACTCCAGCACGCGCCGAATCGCTGCGACGGCCGCCCGCTGGACGCCCGAAATCGATAGCGGGGCGACCGATTTGCGGGGGATCTCCTGTTCGTCGCCTACCGGCTGCTGGAAGGAGGATTGAAAGAAAGGGTGGAATTCCTGCTGCCGTCGGGCCAAACGGCGCCGTTCGGCGGCGATGGTCGCCGCCACTCGCGACTTGCCGCCCTTCCGTTCGAGCAGTTCGCCTTCAATTCGACCGGATCGATTGGATTGAAACGAGCGAGAACTCACGACTCAACTCGCGATCGAAGAAGCGGAATGTTTCGACAAAAAAGCGACCAATTTCCGGCGATTCCGCCGCTTTCATCCGATTTCCGGCTGCAGCGCGATCCACTTGAGGACCTGCGGAAGGAGCGGAGCGAAGCGATCGGCGGAGAACGAACCTTTGACCAGTCTCCCACGTCCATCAAGAGGGCGAAAGAAACGAGCAGCGAGTTGGCGTAGTCAACACTCAAATGAGAAGTTCTTTCGGCGCCAATCGCTCCGTCTTGAGCGCCGAGCGGTCGGCCCACGAGCGGAGAAGAGAGGTGAGCGGCGAGGGGAGCAGACGACGAAGAGTTGGGTCCAGTGGAACGAGAAGAAAGAAGCTTCTTGCTCTTTCTGCTCTCGCCCGCCCACTCACTTCTTCCCTCCAGCTTCTTGCCCACTTGTTCGAAGAAGGGCGTTGTGAGGCACGGCCGATCCGAGAGTGGCGGTCGAAACGACGAAGAAGGCCGAGGGGTGGAGCAGAACGAGGAGCTTCATTCCTTTGCAGAGGTGGCGTGTGGCGAGTGTTCCCGGCTTATATTCCACCCGATCCCGCCCGACTGCTCTCCGGAATGCCACACGCTCGAATGTGCTGGTGGGTCGGTCGGCTGGTGTTCACACACAAATGAACGGAAAGCGGAAGAGGCTGGTGTTTGCTCGAACACGGCTGTTTTCAATGGTCGGTTGTGAGCTTCAGAATGAAGGTACTTCTCGCGTTCGAAAGAGGAGCGAGTGGATGGTCGGTAATCGAGGGAGTGAAGGCAACAGACGACAAAACAGGCACCCGTGCTCGTCGCAAACGAAATGATCGGCTCACTTTTTTCAAGAAGCTTCAAGTCGCCCATTCGTCGACCAAGAAGTGCTGCTGGAGCGGACAGCCGCCGGTCGCGGAGGTCGACGGAGTGCCCGCGCCCCAACCGCTCGCCATCGCCCGCCAGCAGCCGCCGATCGCCGCTCCGGAGCGCCCCGTTGTCGTCGCGGAGGGGAGTCGCTCAAAGGATGCGCTCCCGTCCGTCCGCTCGCTACTCCCGAAGAAGAGCCGGACGGCGGCGACTATCGCGTGTTCCCCGCGTTCCACTCACTTCTCCTCCCCCACTCGCTTCTTGCAGGACATCCCGTTGTGATGCAGCTCGCCCGTTTGAGTCTTGCGGGTCGGAGCTCGTCGTTGTGTTCAGCTATTTCTCTCGGATTGCAAACAGATCTCGGCGATAAAGACCGTTCTTGTGAGGGGCAGCGGCTTAAGTTCCCGCCGTCAGAATCTTGCGGACTAACGAGACGGTCCCCTGGGTGAACGAGGACAATTGCAATACGAATTTGCATGGGAAACGTGCGATTCGAACGGGTATAAAAGACAACAGGACCGTCCAGCCGGCGCCTTTCGGTCTTCACTTCCACTCACTCCGCTCTCCTTCCCACTCACTCCTCTCCGCTCCCGCCCGGCCGAAATGCTCCGCTCCTCGCCGCTGTTCCTGCTCTCCGGCGTCCTTGTGTTGCTCATCGTCGGGCCGCTGCATGTCGAAGCCGTCAACTGCCACGTCCAAAAGTTTGCGGAGGAGAAGATCGACGAAAAGGACGGTTGCGTCTGCTGCGGAACGGCGACGGACTCGGACAACACAACGGTTCGGACGTGCGAGGCGGACGCAAGGGCCAACGAAGGGTGAGTCCTTTCTCCCTCCTCCAACCCCCTTCTTCCTCTCGTTCAGGTGCACAAAATGGACGGAAAAGTGCACCACCAAGAAGGACGACTACGGGAACGACGTCAAGCTGTGCTACTGCAACACGCACCTCTGCAACTCGCCGCCCACCGCCTTGATTTTGCCCGCCGGCCATCTCGCGTCCAGCGCCCCGCTCTCTGCCGTCACTGCGCTCTCGCTGGTCGTCGCCGCGGGCGCCCTCGTGCTCCAACTGACCGCTCGCTGAAGCCACGGGCAGTCCACTCGACTCACTCCTCCCCTCGTTGTGCCGTCTGTCCGTGGGAATAAACACATTCATTCCATTCGCTCATCTCTTCGATCAACTTCTGTCCGACTGCACCGCCGAATGACCGCCGACCTCTGCGCCTTCCAGCAACGACGAGCCGCTGCAAGGCACGAGACGTTCGAAGCGAGATGCTCGCGTGGGCGTTGGGAAGAAAGCGGCAGTGACCGCTCCTTTTAGACGAACTCCTGACAGCGACCCTGGGCGTTGAGAGCATTCCGGCGTCTTCCTCCGCTCTACGCACGCACTCGCTTGCCGGCCAGCAGTTCGTTGTGTACGTGTAGACGGGCACACACTTGTTCTTTCTGCTGGACCCCGCGTACCCGACCGTCCAACTCAATCGACCCACTGACGACTCGCAGTAAGCAACGAGAGAAGAAGGCGTGTTTATCCATTAGCACCAACATTCGAAGAGAACACCATTCGGAATGGGAAATTAAAGTCCTCTGTCCCAGCTAACGAGACCGAACCGGATGCGGACGCCTTCGTGGACGAGAGAACCCGTGAGGATGGGCTCCGGCCAGTCGGGCCACTCGATCGTTCCCTCGTGCTTCCACTTCAGAAGACCGATCAGCGGCCCTCGAAGCGCGTGGTCCCACTTCTCCTGAAATGAAAGGATAGAAACGACAAACCGTGAAGAAGCAACAAACGAAGTCTTCGATGAGAATCCGCAACTCGGCATCCTATGATTGGAATCCCGCCGCTCGCACCTGCTCGGCCAATTCCCTCGCTGCGGGCGCGATCCGCTCCAATTGCCCCAAATCTCCGAGGCGCTGTTGAACGAGGAGCAATCAGTCAAGCGGGTGCACAACGAAAGCCGCTGACCTTGATCCGAACTTTCGTGTCGGTTTCGCACGTGAGCTTGAAGTGATCGTTGATGGAACGCAAGTGGCGAAGAGCCTGCGGGATGCCGACGTCGTTGAGCGTGAAGATGTTGAGTTTGCGCACGTGTTCGTTCCGATCGAGCGGCTCGCGGACACGCAGATGATTCTGCTCGTCGTGAAGGTAGGTCCAAGAAGTGAGGTCGATTTGGCGGCTCTTCAA
Source organism: Aphelenchoides fujianensis (assembly GCA_024699865.1). NCBI lineage: Eukaryota > Metazoa > Nematoda > Chromadorea > Rhabditida > Aphelenchoididae > Aphelenchoides > Aphelenchoides fujianensis. The sequence goes on along the minus strand of JAMPIO010000055.1, from coordinate 198,505 downwards.
GCGGAAGACGTCAGCGAGGTCTGCAAAGGAGGGGACTCATCCGTGTTGTCTGCTCTTCCACGTACACGGATTCTCGATCACGTCATCGAACCAGTCTTCTGCGTCCTTCTCGAACAGAGGCGCGAATCTGACCGCGCGAAGCGGGGCCGCTCGCTTTCGGAAGAGCGTCGCGATGCGCAGGGCGTCGGTGTCCAAGCCGAGCACACGGTCGGGCAGCGAGTCGACGAAGAAGTCGGCGGCCGGGTGGTCGAGCTGGCGGGTGGTCAGCAAGATCCACTTCAGCGAGGGAAGAGCTGAAAACCAGAAGAAGTGAAAGAAAAGCAGAACGGGACTCACCGCGCAGCTTGGCGGCCACTCGCATCCACTCGAGCAGCAAGCCGAAGTCCACGTTGTCCGGATCGACCGCCCACTCGATCTCGATCTTCTGCAGGTTGCGGCAGTGCTCGAGGAGAGCGGCAACGTCTTCGAAGGTCTGCGCGAACGGGGCGACTGCCGGCGAGAAGGCGATCGAGCCGTCTCTCTCGATTCGGATCTTCGCCGCTTTCAAGCGTTCCGCAGCGGAATGAGGAGGCTCTTGGGGGCTCGGCTTCTTCGGGTTGGAGGCCATTTTGCCTGAAATGCGTAGGAAATTGGAAGGATTTCGAAATACGATCGATTTCTGCGAAAATCTGAAGAAACCGTGCGGAATTTGCGGGTGTTTGATCAAAAATCTATGGAAGTTTGTTCCGAAAGAAAGAACTCACCTCGATTGACCGAAATCCCGACCAAAAACAAGCCGCGAACACCCGAACCGGCGAGCCGGAAAGCGGACGAGCAGTCGGCGTGTTTCGTGCGGCGAAACGCCAAGCGAGGGGGCCGCGTCTCCGCAGCAAGAGCGGGCAATCCGTTCGCCCACTCGGCAGCGTTCGTTTAGGTCGAAGACGAACGGCAAGGCGAGGGGAGAATGAAAGTCCAACGGCGTGAATCAAGGAGTGCTCGCCGGGGGACTCGCTCGCTGTTTGCTCGTTCCTCATTTTGCTCCTGTTGTCAGCGGAGAAGCGGCCAACTGCTAACGAGCGAGCGGATAAAAGCCGCCAGTTTCCTCGAGGCAGTCGGAGTTTGTGGAGCAATGAATTCAGTCTTGATTCGAGTCTCGCCCTGAATTCCCAACCGACCGGCAGCCCGGTGGGCGTCACGAACACGCGGCGCCCGTCGAGAATCGGCGCCGCAGAGAGCCGCCAGCCAGCGGCGAGCAGCCGGCCGACGTCCACGTGCAGACGGGCGGGGCGGGACGGAGCGCCACGAAGGTGTCGCGGGAAGCGTGCAGGACCACCTGCTCCACTTCGACCTTCCGTCCGTTGATTCGAGTGAACACGGTGATCGGCTTTCGTTTCTGGTCAACGTGCTTCAGCACGACCGCTTCGAGTAGTCGGCGGAAGGAGCCGAACAGGAGGATGGTGGCCGTCGAGCTCACGGCCGGCGCCCACGTCTGCACCAGCTGGGCGAGCGGCACGGGCGAGACCTCCGTTCCGTCCACAGGTCGATGCGGTTCGCGAAGACGGAAAGAAGAGTGAACAGGGGGAAGAGGGTCTAAACAATGGATTCCCCTTGTGTTCTTGTTCGTTCCCACCTCGATCAGCAGGGAGCACGTGAATTGTCGCTGGAGGAGGCACGTTTTGGGCCGCAAACTGGCGCTCGCGACTTGCACGCACTGAAGCGACGCGGCGCCCAACCACCGGTCGGACGCGAGCATCCCCAACGGTTCGTCCGTGTCCAGCACGATCACCAGCGAGTGACCGCCGAGCCGTGCAGTGCGGGCGTTTCAGGACCAGGTTGACGGCCGTCGCGACGCCCACGATCGGCAGCAGTAGGCGGAGGATGCGGCGAGCGGACGGCGGCGTTCGACTCAACAGACGAATGCGATGAAATGAGGGGCGCACTCCGTGATCACCCGAAATCGGAACCACGTTTCAAGGCGGCCGGTGCGGAGGTTCTCCACTGCAACGCCATCCCGACGGCTGCGAAAAGCCGGCGGCCGGGGCGGAAGAGGACGAACGGCATGTTCGTTTCTTTGATTCGCGAGATCTAAACAGAGAGACGATAGCGGAATCTAATGATCCAATGGTTCAATGGAAAACCCCGACTCACACCGCAAAGCAGCAGAGAGCGCGGAGATCCCCGTCGGCAACACCGACCGGTCGTCCAGCATCAAAGCGGCGGATCGGCGGAGGACCAGAAAGATCAACAGCAGAGTCGAAGCGAATCCAGCGGCATAAGCGAAGAGATTCGAGAACAGGAGGACGCGTTTGAACGGCGTGAGATTGAGCGCTTCGTCGATCAGGAGAGAAGCTGGCGGCAGTTGGAACGAAACGAGCGGAAGAGAGCGCGTGAACTTGCGCGTTTGTTCGAGGAGGTAATCAAAGACGAAGAAACAAACTCCATCCCGAGCCAACGCAATTGACGGGCCTTCGCTCACGTGACCGCGAAACGAATAGGTGACTCGAGAAGTGGTTCTTCGTCCTCATGTTGGTTTGCTCTTGAGCACTGGAAAGCCGGCGAGTATGTACTGCGAACGGGAACCCGCCGCGATTGTTTCCGCGTTGGCGAGCGGGGCAAAAGGACGCGGCGTTCGCTGGGCGTCCGGCCGCCGCTCGCTTCCGTCCGTCATCATCTTGCTCTTCTGTCTTGTTTTGCGCGTGTTCTTTACGCTTTTTGAAGTCCCAATCGTCTCTTCTGCTTGCAGGATCGCAGTTCGCTCGTCGCGCGTCGAGGAATGGCCGCGACAGACGTGAAAATCGAACCGAAACGAGAGGCGGAGGTCGAACAGTCCAATCACGACTTCCTCGACGCTTCTTCGCCCATAAGACCTGATGTGAGTCCTCCCGTTCGTTTCTCGTGCACTATAGCCCGCTTGCAGCACATCTGCGGCGCGTGCGGCATCGATTTGGGAGGTTCGTCGAGCCGAGCGCGACACGAGAAATGCCACGCGTGAAAACGCCGTTGAATTTGCGCCGTTTGCCGCGTGCCGTGCAGAGCGCCTTCGGATCGAGCGACACACGAAAAGAACGCGCACGGCTATCGGCGGCACGCGTTGGACGCGGACAAGAAGAACGCCGTGAGGATCCTCAAGGTTCGTTCCTGCTCGTCCTTTCTTTTATTCACATCCTTCGTTTAGAGTCAACTGTCCGCCGTTTTCAACGTCGGCACGAAACTGCTGGAAACGCAGTCTACCGCAGAGTCCTCGGCGGCTGCCGCTTGCGAGAACTCGCAGGAAGTTGAGGCGACCGAGGCCGAACTTCGCGACTTCATGCGCACCAAACCGCACCGACCGCCTCCGCTCGTTCGTTTCGCGTTTGTCGATGCTTGCGATCGGCCGTCTTTTCCAGCGGTTTCCGTGCGCGATCTGCGGGATGACAAACTTCTTTTTGCGCCCGGACGTGCGCGAAAATCACATCCGCTCGCACGACGCGGTCGACGGCTTCAAGTGTTCCCTGTGCGGCATCTTCAGAACCAACAGCCACGAACGGAACGAGCACGAGCGCATCTCGCACGCGATGAAACGCCACGAGGAGGACAGCGGCCGCAAAGAAGCCATCCGCATCCTGTCAGTGAGTGCCCGCCCACCATTCTGCTCTCGGACTTCCGCCTTTCAGGAGAACCGGAAGCGCTTCCGTCAAGTGGGCACGAACATCAAAGCCGTTCAAAAGGCGGCCGAGGCGAGCTGGTCTTCGATCTCTCCGCCGGCCTCGGTTTGGACGATGCCGGCGGACGTCCGACGGAAGGGGCGCGGCCGCTCGGCCGGTTCTTCTCGCGCCAAACGCCGCCGTCGCTCTTCGTCGACCTCTGACTTCACCGACCGGACGGAAGAGAAAGAGGAAACGGACGGCATTGAGCAGCCGCCGTTGAAGGCTTCCGATCAGCAAGTGGTGCCCGAATCGCCGCTCGCCGAAGCGATCGCTCAGCCGACTGCCTACTCGGAGGTTCGTTTCTCGCATCCCTTCTTTCGGAAGCGGTTGTTCGTTTCAGATCGAGACGCTGCTGCACGCTTGGTTGGGCGAGCAATTCCGGGCGACCCAAGAGAAACTCCACGCGCGCATTCGGAATTTGGAGGAAGAAATTGCGGACAAAGACGGGAAGCTGGCCGTGGTCGCCGCACAGGTGAGTTCTTCATCAAGTCCTGATCCTCTACTAGTGGCTTCAGAATGCGGTGTTGAAGACGAAGCTGCGGATGCTGGAAGGTCGCTCTTGCTCGTTGCTCGCCGAAGTCCACCCCGGAAGCGAGAAGAAGACGAAGGAAGCGGATCCACTGGTGGCCGAGTCGAAGCAGAAGGTGGTGGACCTTGAGAAGCGAGTGAAAATACCCCCGTTTCCTCTCCCTTCATCCATCCGCCGACTTGCTTTAGGTGGACGAGCCGGAGAACGCCGTGATCTCCTCGTCACGTTCCGTTTTGATCGTGAGTTTCCGCTTGCTCCTCCACTCATTCCTCCCTTCCAATCGATTCGTTCAGGCCGAGTGCGCGAAGCTGCTGCAGTCGGGAGTTTCGATTGGAGCCGCCGCCCATCTGCTCGTGTTCGCCGTCCGTCACGAAATCCGCGAGCTCGCCGCCCGTGTGCTCGAGTGGGTGGAAGCGAATGGCGGCAAATACAAACTGCTCGCGGCCGCCCCGATCAAACCACTCGACCGAAGCGAGCCGGACCTCTACGAGAAAATCGTCGAGTGGATGGAGTGAGCGGGCGGTCTCTCCTATTTGATTGTTGTTGTTTAACGTCGTTAATAAACGCCGGTCGGCCGCCTGCTCGTTCGGGGACTGCTTGGAACAATCCAAAGTTTATTTACGGGAGTGTACAAGAGAGCCAATGGAGTGCATGTTTGCGTTTTGAACGACTCCTGCGCTCGGAGCCCGCAATTCTCTTCTTTCTGATCACAACGATATGTCGAACAGAACGAACAGAAAGTAGTGTGGATGACCGCTCGAATAGCAACGAATTTGCTTCGGGGAGCTCGGAGCACGCATTGCAGTCGCCAACGAGCAACCGTTGAACGTTTTGCCCGTTCGTGGAATTGTGCGGTCAGAGACGAAGACTGCGACCACTGCCTTGAACGGACTCCTTTTCGATTTGTCTCAAGCACGTCCATTTGAAGAAACAAAAAGCCACTTCACACGTTCCGTCGGAAAGAGCTTGCGATCCCCCACTTCTTGTTCAAAAAAACCGGTTGGGAATGCCCGCGGTAACGGTCGAACGCGTCCTGCCGATCGGGGAGCCCGCGCGGCGTCCGCCCGCTTGCCGGTTGGGTCGAGCGGTCGGCAGCGGCATTCGACCTCCGACCGCTCCCCTCTCACCGCACTCACCTCCTTCTTGCGCCCGCCCACGACTTGCTCGGTGCCGTCGAATTATCCGCAAACGCGCCCGCCCAAACCTTCCGGTTTTTCTTCTTCGTGTATTATTCCGTTAAACACGACGGAAATAGTTGGAGGTGTGGTGCGAGCGTTGAACTGCTGCTTTGCTCTTCTTTGCGTGTTCCATTCGGTAGTTGTGAGCGTATAATTACAGAAGCGTAATCAAGCCGGCTACGAATGGCGGCGGAGGACGTAAAAATGGAGGCGGACGGCGAGTGGGATGTCGGGGATTTTGCGGCCAATCTCTCCGATACGTTTTCGAACGTTCGGCGGGATGTGGGTTTTTTCTACGTAGTTTATTTATATTACACCCGTTTGCAGCAAATTTGCGGCGTGTGCGGCATCCACGTGCAAACGAACGTAAAGCAACATGAGGCGTGCCATGGTCGCGCGTACCCGTGGACGTGCTCCATTTGCTGCGTGGGTTACAAGGACCGTTTTAACTGCAGGAAACACGAGAAGAAAGTACACAACTATGAGCGGCACGCGCTCGATGCGAACACGCCAGACGCTGTAAAACTTCTTAAGGTTTGATTTCAAGTCCTTTGCTTGTTGTTGGTTTCGCGTTTAGAGTCAACTGCTTGCCGTTTTCAACGTCGGCTTCAAGCTGGTGGACACGCAAGCCACGGCCGTCTCCTCGGCTGCCATTAGCTCGAATTCGAGCGAAGGAGAGGCGTCGATCGCTGACCTTAAGGAGCTCGTGCGCACCAAACCCCATCATCCGCCTCCGCTTGTTCGTTTCTTTCTGCAATACTTCATTCGATGATCTACGCCTTGTTTAGCCGCCGTGCGAGATTTGTGGAGTTAACGGCTTCAGGAACGATCACGTTCGCGAGCAGCACAATCGTTCTCACGAGCGACCGAACGGATTTATATGCTCCTTGTGCGGCATTCGCTTGCAGAATCGCCACAAACGCAGCGTTCATGAGCGCGAAGTGCACGGCTTTGAACGGCACCAGGAGGATTATGACCGAAAAAAGGGCATCATGATCTTGTCCGTAAGTGATCTCCTTTCATGTTTATATTGCACCTTCGTCTTTTAGGAGCACTGGAAGCTGTTCCGGCAAGTGGGCACGAACATCCGAGTGCTCCAACGGACGGCGATGGCCAGCAGCTCTTCACATCCTCTCCCGGCATTGGTCTGGCAGAAGCCGAAGAAGGCGGACGGCGCGGCGAAAAAGCGGCGTGCTCGTCAGTCCACTTCTTCTCGCACCAAACGCCGCCGCCGATCCCCGTCGAGCAGCGAAGGGGAGGAGGTGACCGATAGCGAGGCGACAGCGTCGGACCACTCGGAAGTCGAATTTGAAGCAAAGGAAGAGGCGGAGAGCGCTGACGAGACGGAGGTTGCCGCCCAAGATTTTCAGCTGAATGACGAGCCCGCAACGCCCGTTCAGGTGCCGCTCGTTGAAATGAACGTTCAAGCGTCTTCTGCGCCTCCCACTTTGAATTGGATTTCCGCCCAATTGACCAGCAACGCGGAGGCTGGTTTTATTTTCGTTCTCTTGAACCGAACCAATTGTTTCAGCTCGCCGGGTTGCAGTACCGCTCGTCCGAGCGGCAATCAGAGGTTGAGGACGCTCAAGCGGAGCTCCACGCGCGCATTCGAGAGCTAGAAGATAAAGTTGCGGTAAAGGACAAGAAGTTGGCTGTGGGGGTGCAAAGAGTAGCTCTTTTGACTGTCTGGCCTGTCGTCATGGCGCTTGTTTCAGTTCCGCGACTACGAATCGAAGATCGCCGTCTTGAAAGCCGAATGCAAAGGGTTGCGAAAGGAGGCAAGCGACGCCGATGAAGAGCGAGAAGCGGCTGTCAAAAAGCTCGATAAGAAAGTTCGTTTTCGTCCCAACAACGACCTCTCACTGCTTTTTTAGAAAGATAAATTGAAGGCGAAGTTGAGCGAGCAAAAGGATCGCGACGGGGCGACGATCGAAAAACTCAAGGGCCAGAACCGACAGCTGCAGGAGGAGGCGGAGAAGACGGCGGTTGAGGCGGCCGAGTGGAAGCAGAAATCAGCGGAGTTGAAGAAGCGGGTGAGTTCTCTTCAATTTCCTGTTTTTTTTTTCAATCCACCTGCTTTTTGCAGATTGAAGACCTCACAACAGAGAAGGCCGCACTAATTGTGAGTCCATCCAGTGTTTACTTCCGTTTACTCATATTCTTGCAGACCGATTGCACACGTTTGTTGGAAGCGAACATTTCGAGCGACAACGCGGCGGATCTGCTCGTCCTGGCCGTCCGCCATGACGCGCGCGAGCTTGCCGGCCGGGTGCTGGAGTGGGCCGAGGCGAACGGCGGCAAATACAAACTGCTTGCGGCCGCCTCGATCACATCGTTGGCTCGAAGCAACATCGACGCGTACGAAAAGATCGTCAAATGGTTGGAGTAAACACGAGGGCTTGTCTAATCGATTGTTGTTTCTACCTGTCGTTGATGTCGTTAATAAAAACTTGTTGACAGCCCGTTTGGTCCGCGAGCTATCAACTGCTGGTCGGAGGTCCGTCAGTGGATTCTCGGGACGAATGAACACGAATTCACGCCCTCGCTCGGCTGCCAGAAGCGATAAGAAACTGGCATTGAACAGCGACCTTTTCTTTTGTTTTCGTTCACATATTTATTCTCTTTTGACGCGCTTCAGGCCGGCCTGCTTGTTTGTTGATGAGCAGCGTAGTATGCTTCCGAAAAACACCTCTCCATCTCTTCCGCCCAACATCGCCCTTACAAAGCGTTTATTCAACGGTTAGGAACAGTGAACACAAAATTCAGGCAGACATGAAAAAGACGCGCTCAAGGCGCGTTCGAAGTGGAAGACTGGAAGCCGCCGAATTACTCTCGGTTCTCTTGCATGAACGTGAGGAACGCCTCGGAGTTCTTGGGGCCCTGCTTCTGCTCCACGACCTTCCGCTCGGTCGGTGGCTGCTCCCGCTTCATCCACTCGACGATCCGCTTGTAGGCGGCGAGCTCGTCGGACAGAAGCGACTGGACGGGATCGGCGAGCAGGAGGCCCAACCGCCCGCCCGCCTTCCCCCCGTCCGCTCCGCGAATTCGATTGCGTGTTCGCCCAACCGGCGGTCGTCGTCGCGGGCGGCCGCCGCGAGGAGTTCGGCGACGTTCTCGGCGCGAATGTCCGCGCGGATCACTTCGATGCAGGCGGCCTGCAAGAAGCGAGTGAGGAAACGAACACGAGGAACTCACCTCCAACGCGGCCATTTGGAAGCGACGGGCCACGCGGTACAACTCGCCGGCCTCCTCCTTCAGTCCCTCCAACTGCCCGCTGTAGAGGAGCTCGACCACGCGCTCGACAGCCGCCGCCCGCAGGCCCTCCACCGCGAACTCCGTCTTGCGGGGATTCGCGGCGAATTCCGCGGAAAAGAAGGCCGAGTGCAGGGCGAGGACGTTCTTGTGCACCTGCAAGGAAAAGAATGAGAGGAGCGATCCGACAGGAAGCCTACGGGGATCACCCGCCCGTCGACGAGCAGCCGAAAATCGGTCAGAACGTCCCGCCGGCGCATCGCCGACAGCGCCGCCCGGTCGGCAGCCAACTGTGAGAGCTGCTTATTCGTTTCGGTTTGCTCATGCTGGAGTCGCTCCACTTGCGCCTTGAGCTCACGGTTCTGAAGCAAGGAAGAAGGATGGACGAGGTCAGTAGGAGGGAACTCACTTCCTGCTCCACGGTAGCGGACTTTTGCTTCTCGGCCACTACGTCGACCTTGAACTGCCCGATCTGAAGCAGGGAATGAGCGAAATCGATGAGTAAAGTGACTCACCTCTTCCTCAACGGCGGCGGACTTTTGCTTCTCGGCGGCCAGCTCGGCTTCCAACTGAGCGATGCGGGACTGCTCGGCGGTTTCCAGTTGTGCTTCCTGGACGGACAAGCCTCCCATCTTCTCGTGGAGCTGAAACAAGCAGACAGTTAACTTTATTTTAAAAAAGTAGGAACTCACCCAGCGACGGCAAAAGGCTTCATCCTCTCGCGCTTGCTCGGTGCAGAGCGCGCACTTCTTACTCCAAATGGCGCAGTGGACGCTGTGATAGGCGATCATGTGCCTGAAATGGCACTCCCCATCCAGCGGGAAGTCGCCCACTGCAAGCGGGAGATAAAAAGGATCCTTCAGCGAAAGAACTCACTCTCTTTCACTTTCCGTCCGCCGACGTCTTCGATCCACAGGACGGCCATTAACCCCGTCGACATGCCTTCGATCGCCATCTTCACCGTTTGCGTTCCGGGAGGGGCGCTCCGCGACACCCGCAGGCGGCAGTTCGTGTCCGTGCAGAAAGGGAGCGCAATTTTCGGACTTTGAGACGAGAGAACCGGAAATATGACGACGGGAGCGGAGAGACGAACGGCGTGCGGGCAGGGCTTCATTTCGGACGAGGAGCAGGGATCCAGCAAATTGGTAGATTAGTGTGCGACTGGCGCACCAACTGATTTGCCGGAGCACGAAGGAGCGAGCGGACCGACTGACCAACGAATCAAACGAGTGAATGAGCAGAGGAGGCCGCCCGATCGCCGGCGTGGGTCGCGCGTCCTCCCACTCGGCCGACGCAATTCGCGGCGTCTGACCGCGAGCGCTCCCAAGCGGTCGGCCGTGTGAACGGACGGGGCGGGGTGACCGGCGCAATCACCCATTCGGTTCAAAGAGCAGCCACCAACCGGACTCTCTTCCTCGCTCGGGGCCCCGCTTGGGCGAGGCGACTCGTGTACGGCGAGGGAAGACTCCCAACCTCGTCGTCTTGCGCCCAGCTCGGACGAAAGTCGGGGCAGCATTCGATCGAAGGTCGGGAGTTGAGCGATGAGGCGTCTTTGCAGCTGATTCACACACGGGCGGCGGTTTGGGAATGCTCGCCGATTGCGTGCGGCCGACCGCGCAACGTTATGCCGCCGCCTGCCGGTTGGTCGATCGGTTCGCAGCTGCAGTCGACCTCAACATCCCAGTTGTGCTTTCCGCTCTCCGCTTTCGACTGACGATGGTGCCCAACTGTGCGCACAAGGATCGACTTTCGTTTGTGGACACCTTCCATAATACTCTCAAGCATTCGGACGAGCATTCTCATGTGAAAACCAATCTTCCGCAGGCTCTTCCCTTTCGTCCGAACACCAAATGCAATGTTCGATTCGGTTATTGGAAGGGGATCTGGAGCGCAATGATTGTGATTCACGGCGAAGAGCGAGATCTGAAGTGCTCGATGTGGGTGGAAAAGCCGGACGGAACTTTGATGGAAGAATGTAAGTGCTTCTTTCACAAGTGGTCAATTGGTGCGCCCGTACTCGATTGCAGACTTCAATGCCGGCGTGAATGTGACTCACGAGTTCCGAGCCAGTCTGCTGAACCGCCGCGTTTACTACAAAGTGTGGATCGAAAAATGCCCGACGTGCGAGAAGCAGCAGAAAACGGCGCGCGAAATGGAGCTCTCGTCTCTCCGCGTGCAGGTTGCTTTGGAATTTCTTTCATTTAGCCGAGTGCGCTTTTTCAGATCGAGAAGGTGGAGAAACGCTTGCTCGAGCAACAATCGGCTGCAGAGGACACCCAGCAACAGTTTCAAGACCGCATTCACGAGCTGGAACAGGCGCTCGCGAAAAAGGACCGCAATTTGGCCGAAGTTGCAGAAGCCGTGAGTCTTCCGACCACCGCATTCGTTTTTACATTTGCGGCTTTAGATCAGCAGATCAAAAGTTCATCCAGCTTCGGTTCTGCGTTCGTGTACCAACGCTTCAATGGACGCGCTGCAGATCGAACTTCGTGCGGCCAAAATTCGCGTAGCCGAGTTGAGTTCCGCCAACCTGTGCGTCGTGTGCATGGAACGACCGCGAGAAACGTTGTTCCTTCCGTGCGAACACCTCGTCGTTTGCTCCGACCCGTCGTGCCGCAATCTCCGCACCTGCCCGTTGGACAGACGACCGATCGCGCAGAAGGTTCGGGTTCGTCTTTCTTGATTCTTCTTTTCAAACGAGCGACTGTTGTATCTTTTGAACGCTCTTTAAGAACACGTTAACCTCCTTTCTTCAAATAAACTCCTTTTGTTCACCATCATTCATCAACTGCTTCCTGGACGTGCTCGGGCAGCAGGTGAACTCGCGCTCGATGCGGGTGCTGGCTGAAAAGAATTGAGAAAACGCCGCAAAAATATCCGCGCGAGCGATGGCCAGTTACAGCAATCCGCTATGCGTTCGCGGGCATGCCGTGATAAAAAGGGGCCTGTGATCATTGCAAGCATCCGCCGACTGTTCGTCGCTCGAGTGCGGCACGAGCAATTCGTTGGTGCACAAACGAGCAACTGCTGTGCGCGATTGCTCCGCATTCTCCGCTCCTTCGATTCGTTTTCCGTCGCTCGCCATGGACGATCGCCCGTTCGGTTCGAAAAGCAGCCGGTCGAGCGGACTTCCCTCTCGCTTGTGCACCACCTGGGCGAGGCGACGATGCTTTCGATCCACCCACCTCGCACACGGGCGGCGGCTTGAGAATGCCCGCGGTAAGACGCCGCCGAGTGCGTTCGGGCGACCGCGCGGCGTCCTCCGCCCGCCTGCCGCTTGGTCGATCGGTAGGCGGCGGCAGTCGATATTCGACCGGCATTCCTGCTCTCACACACTCCGCTTTCGATTGAGAATGGTGCCCAAATGTAAGCACAAGGATGGCCTTTCGGTCGTCGACAGCATCAAAGTCCAGAAGGCCGCGCAGTCTACTCTTCCTCTCGTTCTTCCTTTCCGCCCCAACACAAATTGCTTTCTCAAACTTGTCTATCATGAGTGGGAGTGGACGGCGAAGGTCGTAGTGCACGGGGATGCGCGATCCCTGAAATATTCGATCTGGGTGGAACGGTCGAACGGGAGTGTGATCGAAATATGTGAGTAATTTTTCACGTGTGGTTCATCCGTTCGGGCTGACCTAATTGCAGACGAGAATATTGAGGTGAACTCGATCTACGTGATGCGTACAAATCTCCAGAACCGCCGTGTTTGCTACAACGTGTGGGCCGAGAAGTGCCCGATGTGCGAGGAGCAGCAGAAATTTAACCGAGCGCTCACTTCTTGCCGCATGCAGGTTGTTCTCGAATTCCTTTTTGTTAAGCCGATAAGTTGCTTTCAGGTCGAAGAGTCGAAGAAACTGCTGCTCGAGCGAGAATCATGTGCAGAGAACGACGAACATAAGTTACGAACCCACCGCATCCGGAAGCTGCGTGAAGCGATCAGAAAGCACACGCAGTTGGCCGTTGCTGCGCAATGGGTGAATTCTCGGTCGTGTTCCGGTTCTAATCATGGCTTCAGAAAGACGTGTTAGAGACGGAGAACGACGAGCTTTCTCTGAGCACTTCGGAGTTGCTGTCGAAGTGCTCAGAGCTGCGAGAGGCGGTCGTTCAAAAGAACTCCCAGCGAGTGCGGGAGGTTTGTCTTCTTCTTTCCGGCAATCGCTCGTCGTCTTTTTAGAACGAAGGGTCGAATGAAGAAGAGAGCCGCTCTGCTTCGTCGCTCACCGAACTCCAAGGCCAACTCAACGAGCAGCAGAAGGCGATGAAAGAGTGGAAGTCGAAGTTCACGGAAGCCCAAAAAGAAGTCAGTTTGCCGCAATCACTCCGTTACGTTTCCTTGTTCCAGATTGAGGCCTTGCAGTCAACGCTCTCCACGCACGAACATAAACGAGCGGAATTCACCTCCAAGGAACCCACTGGCGAACGACAAACCGACGAGCAGCTCCAGACGGCTTTCTGGGCGATGCAAAAAGCGAGCGAACTGACGGACTTCCGCCTGCTGGTTGGCAGCGAGGAGATCAAGGCGAGTCACCACTCAGCTCTTCATTCACTCAATCCTCATCGTGGAGGTCCACAAACTCGTCCTCGCCGCCAACAGCGACTTCTTCAACGACGAATTCCGCACGAATCCGATTAAGACGGAGCACGTGGTCGAAGGAATCGGAGCGGGAGTCTTGAATCGAATGGTCGAGTTCGTGTATCGTGGGTGGCTGGACGGACTCGAAGCGGGTGCCCGAGAGCTGTACGTGGCGGCTCGTCGCTTCCAGATCGCTTCGTTGATCGTGAGTTCCCGTACGGTCGTCTCCTCAATTTTTCTTCTTGCAGGCGGAATGCACGCGCGTGTTGAAGGCGGGCATCACCAGCGAGAACGTGGCCGATCTGCTCGTGCTGGCCGCTCGAAACGACGACCACAATCTCGGCAGCTATCTGCTGGAGTTCGCGGAGGCAAATGGCGGAAAGTTCCGCCTTCTCGTGGGCCCGTCGATCAAATCGCTCGCGCGAAACGAGCTGGACACCTTCGAACGGATCATGGAGTGGATGGAGTGAACACTAAATTCCTCCCATTCGATTGTTGTTTCTGACTGTTGTGAATAAATAAAGCCGAAAAAGATAACCGATTTTTGGAGCTTTAGCTGATCTTTTGAGCTTGCAGTCTAGAATGGTGGCGTGGACGCGCCCTGCTGCTGCCATTCGCTCGTCCCTCACGTCCTGCTGTTCAGCGGCTTGGGGAAACGGACATCCAACTGTCTGTCTTGCTAAACAACACGAAGCCCCACCGCTCGGCCATTTCAAGAGCAAAGACGTGGAGGTAGCGAACGTGTGTTTATGCGTCAGCTCGAAATTCCAACAGAGATTACAGAACAAGGCATCCCTACAAAGAGCGCTCCAGTCCGATCAGAATGCGGACGCGCCCTTGTGAACGAGAGAGCAAGTGGGCAGGGACTTTGAGAACTCGGGCCACGGGATCTCGCCCTCGCGCGTCCAGTTGAGCCGCTCGAACGCCTGCTCGCGGGTCACATGCTGCCAGTTCTCCTAAACAAACGAATGAACTAAAAAACGTACAAAAAACCGAACGGAATCCTCGACGAAGATCCGCAACTCGTTGCCGCCCGGACGGAAGCCCGTTTGACGCATCACAGCCGCGAGTTCCTTTGCTTCTTCCGCAATGTCCTCCACGTGTTGCAAGTGCAGATGTTCCTGTTGAAAGCAGCATTCGATTGATAAACAGCAGAATTCGCTTACCTCGAGTCGAAGCCAGCACACTTTGTAGCAGACGAGCTTGAAGTGGTCGTTAACAGTGTGCAGGGGACGGAGAGCTTGCGAAACGCCCCTCTCCTTCATGATCTCCGCTGGCACGTGTATCTCGTGCACGTGTTCGTTCCGCGCAAGCGGTCCGCAGTCGCGCAGCAAGTGGAGGCAAAACGAACGATCCTGCGACTGCCACCAAAGTTTGATGCAAACGGACTTCAAACGAAAGACGTCTGCGATGTCTAAACAAACGAATTGAATGAGGGATTTCGGGGTTCTTTTTTCATTTACACGGGTGCTGACGGCGGCCATCAATGGAAATTTCGACAAATTCAAGTAAAGTTTACCGCTTCCGCAGCAACGTGGCGATTCGAAGGTTGTTGGTCTACAAGCGGCTAACGCAGTCTGGCAGCGAGTCAACAAAGAAATCCGCAAACGAGTGACCGCGATGAGCGACGACCAAGCAGATTCGCGTCAAGTTCGGCAGAGCTGAAACGAAGAGGTTGAAATGCGGAACGAACGACGGTGGTGGACTCACCTTGCAGCGCCGACGCGATTTTCATCCACTCGTGCATTAGGCGGAAGGTCGTGCGCCACGGCTCGCTGTCCCAGCGAACGTAGAGCTCGGTCAGGTTGCGGCAGAGACGAATCAAAACCGCGATGCCCGCAGCGGTTATGGCAAGAGACAGGGGACAGCGATCAAATTTGCCCAAGATCGTCAAGCCGGGCGTAAAGAAGATCTGCGCCGCTCCGAAGTCCGCCGCGTCGAAGTAGGAATCCAGCCAGCGGCGGCTGACGAGCAGGAAGCGGGCGCGTGCCTCTCTCGCGAAGTGCACACCGTTGGACGTGTGGAAGTGGACGCATTTGCGGCACTTCATGCGCAGACGGGGCGGCGGACGGGCGGGCGGCACGTCGATGCTGGACTCTTCCTCGCGGCGGGGCTCTCCGACGAGCGCCAGATTCCCGTCGACCTCCTGCATCTCTTCGACACGGGGCTGCTCGTCAACTGCGGGCGCATCTCCGGTGGGGAACTCGCTCGCAGCCGACGCCATTTCGCCTGAAATGCGGCAGAAATTAAATAAAATTCGAAATAAAAGCGATTTTTGGAGAAATTGCAGGGAATTGACGAATTTTTCGCAAGATTTTGATCAGAAAACGTTAGAAAATTCCAGCAAGTGGTCGTGAAGAAGAAACTTACTCCGATTGACAAGAATCCCGATCGGAATCGACAAAACGACGCGAGACGCGACCGAAAGAGCCGGCCAATCGATAGGCGGCGGCGAGCGGCAACGAGCGACGGAACGCCAAACGGCCGCTCGCGTCTCCGCGCCGAGAGTTCGGAGGGCCGTCTGCATCGAACAGCAGGGAGCGGATGGGCGCTCTTCGCCGTCTGCCCTCCTCCGATCGCTTCGCTGCGGGTGGAGGAGCGCACGTTCGACTTGTTACACCTTCGGTCCTCAGCCGCACTCCTCGTTGTGAGCGGCAAAAAGGAGTGATCGATGGACAATAGGTTGTTGATTGTTGGAGGAGATCCTCGGAGTGCAAAGACGCTCTTCTACTTCGACACGTCCGTCCGCCCCACCGGGCGCCACCTCGTGGAGTTATTGCGAGACGTCCGCTCGGGCCGCGTGCCGCCCTCCTCGACGCACACGGCCCGCACTCATCACTCCGTCCTGGCGACCACCCACCCGCGATGTCCTCCCACCAATCGAGATTGCGAGGAGCTGCCAGTCCGTCCCGGACGCGCCCTCCGCCCACTGAAATGGTGGCTGCCGCGAGTGTGATGCCCCGCACGAAGCACAACGGGTCTGCCGCACTCGGGAGTACGCGAACACCTACCGCACGTACATGAAGTGCCATCGCTTCGATCAGGTGAGCCGAGAGACGAGTCGTTCCAATCCTTCTTCCATTTGGAGCATCGCCGCTCTCGCCCAACTGTTTGGGGCGCCGTCCCCTTGGGTTACGCGGCTGGTTGGATCGAATTGAGCAAAGAACTCGTTGCTCGAGTGAAGCAAAAGCGATTGGAAGCGATGCGGAAGTACGAGGCCCTCACGGATCTTCGGAGAGGCGACGTCATTGACGAGGTCCTCGGAGTTGTGTGTTTGGGAGGAAGTTTTTGTGTTGTGTGAATGAAAGAAATCACGTTCGCTCCGAATGACGGAGATTGTTGAGTGGGAAGAGCTCGTAGTGATGAGGTTGAATGCCTAACCGCGAGTCCGCTGTGAGTTCTGTGCAGTCGTTGAGATCGCTCACTGCTCTTCTTTCTAGATCGTTTCGATCTACGAGCGGGACTGGGGCGATTGACTGCTCTTCATCCCTTGCGACCGCTTGCAGGCTGAGATCACAGTGAGCGGCCCTCACGTCCTCTCCTTCCCCTCCCAAATTGCACTCTTCAACCGGAACGACCTCTGCGACGCGACGCCCCGGCTGGTGGCACGCGGGGACGAGGGGGCGGGCAATAGGTCGGACGAGTTTCTCGGCGTCTTGCCCGCGTCTCCCCTTCGCACGCCATCCGGAAACCGTGAATTTCACCGGTCGGCGGTTTGGCGTCGAAAACGAGAATGAGCGCGTGCTTGGGCGCTGTGGCATTTCGTCGTCGCACGAGAAAGTCGGCGGGGCCAACACTCGCGCGACTCCATTGCTCTTTCTTGCAAAACCAACAACGGATTCGGATTCTCCGTAGCCGACTTGATCAGAAAAGTCCCGTTTCCGCCCCAAACCGACAGGAAACAGCGGAGAAAAACGCCATCCAATAATTGAAGAGATGGTGTTCCTTCAAAAAATCAGTGTGAGCTTAAAACTTGCCATGCGTCTGCCATTCTGACCTCACTAGAAAGAGAAAAGAACGGAGAACAAAAACTCGTGTCTGCATTTTCGATTTATTGCTTTATTTCGACGAAAAAGCTCATCAAACGAAGAAACATAGCAAAAAAGACCGAGCACGTGAACTTTAAAGAACCAGTCCTCAAAACCCATCGGGCGAAATGGCAACATTTATAACTTCTTCGAAAGAGAAAATTCTTTGCCACAAAATCTCGTGTTTCGATTTTCGAAACATCGTTTGGTGGTAGCGCAGGACGTCGAGGAATGGGCAGACCAACCGCCAAAATTCCGAGGTTTTGCTTTTCGGACGCGATAAATCGAAAACAACGCCGTTTCGGATGCCGCTCGCGAGCCGTCTGGTAGAATCGACCTTTCTCTTTCGATTGCGGCCGGTTGCAGCGCGCTTGGACCAACCCGCAAGCCGCTGCACGTGTTCGAAGGCCAAAGCTTTCGATCAACGGGCGGGCCTACCGTACCCCTCCGCCGCCGCTCATTCGCGTTTTTTGCAGGGGGGCGAGTCGAGCGGTGAAATGAGCAGTTTTTCCACGGGCGCCGGATGGCGTGCCTTCGCTCGCTGCAACACGCAGGGCGGCAAGTGGAGGTGCCGCGTGGAATCCCTCGGCGAACGGCCCGCTGCGACCGCTCGAGCCGTTGGATTTGGCGGACGCGGACGAGCGCGACGAGGAGTGCCACGACCGCTAGAATCGCGACTTCGGCTTCAGCATGGGCGCCATGGAGATCGCCGTGCGAGGGGTCTTGATCTTTGTCGAGTGACTTGTGTCTTGTGCTTTGGTTTGTTCGTGAGGAATAAGTTGAACGGTTGGACTCGGCGTCGGCATTTTTCCTGGCATGGCGGCTCTCGTCAAAGTCCGTTGCGGTGCCCACTTGCCAACGGAATAAACAATCGTCTGAAACAAACGCTTTTTTCGTTGCGCATTGCCGACGCAACGCAGAGTCCACTTCGCCGTGGGAGTCGGCGTGCGACCAGTCGCTCTTTTTGTTCCTCGCTCCGAGCGGTCGGCTGCTTTCCTCCGCTCTGCCCACTGCTCTCCGCTCCGTCCGCTCATTCCCCCGCCGAGCGAAACGAGCGGCCGGTTCGGCTGTTCGGCAAGAGCGCTTCTCTCGGGCTCCGTCGATCTTTCTTCTCTTTTGTTTGTAGTGTGCGACCACGAGTCGAGTCTCGCTCGTGAGTGTTTTCTTCCCGTTCGTCCAATCCACCGCTCATTGCAGAAGACCCACAAACCGGGCCGCCAGCCGCCAATTCCTGGCCGTTGGGTTTCAAACAACCGGACATCATCGAGCGCCTCCTGGCCATCGAGGTCGCTCCCCGCTCACTGCCGTGGACCATCGGGGCGATCGGCGTCTTCCGTCGACGTGCTCGCAGCTCACGAGTGCCGGCAGGTGGCTGCAATCGAACGGCTTCTAATCGCTCTCCTTTGCAGATCGAGGTGGTTCTTCTACCGAGCAATCGACTGCCTGATCGACGAGCTGGAGACGCGTTTGTCTTCCGAATGCTCCTGAGCTTCAAGCACATCGCGACGATCAAGTCCACCGCCTCTGTCCACTCGCAGAGCGGCAAACCGCTGCCATCATTCGGTGAGTCCATTCTCTCGCTCTCTCGTCTCAATTTCTTGCAGCAAACGACGGTGATCACGATGTACACGCCCGCCAATCCACTGGCGGTCGTTCGGGAAGTGAGGAACACGCGTCTACTTCTCCCACTCATCTCTGCGCTTCTTTCAGCTCCTGCTCCGTCTTCTTTCAAGCCAATCCTTGCGCATCAACAGGCTCATAGTCTACAAGACGCTCCCACCGAACTCCAAACGCTGTGCTCGTGGTGAAGGCGGTTGTGTGATGCGTTGGACTCGCTGCTCGCACGCTGACCGATCGTTGGAGTGCGTTCGACTACGCGGGTAAGGTGCAAGACTCTTCGCTCGCTTCCGGCGGCCGACCGAAGATGTGAGTTCTTGGTTGAAGTCGAGATGAAACGAACGGCTCTTGCAGCTGGACTGACTTCTTGCGGGCCACTTCGTGCTGGAGCATCAAGACTCTTCTAATCCGTGTGAGCGGCAAACTGGTAGGCATTTCCTTTCTTTTTTAGTTCTTATATCTCCTGCAGCTTCAGAAACACGCGGCGAAAGCCGATGAAAGGAACAACCGCGACCGCCTTGCGAACGAGACCTTCGTGAACAACCAAGACGCCCGCTCGAGACGATCCGCCGTCTTCTCCCACGGCCTCGCCGACGACCTACAGCCGCCTTCTTCTCCGCTCGACTGCAGCCGCTCGCAATTGGGACGACCGTCTACGATCAAGCAACCCGCAATGTGGCGCTCGGAGATGGGAGTGGCAGGAGAAAGACGGCTCAAGGTCCGTTCACTTCTCTCTTCCTCCTCAACCTTGCCGCTTTCAGACCACTCCAATTGCTCCCGTTCGGATTTGATTGCGAAGTGATGAACCGCCTTTCGTTCCACTTGTTTGTGCGAAGGAGACGCCCAAGAAGATGCAAGAATAAACTCGTTGATCCGAAGCGGAGTCCTCTTTTGTGAGGTGAGTGGATGGACGGGGAAGGCGGCGGCGAGCGGCTCGACAAAGGGGCGTGATGGACGGTGGTCGCCGGTTCATCTGCTCTGTGTTCGATCAATCCGACGGACGAAGAACTGGATGATCCCTGACCGAATCAACCTTTGGATGGCAGCCGGGCGAACAGCGGTCGGGTCCTTCCTTTTCCTGCGGTGAGTCACGGAACGGACGAGCAGGCAGGCAGCGGTCAGAAAAGCGAAGAGAGGTGGACGTGCGGCGCTTGCGAGGGAGCATTGCCGTCTGCTCGTCTCTTCGCCGGCGTTGCCTATCGGCGAGCAAGCGGCGTCCAAACGAGGAAACGAGTCGCGTGTTCTCCGCCCGTCGGTGTTTAGCCGCACTTGCGCTCTTCGGGCGCGTCCGTGAAGACAACCCGAAGGACGAGTGGTTGCTCGCTGGTTTATTCGGCAAATGCTCCACCGTCTGATGATCGCGCAGCCCGTGCGGACCCAATTTTTGGCTGCGGTCGGGCACCCGCTCGACCGCTCATGAACAACGAAAGCCGTGTGAACAAAACAATTTGCATCGTTTCGATTCGGCAGTTGACGCCCCGGCCGGCGCGCATTTCCAACTCCGCCTTGTCGCCCGGAGGTCAGCAGCCGCTTCTCTTTGTGAAGCGAGAACCGCTTGAAAGGCCAGCGAGCGGCGAGTGACTTCAGCACGCGGAGGAGTAGCGCGGAGATGGATGGCAGTTGCCGAGAGGGCATTGCTTTCTGCTCGTCTCTGCTCTTGCGGGCCCAGCGGTAAGCGATCGGAAAGGAGAAGCCGGCGGCGACTTCTCGTTCCGCGTTCACTCGCCGAACTCCAAAAAAGAATCTGAGGTGATCGTCGCTTCTTCGATGCATAGCCTCTTCATTGAGGACCCGATAGGGTCGTTTTGTTGCATTTCTTGCAAGCGAGCATCGATCTGAACTAAACGGGGGAGTCGATCGTAAAACAAAAGAGATTGCGGGGCGCTCCGAATCAACGGTCGCCCAAAAGACCTCTTCTCCAACGCCGACCACAAAAGAGATGGGGTGCCCGCGGTAAATGGACGCCGCGCATGGCGTTCGCTTGGCAGCGAGGTGGGGCAGCAGGTGTTCGCCTGCCACTTGTGGTCAGTCCGTTGGGTTGTGTGGTGAACGAGCGGTTGGGTAGGAGGGCGAGCGGGTTGTCTGTTGCGCGGTTTCGTTCCCATGCCACAACCCGTAAAATTTGATTTGTTTCAGTCCAACGATGCCCGTCTGTGCGCATGCTGTGGAGAAAAACGGACTTTATGTGCTTCGGAAATCCGATCTCTCGCATGCCGCGTACCACCGGAAAGGAGGGCGCGAAAAGTTCTCCCAACGTACGCGAATCGAATTCGAGCTTGAAGCCCGCAAAACGGGCAAAACAATTGAGGCCGAAGTAACGATCGACGACAAGGGTGAAGACGTCGAGTGTTTCATCTGGGCCGAAGAACTCACAACGACGAAATGGAAGCTCTTCGCCGGATCCAAAGGTCCTTCAAAAAATAGCAGCGTTCTTTCAACCCTGTCAATGCAGATCGTCCCGCGGAAGATCGACGGCTGACGATCACCAATTTTCAAGATTACGGCGAGATCACCGTCGAGTGTGCCGTGCGAATCAACTGTGACTCGTGCCACTCCAGAATGAGTAGAAGCTCGCTCAAACAACAGGTCGAAAGTTTGAGCGCGCAGGTGGTCGTTTTGCGAAGCGAGGTTCAATTCTTTCTATGCATTTGTTGTCAACGCGGCATTGCAGATCAAAGAGCAAAAGCCGGAGATCGTAGCAGTTTTGGCGGAGTGGGAGAAGTGGAAGGCGGAGGCGACAGAAAACGCCAAGGAAATCGCAACCGTTCGTGCGGAACTCGACCAATGGAAAACGAAAGCAGACGAGGAACTGCGCTTCTCAACCGTCCGCAACGACCGTCTGTGGACGATGCGGAAGGCGGGCGAGCTTACCGACTGCTCGCTGCTGGTGGACGGTCAGGCGATCCACGTGCTCACTGCTCTCTTCCTCCAACACTCCTCATTTGATTGCAGGTCCACAAGTCCGTGCTGGCGGCCCACTCCTCCTTTTCTCCCGCCGAATTCCGCGCGAATCCCGAGAAGACGGAGTTCCTGATCGGCGGACTGACGGCTGAAACGGTCGAATCAATGCTGGAATTCGTGTACCGCGGCCGGGTGGACGAATTCGCTGCTCGTGCCCTCGAACTCCTCCCGCTGGCCGTTCGGTTCGGGATCGCCGACTTGCGGGTGCGCCCACTTGTTTCCTTCCGCTCAATCCCCAGTTGCAGGAGAAGTGCGTGGAGTCGCTGAAGGCGCAGATCACCGCCGAAAGAGCCGCCTCGCTGCTGCTGGTCGCCGTCGAGCACAACGAGCGGGAGTTGAGCCGCGCGGTCGTCGAATTCGCCGAGCGAAACGGCGGCAAGTCGGCGCTGTTGCTGAAGGAGCCGATCGCTGGACTGCTCACCGGCAACTTCGAGCTGTACAAGGCGGTCGTCGAGGCGATGCAGGAGGCGGACTGAAGTCGTGCGCGCCTCTTCCACGACTGTTTATCTATTTCCTGTTGAATTCGATGCAATAAACAGACATGAACAAGGGAATCGCCCGGATCGAACGGTCTTTGAACAACCGCACCGTTGCAAGAAACACGGCGGACTCCGCGCTCGCAACACTCGAATGATCGAAGTGCAAGTGAAAAGAATCTGTTGGGCGCTGCACTTGAACCGGCTGCTTTGTCCCGACAATCACAAACAGCAGTCGGAACCCCAAACCTATTGGAAGCCTTCGGTCGTTGTTTGGCCACCTGCCGACCGTTCGGGAATAAAAGGCGGCCGGAACGCGCCCGCTCCTCACTCGATTCGTGTGATGAACGCCGCTCGTCTCCTCCTGCTCGCCGCCTTCCTCGCATTCGTGGCCGTCGGGGACGCGCAGCAGAAGAGCCTCAAGTGGTGGACGGCCCAGGTGAGCGAAGTGGTGCAGTGGATTCGTCGATTGAATTGTCCGTCGGCAGGTGAACAAGTGGTTCCGAAAGGAGAAGATTGTGCCCCAACTGCTTCCGGAGGCGCCTCGGTGGTTCGCGACTGTCGATTTCGGGCGGGGCAACTTCGTGAACCTCGGCAACGTGCTGACGCAACAGGACGCCGCCGAGGAGCCGCAGGACATCCACTGGTGGTCCGCGCCGGGCGAGTGGTACACGCTGGCGGTCTTTGATCCCGATGCGCCGCAGAACGGGCCCTTCCGTCACTTCCTCGTGATCAACATTCCCGGCAAGCATCCGCGAACTCGCCCCTTTCAATCCTTCTATAGGGCACACGGTGGACACGGGCAAGGAGGCGTTGCGCAATGGGCGCGTCATCTCCTCCTACTACGACCCCGATCCGCCGGCCGGCAGCGGCGATCATCGCTACATGTGGGTCGTCTACAAACAGCTGCAGCGGTTGGGCAACGTGAAGGAGCGCGAGGACCTGGACGACCGCTACGGCTGGAATGTGACCGACTTTGCGCGCCGCTACGATCTCGGGAAGCCGCACGCCGGCAACTTCTTCTACGTCAAGAGCTGAACGTCGTTTGATTCGAGTAGAGGGAGATAAAGTTTGTTCGTTGCATTGATGGCTGTTCTCATGCACTCACTTCCTTTCTCCTTTCACCTCTTGCACCTCAGTTCAAGCTGCAAAACCGACTATGGGAGAACCGCGTTGACGCATTGAGAAGCAGAAGATGAGACGGAAGAGATGAGAACGCTTGTTTATGCCCGACCCCATAGCGGAGAAACAGAAGAATAAAGAACAAATGAATAGACGGAGTGAACGGACCACCTTCAGCCCTACGGACTGATCAGAATGCAAACGCCGTGGTGGATGAGAGAGCACGTGGGCCGGCAGTCCTCTCGTTCGCCTGCAGGTTGTTGTCCGCGAACCTTTAAAACGAAACCTCCGACTATCCAGCTGGCGGATCAAATTCAGACACGACTTCTAACAGGGACACCGCGTCCGCTGGTCGGCCGGTGCGGAGCTCTCCGAAGCGGCGACGGCGGCGTGCGCGCTCCGGCGGCTCAGAACGCGGCGGTAGACGGCGGCGGTGAGGAGAGCGTCTGTGGCGAGCAGCGAGTTGCCCCACGGGCCCCACTGCTGCTGCGGGACGCCGAAGAAGTCGAACGCGTACCACAGGCAAACGGGCGTGAAGTTCAGAAAGAAATCCGTGCAGACGGCGGTGATCGCCAGCAGGTTCGCCTGCAAAAGAGCGCACGATAGTCCAGTGGTATGAGTGATGGGATTGCTCGCTATTTTGAGTTCTCTAAAGCGTGCATGAACGCGAGATGTCTTCTTGTCCCGCTCGTCTTTTCAGCCGTTCACTCGAATGTTGCCGGAAGTTGGCTTCTCGCCCTCCCCTCCCGAGCTCAACCCACCTGCTTGAAGTCACGCCTCGTTGTCGCCTGCTGCTCGCTTTGGTGTTTCAGTTTGTGGCGAAAGACGATTGCCCCGTTCCGGCTGGAACGAGAACGATTGAGGCCGAGGAACAAGAGGGGTACACGAGCACACGAGTGGGGGCAAGAAAGAGAGGACGAGGGGGGAGAGAGCGGGGAAGAAGGCCGCCGTCCTGCGGGTCGCCGATCGGCTCGAATGCGCCCGTCCGTCGGCGGCCCGTCCATCGTGGGGAGGGCGGCAGGGGGCTCGCTTTCGCGTCGGGTTCCGTCCGTTTGGCGTTCCGTCCGCCTTGCTCCGCCTCCACGCGGACCACACGCAGCGTTTTGACTCGAAAATACGCCCGATCGAGTCTCACTAGGGGTACCGAAGCGAATGGACCTTTCCTCGCGTCCTAACGGACGCGACAACGCCGACCGCCATCTTCGGCCCGATCGGCAGCACGCCGCCGCCCCGACCGGCCACGCAGCCGAAGGACGTGCAATCTGAACGATCGATTGATGAGCGAGTCCTCCGGCTGCTCGTTTGCTCGTGGTCGCTGGAAGGGGGAGGGCGAGAGCGGGCACGCCGACCGCCACGAGCAGCCCGCCGGCGGACATCGCGGCGAGCGTGGCGGCGAGGAAACGCCGGCGGGAGTGCACGTACGCGACGGGCCGCAGCAGGACGAACACCCGCTCCAGCAGCAGGCACGTGACCGAAACGGAGAGCATCGACGCCAGCGAGAAGAAGGCGACGCCCAGCCAGAACATCAACGCCGCCGAGTGCTCCCCTAAGCGAAACGTCAAAAGCATGAGCGGAGAAGGCGAGCGGGAGTCAACAGAAGTTAGAGGCCTCAATAACTGGCGAGGTTTGCTCTGAATTCTGCTGGAAATCTTCGTCCCAATTTCTTCGGTCAAAAATTGGCGGAAAACGAAGCACATCGCTGGAATCTCTGCCCGCTTTGCTCCTATTCTCCCCTTCGTGACTACCAGCTCTTTGAACGGAGCTTAGTGTTTGAACGGCCGAATTTTTTTCCTCTCGTAAGAACAAACGATTCGCGTCGTTCGCGAAACTCACCCTCGCTCATGTCGACGGCGACCATAAAGCTGGCGTAGGCGGCGCCCGCTCCCGAATCGCCCATCCACGCAGCGATGTTCACGAGCAGATTCCACGAGAGCTGTCGGTGGAGGGGCGAGCCGCGAATTCGGAGAAACAAGGCGGCTTGCAGGCAGAAGGCGGACGCGTGGCAGACGAGCAGGTACACGAACTGCCAGAACACCCGCCCGGACACCATCCTTCTCTCGAATGGACCCCTGCCTGCTGGGTTCTTTTCCTTCCCGTCCGGTTTGTAGTGGGCGGCTACAATCGACGATCGGGCCGTTTCCCGATGGTTTTCGATTAGATGCCGCCCTCTAGTTGAGTCTAGTAAAGTCAAATGGGCTGCGATTTGTACACTCCATTTTCTCTGTGGAAAGCGCGTTGAAACGACTACGTTGTTTCCACAAACCAGTCGTTCTTCTGCTAACGAATAGCGAGGACATTAAGGACGTTGGTTTCCCCGCAGCGATCGAACGTGGGCGCTCGAAACTCCCCGACCGAATTCGAAAGTCTTGGCTGCAGTTGCAAGTCTCGGTTGCAGTCAACCAGCTGCAGCCACTGTAACCATTTCGCAGCGAACAACAGTCGGCGTTCAAACCCCGCTCCCGACCATTGCGCAACAAGGGAGCGAGCGGAAACGAACCAGCGAGCGCACGCACCGCCGCCCACCTGCGGCAAAAGCCGCCGCTTCCGCCTCCCAGCAACAAGTTCTCGTAGCCGAGTGGTTGCGGGCGCGGATTGCGGTGCGGTGCGGTGCGGGTCGCTGGTTCGGAGCCGGTTAGTGGGTTCGATGTGCTTTGTTGATCAAGTGAAGTCGGGTCGTGTTTGGGTTCACGGCGCCGTACAGCGATTGATCGTTGGACGGTACGTCCCCCTTCAACATAGCATAAGACGACTAAACTGGCTGCGGACTTGGTTGACTCGTTCGCATCTCGACGCGCCTTGTCGGCTGAACACCCGAAACAGCGGAGACTTCGTGGGCTCCTCTGGCGCCAAGAGGCTGAATGGGTGCAGGCACGCTAGGGTTTTGCACTTTTCGGTCACGTTCGATTTCGAACTCCGTGAGAGGACGCGAACGGGCAGCTTTTTTGGATCGCCGGCCGGCTGCTGCGGTCTGTTCGGTCGGTTGGAGGACGCCCGAATGGAAGCCGCCGTGGATTGCTGCTCGTCCGACGCTGCTGCCGAGTGGCCGCGGATGGCGTTGGGAAAGGAGGCTGCCGACCGAGCGAGCATCCCGGGCGGCCGGCTGGTGCTGCGAGGCGCTCGTCACGCCTACCGTTCGGCCGTTGAACTGCTGGATCCATTAAACAACCGCCTTCTTTCGCCCCGCTCTTCGTCCGTCGTGCTCCTCCACGATCAGTCGGCCGTCGGCTTGACACGCTTGGCGACCGTTTATTCGCATCAGGGATCAAAGAAACGTGCAGAAGAAGCACCAACAAGCAAAAGAGTCCTCCGAACAATCCATTTCACGCGACTCGCGTCTTCTTTCCGGCCGCCTGTTCGGACGCTTCGAAGCGCGTGAACTCGGCGCACAAAAAGACGTCCGAGCGGCCGCTGAATTCGAGGAGCGACTCGACGGCGCCCGTCCAGCCGAACGTCCAGTGCGGGCGGCCGTCGAAGAAGCGGCCGAGTTTCTCTGCAACCGATCGAGAGGTTAGCTGCTGGTCGGCTGGATGCAACTTTTCTCATCGTGGATTTCTTGTAGTCCCGTGGCAACGCAACAGAAAGAAGACCAGCCAGGCAATTATTTTGTCTTTGCCACTGGACTATCGCGCCACGAGAAACGATTGCTCGAGGACGCCCAGCAGCCAACCCGAACGGACCGTCGACGGCCGACTTCTCGCCGCCCATGTTCTCGAGCCACTGCCGCACGCGGAAGACGGCCGCCGGGTCGGGAGTCCCCGCGCCGACGAGCGCCGCCGCGAAGCTCCAGCGGCCGTCCGCCTGCGGGCCGGCGCGCAGCCGCAGCTTCAGCTCGCCGCCCACTTGGAGCACCGTGGACTCGCGCTCGACCGGCCGGCCGCGGCCCAGCCCCGGCACGAGCAGCTTGCGGCGGACGGGCGGATCGGCGGCGACGACGAGCGGCCGGCGGCCTCGCGGCGCGGCTATTCGCGGGCGGCGGATCGGCCGCAGTTTGCAGCAGACGGCGAACGGCGCCGCGTTGCTCGAGAGGAAGGCGCGGAGATCGGGCAGCGGAAGCTCCACGCACTGCTGTTTGCGGACGAAGCCTGAAGAAGACGAAGTGAGCGGAGACTCGTTGTTTGATTGGACGTCGTGATCGCTTGCTCGGAGAAAGTGACAGTTGGATACGAGCTGAACTCCTGAGTGCGTGCCGCTCTTCCGTTCAAGGACCCTCGAAAAGCACGCGCACCTTTGCCGCCCAAAACCGCGCGATTCGATGCCTCGATCCAAACGGCCGCCTTGAAGCGCGTCCACGCGACGGCGTCCAGCGCGCCGATCGCCAGCCGGAGGCCCGTCGGCCCGCTCGTTGCGCTCACGAACGCGTGGACGTCGCCGAGCGTCGCCACGGGGAAGAGCGGCGAGACGCGGCACTCGTGGAAGGACGAGGCGAGGGCGGGCGGCGGCGCGAGGAGCTCGTCGACGGGCCACCGGAACGAAGTCGTCCCGCGCGCCGTCCACTCGCACCTCGCTTTCCGCATCGCAGGAGCGGCTGGAAGACGGCAGGTGAATCTAGAAGATGGACGGAGAGGCGGAGAATCGAGTGGATTCGATGCGATAGAAACGATCGCTTCTTCCTGCAAACAAAACAAAGCGAGAAATCTCTCCGACCGTCCGCTCGTCGTCCTCTTTGCTCGACCGATCGGCCGCGAGATTGCGATCAGTGCGGTGATCGGCCAGACGATCGAGCGAGCGGTCAAAAGCGGGAAGACAAGCGGAATCTTGCGTGTTTGCGGACGTCATCGCTTCTGTCTGCTCGTCCCCCATCGCGCTGTAAACAACACCCGGCCGCGGGGGTCGGCGAGTGGAACGACGGGCGGATAATCGTGAGTCATCGACCAGCGGCCGCCTTCCGATTGTTGTTTTCATAATTTTATGACCACTCGGTGGCTTGTTCGCTTGGTTAAACGGACGGAGCGAAGAAGAAAACAAGCAATCGGGCTTCTGTCGAGTGGCAGGGTTGGGGGTAAGAGAACACAACTCCCAATCGAACAACAACCCCTCATTGTACCGTTTCTACCGCGAATCGTCGATCTCACGACACGCATCGCCATTGCTCGAAACAGACGAACAAAAAACCGAACAAAGAGAAAGAATGAATAACGTCGTTGATCTCCGCTCACTCCGACCGACCGCCGTTCGTGTCTCCTTGGCGACATTCGGAGCAGAAGCATCGGATTGCGCGCTCGTTTCAAGCGGAACTTCGGTTAGGAAGAAGCTGCTTTCGATTGCGCAATGCCAAGCGACCGGGCGGCGAGTATAAAAGGAGCAGCGGACGAGTGGAAAGCCGCCATTTCGGTTTCCGTTCGCCTTCGAGTCTCCCGCTCTTCTTTCTTCCGCTCTCGCTCCTGCCGGTCGGTCGCTCCCGTTCGAGATGCTCTTCCGCTCGCCGACCATTGCCTTCTTTGTGCTGCTTCTGGTCGGCTCGACGGTGGTGGAGGCGAAGTTCCTTTACGATCCGAACGACACGGCTTTCGATTCGTGCGTGGTAGGGGCCGAAAACAAAAAGTGGATGTCCTTGTGAGTACCAAATGTGCAGCTCCGTAACCACGCTGCTTTTGTAGCGAAGTGACGAATTGCGGCTCGACTACGATGGCCGTGCAATGGAGCAAGGACACTCTCCTGCTGCTCGGAGGCATCTTCGTCGGTGGAGGCAGGCGAGTTCCTTCATGCTTTCTTTCTTTCTAATCTTTGTTCCCTTCCAGTTACACGGTGACGATCAATGGCGAGTGCACGGTGGAAGTCAAGGGCGTCAAGAAGGCGGACGGCAACGAAACGGTGCAGATCGGTGAGTCGCCGCGTGGTTTCTATTCCCGCCCTTGATCGATGTTTAGGCGGCCTGACTTACGACGGGGGCTTTGTTCTTTTGGCAATCGAGATTGACGGTTCGCTTACGGGTTTGGGAGAAAACAATGCCCAAGCGAAGGTGAAGCTGTGCGACGGCAAATCGCTGCGGAACGACGCGGGCGACGCTCACTACTGGGCCTCCTTCGCTTTCGAGAACGTCCAAATTCATCAGTTGAAAATTTTGGTAGGGAGAACCGAAAATGATCGGCACTCTACACACGAATTCAGCACGAACCTTCCTCGGACTTCGGCGAGTACTGCATGCCCGCGACCAGTACGGAGGAGCCCAGTTCCACGACCGCTACCGCCGAGTCCACCGCCGCGAGCACGGCCGCTGCGGGAGGCGAAAACACCACCGCCCGCCGCAAGAAGAAGCGCATCGTCCACCTCAAGAAACGCAGGGCTAAGAGTGAGTTCTCCTCCGTCTTCCGCTCACCTGTCGCCTGTCTCCAGTGTCCGCCGCCAAGTCGCGTGTCGCCGCGTGGATCGTCGCGTTCGTCGGAGTGGCTGCCTCCTTGTGAGCAGCCGGTCGTTCAGGGCTGCAAGATGCTCATCCCTTCTTCTCCTCTATGTTTCTTTGTTCGACCCATTCGGTTGACTTCAGTTAGGTTCAAATAAACTTTGTCGTGTAGCGTGATGGTCGGCGGTGTGGTTCGCTTCTGCTCGGCAAAGGGAAAGAAGCCGACTGTCTGGCCGTCGGGGCTGGCCGGCCACTCTTCTCTGATCGTGCGTCCACTTTCGAGTTCGTTGTTGTTAGAGCAGTCAATGTGTTTCAAAACAACCGATCTTGTGCAACAAACAAGTGCGTTCTCTCATGTGCTACCTAACAGAAAGAAGTGGAAACAAAGAAACGTTAAAAAACGAGCGACAAACATCACTTCTTCTGTTCACCGCTGCCATTCGCTGTTACCTCGAGGTCTTTGCGCAACGGCGTCCCCCTCTTCGCTCCTCCATGCCGAGTGACCGCTTTCGAGGGCGTAGTCCATTCAACTGACCAATCGACGGTCTTCCCGATGGAGGCGTTCGCTTCGGTCTTTCGTTTGGTTTGGCGATTTGT
This sequence comes from Aphelenchoides fujianensis, assembly GCA_024699865.1. Classification (NCBI taxonomy): domain Eukaryota; kingdom Metazoa; phylum Nematoda; class Chromadorea; order Rhabditida; family Aphelenchoididae; genus Aphelenchoides; species Aphelenchoides fujianensis. The sequence goes on along the minus strand of JAMPIO010000055.1, from coordinate 168,170 downwards.
TGCTTTCGTTTGGAAGCTGGCCACTACTGTTTGGGACAAACACGAAGAAGTTCACGTGTTCCATCGGACTTCCGTCGCCTGTCCGTGTGTGGGCGGTCGATTGATTTCCGTTGCGAAGAAATGGAAAGCTGCCTGCCAAACGATCGATTTCTGTTCCCTGTTACCCGTAAGTTAAGAAGCGATGTCAAGTTCCTGATCGATTAACAGACGGCAAAGGACATCCCATGCTTCTTCTTCTCGCCCAACGGTCAGCTGGCGGTCAGCTTCCTCGACTTCAACCGGCTACTCGTCTACGACCTGATGAATGACAGGATGACGTACTTCTTTTGGTTGTTCCCGGGTGTTCAATAGGACGTTGCAGGATCCTCCAACGATCTCCGCTCTGCAAGTGGAAAGCAGGGACGTTTTCGAGAATGCAACGGATGAATCAGATCGAGTTCCTCAACGACCATTGCTTCTTCGTCGTCTTCGAACGCCTCGGACTCACTCGAAGCAAAGAGTACCTCCTTTTTTTGATCGATCTGGACTTCGTTGGCGGCTGCTTCACGTGCGACGAGCTCCACCGATGGCCGCTCCAACGCCTTGCGAGCGCTCTGCTCATCTGCGGACTTCAGCAAAACGATCGGAACAAACCGTTGATGATGAAAATCAGCCGCTCGTACGGTGCCGGACGCCCGATTTGTGTGTTCGATGCGCGGATCGGTCGACGGGGCAAATTGGAGCTGGAGTTGCGGCGGGAAGCCGCTCTCGCAATCGACGCCGCTTTCTACATAAGCCAGTGAAAAAATAAAGGTCCGTAAAAATCGTTGACGACCCCAAGTTAAAGTGCTCATGACAAAATTTGTGACAAAATATGACGCAAAGTGAAAAATCGTGACGATTTTTGACATTTTGTGCAAAACCGTGACGATTTTTCACTTTGCGTCAAAAATCGTCACGAATTTTTACATTTTGTCAAAAATCGTCACAATTGTCTGAAATCGTCACGAATTCTTACATTTTGTCAAAATTCGTCACGATTTTTCACTTTGCGTCATATTTTGTCACAAATTTTGTCGCTCAGTGGAAAAATTTTTAATTTCTCTAGAAATTTCCCACGGGGAAAGAGTCCGAAAATGTAAAAATATGACGCAAAGTAAAAAATCGTGACGATTTTTGACAAAATGTAAGAAATCGTCACAATTTTGCACAAAATGTGAAAAATCGTGACGACTTTTAACGCAAAGTGAAAAATCGTGACGACTTTTGACGCAGAGTGAAAAATCGTCACGATTTTGCACAAAATGTCATTCTTCTGTTTTGCTCCTAAAAAAATTTTGGAACTCGGGGTTGTCAACGATTCTTACGGACCTTTATTATTTCACTGGCTTACATTGTGTTCGACGGCAAATTGTTCGCATTTGTCGTTAAAGACGGAAGCGATGAGGCCCAGTACTCGCCGATCAACTTGAAGCAATTGGCTGTTCGTGAACTGAACGCCCAAGATTTAAATCAAACGATTCACGATTGGGACTTTGAGCTGCTTCCCCTGCACGCAAGCAACGAGCTGAGCGACAGAAACGATCTGGTGGGTTCATTGCTGTTAATGCGGGGCTTGCGCACCGACGGAGAACTTCCGCGCCTAACCTTCGACCGCTTTTCAGTTCGTTAAAACGATCAGACACGTCAAAACGTTCGTGTTCTGCGACTTCTACGAAAATTCGACTTGGAAGCTTGCGTGCCTGAATTTGAAGACGATGCGCTGGACGAAGTTGCCGTTCGTGTTCTCGCATTGGATCGCGCAGATCTCTGCGATTCCAGACGAACAAGGCGACGGCTTGTTGCTTTACACGACGTGGGCGAGTCGCAACTGGGCGTCTGCTTTGCGAACGGAGGATGGAGAAGTGCGGGACGTGAACGGGAGCGAACTGTTGGTTCATTCCGTGCTCTACCGCCTTCCTCTCCAGTAAATTCTTTGTACTCTATAATCATTTTTTATTTATGCGTTCCTTTAGACGCCCCCAGTCACTTCGGCATTTGTCCTGGTTCTCGCTTCAGCGGTTGCTTCGAGCGAAACGTTCGGAAATCGGCGGCGTCTCGTCGTTCGCCCAGTTTGTTGAGCGGCCGCCCTTCAACCGAATCTATCCGACTCACAAACAAATGGAAGCCGTGCCCACGTACAAGGCAAGTAAAGAGGTTGTTCTCCAAACAGTTCGGTGCTTTCAGCTCATGAAATTCCGCTTTCCACGTCGTCAATAATCGCGAGATGTGTGCAGAACGTTTTTTTTTCCATGGATCAACGGCAGTTTTTTAATGTTCGAATAAATGGTCACGGTTCTTTGGGAAACACACGTGAGCAAGCAAGAAAGAAACGACAGTGACCGGTCATTCAAAAGGCACTCGGCGATCGAACGGCGAGCCGGGAAGGTAAGACCGCTGAAAGCCAAGGGTAGGACCCCCGGCATTACGAAGGAAAGGCTCGTCGTTTAAGCAATCATTGATTAAAACAAGAAAATAAACTGTAGAAATGGCTTTCGGTTGGCATTATGTATCGAATCCATGTTTACGGATCATAACAGGTAGCTGAAACAACGATCGAATGACTACCTGCTTTTCTACTTGCTGTTGAGTCGGGTCATTGAATAAGTGGTGGAATGAAAGGAATGGTTCCTTTCGTTAGTTTAAAGCAAACTCCTGGGCTCTGTGCTGTTTAAAGGCACTAATTAGCGTTTACGGTCGGGAGAAGCGATCGAAATTGAAACGATCGACCATCAAAGCCAAAAGGTGAGTTCTTTTGATCAATTTCCACATCAATTCTCTGGTTTTAGCACTCAAAAACGGAATGATTGGAGTTTTCGATGAAGGACGTCGCCGTTTGGCATTCCATCGTTTTTGCTTCTCGACTGTTGCCTCTGAATAAATTCCTCCCTTTTTTCGCTTTGCTTCGATTTTGCCTATTCTTCAGCGTTCGCCTATTGGATTAGAAGAAGTAAACAGAAGATCGATGTCGTTCTCGGTGAATCTGTTCAATCAAACGAACTCAATCAATTGACACACTAATTTTCGTCGATTTGATTCGAGTGTGTTCCGCTCGCATTCCCTTCGCTCAAAATAAAACGGGGCACTGTTTGCTCGTTCGAAATCCGCAATGATCATAAAACCGGGCCGTTTTGCCCGCTGGAATGGCCGCCGACCGAAAATCGCTAATTGCACGGCCGCTGTCGGTTGCTTTGCATGATTCCGCTCTGCTCATTAGCGCGGCGAAATGGCGTCTCCGTTCTCCTATCGGCGGCGCGCATATCGGCGTTTCGATCATTCGGGTCGTCTTTGGAGTGCCGTCCGCAATCGGTGGCCAGTTGCCAAGGGAAAACGAAACAAACGGCGCGACGGACTGCTGCTTTTTGCTCGTTAACGCTTTGGGCGGTGACTCGGCCTAAAGAACACCGATTGACTTGTTTCTTGCGAGCCGACGGCCCATACGATTTTTGCTTGGCTCGTGCTAATGCGGCCGGGAACGGTTTGCATTTGCACTCCGAACACATCGAGCGTCGTGTTCCATTGCCTGTCTACGGCTGGCGTCCAAAAAGTGTTGAAAGTCTTCGAAAGAAAGCGGTCGCCCTCCCATTCGCCGCCGACTTTGCTTGCCGCCGCCGACAAAAAACAAGCGACCTTACGCACGGGTTCCTCCCACCACTCCGAACCGCCGAACGGCTTCCGTTCGCTTCTTTTGTTTCAAACGACACTTGCGATCGGCGGGTGTCCTGCTGCTGCTCTGTGGATGTGTGGATGACGAGTGCAAGTGGCGATGACAAGTCGAAGGCCGGAACGAAAGGAAGCGGAAACGAATGCCCGAGGCGACTCTCGACTTTCCACAAGCGACCGAAAAACTAAACAAACTCAATGCAGACAATGGTTGATTTTTTGCAAGTCGGACTTGCAAGGATTCCCGGATCTTACGTTCATTTGTTCTGCCGATGCATGGAGCAACGAATTGCCAATCCGAAAGCACATGTGTGCAAACCTCCCGCCAAAACCGAGTGGAAGCGAGCGGAGAGGCGTCCGCCGAGCAAAGAGAAAGGCCAGGCAAAATGCGGCGATCGAGCGGGTGCGAGCGGCGGACGGACGGGCGACGAGTGCGCCGGCCTGCTGCTTTCGACTTTTGCCCCTGATCACCATCGAGCGGCGTCTTTCTGCACCTCCCGTTCCTTCTGCTTCTTTTGTTCCTGCTGCACGTGCGCGTTGCCCATCTTCCTTGTTTGGGTGATGGCCGCCTTGAGGCGATTCCACTCTCGACCTCCATTTCAATCATCGCCGCGTGTCCGCAACGGGCCTCCGGCAGGTAGTTGATCCCGGGCACTTCTTTCTTTTGCTCGATTGACCTCCGAGAAGACGTTCGATGGCCACGCGTCCCGCAGACAGCGACGAAAAAGCCGCTCCGATCGGCAGCGGGTTTCTTCCGCCTTTTCGCTCGCGCTGTCCGATTTCTTTTCTTGCGAACTCGAGTCAATGGACGGCTCGAGAGTCTTTCAGTTGCTCTCGACTTTCTTTGCTCCTTGCCTGCGGTCGTCTGCCCGAATTGATGCCGGGATCGCTGAAACGAGCGAAGAATCGCGCTTCCAACCAAAACAAAACGGCGGGAATTGTGGGTGGTCCACGAGGCAATCCATCCATTTGTTTGGGCGGAATTGTGCCTCGAACGCTTTCATGAACACGAGCGCGAGCATTCCGTCGACTCGAATGCCTGCCGCGTTGATCACAGCTTCGCTTTCTTTCCCAACTTCGAGATCTCCGCCGAATTTCGGGCGGCGGGCAGCCGAGCGGGCGAGCAGACGGCGATGAGCAGGCGGGCGGGCGGGCGGCGAGGCGGCTTTTTGGGTGGCCCGCTTGCCCGTCGCCCGCTTTCCGGAAAGACCACCCACACGGCGGACCAATAGGCGGTGCCGAATTTTGGTCCTCCCGCCCGGGTACGATCCTCTCGTTTCGTGGAACTCTCGATTCTCGAGCATCGTCTCGATTCATGACCAGTGGATTTGGATTGTTTTGTGCACGTCCTCTTCTCCGCAATAAAAGGACGAGCCTCCTACCGAAACTCGAAGTCGTTGCTTTTGCCGCTGCAAAGCCGTGGATGACGAGAACGAAGCGGGAGGACAAAATAAAGTCTCGCCGTTCGCGCACGCAATTAGCATCCCGTCCGACAAGAACCGCTTGCAGTTGAAATGAGCTTCCTCGTGTCGATCAACAAGCAGGTGGAGGGCGGCGGGCGTTTTCGAGTCGGTCGTTGACGTCATTCGCCGCTCCGTCCGCAGTTGTTTTTGTTGTCTGGGCGGGGGTGCCTTCTGCGCCCCTCCGTCCGCCCGTCCGGTCGGCCGCCGGGGCGCCGCCGAACGCGCGGCGGAGGTAGTCGGCGATCTCGCGGTCCAGCGCGTCTTCCGAGCGAGCCGACGAGCAGCACAAAGAGGAGGACGAGCCGAGGCCGAACGGCAGGGCGGACGGAGTGGACGGAGTCGTGGGCGAGTGCAGAACGACGCCGTTCTTCTGCAGCAGCGGGTGGGCGGCGCCGAGGATGCGGAGGCACTAAACAGCAGGAAAATTAGCGGGTGGAAGGAAAGAAAGAATGGAAGATGAAAGAGGGCATCGGTAGAAAACGAATGAAGTAGGTAAACAGTGAGTAGAAACCACCGCGACGCACTCGTTCCCGACCCACTCCAATCAACCCAAGAAGAACTCACGATCGTCCGAATGGAGCGGCTGTCGACGTGCTCGTAGCTCCGCATCGTCGGCGCAACGGCGGGATTCAAGAGGGCGGCCGTCAGGAAAAAGGGATCCCCGCCGTCCTCGTCCGCCGACGTCAACACGTCCACGAACCGCGAGCACAACGCCATCCGCAGCACGTGGCTCAGCCGGGGGTTCAGCGTTGAGGTCTGAACAAAGAAGAATGTTGTGTGTTTGCAATTGATAATTGTGTTGGTATTTGATGCGAGTGATCAATACTTGGTAAATCACTGATCGAAAGACCCTGAACCGCTTGTGAATCTTGCACTCCAGCCAGCAACAACCAATCAACTCCTCTTCGACCATCCTCCGCTCACCTTCAACTCGTGCAACAGCCGCTTCAGGCCGGGGAACAACAGCGAGCTGGTGGCCTCCCGCTCGTCTTCCAGCCGCTTGGCGAACGCTTCGATCTTCCCGCTCAGCGAGAGGAAGACGGCCAGAGCGGAGCGGTCGGCTTTCGGCAGCGGGGGGATCGAGCGGCGGGCGCATAACTCCTCCAGCAGCTCGGAGTGGGCGAGCAGCGACTGGTAGACCGGCCCGACGGAGTGCCAATTGAGAGCGGCCGGCAGAAGGAAGTCGGCGCCCGTCCGCTGGCGCCACTCGTTAAAAAAGTCGGTCGATTTTGAGAGTTGGGTGAGCAGGGCGAAGACTTTCTAAACGGCAAGCCATCTTTAGAACGATGGGAAGTTGTAGTGGGAGAGCGTGTGAACAGGCGGACTGAACACGTGGCTCAAAGCGACCTGAATCGCTCAGACGGTACATGAGAGAAGCGGGAAGCGAGTGTGTCTCATTCGTGTTCTCCTTGTTGTTTCACGAATCGAGAAGCAATCCAACCCCACAGAAAGGCCTTCCACAATCAAGAAGAAGAACGAACCTCCCGCACGGCGATCGCTTCGTGATCCGCCGCAAAGACGTCGTCCAGTGTCGTGCGCAGTCGAAATGCCGCACAAGATTCTACGAACATCAGTTTTTGCGGTATTTCGTTGTTTTTGTTCACTCGTTTGGTAGTCTTCATTTCTTATAGGTAAAATCCAGCCACAAGCAATGTAGAACAAGAAGCATTGCTTGCAACCACCCGCTCGTTCGTACAACCTGCCTTTCTGCGTTGTCCACTCCCGAGCGCTCAAAACAAGCCGCTCTCCCGTGTTTGACCAGCCGCGTTTCGTTTGGAAGCAAGTGGCCAACGAAACCAAACAACACGCAAGGAAATCCTCGTGTATAACACGCGTGTTTGATCACTTGTAAGCACAACAACCGGCGAAGAGAAGGGCGGAGTGTACCCGCAGAAGCGCTTCGTTCGTCGAACGAGCAAGCGACCGTTTGGACGAGCGGTCGGCTAAACGGCTAGCTTGTATTCCCTTGGTTTGTCCAGATCAAAACGGCCGCATGATCGTTGATTTCGATTTGTTTCGCTTTGAGCGAGCTGTCACCCTTTAACTGTCGCAGTCCGCAGTTTTGCCTCGCTGTGATTCAGAAATACGTCAAAAGTTTGCAACAAGCGGCGGCATCCGTACCGAGCCGCACGATTTGTCTATTTGTTTTTTCTGTCATTCGATGCCGTGTTTTCGATCTCGCCTTTGAAGCAGAAGTGAGGAAGTGAGTCGAGGTATATTTGGGTCATTTCGCGCCTCTTTCTGCTTCTTCGCCCGCCATTCCTCCAGTTCACTTGAAGGATGCGAGTAATTCGCGCGCGTTCTCTCGCTCATAAGAAGGCTGGAATTTCTCCAGCGAACGTGCGCAAGAAAGAAATGAGTGAGTGGGTGGGCGGAAGTCCCGCTTTTTAATTGACTTTCACCCACCCACTTTGTGCGTCGATTTTTGCACGGTCGAGAGCGAAATTGCGGCTGCAATTGCAGCAGAGCACATGCGAGCAAGAAAAGTGTACCTGCTGCTTGCTTAATTCGACATTTTGCTTTCGACCTTGTTCACATTGCTGCAAGTTTACAACGCTAATTTCACGCTCTTTAGCTGGTTTACTCATAAGCCCCATGCGTTTGCTTATTTCTCGCATCTTCTGCCACCAGTCACCAAGGGACGTGCATTTCCGAAGATCCGATTGCCGCCGTCTTCCGCGCCTCCGATCGCATAAAAATTCGCATAAACACGAGGAAAATTAGTCGCCCACTAATTACGCAATCCACTCGTTTGATCGTCTGCCGGCCGGCGGTGTGGTCGGTGGACTCGCGTGTCTGCCGCACGAATCCCACTGGTCGGATCGCTCGTTCGCTCGTTCGCTCGTTGGTGTCGGCTGGAACCATCGCGATGATCCGCGGCGTTCTCGTTTCTTCCTACCGGCTTTTGCCGACTGGTGGCGGGTGATGAAAGTTGCCTGTTTCTTTTGTGATGACCCGTTTGTGTTGCTTGATTGGTTTGTTTACTCGTTGAACCCAGTGAAGATCGCTCCTGATCTCCACCGCTTGATCGAGAACGTCCAGTTGCTCTTCGACACCCAGTAGTCTCTTTTGCAACTCCGCCGTTAGTTGTTCTCAAAACAACGGGCAGCATCTTGTCGCTTTCGTTTCTTCCACGTAATCGAACGAACACAATGCCGACTGGAGTGCAATTGGAGTGCACGAAGGCGAATAAAAGCCGTTGGCGAGCGAGCGAGCGGAGGAGCGAGCCGTGGGATCATCGCCGCATTATTCTTCCTTTTCCTTCCACGTGTTGCCGTTTCGTTCGTTACGTTCGAGTGAGCAAGCGAGCGAACGGCGCGCATCTCGACGGCGGCGTTGAGTGGATCGAAACGCCGCGTCGTCCGTTTGTCACTTTCTTTCTCGCGGAACGGCATTTTCCCGAGGAAAACGAGATTTGTTGCGTGTTTGCTTTTATTTTCATTTTGTGTTCAACTCAATTCTTTAATCTTTTCAGTGTTAATTCCCGAATGCCCACAAGAAGCACCCGGTCGAATGCCCATTTTTCTTTTCTTTTTGCCGCTTTTCTGGTCGCAACGAATGGCTTGCGAGCGAAAGCGGACGATGTTGATCGTAAGTCTTTTGAGCCGTAAGAAAAATTGAATCAAGTGGGGGAACGACTCAAGTGTAGTTGGACGTTCGCTCACCTTGAAGCTGTGTGTTAATTTGCGGCTCGGATCTTTCACACACGTTGAAGCCCCACCCTATAAGAAATCCATCTTCTGCATTTCTCAACCGTCTTTTGTTTACAGATGCGTTCGACCGAGCGCTGGAAGAAGTGAGCAGTTTGTACAACCAGACGGAGCCCGAGCTGTTCGCCAAATACGGTTTCTTCCTTCCCTCATTCTCTGTTTCATTGTGAGCTTTACAACTGTCGACTCACATGCCGTACCCGCGGAACGCGTGGCTCACGCACACGTTCTCGTCCGAACGCGCCAAGCAGAAGGCTTTCGCCGCCTACGTTCTCCTGCGGACCATTGAGAACTTGCGGAGGTGAGTGGTTGATTTTGGATTGCTCCGACGGCTGGAGAGTGCGGGCGGATCTGGTGTGTGTTGATTGATTTGCCATTGGCTGTGAAAGGATTGTTGAAGCACGTTTGTTCGCTTTTGCTTTGAACTTTGCGAACAAACAAGGAGAGCGAAGAATCAGAACTCGGCCGTCACCCGCTGCCTTCTCTTTAACCAACAGTTTCTTTCCACTGCTTTCGAACAATCAAAGAAATTCACCTCCACTAATGCAACACGGGTTTCAGAACGAAGATGAGCCTGGCAACGCTCCGCAAGACGCACCTGTCGGCCACGGGGATTTGCGGGCGACCACCGCCACCCTGCGAGTCGACAAACTTCCGCGCGTACGACGGCACGTGCAACAACGTCCGCTCGCCCACGTGGGGCGCCGCCTTTGCTCCGTTTCGCCGCGAGCTGGCCGCCGACTACTCCGACGGTGCGTTAAGGGAAAAATGAACCTGTTGTATGATTAGTGATCGCTCCTGCCCGCTTGAATGAGCCGCTTTTTTGGCAAAACTGACGACGAGCGGTAGTTTGAGAACTTACCAAACAAGAGCAAGCGCGATTCATTGCTTTTGGATTTTCTCTGACGAGGCACTTTGTCAACCACTCCAGTTTACTCAAAGCAGTCCACTCGCAAATCGCCTTCAAGCCACCGCTCTACCTCCCTTCTAACTGCTTTTCTTCAGGAATCTCCGACTTCCGCACGTCGGTGGTGGACGACCGGCCGCTGCCGAACGTCCGCCTTCTTTCGAACGTCTTCTTCGACGACTCAAGCGAGGAGGGCGACAAGGAGCAGACGGCCGCTCCGCTGACCACTTTCTTCGTCCACTGGGCGATGTTCGTGTTCACGGACATGGTTCACATCGGCAGCATGCAGCTGATCGAGAGTGAGTTGTTAGGCTTACGTGCTTCGAGGCTTCTTTTAGTTTGAGTAGTAAGCTCTGAAAGAAGCCTGCTCGTTGCTACGCCGTGCGGAAAGCATTGCTCGAGCAGTCAAAAGTTTCGGTTGCTGTCAAGAACTCACACCGAGATCTAAATCTATTTTTGACTTCTAACTGTTACTGCTCGGTAAAAAGCGTAGTTCCGCAACGCAAATGATCAAAGTGCTGTCCAGATGCCACCGCTACTCTCACCATTTCCTCACACACTTTTTCGCTTGCTTGCAGACGGGAAGCACGTCCCGCTGCCGTGTTGCGAGGCGGACCACCCCGAATGCCGGCCGATCGACGTCGACGATCGGGACCCGTTTTACGGCGGTTTCGTCCGCTGCCTCGACTACCCGCGCTCGCTGATCGCCGCCCGCCCCGACTGTTCGCTGGGGCCTCGCGAGCAGGCGAATCAGGCGACCGCTTTCCTGGACGCTTCGAACATCTACGGGAGCACCGCCGATCGGGCCGCTTCCCTGCGCACGTTTGTCGATGGTGGGTTGATTGAAGCGGTCAGAGAAGTTGGAGGAGTGGACGGTCGATGGAAATTGTGTAGTCATTAGACAGCTCAGGTCATTCGTAACGGGCGTTCAAGGCCGTTACCGCGGATAAAATGTCTAGAGTTAAAGCCAACGGGGCTGTGTACTTGTTGCCCTCAAACCTTCTTTAACATCGCTTTCACTCGTCTCACTATCACTTTGTTCCTCCACCGCCTAATCTCCAGTGCTTCAGGCAAGATGAAGGTCTCTTCGGACGCCGCCTACCCGAAGCCGATGCCGCTGACCGTGGAGGCGCCGCCGTTCATCGGACCGAAGTGCCCGGACGGGATGTCGTGCTTTCTGAGCGGCTCCGAGCACACGAACTTTCTGCCCACGCTCGTCGCCCTCCACACGCTCTCGATTCGGCAGCACAATCGAATTGCCGGTATTTTGAAGGTGAGCGGTCTGGCGAGTGGTCGGGAAGGGGCGCTTGGTGGTCAGTACGACTGTTTGCTTTGAACACACGCTCCGTCTAGTCCATTAGGCGTTTCTAAACGTTCTAAAAAACAGCCCGAGACGAGTACTCACTTTTAATGCCCAGCGTTAATTTCAAACACTAACAAGAAGCTTCTGTCTTCTCTAACCTGCGGCTTCAACCTCACCTCTCTCTTGCAACTCATCCGTTTTTAAGGAAATGAACACGAACTGGGCGGACGAGCAGCTGTACCAGGAGGCGCGCCGGATCGTGATCGCCCAAATCCAGCACATCACGTACGAGGAGTTCCTGCCGTTGCTCATCGGCCGCGAGCGGTGGAATCGAGCCGTCCGGCAGTCGGCGGAGCAGAAAGAAGTGGGCGAAGACGGCTACGAGCTGAACGTCGACCCTTCGGTGATCAACGGCTACGCGGCCGCCGTTGGACAGGTGAGTTTGCTAGAGGCTTTTACAGGGTGCCATTGAACGGTTAGACAGCGAGTAGACGCCCAGAAACTCGACAATCCAGTGGGGAAAGCAAACGATGAGAAGGATTGCCTCTTGGGGTAATCATTCGGTTAATCGAGTTTACGAGTTGAATTGCATCTAGAGGAGCAACTACCAGCTTTTACACCTTTCCTCGTCTACTTGCCCGTTTCTTGCAGTTCTTCTACACGATGCTCGGCGACAAGATCGCGCAGTTCCACTCGGCCGGCTACAAGACGATGGAGCGGCCGTTGAGCGACTACATCAACAAACCGAAGCTGTTCCTGTTCGGCGAGGACATCGACGGCATTCTTCGGTTCGTTCGGGAACATAACGGAGTGGGTGTTTGACGGCATTTGAGTCGACGGTTAGACCAGCGCGTTGGCTTTTGAGATCCGAATGTTGTTCGTGTACACGACAGAAGAGTGGAATTCTTTACGGAAACCTTGCCTCGCAATTCCTTTATTCTGACCTTTCGGCTACTATTCCCTCAAAGCATTACAATAGTTTTGCCACAAACAATCCCCCATCGATTAGCAGCCTTTAATTCCCCTCACAACCTACCGATTGCTTGCAGCTTCCTGATCCGCGACTCGCCGCGCGCCTTCGGCCTGCACATGTCGGCGGACGTGCGCGGGCGGCTGTTCAAGGGCACGACGAGCATGGGCCTCGACCTGGCCGCCATGTTGCTGCAAACGGGCCGCGATCACGGGCTGCCCTCGTACGCGGTTTGGCGCGAGCATTGCGGCGGGCGGCCGGTCGGCTCGTTCGACTCGCTGGCCGACGACCTCGTGGACGCCGAGCGCGTTATTCCGCTGCTGAAGAAACACTTCCGTTCGGTGGCGGACGTCGACCTCCTGATCGGCGGCCTCGCCGAACGGCCGGAGCGCGGCGCCGTCGTTGGGCCCACCTTTGCGTGCATCATCGCCAAGCAGTTTCACAACGTAAGCTCGGTTTTGAGTTGAGCGATGAAACTCTTGACGGATGTCGGGGGATTCGAAAAAGCAGAGGAATTGGATGTCTCGTTTGTTCCGCTTCGTTTGTCAAAAAACGGCAGAGCGATGCGAAGAGCCCAGTCAAGCGTGTAGTTGGAAAGAACTCACAGTTCCCATCAAATTTCACTTCTCTCCTAAACTAGATTCAACGAATTCGCTCTTGTTCAGACAAAGTTCGGCGACCGGTTCTGGTACGAGAACACGATCGCCTCGTGGTCTTTCCGGCCGGAGCAGCTCGCCGAAATCCGCAAGACGACGATGGCGGAAGTGATTTGCGATAACAGCGGGATGGTCCTCGTTCAGCCGCACGTCTTCGAGGCGGCCGACAAGAAGGAGTGAGTTTCGAGCTGGCTGCTGTCTTTTTCGTTGCTGCATGGTCTAGTGGCTATCGCGTTGAATTGCCGGTTGCATCCGCTGCAGTTCAATCGCAATAACCACTGGACCATGCGGTTCAACGAGGCCGCAATCAATCATCCCTTCACATTCTTTCGTTCAGCAACTTTCCGCTGCTCTGCAACCTGACCCAAGAGGTGGGCGGCCGGCGGTCGCTGGAGGCGTGGCGCGACGCGGAGACGCAAATCGAGATGCCCGTCACGATGGAGACGATCAAGAAGGCGATCGAAATCGGCGTGAACGTCGTGAACGAACGGCGGAAGCGAGAAGCGCGCAACATTCGCAAACGTTCGTTCTTTTGTTGGATTGGGGGAATTGGGTGTCGTTGTTGGTTGGCTTTTCGTTGGTCACAGCGACTCGTGGGATGTTCACTGTTTTCCATTAAGCGAACTGAAGTTGATTTTAATGTCTTTGCCAATAAAAGGCCGCCCACTTGGCCACAACAAAGCCTTCCAATCAAATCCAATCATCGGCCGGCAAATCTCACCTCGATTGTTAAGATCAAGGCACGTTCCGGAAGCACGACCCGCTCTACTCGTACGGGCAGATGATGCGCGCCAAGCGAGAGGCCGTCGAGCAGTCGAAACTCTCCGCCGTTCTGCTCGAAGCCACCCGCGCGTTGATGTACAAGTGAGTTCTGCAGAAGGATGGAGGGCTAAATGGAACGGCACTTATGCGATGGCTTGCTGTTAACTGTCGCTTTGAAGAAGCTGCGACTGATTTTCGTTTGGCAGTGCCTTTCCCTTTGACAGGATCGCTGATTGCAGTGCAAAACAAACAGCAAACTGCACACTTTCTCTGCTCCGCAGCACTGATCACTCTTCTTCAGCGAATCCCTCTCCACGGGCATGTCCGCGCTGGGCGTGAAGCTGGACGCCGAGACGCTCCAACAGCTGCTGCCGCAAGTGGACGTGAGCGAATTCGTTGCGAACATCGCGCCGTTCATGGCCGGCGACGGGAGCGTCGACCAGTGCCTCCCGAAGGAGTTGCCCTGCGATCCGACGACGAAATTCCGCTCGTTCTCCGGCTGGTGCAACAACCTCCGCTTCCCGCACTACGCGAACGCCTTCGGTCCGCTGCGCCACTTGTTTCCGCCGGAGTACGCGGACGGGATCGACGCGCCGCGCTCCCGTTCGGTTCGCGGCACCGACCTGCCGATGCCCCGTGAGTTCGACGACGAAGTCCTTGGAATTTATTCGAGTGATTGTTGGCGTCGTCTCAAACGCGATCCACGTGGACCGGGCGTACGACGACGAGAAGTACACGCACATGGTCATGCAGTTCGGCCAGTTTGTACGTTCTCTCTTTCTTTGCGGGGCTTGGTCGGGGCTTCGACTGGTTGTCGGATTAGAAGCGAGGAGTTTGAAGCGCTTCTGTCTCGTTCTCTTGTGACTAACGAGTTGTTGACAAAACGCCGTTTGCATTGCCTCAACAAAACCTGATCAGCCAACCCTTGCTTCTGTCCCCCACTCAAATCATGCTTCACTCCTCACCCCGCACGCTCCACTCATCAACCAGCTTGTTTCAGCTGGACCACGAAATGACGCACTCACCAGTCGAACGAGGTTCGTTCCCCTCCTTCTTCCACTCAATCTCCTCACCTCTTTGCAGGCCCAAACGACGAGATTCTCAACTGTTCGCGTTGCGATTCGCCGGAGACGCTCTCGATTCACTGCATGCCGATCCACCTGCCGGACGGCGATCCCGACCATCCGACGCACGACGCGCACGGCGAGCGGCGGTGCTTTCCGATGGCCCGCTCGCTGCTCGGCCAGCTCTCGCTCGGCTACCGGAATCAAGTGCGCTCCCGCGTCTTTCGAGTTGAACTCACGAGAGTGCTTGCAGTTGAACCAACTGACCGCCTACCTGGACGGTTCCGTCATCTACGGCTCCACCCAGTGCGAGGCGGCCGAGTTGCGGCTCTTCCACGGCGGACTGATGAACTTTACGGAGATCGGCAGTCATAACTGATCGGACCTCGTGGTCGATCAGTGGAGCCGAGTGAGGGGAACGAAGGACGATTGAGTTTATTCCCGGAGAGGCGATCAACAACAGTTGGATCGGCGGGAGGGGAGAACGATGACTAAAGGCGGCGGAAAGACCGCAGGGAGAGCAAGCGGGCGGAATGCCCGAGACAGGCGGGCGGAAGGGGAACAATCCACTCGGGAGAGGAACGGGCGGCTTGCAGCGAGGTCGGATCATCCCTACCCCAACACAAAAGAGTTGAATGCCACGGAGGAACATCACTTGGATTACGGAGAGGCGGGAGGAGGATTACGAAGGGGAATAGACGAAGGAATCAACTGATCGCTGAAGGCGACGGAGAGGACTATTGGGGGAATGGGGGAACAGAAGAGAGGAGTCCTCAGGGGTGCTTCAGGCGGATCGATCTTCAATCCTCTGTGCCTTCCGGATGGTCGGGGCCCAGGTGCGAGTCGGTCGGGTCGCGGGCGTCGCGGAACACTCGAACGATTTGGTTCCGATGGCGACGGGCGGGTCCTCGATCGGGAACGTCGATCAGGACGAGGGCACGGCCGATGAGCTTCGAGATGCGGCCTTGAGTGCGGACGTGCGGCTGGTCTTGGAAGAGCACTCGGTCTCCGACTTGGAGACGGCGGCGGCGAGCGGAGTGGCGGCGGCGGAACTTCGCGGCGGCGGGGCTCTCGCTCGGCGGGTTTGCGTCGGGGATGGAGTCGTCCGGCGGCTTCTCGTCGGGGATGGAGACATCCGACGGCTGGAAGACGTCCAGCGGGCTTCGGATCGGGCGTCCGAAGAAGATCTCGGCAGGCGAAGCGGAGTTCGAGAGGGCGGCGGACGGAAGGCGGTTGTGCACGCCGAGGACTCGACTCAACGCCTGCAGGCCCTTCCCCTCCTTCAGGACGAGGGATTTCACGATCCCCACGGCCTTCTCAGCGACCCCATTGGACTGCGGATGATAGGGGGAGAAAACAAATGCGTGATGGAGTAGGAGGAACAGAAGGAGGCGAACAGGGAGGAAGAGAGCTGAGGGCCGTTGTCGGAGACGAGGGTCTTTGGACAGCCGAATTGATTGAAGATGTCCTTGAGGACGGCGATTGTGCGGTCGGCCGTCGTGCTTCGGAGTCGCTTCGCGATGATGAAGTTGGACTTGGCGTCGATGACCACGAGAATCCATTCTCGTCCGATGGGTCCGCCGAAGTCGATGTGCACGCGTTCCCACACGTGCTTGGGCTCGGGCCACGGGGCGAGCGGGATCTTGCGTGGCGTGGCGGCGTTCAGCGCGCAGTCGGGGCACTCGTTTGCCTTCGACTCGATCGCGCGGCCGATGCCCGGCCAGAAGAAGTGGCGGCGGGCGAGGAGCTTCATCTTCGTCGCGCCCGGATGTCCGTCGTGGAGCATGCGGAGCGCGAGAGGGCGGAGGTCTTCGGGGACCACCGGCCGTCCGCGGAAGAGGACCACTCCTTTGGCCAGCCGGAGGTCCCGGCGGCAGGCGGCGAAGGGCGCGAGGAGGGCGTCGTGCCCGTCCGCTCGCTTCCAGCGCTTGCGGAGGCGGTCGGCGACGGCCATGAGCGTGGGGTCCCTGCAAGTGGACAAGTGAATGCGAGTCGGGAGGTCGCTCTCTTGGAGCCAAACTTCCTTTTGGTCCAGCGGATCCTCCACGTCCACGGCGTCCTCGCTCTCGATCAGCCCGATGATCTCGTCCATGTCTTGGTCGGCGGCCGCTCGCTTCTCGTCGATCAGACGCGAGAGGGCGTCCACGTGCCCGAAATCCTCGGTTCTCACGTGTTCGATGCTGAAATCGAAACCGAGGAGGCGGAGCGCCCAGCGCCCGAGGCGGCTGGCGGTCCGGGGATCCAATCCCTTCGTTTGCTCCGTCCGGAGGAGCGCGAGCAGCGGCCGATGGTCCGTCTGCAAGATGAACTTACGTCCGATCAGGTACTTGCGGAATCGCTCGACGGCGAGGACCAGCGCGAGGGCCTCCCGCTCGATTTGCGAGTAGCGCTGCTGCACGGGCGAGAACGCCTTCGCCATGTGCATGACGACTCGGATGCTCCCGTCCGGCTGGCGGTGCATGAGCGTCCCGCCCATTCCGGTGGGTGAGGCGTCCGCCGCCACAACGATCGGCTTGTTCGGATCGAAGTGGGCGAGCGCGAGATCCGAGGCGAGGATCTCCTTCGTGCGCTGAAAGGCGGATTGCTGGGCGGCCGTCCACTCGAATGACGCTCCTTTGGCCGTCAGGAGTTCGAGCGGCCGCTTGAGTTCGTGCATCTCCGCGATGAACTTGGCGTAGTAGTTGAGGAGACCTAAAAAGGAACGAACCTCAGCCACGTTCTTCGGCTCCCGCATCGCGCGCAGCGCCTCCAGCTTCTTCGGGTCGGGGCGGAAACCCGACGCGTCCACCACGTGGCCTAAGTAGGAGACGGTGGGGGAGGAGAACTTGCATTTCTCCGCCGAGAGCCGGAATCCGTACTTCTCGAGCTGGCTGAGGGCAGCGAGGAGGCGGCGGTCGTGCTCCTGCGGGTTCGCGCCGTACACGAGGATGTCGTCCAGGTAGGCGGTCACACCCGTGAGTCCACTCGTGGCGTCGTCCATCGCTCGTTGGAAGATGGCCGGCGCGGACTTGAGTCCGAAGGAGAGTCGCTTGTAGGCGAACAAACCTTTGTGTGTCGAGATGGTGGTCACCAGGCGGCTCTCGGCCGTGAGCGGGATCTGAAAATACGCATCCTTCAAGTCGAGGATGGAGAACACCGCGCAGCCGTTCAGCTTTGCCAGCAGGTCGTCGATGTGCGGGAGCGGGTAGACGTCGTCCTCCAGGGCTTGATTCACGCCCGTACTGTAGTCCGCGCACACTCGCACGGCTCCGGTCGCCTTGCGGACGACCACGATCGGCGTCGCCCAGGGCGATCGCTCGACCTTCTCGAGGATCCCGCCCTCCACGAGGCGCTCGAGTTCCGCTTCGACCAGCGGCTGGACGGCGAGGGCCAAGTGGCGCGGGGGCAGGTGGGTCGGCTTCCTCTTCGAGTCGACGCGCAGCTCGGCCTGGAACGAGCACTCGCCGAGGCCGGAAGCGAACAATTTGGGGAACTTCCCTTTGAGGTCGACGGCCACGTCCAGTCGATCCACGTGCTCCACGCTCTCGAGCGGCGTGCGCCATTCGACGTGTTTCGACGGCAGTCGGGCGGGCAGCTCGGTCGGGACGGAGAGGAACTTCCACTTCCGCATCAGATGCACTCCGATGAGCGCCATCTCGGGACGGTGGAGGACGAGGAAGCGCTCGACCGATCGGCGGCCCTTCCAGCGGACTTCCGCGTGGAAGCTGCCGGCCACGTCGATGTCCTTGCCGTTCGCGGCGGTCACTCGAGTGCGGGCGTCGTCCAGATCGGGCGTGCCGATCGCCTGCCACTCGGCGAGGCCCAGCGCGTTGACGGTGGCCCCGGAGTCGAGCAGGAGGGTGAGCGGCTGGCCGTTGACCTCCATCGGCAGCGAGAGGCGATGGTCGGCCTCTCCGTCGACTGTGCTGATGGAGACCAGGGCGATCCGCTCGCGGCGGTCGCACTGCGGGGCCAGATGTCCAATTTTCTTGCATCTGAAACACGTGGCCTCTTTGAACTTGCATTCGTTTGGGTGGTGATCGCGGTGGCCGCATCTCCAGCACTGGCGGGCGGTCCGCGAGTCGTCGCGGCGGCCGGGATCCTTGCGGCCGGGCGTGCGGGGGCGTCCTTGATCCTTCGCTCCGTGTTTCTGCAATCGGGAGCGGTCAGTCGGGGAGTGGACGCCGAGGATCTCCGCAGGGCCGCTCTTGCCGGCGGCGCGGGCGCGGTCCTTGGCTGTGGCGATCACGCGCTCGCATTTCTCGAGCAGCTGCTCCATGGTCGCCTTCCCCTCCTTCTCCTCGATGATCGAGAGGGCGGCCTCCTGGGTCTTGCGGTCCTCCGGCCGCTTGAGGCCGACTGCGAAGAGGAGGGCCTGGACGTGCTCAGGCTTCATGTCCGCCCACTTGGCGCGGGAGAAGGCGGCGTTCAGGCGCTCGCTGAATTCGCGGACGGTCTCTCCGGCCTCGTGGCTCATCGCCAGGGCGTCCATTCGCCGCTGAAAGATCGAACGAGTAGCAGGGAATTGTGACAAAAGGGACTTGACCAGATTGTCGTAGGGCATCTCCGACGGAATGCTCGGGGCGACTGCGGACTGCAGTCGGGCGAACTCCTCCGCTCCGAGGGCGGCCAGCAGGAGGGATCGGTGGCCTTCCGGTCCGACGGCCTTGTCCTCTATTGTGCCCTGGAATCGCTGGAACCAAACCTCGAACGTCTGGTCCCGCTCGGGGCGGTAGACGAAAGACGAGATCCGCTGCTGGATCTGGGCGAGGATGGTGGCGATGTGCTGGGCGCCGAAGCCCGCCGCTCCGGTCGGGACGAACGGCGCGGGCGTCTGCTGCGAGGCGAGGGCCTTCGCGATCAGGCGGACGTGTTCCTCCGCTCGTTCGACGGCCTCCGTGTAGTCGCATTTGGCGTCCCGGTAGGCGTCCAGCTCGGCCACGTCCCCGAACGCGAGCCATCGCGCTTCGTGCTTCTCGATGACGGAGATCTTCGTCTCGAGCTTCGCGCTCAGCGCATCGAGCTTCTCGACGTTCTCCGGCGAACGGTCCTTGAGTTTGAGCGCCTTGCCGGTCTTGAGGGCCGCGTCGATGTCCCCGACCGCGCGGGTGATCGCTCCCTGTGCGTGGGGCTGACTGAAGGCTTCTTTCTCCATTTCGCCTGCAATTCACGGACAGCAAACACGAAAAATCGGGCAAACTTTCACCTTTGGTTCTCCTTTGGGCTCCTTGTAGAGGTTCGCGTAGAAATCGAACTCTGGGTCGCCAATGATCGGACCTCGTGGTCGATCAGTGGAGCCGAGTGAGGGGAACGAAGGACGATTGAGTTTATTCCCGGAGAGGCGATCAACAACAGTTGGATCGGCGGGAGGGGAGAACGATGACTAAAGGCGGCGGAAAGACCGCAGGGAGAGCAAGCGGGCGGAATGCCCGAGACAGGCGGGCGGAAGGGGAACAATCCACTCGGGAGAGGAACGGGCGGCTTGCAGCGAGGTCGGATCATAATCTTTCCGTCCAACCACCCGCCCGATCGTTGCCACTGCCTTTTCTTCCGTTTATTCACCGCACATCCAATGGAACAAACAAGAGCGGGAATTTGCGAAACCGAACGGTTGCCGGTCGCATCTTTTGGCCGACAGCGCGCCCGGCGTCGAGAGACGACAAGCTTCACCACGGGCACAACGGTCGGGCGCCTCGCTTCTTGCCAGCCTGGCCAACACCAGAACGCAAGTCGCGGGATGAACGGTCGTCCTACTTCGTCCACCGCTCCCTCCAACCCTTGCCGTCTTGGCTGAAAAGCGGGAGGAATGAGCGGGCGGACGTGAAGGGCTCACATTTGGGGGTCCGCGGTCGTCGCACGTCTTCGGGCGTCGAATCCCTGGGCGGTCGGCTGGCTGAGAGCATCCCTTGACAAGCCGAACACCAGAGATGGACGACGAGGGGCGGCTGTCTGCAATAGCTGACGAGTAAAGAGGAGAAGTTGGTTGAAAGAACTCACCAGAACGCTTGAGGAAAGAGCGGAGCAGTCGGCAGATGAACAGCGATGAACGGGGAGCGAGTGGTGCTTGAATGTAGTACTCGATGTGCTTCGCAGAAATTACGAGTTCGCCTTCGATCAGAGGTGTCGGCCAACTGGAATGAACGAGAGGATTAGAGGGACGAAGAGGAGAAGGAACTCACCAGCTGGCTGACGTTGTCGACGAACTTGACGTTGGCGGAATTTCAGCTCCGCGCTCCGCAGTCGTCTCGAAACGAGAAGTAGGGGAGAAGCGCCATTGCCGAGCAGCCGGAACGACCGCTCGCCTCGCATCGGCAGGCGGGAGGCGAGAGTGGGGAATGAGCCGACCGCTCGGAAGGAAGAACAAAACGAGCGACTGCCCGCCCGCCCGCTTCCCCGCTGCAAGTCGACTCGAGTTGCGCGTTCGGGGTTGCGCAACCACGCGCTCGCTCGTTTGAAATGCTCGTTTATTCCGCCGTCGTGTACGCGGCGAGGCGCCCGTCCGACTGCCGCCCCGACGAGTCCGCCAGCCGCGCTCAGTCGATCATCGGGGCGCAGGAGGCCGCTGTTTTACAACAGGCAGAATTGACCGCGGGCATTCCGGCAGGTGAAAGGGCGGCTGAGTCCTCTGCCGCCCACACTCCTCTTGCTCGACCGGTTTTTTCGGTTGCTCGCAATCGAGCGACTGCCACTTTTGAGCTCTGCTTTTACTCGTTCTTCTTCTGTGATGTCCGACTGTCCGCCGCCGGTCACGAGCGGCGTGCTGGCGGCTCAGGTGAAAACGGCGACCATTGTGTCTGAGGACTACTCGACGGTGAGCCCGGACGGGCGCTTCGTGTATTTTAACGGTTACAACCTCATCCAACGATTGGACATGTGGACGGGCGAGAGACTGTGAGCTTTTCTAAGGTTGAATGAGATAATTCCACCGTGCTCTTCAGCAAATTCTCGGCGCCCGAAGAGCGGCGCCGACGTTTTGTGGACGCTGTGGACTCGCGCACTCTGCTCGTTGAAGAGCGCGATTTCTACGGCGATTCCACCACGTGCGCTCTCTCCATCGTCCATTTGAACGTTGAACAGAAGACGATTTCGCACAACAAGATTTTCACTCGCGATCTGCCGATTGGATCGATTTCGCGCGCCTTTCGCTCGGTCCACGACCTGAATGCGGCAAGCGTCTTCGTCGTTGACCGCGAGGAGCACACGGCAACGTTGTGGTCTGTTGACTTGATGTCGCAAAGCGCTGCCGAAGGTTTGGAAATCGGGCTTCTGTTCGACAGTGTCGGCTGTCACATGAACACAAAGACGGGACGAATCTACGAGATAAGCGGAGAGGGGCACGTTGCCGGCATCTTCGCGTTGATCGAGAGCGATGGAGAGGACCGCATCGATGGGATCCCGCTGCCCGAAGAGTACGAGAAGAATATGGTAAGATTTCTATACAATTGTGTTGCATTGACTGTATTCCTTTCAGGACTTGGTGCCGTTCCGTTCGCGAGTGATACATTTCATGAAGGACTCCACTTGGTTCATGTTGACCACGTGCCCGCGGGAGTCGGCAGCCAGCGAGCACTCCGTCCACCTGCACGTGGTCGATTTGGACACGGCCGACTTTAAACACTTCGCGCTGGGGATGGCGTTCAGCATCACGAGTTCACTTCCCGCGTGCGTACTCGTGGACGAAAACGACGTGCTCACCGTCTATCGCCGCTGTTACACCGAGGAAGGGCAATCGGTGCGGCGCTTCGCTCTTCGGTTCGTCACCTACTGTTCTTGCTCGTGTTCATTCCGCCGTTTGCAGGAAACCCGAACGATTGGTGCACTTGGCGCTCTACGCCCGTCCGCGCGGCATCCGCCTTCCGGTCGACCGCTTTCTGAACAGCTTCCAATGAACGTGTTGTTGATTGCATTGATTTTTGTCAATAAACTAATGAATGTATGACTTTTTCACTTGTATCCTATGCGCAGCAGCCGAGCGACGGTCGTTAACAAACGACAGCTAACAGAAATCGCTCATATCGACGAGCGAGACGAGACCTTGCGAGTGAAACCCACAAAAAAAAGAAAAGAGGTGCGAATGTCCGAGCAAGCGACGCGCTAGAAAAAAAAGAACCTCCGCCTGCTCCCACCGCTCGAACAAACGCACAAGTCTGCAGTTGAGCGTCCCGTCCGCCGAAATGTACGTTCGAACTGCCGCCACCGCTCGCCGTCTTGCCCGTCTGCTTTCCTTTCGCTCAAACCTTGCTTGCATTCGACCGCTTTCTCTCTGATTCCATCACGAGTTCCCGCTTCATCCCTCCGTTCTTTCCAGGCACCTCTCACTCGCTCAACTCCTCCCCGAT
The DNA here is from genome assembly GCA_024699865.1 of Aphelenchoides fujianensis. NCBI lineage: Eukaryota > Metazoa > Nematoda > Chromadorea > Rhabditida > Aphelenchoididae > Aphelenchoides > Aphelenchoides fujianensis. Next base: position 145,336 of record JAMPIO010000055.1, on the reverse strand, counting down.
CTCCAGCGCGATGCCGAAAGAAGACGGACGAGCGGACGCGCTGGCTGCTCTTCGACGACTTCCGCTCGGGCGTGTCGGTGGGCGACTCGGTGCGCAAAATCCACGCGGTGTTCGGCGAGACGGCGCTGGGGCAGGACGGGGCGCGCGAGTGGTTCCAGAAATTCCGCGCCGGCCACACGCCCGACGAGCCGGCCGCCGCGAAGCGCGCCGCCGCCCCGACCGCCGCCGAGGACGCGAAGGGCGCAAAGAAGAAACGGGCGCACACGATCAAGTGCGAGGCGGTGGAGCGCGGCTTCCTCCCGCCGCCCGCCGAGCAGCCGGCCGGCCGCCTCGGAGGCCGTCGAGGACGATTGGTGATCGCCTTTGCTGTTGACTCTTCTTTCATTGATTGTTCGCCCCAATTTCTCGTTCGCTCTAATCTCTCGTTTGTTCCCTCTCATAGGTAGTTCCCTCCACTCCCATTTCTCTCGCCCCTCCACTGCTTCCTCCGTCGCTGCTTTTGTTCGCAATAAACTCGTTCCACGGCACTCACTCGCTGCGTCCATCCGACGGGTCTCTCGGCCCCCGCGTACCTCCCACTTCTCCTTCACTCAATCTCGCCTCCTTTAGCCGGAGATGGCAGACCTGAACGCGAGCACGACGAAGCGCGCCTACCGCCCCACGGACTACCGCACGCGCGTCTGCATGCTCTTCGACTGGCGGCGGCCGACAGCGCGCGCCAAATCCAGGCGGCGTTCGGCGCGGAGGCCGTCAACGCGCAGGGTGTCCGCAAGTTCAACGCACGCAAGGCACGGCTTTCCTCGATTACTCGCCGCTCGTTGCAGGGGGGAACACGGACATCGGCGAGGACCGCGGCGCTCCGAAGGCGGAGGGCGACAAGGCGGTCGGCGCCGAGCCGAAGGCGGAGCTCGAAGCCGCCGCTGCCGCCGCTCAGGCCGCTCAGCTCGCCGCCTCGTCCGTCCTGCTCGTGCCCAAAACGGAGCCGCTGGTCGTCCTGCATGCCGCTTCGCTCACCGCTCAGCACACGATCAAAGTGGAGGCGGTGGAGAGCGGCTACGTGGGCGCCCACCAACTTCAGCCGCTCCCGCTGGCCGCCTTGGCGTCGCAGTTCGAGGAAGAGAGCAACGAGGAGGAGGGCTTTCTGCCGCCGCCTCACCTCACCACCGCCGTCGCCCAGCCACACGAGCAGTCCACCAACGCGGCGTGGAGCACACCGGTGGACTACCGACCGACTCGCGAGCGGAACGAAGCAATCCGAAGAACGAGCGAAACGACTTGCCTTCTTGTTTCCTTTCAAACACACGCTGGACAGACCATCCTTAATACGAAAAACTCGCGAGGGGAAGAGTGGAATTGCCGACGACCTCCAAACGACCACCATTCGTTCGGCTTCCTCACAGACGATTCACTGCCGACGAGGGAGCTCCACAAGGAAGTTTATTTGAACCTAATCCTAATCAACCGAAAGGGTTGAGCAAAAAGAACACAGAGGAGAAGAGGACGGGCGTCTTGCAGCCCCCAACGAACGACCGGCCGCTCACAAGGCGGCCACTCCGGCGAGCGCAACGATCCACGCGGCGACGAGCGACTTGACGGCGGAACCTGGAAGAAAAGCAGGAGTGAGCGGGAGAGCGGCAAGCGAAGAACTCACTCTTGTCGGCAGTCTTCTTGCTTCCGGTGGTGGTCTTGGCGGGCGCAGCGGTGGTGGTTGGGGGCAGACGGTACTCGCCAAAGTCCGCCGTCTGCTAGCCTGAAAAGTTGTATGCACTTTCTGATCTACGATTTTGTTCGACTTACCCGAATTTCGAACGTCGCAAGTTTGCCATTCTTTTGGAAGTCGATGGTGGTCCAGTAGTGTTTCGGGTCGGCCTCTTTGCGCAGCGTTTTGCTCTTGCACTGAACGGCATCCGACTGGAGGCCCACCGAAGCTTCAAGCGTCCCGTTTTCACGGATGACCAGATAGCCGAAGTTCAGTGCGTAAGACGTGCCCCCTAAACATCAGTCACGAGCAAGAAAACAAATCACTTGGTCACCTACCGATGGACATGGTTTTGTTGCCATCTTCCATCGTCATGTACTTGACCTCCACCGTGCACCCACCGGCGATCTCGATCTTGAAGCTGCAACGAAAACTGACTAGAAAAGGCAGGAAAAACTCGCCTAGATCCGAACGTTAAATCGAAGTAAAACACGAGGTCGGCTTCCGTGCTCTATTGCACCGCAATCGAAGTCGAATTGCACAGCGCCATTTGGCTGAAAACGACGTGGTGTAAGTGACGCTCAGTCCAGAACTTTCAAAAAGGGCTCAAGCCGAAATTGACCCGTTTTCACGCAGGAATCAAAGGCCGTGTTCTTCTTGTCGTAGAAGAACTCGGCGTCCACGACCGACGAGCCCACGAGCAGCGCGAAGACGAGGAGGATCGACGGCGGGCAGCGAACGAGCATCTCGGGCGGAAGCGACCGACCGGCAGGAGCGAGAGCGGCGGAAAGGAGAGCGGGAGACTCGGCGGCGAACGGAAACCGAAATGGCGGCTCTCCACTCGTCCGCCGCTCCTTTTGTACGCGGGTGGTGTTGCGTGATCGAAAGCAGCTTCTTCTTAACCGAAAATGAATGCGCAATCGATCGAGCGGCCGTTCGTCCTGCTTTTGTTGCAGTCGACATCAACTGGAAGCGCGTCTCGTCACAACGAAGCGACCTCTCCAACGATTTTATTTGCGCTTAATCAATCCGAGAAGCGGGACACAAGCGAAGGACATCGTGAGTCCCCAACGACCACCTGGCTGCTCACAAGCAAGCGCGACGATCCACGCCGCAACAAGCGGCTCATCCGCAGAATCCAGAGAGCATTAGAGGCACGAATGACGCAAGACGGGCACTTCAAAACGAAACAGACGGCGCGAATGTGAAAAACGAGCGTCTAATCTTCTTTTCGCGTCAGTCTGTTCTTTTGGACCTTCGGCTCAATTCGTTCGGTCGATCCGAGCGGCACACCTCGTTTCGTCTGCGACTCGTCGACGGGAATTCCCTCACCGCTTTCGCTCCACTTCGCTCGAACATGCTGCCTGCTTTGCTCGGCGCTTTCGCGTCGTTCTCGCTGCTTTCCGCCGATCCGCGAGTGTTCGAAGTGGTGGTCGCGACCAACGGCAGGTGAATCCTCGCCCCTGCTCGATCACTCCGCCCGCTTGCAACCGTCGTTCTCGCCGTCGGAGTGCCCGCACAGGCGGTCCGCCTGCCGCTCTCCACTCAGTTCGCGCCCGTGCTGCTCGTCGCACTTCCGTTCGTTCGACCGCCAACACACGCCCGCCGCCGCCTCGTGGACCGCGTGGTGTGTGGGCTTTGCGGAGAAATTGGAGCAAGAAGTTCGGCCTTCGTTCTACTCGCCGTCCAACTCGTCGAGCGTCGTGCAGCGTCGCACAAAGCCGAGCGGAGTGGAGGGGCCGACTCGCCGGCTACGCGGAGATGAAAGGGCGGTGGATCGCGTTCACTGACGTCTCGAGCGGAAGATTGCGACTGCCGGCGGCGGACCTCGTGCTGGGCTGGCAGCTGGGTGAGCGGTGAGCGCGATGGTGGATTGAATCCGATCGAACTCCTCGACAGGCTGATCTCCTTCGATCCCGAGAAGCCCGACCGGGGCAACGCGTTCGTGCGCGCCTTTGAGCAGCGGCGCCTCCCCGCGCCCGTCGTCTCGCTCGTTCGGCGCTCGGAGTTCGCCGGCCGGCTGGTGGTCGGCGGGCGACCCAGCGGCGGCTGCGGCCCGTGGGCGGAGCGGCCGACCGCCCGACTTCCGCTTCGAGCGCCCGCTGGTCCTCTCGTCTGCTCACTCCACCGCTTTGCAGGTGCAAATCCACATCGACTACCCGTTCAGCCGCCTGCACGTGCCCGATCGCGTGTTCGACGCGTGGACGGCCGCTTCTTCGAATTCCCGCCCGAATTCGTGCTCGAAGACGACGGTGGGGGCGGCTGCTGGCTGCAGTTGGCGCCCGCTTGCGACTACGCGCCCACGTGCTACACGGACACCCCGCAGTTCATCTGGAGCTACCGATTCCTCCTCTTGTTTTGTGTTTCTTTCGACTACGCGAGCAATTCGATCGCGTTGGCCGAGGTGCTGCGATAGAAGCAAGTGGAAAGCTTAGTGGTGTTAGAAAGAGCTCCTTGCTGGGCGTTACCTTTCGGTTGTTGAACGGAGTGTTCTTTCCTTCGTTTGTTCATTGTTTGAATGAGATTTTTTGACTGTAAGCCTTGGACGTTCAGTTGCTCAATTTCTTCTTTCGACTCCGAGCCTCGTTAAAAGAACGTCGTCCATTTTTGGGCGTGGAGAGCAAATGGGAGTGGAGAACAACGCCGCTGATCGATGGAAGCAACCGGCTGCGGCAGATGAGAAGTGATCAATTGCAATGGATTTGTAAGTACTGAATGGTTATATCGAAAGAAACGCGAGTGATATGAACACGAGTGACGAACGGAATGAGTGGACAAGAGGGACGAAGACGAATTGGGATCTCAATTCGGCGGAATCTGATTGCAGTTTGGTGTTGGGATGGGGGAGAGTGGAATTGACGGTGTGGCATGACTGCAAGACAGAAAAGCTCATTGGACAAAGAGAGGAGGTCAAAGGAGAAGAATAAGGAAGAAAAGAACATCACTGGACATATTCCAAAGCGACATGATCGAAAGACTACCTTCACCTCAAGAAGTGACTTGTGGGTGGAACAAAGCGAATCCCCCGGCCTCCTCGCTCCTCCGCAATGTCGACTGCCCGTGAGTGCCGGTCGTCGAGTCGGCGGCCGCCTTTTCTTCCTGCAGCTGCCGATGTTTCAGCAGGTGGCGGTCGAGGTTCGTCTGCTGGCCGAAGCAACGATCGCATTCGGTGCACTTGAAGGGCTTCTCTTTGTGGTGGATGTTGCGCACGTGTCGCTGCAGATTCGAGCTGATCGAAAAGGAGCGATGGCATTCGAGGCACTGAAATCATTCGAATAAGTCCTGTGCATCACCTGGCGAATGCTCGCCTTGTACGGTTGCTCGCCGGTGTGCGTTCGCTGCAACCGTCCCTCGTTAATCAACACGAACGAAGGGGAAGGAAACGAACCACGTGTCGCGTCAAGTTGGCCGAACGGGGGAACATTTTCGAGCAGTAGGGGCACGTATAGCGTTCTTTGTTCTTCGACGACGAGGAGCCGCTCTTTTGTGATGAGGAGGACGAAGAAGAGGCGGCTGTGGGCTTCGAATTCACGCCGCTTTTCGTTGCGCCAACGGCCGCCAACGCGGCCAACGCCGAGCGCCCGGGCGGCTTCGATTTGGCGACGGCGGCCGGCCGGGGCGACGCCGTGGGCAGCGCGGGCGTCGAGTGGAGGACGGACGGGCGGAACAACCCGCTCGAAACCGACTGATGAGGATGAGCGTGTTGCGGAGTCCAAGCAGCGGCCAGGAAGCTGCCGTTCGTTCCGTTCGACGCATGAGCGGCGGCCTGGGCGGCGGCGTGCGCCTGGAGAGCGGCCGCCGAAAGGAACGGTTGGTAGGCGGAAGAACCGGACGGAAGTGCAGCCGCTCCGTGCATCGCATTGCTCATCGCCATCGAGTGCAATCCCATCGCTCGTTGCTGCTGCTGCTGGTGTTGTTGGAGCATCGCGAAGAAGGCGGCCGTGTGCGAGAACGGTGGAATCAACGAGCCGAAGTCGCCAAAAGCGGCGGCCGCAGCGAACGCGGCCGCTGCCGACGAAGCGGCGGAGACCGCCGGCTGCTCCACGAGCTGCCGCGGAGGCCCGACTTGCAACAAGCCGCCCGCGTGCTCCTCGAACGAGCGGATTCGCCGCGGCAGCGGTCGGTGCACCAGGGAAGCGGGCGAAGAGGAGCGCCGCCGGAGGCGCGGAGGCGGAGGCGACGTCGCCGAATCGCCCAGTTGGAGCGGCTCGTCGTCGGCGGTCTCTGAGTCCGTGCACACGTCCACGTGATCGCCGTCGTCCATTCGTGCGTGATCGCCCGTGTCCACCAGCAGTTGGGAGGTCTTGTGGATGACCGACGTCTTCCGCTGATCGCCGTTCGTCAGCAGCGACTCCGCGGAGAAGGCGGCGGCCAAGGGCTTTCGGTGAGAAGGCGGTGGAGGCGGCGGAGGCGGCGAAGGCGTGTGAGCTTCGCTAAACAAAAGATGAGTTAAAAAGACGTACTGAGATTGGAGTAGAAGTTTTAACACTGCTTTTGAATGAGGCACGCAACAAACAAAGCAAGGAATCCCAAAACTGCTTATTCATCGCTCAAGTTTCCCACTGGTACTTCAGGACCCCCGCACTCACGTGGAAGACCGTGGCGACTGGTCGGTGCAGTCCGGCGAGGTGACCGTGTTCCCGATCGACGAGGAGGACGACGTCGTTGCAGCGCTCGTTCGGGCGCCGGCCGGCGGCAAGCCGCTTCGCGAGGCGGAGGCGGCGCCCAAAAAGTCGGCCGTTTGGCCGTCCGCCCGCACGTCGAACGGCGTCGCCGCTGCCGCGCTCGTCGCTGCCGTTGCGGCGAACAAGGCGGGAGGTTGGAGGCCGAAGAGACCGCCCGCTTCGTTGGCTCCAGCGCCTCCACCGCCTCCGGAGGCGGTCATGGCCGTGGCGCCAAATTGCGTTCGCTGGGCGCTCAGCTGCAGCATTTGGGGCCAATTGTAGGGCGGAGCGAAGTGGTGGAACAACGCCGCGTTCTGCGGATTCATCGCGTGGATCAGGGCGGCCGAAGAAACGGGCGGGAGGCTGCTGGGTTGTCCGCCGACACTCGTGACGGAACCCTCGTTCAGTTGGTCTAAGAGCGGCTTGTAAATCGTCGATGCCATCGAGGAGTTGGATGGGTGAGAACGAGGAGCAAACTGGCGGCTATCGAGCGAACATTCGGCTGTTTTCTGCAAGTGAATGCGTTGAACTATGGAAGGCTCGAGTTGAACAAACCAAGTGAATGATTCCGTGTCGGCCGAAAGATTCACGTTTCTGCCAGACTTTCGACTCGTTGTGCTCCGCTCCGCCGAATCTACTCCGCTCTCCACTCGCTCCTTCGCCCGCTTCCCGTCGATCGTCCACGTTAACGGTGCCAAATGGACGACCAAGAGCAACCCGCGACTCGCGCCGTTCTGCAATTCGGAAGGAAATTAGTGGGCGAGTTGAGCAGAAGGAACGCGCCACACGAACACGAAGCGCAACACGAGACCGGACACGAGTAACGAACACGGGTATCAAACGGACCAGCAACAACAACGATAATGCACAAAAGAATGAAGCTCAACGGATGCCCCACTTTCAGCTCGTCTTCTGCTTCTTCTGCTTCGTCTGCTTGCTCGAAGCTCTCGAACGCGCAACCCACTCGTCGGCTACTCGATCGCTCGACCGACCGACCGAACAGTTCGGCACTCGCGAGCTTTAGCAAACAATCCCAAGAGACGGTCGAAAAAGAAGGTCGCCGAGTGCAACCGGAGGGCAGACTCGTGGAGAAGAAGGAAAGAAAGTGAAATCCACTCCGGCATCCGCGAAAAAGAAAGCGAAAGTGGCGCAAACTCTGCGGCGATCCGCGCGCCCCTTCGGGAGAAAAAAACCGAACGAAAGATCGAAATCATCAACTGCCGCCGTTCGTCCGTCTTGCCGAAGAGAGCGCAGCGGACGGGAGCGGTCAAGGTGTGCTGGAGGAAGGCGGCGGAGGAGAAAGTCGGGGCGGAGATCCACGCGCCGTCCGTCCGGCGGATGTTCTCGCCGCAACGAGCGGATCGCCGCCGTCGCCGCCCGCCGATTTTCCTCCCGCTCGCCGAAATCCCCGTGCGGAACGACGCAACACAACCGCCCGCCCGTTTGTTGATTGAAGGAGTCGATCAAAGAAAGAAGTCAACGATCGAAACTCGACGGTAATTAGACGAAAGTAAAAGGAGTGAGCACAGCATGGGCGATTTCACTTTCTTTCGTTTCTGAACGGACGACCCACTTTCGTTTGCTCGCGTCAAATTGAGCAATCCGCAGAGTATGGAGGTGAGATGCAGTAAGAACAGGAAACGAACAAAGGCGAGAAGCGAACAGAATCCCTGAGGCAGCCGACGATGTAACGAGTTGTATGGTAGTCGATAAGAACGGTCGAGCAAGGCATCAACTCTTCGCAGTGCACCAAAGCTCACGATCAGGAAGCAACGGAAGAAAGCGAAGACGATTTCTTTCGTTCCAATCCTCTTGAATCCCGCCGCTTTCCCCCACTCGTCGTCTGCCAGCCGGCAAGCTGCTGATAAGCCGGGCGAGCGGGCAGGCGGATGCGGCGATCAGGTGAAGGAGCGGGAGCGGAGGGATTCACGAGAAGACATCCGGGTGATCGATGGGAAGCAGAGCGAATGGCAGCGGAAAATGGTCAATGATTCCTGCTGGCTGCACGGATCACAGGACAGCAAGCGAAAACATTGGGGCTTCCTAGTGGATTGAAGAAGGGCTGCTTGTGGTTTGCTCCTTGCTTGGTCGAACTTCTGGCTCGCTTCGCACAGTCCATTGCTTTCTTCCGTCCACTCCAGGATCACTTGCTCGCAGTTTGTTGTTTGGTCTTCCGCTTCGGAGTCGCCGCTTCGAATCGCTGCAATGACATGGCGGGAGTCGAGAGAAAGCAGGTGGGCGGGATGACGTTTCGCCCACGCTTCGCCGAACGCCCGCCTAGCGCTTTTTGTTCGCGAGTGCGCAAAAGCGGCTGCGGATCGCCGAAGCCTCGGAGGATTCGGCGGGAAGACGGGCGGGCGGGGCGGAGGGGAAGCGGAGCGGATGGCGCAATTGGGTCAGCGGATCGCCGCCGCCCTCCGCCGCTCCGCACTTTCGCCCGCTCCTCTCGCCGCCTCCGGGCGTGCGCCGGCTCCAGGATGCCCCACCTGGCGGCGGATTTCAATTCGATCTTCTCGCTCGCTCGCCGCGGATTTCACTCCTTTCTTCTCGCCACCCTCTCCTTTGACCTCCGACCTCCGCTCGACGGCGCGCGCGAATTTGGAGAACGGCGCGGAAATGGAGAGATGGCGGCTGGCGTTACGCAAAAGAAACCCAAAGTCCGGGAAGTGCCGACGGAGTCGAGCGGAGTCGAGGAAAGCGAGTGACTCGACGCAGGAAAGAGGGAGTGAGTGAGGAAGGGCGTGAATGGTGGTGCTTTAAGCAGTACCACTGCAATCGATGAGCGATAAGAAGCGGGACAAACGCGGATGTTCAACAGGCGTCCGCTTTCGAGTTGAAACCGGGGGGAACAGAAGAGGACGCTGTCAATTCATCCGTTTATGCAGTGGGGAAAGCAAGGAAACATCCAGAAGAAGCAAGCTGTGACGATTCGAGTAACTTGAAAGAACGTCGGCGATCGCGGCAGTCATGACCAAATGAACGCGACCCAGAGCGTGGCAAAAATCGGCCAAATAAAGAAGCAGATGACCATCCGTCTAGACAGCGGCCTTGTGGACGTTTCCGTTCGCCTGCGTTGCTCCCGGCTTCCCGCTCATCAGCGTTCGCTTTTGACTTATCACCCGGCCGCACTCCTCATTCCACGGCGTTCCCACCAGAAATCGGTGGACGTGCCGCAAAATTCGAAAGTTTCGCTTTCTATCGCCGCTCGCTTTTTCCGCGGCGAATGCGCAACTTTTCCGCGCACGGGCGGCCGGGCACTCGGAGCGGGCGGAGCGAAGTGGGCGGTACTTCGGCGGGTAGCGGAGGTGAAACAAGCGGAAGCAGCGAGGAAGCGGAAAGAAGACAAGCCGGTGGAAGGCCAGGAACGTCCGCTTGTTTCATCCGCTTCCTGTTTGTTTGGAGCGATGGTATTGATAAAGGTGGGATGAGTCACGGTTGTCCAACAGAAACTCTCGAAAACGTTCAAGTAAAGACAATTCTCGACTTCCGTGTTGTTGATTCCGTTCACTTGTCGACACCCGATCCCAGCCAGCAGATCTTAGGTGATTTCCGCTGCAGCTCCGTGCTATCTGCCAATTTGTGGTCCGGCACAACCCTGTCGTATGATTTGTGATGACAATTCGAGGCGGCAGACGAATCGAGCGGGATTATTCGATCAAAACGATCGATTGAAGCACCGCCTGATCCGTTCGGGTCCAAAATACACGCGAATCCTCCCGCACAAACAGAAAGAAAAGCCGCAACATCGAAGAGCGCCGCCGGTTTCGACATTCGACACAAAAAAGCGGCGGCAAGAGCCGGCGGGTCCGAGCGATAATCCCCGGTCCTTCCACTCGCTTCTGCTTTCGATGCTCGTCGCTTCAAATCAAACCAATTTGCGCGAATCGAGTGAGTGCAGCGGGCGGGGCGGAAAGGGGGCACTCACCCGGTCGCGCACTTGAACACTCGGCAAGGACGGAAGCGAATTGAACGGCGGGATCAAAGAGACCATCCGCCGCTTTACTGCTGTTTTGACCAATGAAATATTTGTGAGAAAGCAGAAGAATTGCTGATCACAGGAACGATAAGATCACCAATGCAAGCAGAAACGTTGCACAACTGCCCAAACATCTTTCGTGCAATGCCAGAATTCACTTCTCGTGCAACCATCCACAACAGTCCACCCACATCCTCCGTTACGTTAGGGAAAGGAACAATCGGCCATCGAACCTTCCAACCGCTAGCCGACCGCAACCCCAGCCAACCCAAAAGCTTCGATCGGAGCGGATGCTTCAAACCGAATCCGAAGAACAAAAGCAGAAGCCCGCTCGCCCGTCGCCCGCCCACTCGTTCGGTCGGCCAGCCGGCCGCATTGTTCCGACCGGAAATCTTCTCCCGTTTTGTCCGCCGATCCGTCGGTCTGTGCGGGGATCCCGCGACCGTCTTCTTTTGGACCGAAAGCCCGCCGGCCGGCGGGGATCTTCGGGCGGGCGGCGAGCGCGCGGACATTTGGGTCAACGAGGCGGGGAACAACGGAAGCGGGGAAGGTGGAGAGGGAAGCGGGACGGACTGAATCGAGGTCATCCGGTTTCGTTGCGGCCGCTTGGAGACGACCGCTGGAGACGGCCGTTGGGTCCGGGCTTTGAGTTCGACTGACGTGCACCCAATTGTTTGAAGTAGTGCCGGTGCATGTGGACCCGCAAACTCGGGCTCTCTACCCACAACCAACGCAAGGTCTTGGTTTAATTCAATAAAGAAACGTACCGTAAAGCCGAGTCGCCGAATCTGGGCGTTTGCTGCGGCGTCCTTCTGCGGGCGGATCAGATTCAAGAGCGGAAGGGCGTTCGAGTCGTTAATTCCGTCCTGCAAACAAAGAGGGGTTGAAGCAAACGAAAAGGAGAGGTCGTAAATAAAACAGAAGCCTCGGAATTGATGTGTTCTCGGAAGCAGGGCAATCTGAAGCAATCAGAAGAATGGGAGCAATCAAAGCAATCAAGGTGATCAAAACGGCTAACGACTCTCTCTCGAATGCAAGTGTCAATCCCGCAAGGAAAAGGGGCGGTCAACCTGACGAAGCGTTCAGTTTTCAACGAAACGAAGAGCGAAAGGAGGAAGAGCGAAACGTCTGCCCGCTTTCGGCCGACCGACCGCCCGCCATGCAGCCGTTTTTTCTGCTCGCATCTTCCTTTCGCTTTCCGCCGATTGCCGGTCGATAAGCGGCGGTGATAAGCGGAAGCGTCTCGTGGAAACAATGCCGCTTGGGGCCTTCGGCAAAGGAGTAGAGACTCTTCTTCCTTTCGCCCCTCCGTTCGTTGTCTCGTTTGTCTCGCCCCGATTCGAACTCCCAACCGACTGACCGTCTGATCAACCAGTCGGTGGGTTTATTTTGGGAGGGAAGATCACGAGCAAACTGCAGCGAGCAAACGAGCGAGTGGAACAGAAAGAAGAAGCTGGAATGCAGGGGTCGAAGTCCGTCGGCGAGTAACAAAATTCATTAACGAAGTGCAAAAATTAAGAAGATGAGCAGTCGGGCTGCCGGCCGGCTAATCAGAGGGGATGAGCGGCCAGAAGCCGGGCACTAACGATAACTAAATTGATGCTAATGGGACAGAAATGAGAAGACTCCACCCGCTCTAAGGAATCTTTCAAGCTTTCATTCCACGGGCGACCGTAGTCTTCGGTTGACGAAAAGAAGACGAAGTCGAGAGCACACGTGCACGTGGATCACTTCTTTCTAATGGGTAGACGGTAGCTTCCCACTTCCGTCAACCCAATTCCAGCGAATACAAAGCGGAATCAAACTAAAAACATTTCGTCTCGAAAGTGATCACCCGGCGGTCAATCGGCCGACTCCAAACTGCGCACTTCGACGCGCTCAACGGGCGTATCCATGGAAAACCGCTTCCGTTGAGTACAAACCGGAAGGGATCGATGAGTGGAGTGCAGCACGACCAGTGGGTTGGCAGGAATCCGCGAAAGTTTGTGGATTGTAGCGGGCGGACGGGCAGTAATGAGCCGCGGAATGTGCGATGGAAAGGCCAAGAGTGTTTGCGGGCTTTAGGCAAGAGGAGAATCAATGGGTTTTGCAAACGAAAAAACAATTAATTGCTTGCTGTCGAGCGAACATTTACTAATAAGAACCGAGAACGTGTACAGACAGGAATCCCCAGTTGTACGGCAAAACTACTAGGAGTAAAAGAACTGACCAGCAGTCTACAGCTCTCCCCATCGTCTGCTTTTCGTTTCATTACTCTGAAGATCACTTCGGGCGGCTCATCCCGTCGCTCGGGTCCTCATTTGGCCGCGCGTGCGCTTTGATCCGCTCCCCGCGCGCACCTTCCAATTTGCGCGGATTGTTGATGAGAAACCGGCGGGCGGGCGGGTGCGGGAAATGAAGCCGGTGGAAATCCTCGGGGTTTGCAATCGAAAGGAAGCGGCCGAAAAGCCCGCTATTGATGCCTTTCGTTCGGTGTTCCTATGGCATCGCACTCCTGCTTGCGGCAATTGGACGTGCGAAACACTTGCATCCCAAGCTGTTCCCCAAGGACTACGGTAATCCGCACGCGAAAGACCCGCCCGAAACAAGGCGGCGGCGAGCGCGCGGTCAACGGCGTCGTGTTTCCAATTAAAACGCGCGTCCGCCGCGTGGACACGTGCAAAACAAACACAACAGAAATGAGCCGTTCGAGTCGAGCCGACCGTTCGAAACACAATCCTTTCGAAGCAACTGAAATCTTTCTGTCTTCTGTTGGCTCATAAAAGCGATCGTAAACTGCGAGCCGCTGACCCACTCCGGTCGCCGTAGAAAAAGATGCCCTCCCGACTGAATGAGGACGATGGGTGGGCGGTTTTGTGGATTCGAACCAAAGAAGCGCACAGGTGGCTCGTTGGATGGTGCCCGGCGGCAAACGGGCGGCACCAAATCAAAGCAGCATGGCGGTAACGAAAAAGCGGAAGAACAAAAAGAAACACGTGCAATCCGAATAATTCGCGCGGGTAATCGGGCAACGGAATGCCGGCGCTTTCGGGTAATCGGCGGCATTATGCAGAAAGAACGGAGCTCGCGCTAAGCGGCTCGTTTTGCGCGCAATCCGGAAGCGGCCTGCGTTAATCGCGTTAAAAAAAAGTATGTAAGGCCTTTACAGCACCGAGTTACTTTTCTAACTGGGGTAGAGATTCTAAAAATTTCCATGAACGACCGGGAATGCTCTTTTGTTTTTCGTTGGTCTCTATGTGCCTATTTCAATGGTAAAGCTAAAAACTGATATTTGTCCCAAAAAAGGCGTTCGTCACCTGAGATTCCAAGGACGTCTCCGATCCAAGTACTAATCAGGCCCACCCTTGCTTAACTTGCGAGATCTGACGGGTTCGCGTGCTTTCAAGAGGGTATGGACGAACACACTCCGTTCCAACCACCGTTCCGTGAAACGACAGCGTTCCACGTGATGAAGGATGGGCGTGCGTGCGTCCACACGCCGTCGGCTTTTTTTGCGGCGGGCAGGCGGAAGAAAAAGGCTGTATTTTTTAGATGAAGGGTTAGAACAGCGTTTGCATTGATCGGAATGCTTCACTGCAATTACTTTCTTTCTTCGCATTCCCACCAATATGTCGTTCTTTCGATTCAAAGCCGGAGCGGATTGATTTGCTGCTTGAGTGCGGGAAATGCGAAGGTGAATGGAACGACTCATCCGCAACGTGTGGAAGGAGCGGACACACTTCCCACGGGTCAAATGAAGGTGGAAATTCCGCACTGCACTGACTCCGCACACCCGATTGGATTCCGCGTTCCGCTGATTCATGAGCGACTCGGAGTGACGGCCATTGAACGCGGGATCTGCGCGCATTCAGCCCTTTAATTAAATCCCAACATGTGAATTGCATGCGAGGCTTAAAAGCCTGCAATTCCAGTCCTTCTTTTGAGTGTCAGAACACACAAGACTGAATAAACGGCACTCGAATGAGTTTATTTCGATTCTCATGGACTAATACTCAAAAAAAATCAACGGAACAAGCAGAAATCTAGCGACTCTCAACAAAAGCAAATAAATAGGTCCTTTGCGAAACAATCAGTGACATCCGCTGCATCTTTCTGCCCCGCATCTTCAAGCGAGAGATTCGAACGATCAGTAGAAGAGACAGGCACAAAAATTCAACGGAGGGCAACGTGCACTTCCACGCGTAGACTTCACTCTTTTTGGCACAACTTCAGCCTTACGATCGACCAATAAGCAAGAGAATGAGGCAGTGATTATGCTCAAATGTATTCACTGATATCCAAAACAAATCCAAAACAAAAGAAAGGGAGGGCACCGGAATGAACAAACAAGTGGGAAAGACGGGAAACACAAATAAATTAACTCCACTACAGCAAAGCACACAACTGTTCGATCACTCCAATCGCTCCGTTTCGACGTGATGCTTCTCGTCCTTCGTTCGCGTGTAGATGTGCCGCTTGCGGAGTCCCGCCTGGAGCTCGACGGCCGCCACTCGCAGCGGCCAGCCCCCACTGAGGACGTCCGCTTGGACGGCGACTCCGGTGACGACTGCGAGCTCGGGATCGATGCCGAAATTCGGGGCTTTCCTGCAACACGAAGCGGAAGTGAACGAACGAAAAGAGAAAGGCGCCTACCCGAACAAATGCCCGACGATCTGCCGAACGCGCGGCATCCGCGTGGAGCCGCCGACGAGGACGATCTCGTCGATGTCCGCCGGCTTGAGCTCGGCGTCCTCCAGCGCGGCGTGGATTGGGTCGACGATGGCGTCGAAGAGCGGCGCGTTGATTTGCTCGAACTCCGTTCGCGTCAGCTGAAATTCAGGCGCGTTTAGCGACGGAAGTGAATGAATCGAGGATGTAGACAACAAAAGATTCGATTTAGCTAGTGAAATCAAAGTACACGTCTATAATAACCCGACCAATCCCTCAAGCAAGGGCAAAGTAACTTACGAGGTACTCGAACTTCCCGGCCGTCCGCAACTGCAGCCGAAGCCACGTCTCCGGACGCTCGGTCAGCCGCAACTTCGCCTGCTCGACCTCCAACCGCAGCTGCTGCTGGTCTTCCTTGTTGTCGATTTGCTTGCCGGTCGTCGCCTCGATTTTCTGAACATAAACGAATGAAAGGGAGGCGACGAGATGGGCTCACTTTTTCGAGGAACTTGAGCGTCAGGTCGTTGAAGTCCTGGCCGCCAAGTCGGTTGTTGCCGGCCAGCGACTGCGTGATGAACATCCCGCCCTGGAGCAGCAGCACGGAGACGTCCATCGTTCCGCCGCCTAAACAAGTGCAGAATAATGAGGCGAAACTTAGAACAAGCGGGAAGTTCTCAAATTTTTGGGTTGTTTCGAGCCGCACAATAAATCCAATAGCGACGGGAAAGTCGCCAAAAAACCCCATGAATGACACAAGAAACCCAACAGAAAGCTCATAAGTAAAACGTGCCGAGATCGACGACGATGACGAACGTGACGCCCGTCTTCTTGTGCAGCCCGTAGGCGAGAGCGGCGGCTGTCGGCTCGGAGATCACGCGCCAAACGTTGAAGTCGGCGAGCTCGGCCGCTTTGCGCGTTGCATTCCGTTGATGGGAGTCGAATTCGGCGGGGACGGAGATCACGAGATTTTTCAGCTCGCTCCCGATTTGCTCCTCTGCATTTTGCTTCAGGTACGCGACGATCAGCTGCCCGATTTGCTCGGGGTAGTAGGGCCTGAACAAGACGAAGAAATTAATGAAACGAAGAAAAGCACCCACTTGTCGCCGTCGTCCGTCTCGATCGTGAAGAAGGCGCGCCCGTCGGCGTCCAGGTCGATGCGGAACGGGTAGCGCTGCTTGTCGGCCTAAAATCCGAAGAAGTAAGTGGACATAATGGGTAGAAGGCGTGTGAGGGCAATAAAAGTGAGTAATTGGCAGTCTACTTGCAATTACAAACGAGTAAGCCCAAAATAAGCTCGGTGTTTGCTTCAGAAATCTTCTTAAACCTTTTCAGCAGCCGCTGATCGTAAATTCCTGCTATTCACACGCCATGCGCGTGCCCAAAAGTGGCAGAAACAACAGAAAATCGAGCAAAAGCGGCCGAAACTCACGAGAAAATTCGGGTCGTCGGGGCGGAACGTCTTGCCGATGAACCGTTTGGCGTCGTAGATCGTGTTCTTTGGGTTCACCTCCTGCTGCTCCACCGCGCGGGTGCCGATGAGGACCGTTCCGTTTCGTCTGCAAACGAGCGAAGAGTGAACGGAAGATCGAAGGGGGAACTCACAGAAATCCGAGGACACTCGGGACGCTCCGCTTGCCCAACGAGTCGGCGACGATTTGCGTTCGGTCGGTGACCGCCTGGTGGATTCCGATGGACGAGAACGTCGTCCCCAGGTCGATCCCGACGGCCTTGGGCTTCGGTGGCGGCAGGTTGTAGCCCCACAGATTGGCGAGATAGCCGGCCAGGAAGGCGGAGAACACCGCACCGACTGCAAACGGCAGGAATAAGTCGAAGAAATAGCTAATCTGCGATTAAATTTGAGTAACAACCGGCGGAAGTTTGGTGGAAAGTCGGTGAAAACAGTGAGTAAACGTTCCTTAATTTAGCCTCAAACTCTACTCGAAATTCCGCCGGTTTTTACAAAAACTAATCGAAAATTCAAGGAAAAAACTCACAAAACAACGTCGTTGCGGTCGACATTTCGAACGGCCGGGCGTGAATCGAAGCCAAGCGGCAGCAAGGGACGAGGAGCGACGGTCGAAATCAATCGAAATCCACGGCTTTCGATCAGCACATCGCTCGACGACGGCCGGAATGCGCGAAGTACCCGTCTTTCCTGCGCGTTCCACCGACCGCTGACCGCCGCCAAGTACACGTGTTGCTCGGCGAGCGGCGACGCGATGCGGGCGGCCGTGTGCGCGCAGTTTTCGGGCTTCGACTTTCTCCGCCGGAGAGGAGTGCGGGACAGCCCCGAAGCTTTTAGCATTCGTTAACATTCAGTAAATCGTTTAGGCTCGTTTTATTAGGGCTGACATCATCAATAAACAAACTAACACTTAATGTAAAGACACGCCCGTCAATGAAGAGCAAATACCCGCACTAACGACACGATTATCGAGTTTTAAGGCCGCCCGTGAGTGACGAGGTTGTATTGGAGTCCGACGGTGTCGAACATCACATGGTCGTGGTTCATTCCGGTCTTCTGCAAGCGCCCATTCATTCAATCATTACTCCATTGCCGAACTCACGGTAAACATTTGTGTTTGACCGGGGATCTCCGAAGCTTTGCGGCCGCACGCCATGAAGCCGACCTTCTCGTCGCCGGTCGACGCGATCGTGTACGTGCGCGCGCCTTCGTAACCCCGTCTAAACAAACAATCAATTCGATTCTTCTTTCGTTTGCTTGCTTCGAATTGATGTCGTTGAGATGGCGCGATCCGCACGCCATTCCGTTGATCAGATTGCAGCTGCCGACCGGGAAGACGCACAGGAAGGAGCCGAAATTGGCGCCCGCCACGCCGACGAACGTGTGCACGAGGTCGGTGAGCGGCGGGCCGAGCTGCTCGCCCATGTCCACGCACGCGCCGCCCAAGATCGCCTCAAATTGATTGATTAGTCGTGTGAATGTGCGGAGCGAACCTTTCGAGCAACCGGAGAGCCCATGGAGTAGGCGAGGATGTTGACCTTCGAGCTCGTGTAGTCGGCCACCGTCTGGATGAGGGCGCGGATCTGAAGCATAGCGAGTTGAGAGTTAAAGATGAACTGTTGCGGGTGATCAGTGAGTTCTACTTGCTTGCCCAGAGACTTCAGCTCATCTATCGCTATTGGTCATCGTTGATCGCATCAAATTTCAACACAATTCGGGAACTGTTGATCTCAGCTGACGAATTCGAACGAAAACACGCCGATCATTTGCATTTCATGCCTGCAGATTCATGGCTGGTGATTAGGCGTCTGTTTTGTTTTCGAATTTTGGAAAACACGGAGGAATTCGGGTGCCGCAATGGCAGAAAGGTTGGAGGACGAGCGGACGCGGTGGTGAAATGGGTTCAGCGTGGATCACAAGCAATGGTTGCTTGGCTATTGGGATCGTTTCGATCACTTCGAACCGAGTCCCCGCGATTTTTCTTTCCTTCTTTCCCCTCATGCTGCTCACCATTTTGGAGTAGTGGCAGTTCATCGTGACGAAGACGACGTTCGTTTTACCCGCATCTCCATAAGTCGTGCCGTACACTTCGGCGTCCGTGTAGTCGTGATGCAGAAAATATTTGCGGATGCCGTCGAACGTCGCCGCGCGGTTTGTGATCCCGTGCACCAGCAAAACGGGGCGGTTTCTGCAAGCGGCGTGAATTGTCGTTGTAGAGAGGTTTGCGGTTAGCAGCATTCAGTGCAGCAGTCCAGAACTTCTGTTAGTGCCCTCTAACTTGCAGTGTGTTCCGGTGGGATTCAAACCCGTACGATCAGCAAAAGCCCCAGCCGAATCCCAGCGGAATTCCACCCGAGAATCCACTCGACCATCCCGCCCGCTCCTCAACTCACTCGGTGGGCGTTCGCGCGCGATGCCGCCCGCCTCCAAAGCTGCCGCCCGCGCCCAAGTCTGCGCGGTTCAACTCGCGTTCCAACGCCGCGCCGTAGTTTTTGCGAACGAAACGGCGGAAGTGCGGCGACATCGACGCGGAGCAAACGTCGACGAGCAGGAGAAAAACGAGCGCGAACGTCTTGAACTCGAGAGATCGACGTGTAGTGGCGAGGGACGACGACGGCATCCTGCAAGAAATCGGGCGATAAAGCGCGTGTTTGCCGCAAAAAAAGCGAAGACATCGCGCGCTCGAACGCAAAACCAAACGTTCTCCAGACGAACTCGAAAAATGCGACCGCCGTTCGCGAACAGCGCGACGGAACTTTTCGTCCGCTTGCAAATTGGATTACGCGGCAAAAACAAACAAAAAAGAAGCGCGAACAAAAGTTCGAACGAGCCGCTCGACGTGATCGAAAGAAAACTTTTTGCGCGACGTCGATGCGTGGAGCGATCGGCCGTCTGTGTCCAAACGGGCGTTGATTGACGACGAGCTTTCGTTTCGCGGTGACTCACGATCGTTTTCGTTTTTATCCTCCGCCTTCCGTCGCGCTCATCTCCGAAAAGTTCCGCCTTTCGATCGACTTATTTTTGTTGCGTAAGCAGCTCGTTT
This sequence comes from Aphelenchoides fujianensis, assembly GCA_024699865.1. Classification (NCBI taxonomy): domain Eukaryota; kingdom Metazoa; phylum Nematoda; class Chromadorea; order Rhabditida; family Aphelenchoididae; genus Aphelenchoides; species Aphelenchoides fujianensis. The sequence continues at coordinate 125,842 of JAMPIO010000055.1, read as the reverse complement.
GATCGCCCACCTTCCGCCGCCTTCGATTAACGAGCGCAGAGGTTCGCGACGCGCTCGCTCGCTTTCGACCCGCCGCGCAAGTTCGCGATCCGCGTCGTCTTCCGCTCGTCTTTTTGCGCGCGTCGACGACGTGAAAGCGATGACGCGAGGGAGCGCGCGGAACACCGGCGTCGACGCGGTCAAAGCGAAAGGCGAAAACGAAAGCAAAAGGGAACGTTTGGTTTTCGGCACGTGGTGACGTCATAAAAACGTGTTCGAAAAAATTCATCGCTACAGCAAGCGTGCGGAGCTCGAGCAAACGAAAAATGCGAGGCTCCTCTCCGTTCGCCTTACGATCAATTCCGTTTTGTAGCCGAGAGGTGGCGGCAGGCGGTACAAAACGGAGTGGACACGGAAGGGCCGCGAGTTTGCGCAGCTTTCGGCCGTGCACCATGTGGATGCCCGGTGCATCTGATGCGTTTAGGTAGTTTTTTGGCGGAGGGCAAACAAGCGAACGGAAAGTAAGAGTTGTTGCCGATCACGGGCAAACGAATCAAATCACGAGCTTCCGCTTGGCGGTCACTAATGAAAATCTAACGGCTTGCCTACCCGTTGGGTTGGGTGGATACTTCCTGCTTGCGAAGAGCTGTTATGGCTAGTTCACGTTTGATTGCGGTGTGTTTGGTCAATCGTTCGTTTTACAAGACGTTCAATACTTTTACTTGCACTTGAACCTCTTGCCTTTCTTCTACCATTAAAGACCATCTAGCATCTTCCTTCTTTCTTCTCCCGCCTAATCCCAAGACGCGGCCGATTATTCAAATGCGGACGGACGGGCGGCTTTCGTGTCCCGCTGTAATTAACACAAGGCGGCGGACGGACGAAAAAGGAGCACGCGATAATCAGCGACTACGAAGAGCGATGGGCCGGCGGATGGCACTTGGAATCGTGCCCAAAAGGACACTTCTTTCTTCAGAATTGTCGCTTGTCTGGCCTGTAATTAATTACGTCTGGCCTCTGGCTCGGGCTTCAGGCAGAAGAAGCGGAAGTCACGAGTAGCTTGTTTCCTCATTCCACTTGCCTTCTTTGCTTCCTTCTCGTTCCAGAACGATCGCTGAACGCGCCGCTAACTCACTACCATCCATTCTTTCACATTTTCAGCGCTTCGAATCATTCCGGTCGTCCCAATGCTCTCCTCACCGCTCATCTGCTTCCTTCTTGTCTTCTGCGCGTTGTCGGTCGATACAACGTTCACCGACGGCTTCCGCCGCTTTCTCGTCGCGCAGTACGGCGCCGCGGTGGAGGCGAACTTGACGCGTTTGGACTTCGGCGTGCGCGGCTCCTTCGGCGGCGGCGATCGGGAGGTTGCGGTCAGGACGAAGCAAGCAACTAAAGAACGTTTCTTCTGATTGATTCCCGTCGTTTAGCCACACGCCGGTCGTGATCGTGCACGGGCTGTCCAATGTGGCGGGCGACTACCACGAAGCGTTCGCTCTGTGGATGAGTCGTGGGTACTCGCAAGAAGAAGTTTATGCCACGACTTATGGGCCGCGCGGGAGTCCCGTTAGCATGAATTCGCTACTCTCCTGCGACTACGTCAAGCAGGTGGGCATTCAATCAAAGGGCTATTTAAAGGTTATCTCTGGTCTCCTTCCTTTAATCCAACGGTACAGTTGACTGTAATCCTTTTGCATCAATCTCAACTCACGTTGTCTCTCACTCACTCACTTGTTTGTTTAGATCCGCCAACTGATCATAGCGGTGAACGCGTACACGCAGTCCAAAATCTTCGTCATCGGGAACAGTCTGGGCGGGCCGATCAGCCGAAAGGTTCGCTTCACAGCCTTCCACTCATCTCTAATTAATCAATGGCTTGCAGGCGATCCTGGGCGGTGCGTGCGTGGACACGGGCGAGCAACTCGGGGCGTCGTTGACCGAAATGGTGGCCGCGTACTTGGGCGTTGCGGGCGCAATGCGGGGCTCCCTTCTGTGCAACGAGCTGACGGCCGCCTGGTTTCTCATCTGCGAACGTCGGCTGGGGCTCTTCTTCGACAGCGAGTGGCTCAAGAACACGAACAGCCGGCGAGTTCCTTCGATCATTCATCGATTGATTGCGGAGTTCAGGGCGCACTACGAGGGCGATCGCGTGCTGACGATCGAGTCGACGGGCGACGACGTCGTCGGCTTCCAGACGGCGAGCGGCGTGCGGATGTGCGAAGTTCCGCAGGCCGATCGCGCGATCATTGTGAGCTTTCTTTCGAGTTGAACGCACAAAAGAGCTCTCGGTTGTTTGCAGCTGATAGAAAACCTGACCCATGAGCGCACCGTCTTCTCCACGCAGCCGCTGCAGTTCGATCTGCTCGTTTCGAACGCGCCCTACCCGCCCGTCGAACCCGCGGCGGTCACCGGAGTGCCGCCGAAGCCGCCGAGCGCTCCCGCACTGGGCGGCGGCGCGCTCGTCGAAGCGATCGGATTGGCGGGACGCGCCGCCGCGATCGACGCCGACGGCCGCGCGGCGTACGACGGCGCGAATTCGAGCGGCGCCCCGATCGTCGTTGTCCCGCTCACCGCCGTCCTGCGCACTCCGGCGGTGGCCGACGGAGCGCAGCGGAAAGAAGATGGAATTTGAGGGGGAAGAGAAGAATAAACGTGGTTTGCGTGCTTTTGTTGGCTCTTGACTCGTGGTAAATCTTCCATCTTGCTGTAAAAAGACGATAAAGACGGAAAACTCTTCTGAGCTTGCAGTAAAAGAAAACTTCACTTGTCATCGTCTTTGAGCGTTCTTTATGGGTCGTCTAACGAAAGCCGACAGCAAGAACGTGCTCTTCGTTGTCACCATCCCATTTCATAATGGGCATTTCGAATTCGCGGCCTTCAATTCGGTTTGAGGCAAACGACAGATGACAAATCGACCTTCTTTCCGTGGAACCCGCCCGGCCGCTCGATTTCTTATGCATTCGCTCCGGTGGCCGTTCGTGCCGCTCCCACGCCTCCAATTCGCGACCAGCTTGCTCGGTGGGCATTTGAAAGGCAACTGGTTCGTGAGTTGAGGTTTGAGTGCGGACGATGGGCAGTTTGAGGGCGAAAAGAGACCCGAAACGGTCACTTCCTTATTTTTGTTTACGGCCTTGCTGCTTTCTTCATCCGCGATCGGTCCTTGACCTCGCTCCATCGATTGCTTCCGATTTCCGTTAATTGAGACCGAATTTGTAGCCAAGGAACCGCCGGCCTTCGATTTCCCGCCTATTTCTCCCACGGCTCCACTCGGAATTCGGGCGGGCGCAAAGCAGAACGCACCCCCTGGCGGGTGTTCTTGTACCCGATCTCTTTCTTCCGTTTTTTGCAACCGGCTTCTCGAGTACTCTTTCCTCTCACAGTTGATTTCCGCCGACTCCGAAGCTCTTTGTGATGAACGACCAACGCCTCTCGCTGCAAAACCTGACGATCCACTCGGAGACGCGCATCAACCACGGCTACCTGCCCGAGGCGTGCATCAATCTGTTCGCCGCCCTGCTCGGCATCCCGCTGAACTGGTGGATCGTCCGAGCGGGCTGGCAGTACCGCCGTTCGCACCTCAAGGGACCGTTCTCGGTGAGTTCCGTCGAGCTGCCTGGAACGAAGGGAGCGGTAGATTCGGTTGGAATGTTTCTCAAGTTTATTGAAAGTGTTTTGAGCAACAAGTGAAGCTGCAATCACCCGCTGGCACTGATGTAAAGTAAATAAAATTTGCTCATGTCATTGCAGACCTGCCTGGTGCTTCAAGCCTTTTGCCAACTGTACGGAGCGCTCGGGCAGACCCTTCTCTACGTTCGTCTACTCACCACTCATCCAAATCATTTGGTTTTTAGATGCTCTACATCTTTGCGGTCTTCTCTCGTTTCCACGTGTCCATTCTGGAGTGCAGCATCGTTCGGCGGTTATTCCAGGGCACCACCCTGCCGCCGCCGTTGAGTCTTTTCGTTCGTTCGATTCTTTTGAGCACAGTTTGAAGCCGGAGGTTGCAGATAGTGGCTTTGGATCGATTCTTGTCGCTGCGATGCGGACTGAAGGTGCCGAAGTGGCTGATCGTTTCGCTGTTCTTGTTGATCTTCGTTTACACAGTGAGTTCAGCAGAATAAGGTGTAAGTAATCGTCTAGACAGCTGTCTAAAAATAACTAAAGAAGAATACACCCGGTTATTTGTGCCGTTCCTCTTCCCACTCACCTCGTCACTTTCTAACCGTTGTGTTCAGCACGGCGTTTACAACGTGCTGCAGTTGACGGGCGGCGAGCTGGGATCGTCGGACATCTGCTCCACGTCGATCGTGATGCCGCACGCGGTCGCCGTCCGCATCGAGCCCGTGCAACCGGCGATGATCCTCATTTCTGTCCTCCTGGACCTGATGACGCTCTACTTCTTGTACAACTACCCCAATGGTTCGTTCTCTTCCAACGTGTCTAATTACTTTTCCTTAGACATGAAACACCCGCTCTCCGCACGGGACCTGTGCTCGATTCGCTTCGGGATGTACGGAATTTTACTCCAAGCGAATGTCGCTCTTGTGTTCGCTCTTCCGCAGAGCGTCAATTTGGCTCTTTACAACATTGGTACACACTTATAGAAACGAGTATGGGGTTTAATGGACGAGTTCAGACCACACCTTTCGCTTCTCGCGCGAGTTCTGGATCATGATCACGTTCCTCTCGCTGCTCACCTACTCGCTGAACGCGATGCTCACGGTCACGTTCGTTCGCAACTTCCGCATTCTCTTCTTCCAAATGGTAGGTTGCGTTTGGCTGAACTCCATTCATTTGATCGTTGCAGATCCTTCGGTTCATTTCGGAGCGTACGGTATACGCGCGGCGTCGTTCCACCATCTCCCATCCGAATCGAGTCGAGCAGCAGGGCGACCAGTTGTGAGAGACGTACGAGATGTTGATTTAACAGTTTTGTAATTGTCGGTAAAGTTGACTTCTGAGAATAAACGGGTCCTACCCGTGCTTATTGTGTTTGAGTCATCTGAGAAGTCAGTGGTGGGCGGTCAGACGGCTTGAGTCAATCGAACATCACTTCTTCCCACACACACCTTGTTCGTTGTTCTAGGGGTTTTTCCTTCGTTTTGTACCCGTGGTTGTACTTCCGCCTTGTCCTCTTAGACGACGACGAACGAGTGTTCATCACACTTGTCTTCGAATTTGGCTTCAATTCCGCTCGAACTTTAAGCTGTGTTCGGCAAAGACTCGCGTCAAGATCTGTGAGAATGGTTAGAACAGATTTCTCTCCAACAACCAATCAAACGACAAATGGATCGCTGTTTTCTCAAGGAAGTCCGCAATCAACCATTTGTTTATGCCCCAACGAACGTATACAAAGAACCACAGCAACCCACTAGTCTCACGCGCGCGTCCGGGCATGAGCGATGCTCGTGATCACTGCCTGAGGCGTCGACTTCACGCAGCAGGCGGGGCACAACGGCGAGATCAACCGAGCGGCCGCGCGTCGGTACGTCCCGAATAGAAGAATTGTGGCCGTTGGGCTCACGGCTGGCGGCCACGTCTGCAGCAGCTGGCCGAGCGGCGCGAGGAAGGGGACCCGCGAGCCGCTGAGAAAGGCGATCACGTTCGAAATGAAGGGTACGAGGCCGATCAGGGGCAGTAGCGTCTAAACAACTCTCTAGTTAATGAATGTGAAGTGGGACGTTAGTATTCATCTACTCCATTTCAATGCTACGTAAAAATCAACACAAATTCCCACAGTTTTCATGCAGCTTTCCTTCTCTACAAACCTTGATCGCTAAAGACCACGCAAATTGACGCAACAAGAGACGCGTCTTCGTCGACATTCCTTTTTCTTCTCGCCGCATAACTCGAATCGACGCTCCTCCAACGCACAATGCGGACACGTAACAGCCGACAGCAAAAGCGGTTTGAAGTGCGGCGCAGATCGTTCCCAACTGAGTGCCCGGGGATAAGACAGCGACATTCGTGACGATTTGCAGGACAGAAAGATCGAATTGCTCGTTGGCTGTAAGAGAACGCAGGATCAAGCAGATGGCCGTAAACGAAGTGATCGCAAAGAGAGCGGCAATCATCAACGAAAGTCGGGCAAAGACCAGGCGTGAGGGTGGGGCGGCGCGGCTGAAAAAGGGGTTGGCAATGGTAAACGGAACGAGTACCTAGTTTGATCAAAGAGTTGTATACTTCATTTGAAGTCTGACAAATAACTATTTGTTTCTAACGCTTGTTGACCGGCAGCCGTTCAATAACCCTCGCTTATCGAACTTACTGTTTAATAATTCTTAGCCGGAACCACATTTCTAAGAGAAGGACGGCGCTGCCCACTTCGGCGGCATTCAACTGCGCCGCCCACGCCACTTCTGCCACGTGCGACGGCAGAAAGCGGAGAAAGCCGCGAACGATCAACAGATTGCTGCCGGATGGGTAGACTCGAACGTACTAAACAGCAGGATCGAATGGACAAAGAAGCGGCTCTTACCAAGTGGGCTAACGAGTAGCTCAGCAGGACGTACAGATCGCTGAAAGCGGCGATCAAAAGGACGTTGCGGTACGGCAGCATAAAAGCGGGAGATCGCCGGAGAATTAAGAAAATGAGTAGAATTGTTGCCGAATAGCCGACGACATAAGCGAGAAGATTACAATTGAGGACCGTTTGCTCTAAGATCGTCGGCGTGTTTGCTTCGAGAATCGCTGTTTCAAGCGAGTCCATCGACATCTTTAGAGCGAAACAAACGGAAGGAATAAGCGAAACAACCAGCTGAATGTATGAATCGGAGGTTCTTCTGTTTGTTGGCCTCCGAATGTCGAGTTGGTAGCGAGCGAAAAATTCGTATCTTTCGTCGATCGAAGTGTATTCTCTGTCTGAACTTTGAGTCCGCTACGAATTCCGCTTGTTTTTTGAGCCTCATGTTCTTCGTGGACCGAGCCGAAAATTCGAAAGGATTAGGCCAATCGCAATGATTGCCTGTAGAGTTTGAGAAGCATCGACAAACGACGACGGATTTGCACACGTCCTGCCATTTTGCTTCACGTTTGGACGCGTCTAAATGAAGAGGTCGTGCTTCAACCAGCGTATAGTTGCTTTCTTGCTACCGGAAGGACGAAAGCTGTGTTTTCGGGTACAAGGCAGAAAAAAATAGAGTCGCATTACTCATCGACTCCCTCGACTTCCTCTTTCGAAAGGTGTTTTTGTATGTGCGAGCCGTACTTCCGCCTTGCCTTCCGCCGAGTTTCGCAACCGAATGAAGGCAAGCAACCGTTTAATGAGAACGCTTTCATCATTTGAACCCGACACAGCGGTTTTTAGCTTTTGTACCAGCAAAGTCGCGGCCTTCGGCTACGACCTGCTTTCATAGAAGTTCGTTGAGCATTGACGAAATTTGAACATTCACAGCACAGCACGTTCGGCCGTTCCGCAAAAACCCGGACCCACAAAATGACTTCTCCGCCCAACCCCGCGCGCTAGCGACCTTTGACCCCTCGCTGCCCGCTGATTGCGCAATCGGACCCCCGCTCTGCCCACAGCGATTTTTCGCACTTTCAAATCGAAATAACTCACGAACAAATAAAGATATCAAAAAACGGTTTGCAGATTTGGAATCAGCGTCAAAAACTCTACAAAGTGGTATAAAGGCTTCCATTTTGCACCATTTTGCGTGACCGACGGACATAGCGGATTGAGCTTTTGGATTCGGCCGAGCAGTGCCCACACTCATTCGTCGAATTGATGAGACTTCAACTCGCTTCTTTGAGGAAAATTAGGCAAAGTGTACTTTTTATCGAGTGAACAAAGGCAATGCACACCTTTACGCACGAGTTCGAGTCAGACCAACACTCGAGACCACCGCGGAAGTCGCAGACTTCCTGCAGAGGGGAGGGAACAACGGCGCAAATAGCCGAACGGTCGCGCGGCGGTACGTGGCGAACAGGAGGATCGTCGTGGTCGAACTGACGGCCGCTGTCCAAGTTTGGAGGAACGCGCCGATTGGCGCAAGCAAGGGAACAGTCGGGCCGTTGCCGTGTCCGATCACGTTCAGAATGAAGGGCATAAGACCGATCAATGGGAGCAAGGTCTAAACAATCAGCAGTCATGGAGTAGTGGGGTGATGCTTTAGGATTGATCCACCCAATGCTAACGTTTCCGATAGCCCTTGGTACAGTCAAACATATCCCTCTGTTCTTCAACTCTCCATTCTGTCTCCCATCTCCACCAACCTTGATGCCAAGCGACCAAGCGAATTGGCGCAGAAGAAGGCGCGTCTTTGCGGACATTCCCTTCTGTTCCCGCTGCATCGCGCGAATCGACGCCGTCCCGACGGCCAACGCCGCCGAGTAGCAGCCCAAAGCGAACGCCGTTTGAAACGCCACGCAAATTCGCCCCAGTTGAGTCGAAGGAGCCAAAACCGCGACATTCGTGACGTTCTGCAACACCGAGAGGTCGAACTGCTCGCGGGCGGCAACGGAACGAAGGATCAAGCTAAGTGAGTTGAACGAAACGATGCCGACCCAGGCGACGATCATCAGCACGAGTCGGACGAGCACTTCACGTGAGGGCGGCGAGACGCGACTAAACACAAGTATGAAGGGACATGAATAAGTAGTAATGGCTAAGTAGCGGTAATGTTCGAGTTATTTCACTGGTTTACTCCGCACAATATCTGTTTTGGCTGCCGGTTGAAAACAAATAGTTATGCGGTTCAGAATAACGGCTCCAAAGTACTCGTAGATAATTGAATTGACAAGAACTCACTGCTTGATGATCCGTAGACGAAACCACAGCTCCAGCAGCAGCACGGCGGTGCCCACCTCGGCGGCGTTGATCTGCATCGCCCACGCGATTTCCGCAACGACCAACGGGAAGAAGCGAAGAGGACCGTTGACGATCAAGAACGTAGCGGGTTCTGCACGTCGACCGCTCTAAGACCAACTCCAATGGATTAAAGATGAATGGAAGGCTTACCGAATGTGCTAACGAAAAGCTGAGCAATACCACAAGGTCGCTAACGGCCGCAATCAAAAGAACCGCACGGTACGGAAGCATGAATGCGGGAGATCGTTTTAGAATTAGGAAAAGTAGCAGAATGGTGGAAGAATAGCCAATGATGTAAGAGAATAGATTCGAAGTCAACAGCGCTCGTTCATAGTCGGTTTGATTGTTCGCTTGAAGAATCGCGGCGTCGAGCGAAGAGGCGGACATTCCGCAAATTAACGAGAGGTGGACACGAGTGAGGAATGGGTGAATGCAGCCGGTTTCCCTCTCACCCCATCCACTCCGAACGCCGAGGCAACGGGCAGAAGCGGAGAATTTGTATTCTTCTCGAGCAATCGAACAGAATCGTGTGCTCGTGCTTCGCGTCTGCTACAAGTTCGGGCGGCTAACCGAATGACGAGAACGCCCTTTGACCGAAGGTGTGCAGACAAATCGAATTTGGGTGTTTACGGATTCTTCGAGCGTTTCGGGCCGGATATCGGGCGCTCTGAAACCTTTGCGAATGGAATGCGATTGTTTCCTTTTGAACTACGTGAACTCGAGCGAATTGGGACTAAAGTTCAAGGAAACAGCACGTTCAATCATTTGTTCGAGGTGATTGTAGGCAGATGACCTCTTGGCCGAGGTATTCCGCAGAATCGAGCGTCATTCCAACTGGCGACGATCGGGGCATTGGACGATGAGTTCTCTGACGTCCGCAGGTCCATTAGTGCAAGTAAACAAACGAGCGGTCTGCCCACTAATTGAGGACAACAAGCTAAGGCGCTCACTCATGATTGAATCAACTTTCACCTTGTTTTTATTCCTGTCCTAACACGTAAACACGTTGCCAGACCTCCATTACGCAATGACTCATGTCTGTGGATTTCCGCAATGTTTTCCGCACTTGAGCGGTCGATAACAAACAAACACGGCGCTAATGGCGCGTGGGTCTGCTTTTAAGTGGCCTAATAGGTGAACTTTAAATTATTGAATCAAGTTTCAATCGAGGCAACGATGGCCTCTGATTGCAAGTGTGAATGGAAAGACGGCTTTACAACTTCGTTCCGCTGGACGCGCGGCACACTTCTCCCGCCGCCCTCCCATCATCCCGACCTACAGCGCTCGTTTTCCAACGGTTGGGGCGAATTCCGTTGCTCGCCTCGCTTTCCCGTTGCGGCGGCCGACGGAATTGAGGCGAACGTCACGACGGCGTTGAAGTACGCCGACTCGCAGCCCACGAGCTTCGACGTGGCGATCGACACGAAGGGCCGGATGGATTGGGAGCACTTCGAGAGCGCCATCTGGATCGAGGCGGCGAACGGCACGGTTTTGGGCACCAAAAGTGAGTAAAAGCAGTTGGAGGTAGATATAGGAGACGATGAGCTGATGGATTAGCAAGAAGAGCTCGTTCGTTGACCTCTTGGAGTGAAAGAAATCTTGCGGTCCCTCAACCACCTGACTGATGGCGACCTCATAACCTTCCTTCTCAACCAACATCCTCGATCTCGTTTGTTTAGATCTCGCCGCGAATCACGGCCGCCTCGGCATCCCGCTGGCCGACCTTACGGCATTCGTAGCCGCAAACTTCGCTCCGTTCGTCGTTGGCTGCGAGCTCCGGCCGGTCGCCTTCGTCGGCCCGATGCCGCTGATCGCCCCGTCCGTCGAACACACGCCCATTTGCTTCAAACAGCTCATTCCCGGCCTCGGCTTGGCGACCGAAAGGAACGACTGGGAGTCGCCGGTAATCGAAGTGGGCCACCCGCAGCACAAAATGAAGCTGAAGGCGAAGTCTCGCGCGCATTTCGACGGTTTCTTCACGATTCAAATCGATCTCGTGAATGCGGGCGACGTAGACGCAAGCAGTCGCTTCCACTCGCGTCGTTGGATAGAAAATCAGAGCGGCGAGAAGTCTTTCGTCAAAGGTGCGCTCCTCCCAACGCAAGAATTGCTTGCTTTTTTAGAGGAAATCTCAGCCCTCTTCGACGGTCCCGACCACCCGTTGTTCTACTGGTCGGGACCGCGCGCGTCGTTCCTTCGCTTCAGTCAAGCCTGCAATGTGTTCTTCTGCTGCGAGTTTACGCGTTTTGAACAGCATAAGACGGTCAGCGAGCAGGTTGAGAAGCAGAAGGGTCAACCGTTCGTTAGCGATTTGTTTTTTTACTATTAACCGTTGATTTAGGTCCTACACACAGTTGTAATCCGCCGTCTCTTCTAAAAACGAGCCTTCAAACATCGTTTTAACCGTTTCCATTCACTTAATTAGCCTCTAAATAATAAAAGCGTTAAATTTCCTTCCTCTACTTGTTACCAAGAGCTAATTAAAAATTGCGTGTGTGGTCCGGAATGCCGCCGGCGGTGTTCTCATCCGGAAAGCGCATCAAAGGCTCTTTCTTATTAGACGACGTGCCGTTCTGCATTTCAGCGCTCGCTAAATAATTATTCGTCGGCATTCGCATTCCCGAGCGCATCAAGGAACTTCCCGCCCTCGGGTCACATGCACTTCGCCGCTGACAATGGGGATTAGCCATTAGGTGTGTGTTGTCTGGCCACTAGCTGGTCGAAACAATGGGCCGGCCGGATTTGGATAGCTTCCAGTTATTTGTTCAGTTAGTACTCCGTACCTAGTCTTCTTGGCGACCACTACGCAACAACGCGCCTACGGATTATCTAATTAGTGAATCGACGGTTCACTTCAGTCATCCCGGCATCTAACGTCCGTCTACTTGTTTGGTCTACCGAACTCGAACGTCTGAAATGGATGACTGGACAAAGCAAAATCTTATTATTGCGATCATTCTTTCGTTTCTACTGCTATATGGTCTGTTGGGCAACTCGTGGATCTTGCATCGTCTCTTTCGTGTTCTCCGAACACCAGCCAGAACTACCGACAAGGTTTTCCGCTCTTTTTGTTGGTGGCTGCTGGCTCTTTGTCTTACCGACCTTACGGTAAGCGAAGCCGCGTTAATGTTAAAACTGTTGAGTATTTAGATCTTGGCAACCGTACCTGTTGAGATTTCGGACGACTTTAGCTACTATTGGGTCTTGGGGTGGTCGGGTTGCATAGCGTATCACTCGATCCGATTCGTAAACCGACAACTCTCGCTCGTCCTTGTTGCAATCATGAGTTTCGAACGTTATCTCGTCGTTTGCCGTCCACTCAGTACGGGATGCTGCCGGTGAGGATTAAATCGGACTGTTAAGATCCCAAGTTGCTTTCAGATATCAACCGAAAGGACCCGGATGGGTGTTTGCGATCGTTTCGGTGTCTTTCATCGCCCTTGTTGCCCTCTTCTTCCCCTGGATCTCCAGCATCGACTATTATCAAAAGAAAAACACAACCTCATACCTTTGCTTTGCGAAACGTCCCAAAGAGATCCTAGGCATCAATTTTGTTTACGTGAGTGACTCGTCTGTCTGAGCGGGAATAAGCTGCTTCTTAGACGTTTGCTCTCGCCCACTTGTTGCCTTCGATGGTCGTCTTCTGTTGCTATTTTGCCGTGGTTCGACGACTGCGCGAAAACAACGGTGAGCAACAACATTAAGGGATGTTCACGGATAAGCGGCTGCCTTAGAACGCTTCGAAACCGCCTACTCGCAGCGGGCTCTCCGATTGATCTTGAAGATACTGGTCTTCCATGTTCTTTGTTCGATTCCCTATTGCGTGCTTCTCCTTACCTGGTACCCGCCGATTTGGCACGTGCCTTTCTTCACTCACGTGTTCTTCAAATGGAATCCTGTGCTTCAGTTTCTGGTCAGGTAATGTTGGAATTGAATAGACGAGGTATTGCTTTAATTCTTGTAGGCTTGCTCCGATCATCAACAGTGCGGGCAATTGGGTCTTCTACTCACGAATTCTGACTCACGGTCAAACGAATCGAGCGGCGAATGTTCGGCAGCCGCCCGCTGGCGGTGTTCCGCCCGAAGGAGAGGCCGCGACTCCCCTTCGTCCGCTTGCGGCGTTGTGTGATGTCTAATTATCGTTTCTTCTAGGATTTGTGTCGAATAAACGCTATGATCGCATCTGAATGATCATTTGTTGATCGATTAGGCAGAATCCGTGAAATTGATTGGATGGTTGATGGCGCCGTGTGGAATAAAGTGTGCGGATCGAACGGCTGTGCACCCCTTCATCAAAGTAAAATACTGGTCTGATCGGTGCGATTTGTTGACTCATCCCATTCGCCCGCCGCATCCCGATTGTTTATCGGCGGCTGTCTGCGCGCACTTTCGGCGGCGAGTCGCTCGGGTCGTTCGGTTCGCACGGCCCCGCGGTTTTTTCGCCGCCCGCCGCTTGCAGGCCGCCGACGACGCCCGCCGATCGCAAGCGGGCAGGGAGAAATCGCTGCCGCTTTCCCGTTTGCGTTCGCTTTTGGACGGGCGGTTTGGATCGGAATCGGATCTAAACAGAGCAGAAACGAGCGGAGGGCATTGGTTTCTGTCGTCGTTTTGTTGAATGCGGACCGATCGGAGGGATTCAACGCGATTTCACTAATTTTCCTTTGATTTAATCGCAATTCTTTCGGATTTCATCACCCGTTTGCCCGAAAGTCATCACTTTTATCCGCGCTCCTCCCGCCCACTCCCAAACACGATTCTTTCGCTTTCAGCCGCCTTCCGGACTTGATGGGCGGAAAGCCGACGACGAGCCGCCCGGCGACGCGCAACCGGACGCTCCGCCGCAACGCCGCCGCCGCCCTCGTCGGCCACCGCGACTCCCGCGTTCCGTCGGCCGCTCTGGGCGGCAGTTCGGGCGCGGAATTCGTGCACGTGGCTCGTTCGGCGGTGAGTTGTGTTAATGGGAGGTGGGCAGGTGTGGATGGGATTTCTCTCCGTCCCATTTGGTTCTTTTCGGTTGCTTCAAAGAACTCCTTCTTTCCCAATCGTCCCACATCCGCAGGATTGGTCATTGCAACATTCAAACACCCAAAACACCTCCCATCATTCCCTTCGCTGCTCCCCCGTCCACCGCTCATCCGATTGCTTTCAGTTCATCTCGACCGAGTTCTTCGAGGCGCCGACCGCCGTCTTCCGCTCGCCGCTCGGCCTCCGCTGCAGCGGCGGCAAACGGCTGGAGTGGACGGCGGACGTCCACCGCCCGCAGCTGCCTGCCCTCCGCAACCTTCCGCTGAGCGCCGCGCAGCTCGAATTTCTGGTCGAGCGGATGGGCGCGGAGGTGCGCGGCGTCGAATGCGACGGCGTGACGCCCCGCCAGCTGCTGCGGGCCGTTCGAGATCGCTTCACTCGTTTCCGTAGGCAATAGACGGGCAGTCCATTGACTCGACTTCTCGTTTAGAACCCACCTACTTCCGCTTCCGCCCGCCTACGATCGAACAAGGCCACTCGTCGTCGTTCTTCGCCCACATCCGCAAGCTGTTCGTGCCCGAGCGGACGTTCGTCTTCCTCCCCACCGGCCAGCTGCAGTGCGGCGTCGAGGAGCTGCGGGGTGCCGTCCTCGCCGTTCTGCTCGTCGAGAAGGGTGAGCGCTTTGATCCATTGCTTCGTCGTTCAACCCACCCGTTCAGATCGCCCGCTCAATTGCGTAAGGCCGCTCGTGTTGATCTCGCGGAACGACGAGGCGGCGAGCGGAGTGGCGGACGTCTTCCCGGTGGACGAGCAGCCGGACGAGCGCGAGGAGAAGGAGGAGGACGGGATGGCGTTCTCCGTGGCGCCCGAATTCGACGAACTTCCCGATGGCCACTCGCTGCGGCGACGCGCGGCGTTCGTGCTCGCCGAGCCGGAGATTCGCGTCCTGCTCGTGGTCAAGGGGAGGTGAGTTCTCGCTTGATTCGTTGGGGTTGAATGGTTGGGGTGGGCATTGGGGAGTGACTACTCACTGCTCTCCACTCAATCTGTCTTCTGTTTCAATCAACTTTTCATTGATCTTTCGCTTTCGATTGGTGAGGTTGAAAGTGGACTGTCTCGAACGGTCGGAGTCACCAAGAAGTGAGACTCACTCGCTCCTTCCCACTCAACTCCTATCCTTTCAATCAACCGTCCACTAATCTCCGCTGCTTTCAGGCTGCAGCCGCCGGCCTGCTGCGCCGCGCCGCCCGCACGGCCCGCCGCTTCCACGCGCTCCTCCGCCGCCTGCCGACCGTCGAGCTGTCGGAGGTCGTCCTCGTCGCCGATGTCCCGCCCGCCGACTGGAACGACGGAGAGGACGGCGAGCTGCCGGAAGGCGACTTTGAGCGAACGAGCGGCGTGATCGGCGACCTGCGCGACGACCGAACGACCGCGTGGTTCGCCGAGTTGTGCGGCCCCGCGGACACGTTCGCCTGCGAAACGGTCGACCGCCGCCATCGTCTTTGGTTCGTCCAGCGCGCTCAAGGAGAAGTCGAAGCGGAGGAGCCGGAGGATCCGCTGGAGCTGCCTGCGGACGAGCGAGAAGACGAGAAGCAGCTGAAGGACGAGGAGAACCCGTGGGCCAGCGACCAAGCGGACGAGCACGACGAGACCGCCGCCGATCGAGCGGAGAAGCCCGTGGAAGACGACCTGTGGAGCAGCGACGCGCCGCCCGTCGACCTCGCCGCCGAACTTGAAGCTCGGCTGGTCGCCGCGATGGACGCCGAAGGGATCCCGCTGCCGGAGGCCAGCGACCGACTGGAAGCCGCCGGAAGCTCGAAGCCGAAGGAAGCGGAAGGAACGGCCGCGAGCACGAAGCCGATCGACCAGCCGAAGTCCCGCGAATCCTCGAAGAAGGCGGACAAGCGGAAGAAGAAGCGGAGCAAACAGTCGCATTGAATGGAGGGCGCATTGCCAAATGGTTCGTCCTCCACTTTCTTCCCTTGATCACTCCCGATTTCAGCGAGCAATCGACCGAGCCTTCAATCCACCAGTTATGGCTTTCTTTCTTCTTTTCCACTCGTATCCTTTTTCACTTCGTATATCCATTACTTGCTTCTCCTTCCGCAAGTGCAATCCCAAAGAATAAACTCGAATGAATGCCCGCTGATCGGCTGGTCGTTGGACTCGTTTATTTGCGCTCGGTAGGTAGATGAAGTGAGTACGTAGAGGAGAAGAAATGAGCTCTTCTCCAAGGAAAAGGATGTGCGTTCGTTAACGTAAGGGAACTAGGCACTTAAAGAGAGGAGAAAGGATGTGTGTGCAGTGAGATCGACACCCGCAAAACAAAAGGAACAAAAGTGAATTGGGACAACACAATGAAGAAGAGGGGATCACTTGGTGTTGGAGAGGCCGATGGCGACGGCGCCGGCGATCGTGACGGCGATGGCGCCCCACAGGAACCACAGATTGCGGCCGCCCTTGATCTCGCGGAAGTAGAAGACCGACCACAGCGTCGCCACACAGCCGGGCACCATCGCCGTGATCGGGCCGGTGATCGATTGGGAGAGGTGCTGCGTGCACACGATCGTCAGGCACTGAAATCTCCGTAGTTGAGTGGAAAGTGGGCGGGAACGAACCATTCCGGTGCCCCACATGAGGCCCGAGCAGAAGGACGGCAGCGCCACCGACGGGTTGATCGACGGGCTGTTCTTCCTGCAACGAACGGGTGGATGAGTGAGCAAGAGGTACGTGTTTGATGGACGAGAGTACATTCGACTCATGAGCAGAAGCATTCTCATCTTCACTCCCAGTCCGAACTGCCTTTGCATTTCCGCCCCATCGACCCGCAAACAGCCAACTACCTCCCGCCCAATCGACCCGAGCACTCACTTGATGATGGAGTAGACGAGGAAGGCGATGAACGAGACGAGGAAGATGCCGCAATAGTGCGAGAAGATGAACGGAAGGCCGCTCTTGGGGGCGCCCGGGAACACGTCCTCGTTGTCCTGGATGGCGATGATCGGCACTTGGACGACGCCGTAGAAGAGGCCGGAGATCACGGCGGCAAAGAGCGCACTGAACGAAAGGGAGTGATCGCTTGAACGAACGGGAGGCGACTCACATTCCCTTGCGGGCGTGCGAGGACTTGCCGCCGCCCTTCGGCTTCTCGTCCTTCTCCTCGTCGTCCATGGCGGCCGGCTTTCCGTTCTTTTCGACCAGCTGGCCGTGGAACGAGCGGGCGGAGGGCTGAAAGCGGACGATTGAGAGGGGATGGTGAAAGGAACTCACCACAGAGTCGCCGTCGTCCTCCGACTGCCGCTCCACTTCTTCCATCAGCTCGGAGGGCTTCGTCTTCACAAACGAGATCAGGATGCCGCTGAAACGAGCTGAGTGGTGAATTGAACGACGGAGCGTGCTGAGCAGTCGCCAAGGAGTTCCCACACTTCCCTCCCACCTGCAGTCGTTCTCAGCCCAACACCTCCGACCACTCCTTTCCACCCGCTCCGTTCCCCTTGATCCCCGCTCAGCTTACCCAACGACGACGAGCGCCATGCCGACGAGCGAGAGCCAAAAGATGGCCGGCGGGCGGGCGGTCGTGGCGAACATGCCGAACGTGCCGACCGCGTAGTTCACCACGCAGTTCGTGACGCTGAAGAGGAGGACGGCGAGGCCGAGGCCCAGCTCTTCGATGATGGGCACGGCGCACAGGTTTCCTGCAATCGGTTGATTGATTACAGGAAAGGAGAGCCGGTAGACGCACCCAAACACCAGAGAATGCCGCCGACCATCGCCAACGGGTAGAACTCGCCGAAGCCCGTCCACGCGTGCACCGCGAAGCCGACCGTCCAGATGCCGAGGCACATCATGAACTGCGAGAAGAGGCCTGAACCGGAGGGATTGGGAGGAGAAGGAAGGAAAGGGGAACGAACCATCGCCCGGCTGGAAGCGCTTGACGGGCACGAAGAGGGTGCCGAAGAGAACGCACGCGATCACGATCTCGCCCAGAGCGGCCACTTCTTGCAGGGCCATCGTTCTGTGGTCGATTGATTGGAGTGGTCGTTCAGTCGGTCGGTGGGTCGGTTGGAGGTGGCTGGAGCGGTCCGGCCGCCTTTTATACGCGCGCCTGCAAAGAAGGCGGAGATCAACCGATTGGGGGCGGTCGGGGACGCGCGCACTCGCCGCATCAATCGGGAGAGCGAGCGGACACGCGAAAAGTCGCGAATCAACAAGATCAGCGCCGAAGAACGCGAATTATTGCACGCGGGCCGTGGAAATCAACAGTCAAACACCAGCTCGATCGGGAGCCGCGCAATCCCAAACGCAAATCGAGCGAGCGAGCCGGCCGAAGGGGAGGGCAGTGTTCCCGCGCACTCTCGCCCTCGAATCGAACGAATCGAATGTTGACTCATAACTCCAGCGACCAGAGAGCGGACAGAACGGAACGGGCGGAGCGGAGGAAGGAAGGAGAGGAAGGTGTTTTCAACTCGCATGTTTTGCCGATCGGACAACAAAATTCGGGTCGCTCGACCGACGACCGCGAACAAACACGGCGGCTGGTCGGCCGAAAGTCGTGCGGATTAGGCGGAAGTGATCAAAAACCCGCGAGTTTATTACGAGATTTGCGGCCGATTAGGCAGGGGAATGCGGTAAACAACGGAGAGGGAAGTTGACTGTGGATCGCTCGAGAAATTCGGGATGAACTTCAGTAGTTGATTGGAGAGTAAAACGGTAAGCCGAAGATCCTCCATGGTAAGAGCGGCTACAAGAAGTCGAACACTCCAAAGCAAGAGCAAACCGAAAAACTGGACGACTCGACCGCCCAGACGGAAAGAAGAGCCGTTCAACTGGCGACTGCCTCGAATAGGCGTGAAGAAGCGGGCTCAAAGAAATGGCGGGAACTCGTCGGTCATTTCGACCCTCGGCGCCCTCCCGCCCCCACCTGCAAGCGGCGAGTGGCGAGTGGCGATTGCGAAAACATTCCAGCACGCGACGCGACGAGCGCACTTGTTTTGCCCTCCGCCGCGCCCTCGAAAGGGGCCATGACGACGGCGCGGACGGCACTCTCCGCTCGCCGCCGCCGCTTCCTTCCTTTTTTGCGCGTTGTTTACACGCTGCCCGCCCTACGCCGGCCGCCCTTTCGCCCGCTTTCCCGCGTCTTTCGCAAGCGCGAAAGAAAGGGGAAATCCGTCCGCCCGCTCGGCCCGTTCGAATTGACGAACAAACGAGACGGCGGACGGGCGGCGGGCGGGGCAAAGCGGGCGAAAGGGCGGACGGGGCGGAAGAGTTTCGAGCCACTCGACCGCAAAACACCTCCGGACGAAAGGGCAGACACCTGCAGAAAATCTGCGGTTGAACACGAAATCCAGTTTATGGTCGGCCGAAACTTTCGATCCATCGACCACCATCCACCACTTCGTTCGTTCTCGCTTTTGCTCGTGAACTTCGAACGAAGTGGATGACGCGAGGGCGGGGATACAAGCGGACGAGCGAACGCAAAAAGCAAGCGGCAAAAGCGCGGATGTTTTCGTAAACACTCCGCTTACTTCCGACTCGACCGCCCGCTCGACTGTCTGCTTTTTGCCGCTCGAGCCGTTCGGCCGTCAATTCTGCGTGTTTTCGAACGGCGCGGAAATCCCAAAACTTTCGAAATGCGCGGCGATTTCGAAGTTCAAATGGGCGGCCGAAGAGCGGCTTGAAGTTCGATCTCTGGAGGAGTGCCCGTTTTCGTCATTGGAATGCGCGACTCGAATGGACGAAGAGGGAATGTCCGAATGGAAGAGATTTGGAGGTCAATCGGCGCTCTCTTGGGTCTGGTCGTGTATAAAGGAGATCTATCCGCATGTTCGCTTGTGAGAACGAGTGAAAGCTCGCGGCCAATCTGTCCGACATTCGAACGCACAAAGGGCGGAACGCACTCAAAACAAACGACTCGCGCACTCCGCATTCCGCACTCCGCACTTGGCGGTGCAAAGAGCGAAAGAAACCGAAGACCAGCCGCAATAAGGCGGGCGGAGGTGCGCGAACCCAATCAAAGCGCAATGACGCCTCGCTTATGAGCCACCGAAGATAGCGGAAATAAAAGAGCGGGGACCACGAAACCGAAACGGGTTCCCCTTTTCGTCGATTCGAGTAAACAAACAAGTGCGAGTGCACGGGCAGACGGAAACGACGAACAATGGAAACAATCGGGTCGTAAATCATCCCCAACGGTCGCTTGGTCGCAATCATCGCGGCGATCACCAAACACCGAAATCCGCCCGCCCGCCCGTCCGTCCGCTCGCCGAACTGAAAACAAACGCGAACGTTTCGTCTGCTCGTCGGGGGCGAGCGGGCGAGCGGTCCACAGGGCGAAAGGGCGGAAATCGACCCGGCGCCCGCTCGCTCGCCGGAGATCAGATCTGCGGTCAGATTACCGGCGGCCGGACCGGACGAGCGGTCGCAATCGGGAGATCGAAGGCGGCGGGTCCGTCGGTCGAAAGACACACCTGCCGGCCGTCTTGCTCGTCCGCCCGCCCGTCCGCTTACCCCTTCGACTGACTGACCGTTCGAATTGCGACACGCGAGATGATTTGCGCGATGATTGGCGGTCAATTACGAATGGAAGGTGCGGGAAGGCGGGAGAAGTTGCCGCCCGGCATGCGCGTTGGATCCAGCAGGTTGAAAGCAGGTAGTAAACACAGCACGATCCCATCCGTCCATACATCCGGCAGACAGCCTTGATAGTGAAACAAAGCGAGGAATGGGCGAATTCAAACGGGGATCCCGCTCGCTTTCTTTCGACACCGTTTGGCGCCTGATCCGACTTTTGGACGCGCGCCCGCCCGTTCGCTTGTTTTGGCGCCCGCAGTGACGAAGCGGCGGGTGGGCGGCGTTGTTTTCGCCGTCCGACGGAACAAGCGGGTGACCCGCTTTGAAACAAATGGGGCAATTTCTCTTGGAATTACCGTTGAATTTGCCGTCGAAATGGGAGCTGGAATTCGCAGCGGATGGCAATTGAAATGATCATTCGAACAACGGGAGATGACGGGCAGGTTCTTTCTTGACTCGAGCCATCAACTCAAAGAATCATCGATTTTATTCGTTGTTTCACAGCAAGCGTCCCGCTTCTGACTCCTCCTCGTCGTGATCTTCCCTCTTCCGCTTCGGCTCGACCGAACTGATGGCCGCCGAGTCCAACGGTCGACCGCTCTTCCCGCCGCCGCCCTCCAGCCGGGCGCCTGCGGTGAGTGGCCGACGGGCGATCTCCAGCCGCCGCTTGTCCAGCACCTCGACCTCGAGCTGCTCGCCGGTGCGCACGTTCGGCACGACGCACGTGGGCGTCTCGTTGCGGAGCGTCACGAACTGCGCGTAGTCGCGCGTGTTCTGACGGCACTGCCCGCAAACGACCAGCGAGAGCGTGTTCGCCGTCGTTTCGACCAGGAAGCGCTGCAAGAAAGGCGTGAGTGAAGTGGACGGGGAAGAGCGGGAAGGGGAGCGAAGAAGAGTTTTAACTCTCACTCCGTCGCTAAACACGCGATTCCTCCGCTCACCTCCAAGAGTTTGGCGAGGAAGTCGTCGCCCAACTCAACGTCCCGCACGATCATCACGCCGTAGCCCTGCAGCGGGCGGGCGGCGAAGAACCAGCGGAGGATCGCGTCGTCGCTGAAGCCGAGAAACGGCCGCTCCACGTACGTCGCCACGTCGATTTGGATCTGCAGGAGAATGGGAGTGATTGGGGGCATTGGAAGAGGGCATTTTGAAGTCCCCTACGACCTTTCGCTTCCAAACAGCAACGAATAACCAGCCTCAACTCCCCACTCGTCTCTCCGACCACCCGAACGCACCTTCTCGGCCCGGCGGAAGGCTTCGCTTTCGAGCATTCGATCGAAGAAGTCGGCCGGCCGGACGCCCCGCAGGCGGCCGAAATAAAATCGGGCGGCGCGCAGCTCGCCGCTCAACAACGCCGCGAGTTCGGGCGGCAGCGAGTGAACGAACGAGACGCCGACGAAACTCAGTTGGACGAGGCGGAAGTCGGCGGGCAGCCGGCGGAGCGCCTCCAACACTTCGGCCGTCAGGTCGACGTTCTGCAGGTTGAAGAGCCGCACGAACGTGCCCGCCAGGAGTGGCCGGAGCCACTCGACCGCCGCGCCAATCGAAACCGCGCGAAATTGGCGGACGGCGCCTGTCGACGGCAGGCAGCGGCACGAAAAGAACGGAACGAGCGGGTCGTCGTCCAGCTGCCGGATCTGCACGATCTCTAAACACGAATAAATGAAAGGAAGATGGGAAGCGAACCCAAATGCGGCCGCGCGACGTCCCGCAAGTGCTGCCGAACGAGCGAGTCGAAGCGGCGGCACACGAAAGGCGCGTGTTGCAACGAGCGCGAGTCCAGGAACCGCAGAACCTGAAGCAGAATGGGATGAGCAGAAGTCAGTGGTCGGTAGAGGACTGTTGTGATCAAAGTGGGAACTCACGTCCAAGTGGATCTTCTCCATCGAATTGCGCCTCCCTCGATCTTCGAGTTCCACTTCGCTCATCCTTGAACAGAAATGATGCAAGCCGCCCGTTCGCTTTGGTCACTACACTACGACGGAGCGAGCAAACCACACACGCCCTTAATTGGATTCGATTAGAGTTTGGAACCACGAGCGTTCGAACGGGAAATCAAGCGGGTGAGCGGAAGCACAAAAAGACCTCGCAAACTTTCAGCCACACGCAAAATACAACTAATTAGCGGGAGAAGACTGAAGAACATCTGCAGCAAGCACGTGTGCGAGTGGAAGGAACTCCAATCACTGATCAAAGCAGAAACAAAGCTTAAGGCAACGATCAAGTACGAACGTTTCTCTTCGGCAACAATAGAAAAAAGCTTCTATGGACCTCCGATTCGTTCTGTTCGAAGAATGCGGACAGCAGACACAAGCAGCAAGCAATCGCTTATCACCGGCCGACTCGAAGGTGCTTATTTCGATTTCTTCCACTACTTTCTGCTCCCGCCTTCGTTTCAAACGACGAGCGCCGTCTTCCGCCGGCTTCTAATCACTAGTCGATTCTTTTTGTTGGTCGAACGGATTACGCGGGCAATGGAAAGAAGCAAAGCGAGTCTTCAATAAACTGATGGAAGATGATGGTCGTCTATTAGCAGACGTGTGGCCGTGATTGCTGTAGTTTGAATAAAGCAAACGTTTAATTTATCGTTTACGCGTCAAGGGAAACCTTCTCATTCTCCAGCACAAGAAAACAGTCCAACGCCTTTATTCCATTTCCGCTGCACCCTTCCTCTCACTCCTTTCTCCGCCTTCCATTGAGCGCACTCCGCTCCACCGCCCCGAAAATCGATGCGGCGCCGCGTCAGGGCACTCCGCACACTCGTCCGTTCGCTCGGCTTTCGCAACGGCCGGCCGCCGGCGTGTTTTCGTTGATTCCCGCGGATTTCCGTCGATTCGCTGGCGATCATGGATTCCCCGTCGGCTTCTTCGACTCCGGCCGCTCCGAACGGCCACAAAGACGGCGCCAATTCGATGGAAACTCCCGCACCGACCGCTCCGCCGGCCAAGGCGCCGCGCGTCGGGATTTCGTTCGGAATCACGCGACAAGTTCGCTCCCTCGTCGTCACGACCGGCGGCCAAACGACGGCCACACTCGAGGAGACGATCGAACACTCGATCACGCACTTGGAGAACGGGCTGGTCAACGGGTACGTTCCATTCATTCAATGATCTCTAATTTCCTATGATTGATTGCTTCTTCGCTTTGCTTTTTATCTTTTCTGTCTAGAAACGGGTACGATCGTCATAATTTCTTGCTCTGACCGTCTAGAACTTTTACCCGAAATTATTCCAGCTATTTCCGTCCAAATTCTAGCGCAAAATCGCTGAAAACCGCTGAATTTTACGATAATTTCGAAGAATCCACCAATTTCTCTTCCGTTTTTTAATTTCCGCTCGATTTCAGGAAGCAAGCAGTGAAGAAGGACGAGCCGGTGATCACGCCCGTCGCCCAGGCGGCCAACTGGCGAATCGAGCGGCTGCAGAAGTTGGCGGACGAGGGAACGGCCACCGATGAGCAGCGCGCCCTCCTCGAGCTTCTGTTGGAGTCCACCGGGCAGAAGGCGATCGACCTGCAGCTTCCGGTTGGTTCCTCCTCACTTTCCTTTGATTCCCCTGCTTGCTTTCAGTCCGACGACATTCGATTGGAGTCGACCGGTGGAACGAAAAAAGCGGAGGAGCCCGAAGATCCCGACTACGACGCGATCAGCTTCGCCGACTTCGGCCCCGCCTTTCTGCGCGGCCACGGCTGGCGCAAGGGCGAGGGCATCGGCCGGACGAACAAGCGCGAAGTCCCGTTGAGCGTCCAGGCGAAAGGCCGCGGCTTCGACCTCGGCATCAGCAAGAAGAAGCGGGCGGCGAAGGGCGACGGCGAGGGCGACGGTGAGTCCTTCCAATCGTTTATTTCCTTTGATTTCTTGCGTTCAGACGAGCCGGACATTCCGATGGGCAAGAGCGTTGCGGTGCGCGTGATCGGCGGCAAATTCGACGGCCAGTTCGGGCGCGTCCTCGCGTTCGACGCGGCGACCGGCCGCTGCGATCTGCGGATGGCCGACGGCGCGCAGCGGACGATCGTCGAGACGCTCCTGCAGACGATCAGCGAGAAGGACTACGCCGACCGGGGCAAGGTCTTGAGTGAGTTCTCTTTTCGATTGAGAGGAGGGTTTCTTTGAGCTTCGGTTGTTCGTGGCTTGAAACACGAACGTCAAGGACTCGAGAGGAAGATGATCTTTCCTTTTGTTCTCCTCGACTTACCCCATCCAATGCCTCACTTCCTCCTCGCATTCGACCAATTTATCTCGTGTTTTCAGACAAATCCTCCTACGACAAATACGAGAAGCGGGAGAACGGACGGGACGACCGGCGAGACGACCGGCGAGAGGCGAGTGGCCGCGAGAACCGACGGGACGATCGATCGAGTCGGAAGGAAGCCGAGAAAGACGTGGAGAAGGACGTCGAAATCATCGCCGAAGCGCCCCGCTCCTCCGCCGCCCTGTGGGTCGCCCCCGAGCTGCGCGTGCGCGTCATTTCGCGCGACTACAAAGACGGGCGCTACTTCAAGCAGAAGATGCGCGTCGTTGATGCGGCCGATCGGGATCACTGCGAGCTGCGCGACGACAGCGGGCGGATTCACAGTAAGCTGCCCTTCCACTTCGTCGTTCTTCACCCCAATTCCTGCAGCCCTGAAGCAGAAACACCTGGAGACGGTCATTCCGAAGGGACGCGGCGGCCAAGTGATGATCGTCGCGGGCAAACATCGCGGCCAAGTCGGGCAGGTGGTCGAGCGGGACGATCGGCGCTATCAGCTCGACGTGCGGGTGTTGGGCCGACGGGACGTGATCAAAGCGGACTTCGACGACGTCTGCGAGTTTTGCGGCAACCTCGAGGAGATGGAGCATTGATCCCGGCGGTCGATTCACTTTCTTCTTTTATTTATCGTTCTGTTGCACCTCACTTGTTCGTTTCTAACGTTTGAGTTTGGCTAGTCGCATTGGCTGTTCGCGAATAAAACCGAATGATTCGAGGGAGGCGCTCGAAAGGGGCTGGTAACGGCGGTTGCTCGAGAAGAACGGAATGCAGCTTGCATCAAAAGCTTTTTCCTTGCGGCCTCGCACCGCTTCCGACCGATGTCCGTTTGACGGCGGACTCCCACGAACCGCAGACTACCGGGGTGATTAACCGCCAGCTTTCGTTGACACTCCTGATTGTCTGCTCGCCGCCGTGCGAAAGGAAGAAGTGGGCTGAACAAAAGACAAAAGACGCGAGTTCACAGGAGGTCGGCCACAAGAAACGGAAGCGAAGTGCATTCATTCCGTTTACTTGTTGTGTTCTTTGAACACGTCGTAAGAACGAATAGGTGGTGATTGAATTCATTCATAGACGGCAAGAAAACGGACGAACAACCTCTCTTTCTTCCCGACCGCCTTCAGACGGTTGCCGCCGGCGTCGCTTCGCTTCTGCCGGGCTTCTCGACCGACAGCCCGGCGCCCGTGCCGCTCGGGCAGGGCGTCGGCTGCACTTTGGCGCCGCACAGGAGGAACGCGCGGATGGCCCGACGGAAGGCGGGGATCGTGAACAAAATGATCAGCGGGTTGCAGATCGGCAGGACTAAACGGAGTGGGTTGAGTGACGGAGCGGGAGAACTTACCGCTGATGGTGACCTTGATGAAGACGGGCAGGTAGTCGAACGAGATCCCGATCATCTGCAAGCGGAAGGAGTGAGTGGAGAGCGAGCGGAAGGAAAGCGAACCGGAAGGAAGTCCGCGAGTCCCACGGGAAGCAGCAACTCAAAGAAGCCGATTAAGAGAACCTTGATCGAGTCGAACGAACCGTCGGCATCGGGAGGCAGGCTTGGACCATCATGATTTTGCTGAGCTGCTTCTGGGCTGCCAGCGTCGAGGGTTGGAGGTGCTGAAAACGGCGTGTTCTGGTGAGTTCTCCTACTAGTTTTGAGTTGACTGTTTCGGAGAGGAGCAGGCAGCAAGCATGCAGACAACCTACTGCTCTAATTGAAGACATTTCTGATCTCACAAACACCAGTCCATCCTTGAGCAGTCAGACGTTCGCCTCGTAACCCCTTCCCCATCCTCCTTTCGCTCACCTCCCGGTCGTTGCGCAGCTTCCGCTCGATCTTGTAGGCGGACAGGATGATGATCGTGTAGCCGGCCGCGACGATCAGCTGGCTGTCCGCCAACTGCAGCATCATCTTCAAATCCAACGAATCGCCGAAGATGTAGGCGGGGAGCGTGTTTTCGTCGAGGCCCTCGAAGATCGGATTGCGCAACAGGGCGGCCGTGTACTCCGGTTCGTCGTGGCGCGTGCAAACGTTCGCGATGTCGCAGCAGTGGACGATCCTGAACGATCCGTTAGACGGTAGAGTCCTTTAAATTAGGGGACGTACACCCACAACTCCAGCAAGCCGACCAATCCGAACACTTGCTTCAGCGAGTAGCGATTCCCGAAGTAGAAGATGTTCAGCCCTAAATGGAGGTCAGAGTTATCCGGTTGAGCACTCACGGTAGAGAAATTGGCAGCAGACGTTCACGATCATCTGAAGGGTGGGCATTAGCGAGTGGAGGGCGTTGAGTGGTAAATAAGGAGGAAGAATAACTGTTGAGCGAATTAAGCGGATAGGAGGCGGGCCTCTAGCCAGTCGGCAAGAGAATAAAAGCTACCATTCGTAAGGTTTGCTCGCTACTGGTCGGATCAAGAAACTGACACGGAATCAGACCCCGATAGCTCAAACAATCTCGATGGGAACGCACCGTGTAAGAGACCAAACAGAACAAAATGGTCCCGATCACGGCCGTTTGGTGGGTCTGCGGGAGGAACGGAGCGGGCACTAAACACTCCTGACGTCATTTCACGAGTCATCCCCCTTCCTCTCTCACCCATGAACGCCATCGTGGACTCGTAGTCGATGGCGAGCTGCAAAGACGGCCGTCAGTCACGCACTCCTTGCCGCCGCTCACCATTTGAGTGCAAAAGGAGACGATTGTGAACGTGACGTCCACACAGGCGCCGCCGATCAGCATCCAGCGGTACGATTTGAACGCGTAGCCCAGGTGGTAGCGGCAGAGCAGGATAAGGACGAAGTTGAGGCACAACGAGATGGAGCAAATCACGCACTCGTAGTAGAAGTGAATTTCGAACCACGTCGCCATTCCCTATCTGAAGCGGAAAGAAGCGAGTGGATCGTAAGCAGGTGGCTGGTGGAAGTGAGTTAAAAGAAGCATGTGCGGCCACTTGAAGTAACCAAAGACACACGAGTTTGATGAACACGCACCGTCTCTTAAACGGTAGTTCCGGAAAAGCCAACGCAAAAACAGATGTCTCGTTGTTTTGCGCAAACCAGAGACGATTCCACAAGTCACACTTCACTTCTTTCTGGTGACTGACGACCCGCACGACTTTCGAGTCCGGCAAAATCTCGTCCCAATCGACCGCCCCGACCGGCCACCTCGACGACACGCAAACCGCCGACTAGAATCCTCGCGTGTCGCCACCCGAAATGAAAGGCGTTGTCCAAACATCCCCAGAGTCCAGACGATGTGGGTGGTCTGTCGTCTGCACTCGTTCGACCTCTCGTTTCACACGCGACTTCAGAGCAGCACAAACAAATGGGCCGTGGACGAGAACATTTCGTCACGAATTCCGGTAAAGGCCGCAGCGAAGAAAGGCGATGACTGGTCAGGTCGTGTTCGCAAAGACCTCGAATGACTCCCAGTCATCGAGTACTATCCTTTCTTCCCGCAGCTCAACAGAAACACGTGGATCTTGTAAACGAAAGGTAGAACTCGACGAATCAATTTTATTTTGCACTGAACACCAAAAGAAACAAAAAGCCCTGTATGCGAGCAACCACACGGGATTGGAGTGGCTTCCGGTCGCTCACTTCTTGCCGCCGCTTCCCGTCAGGATCAGCTCGCGGCGATTGATCTGCAGCGGCAAGGAGGATGAACAGCCGACTGATTGCGAAAGGAACTCACGTCGCCCGTTCCTTGGCCGCGGAAGGCCTCTCCTTTCGCTCCCGGTTTCGATGTCTTGGGCGTGCGTTCCTCCGGGCCCTGCGTCGCGTCTGTGCGCGTGTACGCGCTCTTTGTTAGGTCGTTCGTCTTCGCCCCCGTCTTCTCCGCGGCCGTCTTTTTGGCCGCCTGCTTCTTCTTGTTCTTTTTGAGCACCAAGAAGAAGATCAAAGCGGCGACGACGCTCAACAGCACGAGCAGAAGCAGCAGGCATCCGCTAAACGAACGAGAAGATGCGGAGGAGAATGGGGGACTCACGAGATCAGACCAATCATCCAGCCTTCCATTCCGCCGTCATTCGAGTCCTTCAGAGCGGTGGCGTCTCCGCCCTTCGTTCCCGGAGCCTTCGGATGGAACAGGCCCGCAGCGAGCGGGTCGGCCGTCGTGCTTGAGAGCAGAGCGGTGCTCGAGATGCTCGTGGCCGTCGAGCTCATCGTTCTGCTCGAAGTGCTCGTCGAAGCGCTCGAAGTCGTGCTGCTCGGAGTCGTGAGTTCGGCCGTCGAAGTCGTAGGCACGCGCGCGGACGTCGAGCTGCTGTTCGGCGTCGAGGGCACGGGCGTCGTGCTGGACTCCGTGGTCGTGAGCGAAGCGGTCTGCAAGAGATCGCGGGAGAAATAAGCAAAACGAAGAGAAACGACTAACGGTGCTCGACACAGTCGACGTGGACGTCGAGGTCGTGCTGCTCGCGGTCGTCGGCTGCGGAGTGGTCTGAAGACGACAATGAAAGAAGTGAGTGCAAGGAAGTAGAGGCGACTCACGGAGCTCGTGGAGGTGCTCGGCGCAGTCGAAGTCGTGGGCTCCAGCGTGGTCGCCGTGGAGCTCGAAGTAGACGTGGAAGTGGACGTGCCGCTGCTGCTCGAAGTGGACGTGCTGGTCGACGGCGTAGTGGACGTGCTCTGAAGAAGGGAGTGGAATGAGGAAAGAACAGACGCTTTACGGGGATCGTCGGTTGCGGCGTGGTGGTCGACGTGCTCTGAAGCAGGAGCGAGTGAGCAAAAGGCGGGCGACTCACCGTGGACATCATCGTGCTTGTCGACGTGCTGGTGGTGGTTGGAGCCGGTGTTGTGGTCGTCTGAACGACGAGATGTTGGACCAAAGCAGGGCAAACGACTTACGGTCGTTGACGTGGAAGTCGTCGTGGAGGTCGTGGTTGTCGGGAGGAAATACTCGCCGAAATCGTGCTTATTCATATTGATCGAGTAGGGCTGAAATAAAGCGGTTTGACGCGGTATTTGCGGAGGTCATTCAACGTACGACGATCACGATCCCGCCAACCTTTCCGGTGTTCTTGGAGCCGATGACCGTCCACCAATGCCCGTTCCCGTCGTCGTTCCGCAGCGAGGCCCCCTTGCAGAACTTGATGTCCTTGTCGACCGTGTTGGAGTCGGACTTCAACAAAGCAAGTGTTCCGTCGTCTTCGATGTTCACACCGCCACGATCTTCGTCGTACGTCTGGTCTTCTACAGAGAAGATTTCGGCGAGCAAGAGACAGCGACTCACCAATTTGCACGATAACCTTTCCGCCCTTTTCGATGCCCTCAACATGCAGCTTGCAATTGTCGTTGATGGTCCAATCGATCCTGCAAACAGACGACCATGAGAAAGAAGAAAGCGGAGAACTCGCGTGTCTCCGAGCGTGATGTTGTAGATCCACAGACTCAATTGAGTGCTCTTGGACCACTGCACGGCGATCGTGGTGGACGGGCACTCAAACAAGTCGCGGAAAATAAATGATCGTTAGAAGAAGCGTTTCAAGCACTCACAAGAATGGGTGGAACACGGCCACGCACGGGTCGAAGCGCGTGTTCGTCCGATCGTAAAGGAACTTTGCGTCCAGCAGCGGTGGCCCAAAGAACACAAAGCCGAGGATCGCGGCGAGAATCCACGGCGGCGCGCGCATCCCGACGAGAAGAACGACCGAATGGAGGGAAGGAAGCTGAAGCGAGAGGAATGGGCGGGAGGAGCAGAGAGCGGACGCTCGGCAGGAAGACGAGTGGAGCCAATGGCGAGTGGCCGCTCGCCCGCCGCCGGTATTCGATTTGCCCGCTCAAGGCGGGTTTGCGCAAACCGAAAGTGGACGGCCTAAGCCAGCGAGCTAGACGCCTAAACGCCACCATTTTTGCTAGCGGCGGAAACTCGGCTGAAATGGCAGCAGTTCGAGTTTCTCGCAGTCAAACCAAAAGGAAAGTCGCTATTAAGCGCGATGTCAAAGCCATAGGCAAAAAGAACTCTTTCGTTGATATGATTACTCGTTTGGAAATATTTATCGAATTTCTACTGATTCTCCCCTTGGCAATTAAAGAAATGGTTCGAACGAGTGCACAAGTCGCTCTTCCTGGGCAAATCGTCTCTTCATTCTGCCCTCAACGAACGTTTACTTCGTACATGGAAACGAAAGCAAAAGAAGGGCCAACAAAAACGCGATTCCATTCTCCTCACGACTGCTCAATTATCTCGTCAAGCAGGCCTGCAAGCGGATGGTCTGCCGAGCCCTGTTCGATCGTGTTGGTCGGGATGAACGTGTCCGAAAGTCGGCCTTTGCAGGCGTTGCTCGTCGTCACGTCCATCAACTCCAATTTGTTTAGTTCCACCGTCTCAGCCTCCCAGTCGCTTTGGTCGCGTCGTCCGATCATACAGTTGAAGAGGGCGGTGTCTCCGTCTGAGCGACACGTGTGTTGGCTAAAAAGGCAGCATAGAGCTCGAGAAGTGGCCGTGCTCACACTATGTAGACGAAATCTCCCGGCTTGTCCGCAGCTCCGAGCTTCGCGGCGAGTCGCCCATCCGCAAGAAGTTCGTGCGACCCGCAGAATTCATTCGTGGTCCGTCCGTCCGAATTCGTCCGCTGGTTAAAAAACAGGGCGGTCTAAGAACAGAAAGACGGAGTGGATGGTGAGCGGAACAAAGAAACTCACACCTCAATCCTTGCCCAATCCTCTGCACTCGAACATGCCGCCGACGAGCACTCGATTGGTCGGCGGGACTGGGGTCGTGCTCGTAGTCGACGTGCTGGTCGTTGCCTGAAGGCAATAAATGCCGTAAAAGAGAAGAGAACGGCTCACAGAGTCGGTTGTTGTGGCTGCCGCAGTGCTGCTCGGCGAAGTGCTCGGCGCAGAACTGGGGACCGCCGTCGTGGTGATCGTTGAAGCGGTAGACGTCGACGAGGGGGCCGGTTTGCGCGTAGTAGTCGAAAGAAACGGCGGAAGGAATGAAGTCGTCGGCGGCCGCGTAGGAAGTGGGCGAGTGGGCAGTGGACGCGTGGCCGGCCGATGAGTTGGAGGTGGGCGAGTCGGTGGCTGGCATGGATCCGGCGGACACGGGGGGAGCGTAGAAGACGTGGGAGTGGGTCGCGGACGAGGCTTGAACTCGCCGAACTCCCGGTTCCATCCGATCGCGCTCTAAACTCCTCCAATTGATTCGAACGACCGATGGGGGCGTACGTGAACAAAGAAGACGTCCACCGGGCCGCTCCGCGCGAACCGAACGCTCGTCCAAAAGCCGCCGCCCGGCACGTCGTTGCGGAGCGAGCGGCCCGCGCAAAAGCGCGCCGCCTCGTGGAACGCCCACTCCAACACTCCGCGCGCGGCCCACAGCTCCAGCGAAGCGGAAGGGCCGTCCAAAATGACGCCCTCTTCAAATGGGAAGAATTCGAGGAGGAGATCGAAAGAACTCGCCGATTTGCGTCCGCCCGTTCGCGAGGACCTCCCACCGAAGAGTGCACTCGCCGTTGATCGTCACCTCGAAGCTGCAAGCGAGAAGGATGAAGAGGAGGAAAAGGAGAGAACGCGCCTGCTGTTGCGCGGGAGTTGGGCGAACAGCTGGAGATTCTCCTCCCGACTCCACTGGACGGCGATCGTCGTGTTCTTGCAGTCCTCCAGGTAGCTGCAAAAAGGGGGTTAAAGGAAGAAGGTGGAGCACTCACAAGCGATCTCTATCCCCGCGAACACCCGAGTCGAACTTCGTCTCAAACGGATCGAAGAGGAACTGCCGGCCAGAACAGACGGCAGTCCGATCAGGAGGCTCGCGACGGCCACAAGGAAGATCCGCGGCGGAGTCTCCATCGCCTACTGGCAACAAACGATCGTACCGCTGGACGGGGGAAGGACGAAAAATGGACGAACGAGTGGCGAAGGGGAAACAATCGGAATGGCGACTCGCCCGCCGCTGACCGCTTTTTTATGGCCGGCCGCCGCTGCCGCTCGACCGGGGCCAAATTCGTACGCGTGCGGACGCAAATGAATCAGCGGCGGTCGAATTGACCCGCACAAGGGCGAATTGGGAAAGGTTTGTACGTTTGCGGGAAATTCGTAAAGATCGGGCTTCTCTTCTCACAAATGCCTGGAATCCTCTTGGGAAGGACGAAGTAAGCCGGTTGTGTGTTGCTCACTTCAAAGCTGACACGACTGAGCACGAACAACTTGCAGACAAACATCTCCAATTTGATCACAAATGTCGCCATCACCGTCGGCAAAGCGATTGAAAGCGCAAAAAAACGATTCCAAGAGCAAATTGACAGATCGCCGTCACGAAAGCAATTTTTGACGGTGGGATCCGCGAGTTTAATTCACTTCGCTTGGAACGGTTTTCGGTGGTTGCTCCGCTTCGTTATTCCCCGCTTGCCCCTCGATTCTTTCGTGATGCTCGCCGCCGTTCGCTCCGCCGCGTGGATGTCACTGCTGCTTGTTGTTTTTCGATCTAACCATTCAGCATCTCAGGATCTTATTTGCGAATTACAATGGATCACTTCTCCCGTGTCAAAACTCCCGCACTGGTACATTCAACCGAACAAACTGTTCGTGAAAAGAATCTACTTACGCGCACTCTCCATTTGTGTTCGACATAGCTTGCAAGCGATCTCTTTTCACGGGAGTGAGGGGGTGGAGATCTCGCGTTCGTCGAGCTCCAAAGGAACGACCGTATGACCGCTCACCGCGTGCGTGTTTTGATCAAACGGAAGAGCATGTTTTCGTCCGGGTGCCAGTTTTCGGTCCGCCGTCGGAAATATTTTCGCACAGGATTTGAATTCCAAACGGGCGATCAAGCGAGCGAGTGCACGCGTCCGCGGGTATAAAAACGAGGCGGTCGGGCAATGTCAGCACCTCTTCTCACTCTTCTCCTCTCATCCGCTCCACTTCTTTCCATTCAAAAGATGATCCGCTACTGCACGGCCGTCTTCTTCGTCCTGCTGATCGCCTCGACGGCCGCCAAGCCTCCCACAAAGGACCTCCTCTCGGGGCCGCTGAAGACGGCGAACAAGGCGGTCGGAAAGGCGCAGCCGGTGGTCGGCGAGTCCACCGGCCTGCTGGGCGGCTGCAAGCAGCCGGGCGCCCTCACGAAACTCGTGCAGCTGTTGAACCTGCCGGCGACCGTCGATCCCGCCCAGTTCGTCCAACTGCTTTCGATCCTCACGCGTCTGGACATCGTCCTCACCCAAATCTCGTGCACCGTCGACTCCGTCCTCGCGCTGGAGGGCAGCGGCGTGGACGACGTGGTGGGCGGCCTGCTGGACGAACTGCGCACTCTGCTGCGCGTGCCCGCTTGCGTCGACCTCGGCGCCTTCCTGCAGCGCCTCCTGAAGGCCGTCGAGAAGCTCCTGGACGATCTGCTGAACGACCTTGGCGTCCTCCTCCGCGCGCTGCTCGGCGACGCCGCGCAGCTCACCGGCGGCGTGCTCGACATCGTGAACGGCGTCCTCGGCCAACTGAGCGGCCTGCTCGGCATCCCCGTGGGCGTCCTTCCCTCGACTTCGTCCAACAACTCCTGCCCCAGCTCGAGCGGATCCTCGACTCGCTGCTCTCCGCTCTGGGCGGCTGCTCGTCGGGAGCCCTCCGCTTCTGAATCCGTGTGTTGAGTAGACGAATCCGACGAATAAACACGCAAGCATCGAACGAACGTCTTGAAGGCGAGCAACGAGCCAATTCTTCGGTTGTTGCTTGATCAACTGCACGAGTAGGTGAACGCGCCGTCCTCTCGCGATTCCACACGAACGATCGTTTCCGACGGCGTTCGCGCCGCCCTTTTCTCATGCAAATTATTGTGCAAAATCTCGCGTCCTGCTCGTCCTTTAGTTCCTTTCGTTTCTCACCGCTCGCAAGTGGTCGGTCCCGCCCTCCCTTCCGCTCTTCCTCGTCGTGATGCTCGCCGCCGTTCGCTTCGCCCTGTGGCCGGCGCTCCTGCTCGTCGTTTCGCTGCAGTCGGCCGCCGGAGAAGGCGAAACGGTCGCCAGCTATCGGGTCCTCGACAAAGTTTTGACGCACCGAGGCGTTTCGGCCGATCGGTCACGCCCGAATACGAGCTGTTGCGCGTGTTTGTGCGGTAAAACGCGTGCAAAATGCGCACAGCGCTCTCATTCGTGGACTCGCTCAAATTCGGTTGCCGAGTGACGGAGTCTTGGTATTCCGTGCGTCAAAACGTAATCGACGACCCAATATTGCAGGAAAGCGATGAACGAGCACAATCATAACGACAGAGCCTCTTTAGGGCAGCACCTCGGCCAAACCGATCGAATTGTTCGCGTAGTCGAAAGAAACGCAAAACAAAAGGAGGAATCGGTAGCTCCAGGTGAACTGCGGGGTGTCCGTGTGGCGCGTGGGCGCGTGGGCGCGAGCGGGCGCCAACTGCAGCCAGCAGCCGCCCCCACCGTCGTCTTCGAGCACGAATTGGGGCGGGAATTCGAAGAAGCGCCGTTCACGCGTCGAACACGCGGTCGGGCACGTGCAGGTGGCTGAACGGGTAGTCCGTGTGGATTTGCACCTGCAAAGCGGTGGAGTGAGCAGCCGAGAGGGCGGGCGGGTGAGCGGACCAGCGGGCGCTCGAAGCGAAAGTCGAGCGGTCGGCCGTCCGGCCCGAAAGCGGCGATCTCGACGGCGTCCAGTCGCAACCGCCGCTGGGTCGCCCGCCGACCACCAGCCGGCCGGCAAACTCCGAACGCCGAACGATCGAAACGACGGGCGCGGGGATGCGCCGCTGCTCGAAGGCGCGCACGAACGCGTTGCCCCGGCCGGGCGCGAAGCCGACGATCCCGCCGTTCGGCACCAACTCGGGCCGCTCGGGATCGAAAAAGATCAGCATGAAGCAGTTCGATTGGATTCAATCCACCGTCGCGCTCACCGCTCGCCCAGCTGACAGCCCAACACGAGGTCCGCTGCCGGCAGTCGCAACGTGCTCTTCGAGACGTCCGTGAACGCGATCCACCGCCCTTTCATCTCCGCGTAGGCGGCCAGTCGGCCCCTCCACTCCTCTCGGCCCTCCGCGACGCTCGACGAGTTGGACGGCGAGTAGAACGAAGACCGTCCTTCTTGCTCGAAGCCCACACACCACGCGGTCCACGAGACGGCGGCGGCCGCAGAGAAGCGGGGGCAATCGGCGCGCGGCCGGCCGCAATTCGCGTCCACGAGCAGCACGGGCGCGAACTGAGTGGAGAGCGGCAGGCGGAGCTCTTGTGCGGGCATCCCGACGGCGAGAATGACGGCTGCAAGAGGGCGGAACGATCGAGCAGGGGCGAGGATTCACGTCCCGTTGGTCGTGATCTCCACCTCGAACACTCGCGGATCGGCGGAAAGCAGCGAGAACGAGGCGAAAGCAACGAGCAAAGCGAGCAGCATGTTCCAGCGAAACGGAGCGAAAAACGCGGGGAATTCCCGTCGACGAGTCGCAGACGAAAAGAGGTGTGCCGCACGGACTGAGCCAGGGGTCCGAAAGAACAGACCGCCGCGAAGAGTGTGGAGATTAGACGCTCGTTTGTCACATTCGCGCCGTCTGTTTCGCGTCGCTTCGAAGTGACCGCCTTGCGTCATTCGTGTCTCGAATGCACTCCAGATTCTGCGGATGAGTCGCTTGTTGCGGCGTGGATCGCCGCTTTCTTGTGAGCAGCCAGGTGGTCGTTGGAGACTCACAATGTCCTTCGTTTGTGTCTCGCTCATCGGATTGATCAAGGACGAATAAATTTCCTTGGAGAGGTCGCTCCACAATAAAGAGGCGCGCTTCCAGCGATACTCCACTGCACGCCATCCGGCCGCCGTGGAAAATCTGCTCATTTCAACGCTCGACGCGCCCCCGTGCAAAAAGCGAAAATGAGCGGCGAGAGGGGGCGGCGTCGTCGTCCGCTGGCTGAAAAGCTTGGCCATTCGGGACGTGCAGCGGCCTAGGATTGTGTCCGCGCGCGCTGCAATCGGTCGCAATCGAAAGAGAAAGGTCGAGTCTACCAGACGGCTCGCGAGCGGCATGCAAATCGGCGGTTTTGCCCGCTTTCTCGCGGCCCAAAGTCTAAAGGTCGGATTTTCACTGTCCGGATCGGCGACGCGGAGCCGTGCAGCTCCGTTGTGCGGAATCTTTTCGCGCCCATCGTGCGTAACTTTGTTCCCCCGATTCTCCTCTATCGTTTCATGTATCGCTCCTCCAATTTGAACTAAACATGAAGGACTTTTTACATTTTGCAGCCGGTCGGGTCGACGGAAAATGCCCCTTTTTTGTACTTGAAGCCGTGTAGCTTTCTTGTGCGGGATTCATTTAAGCTCATCGTGCGTAATTTTGTTCACCCGAATCTCCTCTATGTTTTCGTGTATTGCTCATTCGATTTGAATCAAAATTGAAGGACTTTTTACCTTTCGCAGATACCAAACCATCCCGATTTTCGGCGCCGCATTCCTGCGTTGTTCTCCATCGGTTTGCAATGGAAGCAACAGTTTTCTGATCAAATCGACTACGCAGAATCGGAATCTGCCGTCGGTTTTGCAAAAAGAATCGAGGGCACCGCGCGAGATCTGACCGACGACCTCTCGTGGGGCAACGGAATGCCACCGCGCCCGAACCGCCTCTCATTTCTGCTTTTGCCGCGAACCCGCCGAGCGGTGAAATGGGCGATTTCCGGATGGCGTGCCACTGCAACAAGCACGACGAACGGCCGCTCCATCGATTGCGCATTCATTTTCGGTTGAAAAGAAGCTGCTTTCGATTACGTAACACCACCCGCGTACAAAACGAGCGGCCGGCGAGCGGAGAGCCGCCATTTCGGTTTCTGTTCGCCCTCGAGTCTCCCGCTCTCCTTTCCGCCGCTCTCGCTCCTGCCGGTCGGTCGCTCCCGCTCGGAATGCTCGTCCACTGCTCGTCGATCCTCCTCGTCTTTGCGCTGCTCGTGGGCTCGTCGGTGGTGGACGCCGAGTTCCTCTACGACGTGAACAACACCGCCTTCGATTCCTGCGTGAAAGTCTACTCTGACATCAATGCTCCGAGCTTGTACGTTTTTGAATGGGTGCTTTGATCAATATTTTCAGCGATCTGGCGGACTGCGAGTCGACTTCGATTGCGGTGCAATGGAGCAAGGACACCGGGTTTGCGATGTTCGTCTATTTTGTCCCGGGCGCAAGGCGAGTTCTTTACTTTTCTTTCTTTCAACTCATTTTTTCATTGCAGCTTCAACGTGACTATCGGCGGCGAATGCACGGTGCAAAGCGGTGAGAGGCAGTTGGCTTTGTTCACGCTCTTGATGAGTTTAGGAAACTTGACTCACGACTTCGGAAAAGGCTGGATGTTCGTTGAGAAGGACGGCTTGCTTTCGGCTTCAAAGAAGGACGATGACCCGAAGAACAAGCTGTGCGAAGGCGAAACGCTGCGGAAGGACGCGGACGACAAGCACTACTGGACGACCATCGACTTCCAGAGAAACGGTTATCTCTTTAGCTTTGCGGTTGGAGTTAGTCGAATCAAAAAAGCGGCCGCTTCTTACGACATCCCGGTTGCAGCACGACAACAGCACGGCCTTCGATTTTGGCGAGTACCACGTGCCCACGACCACCACCGCTGCGCCCGCCAAGACCACCGCCGGAAGCAAGAAGACGGCCGACAAGAGTGAGTGTTCCACTTTTCCGTTCCCCTTCTAACCCCCGCCTGTTCTTCAGGTTCCGCCGCCAAGTCGCTCGTCGCCGCGTGGATCGTCGCGCTCACCGGAATCGCCGCCTTGTGAGCGGCCGGTCGTTCGTTCGGGGCTGCAAGACGCCCGTTCTCTTCTCCCCTGTGTTTCTTTGCTCAACCATCTTGGTTGATTAGGATTAGGTTCAAATAAACTTTCTCGTGGAGCTCGCTCTTCGGCAGTGAATTGTGCAAGGGGAAGCAGAACGAATGCTGGTCGTTCGGGGATCGCCGGCAATTCCACTCTTCCGCTCGCAGGTTCCTCGTCGTTGGAATTAGATGGAAATTATGGTCTGTCGAGCGGGTGTTTGAAAGGAAACAAGAAAGCAACTCGTTTCGCTCGTTCTTCAGATCGCTTCCCCTTCCGCTCGCGAGTCGGTCAAGAGTCCGCCCCAGGGTACCTCACGCCTCGTCCGTGGAGTGCTCGTGCGGCGGCGGCAGGAAGTCTTCCTCGTCGCTCTCGTCCTCGAACTGCGGCGCCAAGGCGGCCAGCGGGAGCGGCTGGAGTTGGTGGGCGCCCACGTAGCCGCTCTCCACCGCCTCCACTTTGATCGTGTGATGAGCGGGCGGAGGCATCGGGGCGGCGGGCAGGACGACTATTGGCTCCGTCTTGGGCACGAGCAGAGCGGACAAGGCGGCGGCAGCGGCGGCTTAGAGCTCCGTCTTCCGCTTCTTGGTCATGCGCGGCTTCTTCGGCTTCGGCTGGGCGGCCAAAACGAGCGGAGTCGCCTCCACGCCGCCGCGCCCATCGGCGGAGCGGTCGAGAGTTCCGAGCTTCGGCACCTTCGCGACGGTCACCTGCTCGCCGCTGGGCGCGTCCGCCTTTTTTGCGCGGCGCGCGGGGCTTCGCGGCAACCAAAGGCGCCTCCGCCTTGGGCAGAAGGGTGGCAATCGCCTCCTCGACGGTCGCCTTCGGGGCACGCGGCTTCTTCGCCTTGAACTCCGCGCCGGCCGCCTCGTCGCCCTCCGCCCTCGGGGCGCTGCGGTCCTCGCCGATGTCCGTGTTCCCGCCCTGCAACGAGCGGCGAGTACATCAAGGGGAGAAGTGTCCTGCGTGCCTTAAAATTGCAGAACCCATTGCGGACAGCCTCCGCGCCGAACGCCTCCTTGATTTGCCGCGCGCTGTCGGTCGCCGCTAGTCGTAGAGCATGCAGACGCGCGTGCGGTAGTCCGCGGGGCGGTAGGCGCGCGTCGTCGTGCTCGCGTTCAGGTCCGCCATCTCCGGCTAAAGGAGCGGAGATTGAGTGAAGAAGAAGTGGGAAGTACTCGAGGGACCGAAAGCCCCGTCGGATGGATGCAGTGAGTGGGGGCCGTGCAAAGAGTTTATTGCGAGAAGAAAGCAGCAATGGAGAAAGCAGTGGAGGGACGAGAGAAATGGAAAGAAATGGTGCGAACTACCTACGAGAAGGAACAAACGAGAGATTGGAGCGAACGAGAAATTAGGGCGAACAATCAATGGAAGAGCAGTCAACGGCGATCACCACTCGTCCTCGACGGCCTCCGAGGCGGCCGGCTGCTCGGCGGGCGGCGGGAGGAAGCCGCCCTCCACCGCCTCGCATTTGATCGTGCGCCCGCTTCTTCTTCGCGCCCTTTGCGGCGCCCTCGGCGGCGGTCGGGGCGGCGCGCTTCGTGGCCGGCGCGGAACTTCTGGAACCACTTGCGCGCTCCGTCCTGCCCCA
Organism: Aphelenchoides fujianensis; assembly: GCA_024699865.1. NCBI lineage: Eukaryota > Metazoa > Nematoda > Chromadorea > Rhabditida > Aphelenchoididae > Aphelenchoides > Aphelenchoides fujianensis. The sequence continues at coordinate 85,977 of JAMPIO010000055.1, read as the reverse complement.
CCGCCGTCTCGCCGAACACCGCGTGGATTTTGCGCACCGAGTCGCCCACCGACACGCCCGGGCGGACGTCGTCGAAGAGACGGCCAGCGCATCCGCTCGTCTTCGCGCCTTCTTTCGCACTCTTGGGGTCAACTAGAGGTCCCCGGGCCGACCGCTGCCGATTGTCGAACAAAAACGGAAGACAAAAAAGGATTTTTGCTTGAACAATCCCATCGCCGTTACTCATCACTCAATCACCAGCAGAGGCGCCGCCTCCGGCGGCTCCCTGCTACTGTCGTTGTTGTTTAACTTACTGCACCGTGTTGCGGGTACTTATAAGTACTTATTGAAGAGTAATTGATCATTAAAAGCCACCGAAAAGTTCATAATGCTCGAGTTTTTGCGCGTCGAGAAGTAGCCCCAACACCGTTCCACTCAAACAGTCGCAATATCGTTCAAAATAGTCCAATCGGCTCAATTGTTTCGTTTTTGAATAGCTGAGTAAACGTGCTATATCTACATTGCACGTGCGCACGCCAAAAGCATGACTACAACGTCGAAAAACACGCCGAAATAGACCGATCTCAAAATTTCTGATCATAAAAGGCAGTTGTTCGACTATAACGGCGCAATGTCTGGCCAAGTGCTGTACACCATTCGATGCGCAATGTCCATCCGCATAAGCGTGAGTTGTTTGGGTTTGTGAATCTGCCCATGTTCGAAGATACGCGCGAAAACCCGACCTTAAAAGCCGCCCACGCGGAAACGACGCTCCCTTGCTACAACGATGATTGTTCAAAAAGCGGTCAATTGCAGCGGATAGGGGACGTCGAGATCTACATGCATGCCAGATTTCACTCTTTTTGGACTATGAGAAGTACTCGAAAAAGCGGCCGGAAAGTGGTCAAAAATCACGACAATTTGACTCGTTACCCGCAATATCTCGGGAACGCGGTCGAATTTTACAAAACGGGTTTCAGTTCCCTAATCAGCGTAGTCGACTTCCTATGTGTGGGTTTTGTGGGCACGTGAAGCTCAAAAAGCGTTACATCACCACGCATTAGGGGGAGGGATCAACTGAATAAACACGCCCATTCCGAAGCGAGCACACGGGTGATTGCGCAAGGGCGAACGCAACTCGCAGGCGACTTCCAGCGAGGAAGCGGCGGGCGGCCAGTCGTTCCGTTTGGTGCTCGCCGCGAGCGGTCGGCTCGTTTTCCGCTCTTCCTCCTTCCTTCCGTTTCGCCCGCCGAGTGCGAGACAAGCGGTCGCTCCTGGTTGTTCGGCAAGGGCGCTTCTTGTTTCTTTTTTTCGTACTCAACTGCGGACAACCACGTGCGCATTGTGCGGAGCCGGACCACCCAACAACAAGTTCGTCGACTACGTCGTTTAACAGGTGAGTTCCTCCTCCTTCCGCTTCTCTTATCCTCGCGTTCATTCCAGTTGGCCGACGCCACCGATGGAGGACGAACTCGTGGCTGCTGGGCGCCCCGCCGAGCGGTACACTCAAGAACCGCCCGCTCTCCGCTGTTTTGCTCGCGCGGAAGCGCTCGACTGTTCCGCTCTTTCCTCAAGGGTTCTGGTGAGTCCTTCCGCCCAACTCCTCTCTTCATCCGTCGACTGTTTGCAGGAAGGCGCCCCTCTCGCCGTTGACCGCCTTCTCTTCACCCTCCGCTCTCACGGCCGACCGCCCCGAGATTCGGCGCCGGACGACGTCCGTCGACCGCCAACGCGGAAATGTGAATCCTCCACGCCTCTCCGTTCATTTCGCTCGTTTTCAGCCAAGGCAACGTGGATTGAAGGAAGCGGTGGACGAGGCGAGACGTCCGCTCACCCTTCGACTTGTGCTCTGGTGCTAGTCAGGCTGACAAGAAGCGACTCGACTGGAGACCCCCGACCGTTGTGCGCGTGGTGAAGCTCGTCATCGGTCGACTCGAGCGCGATGTTGGCCAGAAGAGACGACCGGTAATCGCTCGGTTTCGCAAATTCCCGCCCTTGTTTGTTCCATTGGATTTGCGGTGAATAAACGGAAGGAAAGGCACTGGCAACGATCGGGCGGGTGGGATGGACGGAAAGATTATCCGTTGGTGTCATCTGCCGTTTGCACTCTCCTGCTTACTAGGCGTCCGTCTCTGCTTGACCCGTGAAACACAAGAGATCTCCACTCCCTCCTTTGCACCGCCCATCCCGCTCTCGAGGTTCGCGCCTCCACCACCCAAAGTTTCGAGCGGGAGCGGCGAAACGGGCGATAAGAACCGCAGAGAACCGCCTTGTGAGGCGAGCCCCGAATGCAATCGGGAGGAGAATAAAAGGAAGAGAGCGCCTTACGTTCGCCCCGAATCCCGCGGAAGTTCCGACCGGAAGGAAGCGATGCGTTTCGAGGACTAAGTGGTGATCGAAACGGGTGAGTGAGCGGCGCCCAACCGACCGTCCGATTCGTTGCGGGCAGCAGGAGCGTGATCGGCCGGGCGGTGGCCGAAATGCTGGCAGCGGAGGGCGTCGGCGGCCTCACGCTGCACGGGCAGGACGCGGGCCGACTGGCGGTGAGTGGGCCCCGCAGCAACTGGCCGACTCCTCCGCTTCGCTTGCAGGAAACGCGGGAGGCCGTCGAGCGGGCGGGCGTGTCGGCGGAGCGCCTCCTCGTGGTGCGCGGCGGTTGGTGGACGAGACGCTCGCGATGTTCGGCCGGCTTGACGTCCGGGGACGTCCGTCTTGGGCGAAATTCTCTTCCGTTCCGCCCACTCACCCCCGCCTTCTCGCGGGAACTCGCCGAAGTCGCTCTCTCGGGCGTTCTCCATCTGAAATCGCGCCCACTCACCAATTGAACCCTCCTTCCTTTCTCGTACGCCATCTTGCGGTAACCGGCCCTGCGGAGGTCGAGGCGCGTCCAAAGGTGCGCGCCGTCCGCCCCGTTGCGCACCACGCGGCCGCCGCACAGCGTCGTTCGGGGCGCCCGTCCGTCTGGAGGACCAACAGGACGCCGCGCCCGTCGTCGAGCGCATGGAAGCGGGCGGGAAGAAGCCACTCGCCGATCGCGACCGCCGGCTCGCCGCCGCCAATCGTGAGGTCGAAACTGCGGGAAGCCGAAAGGGAATGAGCGGCCGGGAAAGAAGGGGACGGGGAAGAACGAACCTCGCGCCCTCGTCCAGCAACACGACGATCTCGAGCGGCGTGTCCCGACTCCACTGCACGCCCCATGAAACCGAGTCGCAGGCGCCCAGCGAGCTGAACGGCGAGCGGATTGGCCGGAAGCTTTCAGAGGACTCACAGGAGCTTCGTGTTCAACGAGTCCTTCAGCTCGACGCGCGAGTCGAAGGGCGTGGTCTGCGGGTCGAACAGGAAATTCGCCCCTGCCGATTGGAGCACGAGAAGGCCCAAGACAGCGAGGAGCACCGGAGAGCGAACGGGCATCTCGAACTCCAGTGGGAGCGACCGATTGGGTAAAGAGTGGTGAACAAAACAAAAGAGGGAGCGGAATGCTGTTTGCAACAAGCGGTCTGCAGTACGCAAATGTCTGGTCGTGTTGGAGTTTGCATTTGACTGCGGAATTTGCATCGGAACGGGCGGTTCGGGCGGGTATAAAAGACGAGCCGCTCAAGCGATCGCCGCCTTTCGGTGTCCGCTCTCCACTCACTCCGCTCCGCTCCTCGCCACTCACTCCTCTCCGCTCGTCCGTCCACGATGCTCCGCTCCTCGCCGCTGTTCCTGCTTGCCAGCGTCTTTGTGCTCTTGATCACTGGACCGCCGCACGTGGACGCGCTCCAGTGCTACTGGTACGATCCCGACTCGGGCCGTCCCTCGGAAACAACGAACTGTTGGACATCTTGCTATTACTACTCCGTGGACAACGGCCCGTATCATTACGGTTGCGGCGGTTCTGATCCGTAAGCCTTCTTTTCTATTCCTCGCCACCCACCCGCTTTTTCAGGGCGGGGTGCAGGACTAACGGCCGTGTCTATGCGTGCACCTGCACCACGAACAACTGCAACGCCCCGCTGGGCGCCGGCGCCATCGTCGGCATCGTCCTCGTCGTTCTTTGCTGCATCGGCCTGAGCATCGGCGGCATCGTCGGCTTCGTGTAAGTCCTCCCTCCACTCACTCCCGTTCGTCCAGTAACCGCGCTCGCTTTCAGGATCTACCGGAAGCGACAGCAAGCGGCCCAAGGCAGCGGACTCGTGGTCGCCGCCGCTGCCGCCCCGGCCGACGAATCGGGCACCGGAAGCGGCGGCGCCGTCGCGGAAGCTCGCGTTGGTGGTGGCCGCGACGTCGAAAAGGCGGACGAGCCGGCCGACGACGACACCAGCTTCAGCTTCTGATTCCCTCGCAGATCCCCACTGACTCCCCGTCCTTTCGCTTGCCGTTCGTTCGTGTGCGGCGCGCGGAATAAACTCGCGGTTTCATCATTGCTTCTTGCGGTCGTTCGATAAGCCGAGAACTCGTCAGTTGTGGCGAGAAAGCAGAAGCGCTTGTGAGAGCTCCACCTATTTGAAGCAAGTGGACGGTGTGTTTGAGTTTGACGGCAACCCACACCCAACGGTGAAGCCGAACTGATTGTGCGACTTCGAAGAGAGTTCAGGAGAAGCGAACGAAAAAGGTCGATAACGAACGGAAGGCGACCACTCCGACGGTGAACGAGAGCGCAGAGTGGCGCTTTTGAAGCCGAGCGTGTGATTTGCATAGCGTTGGGGTAAACACGAGCGATTGCCTCCGGTTGCGCACCGGAATTTGCATCCGAACGGCCGAGTATAAAAGCCGAGCAGTCCGTCCGATCGGCGCCTTTCGGTGTCCGCTCTCCACTCACCCGCTCCCCGCTCTCCTCGCCACTCACTCCTCTCCGCTCCCGTCCGTCCACGATGCTCCGCTCCTCGTCGCTGTTCCTGCTCCACTGTCTCCTCGTGCTGCGCGTCGCCTCGGAAGCGGACTCGATGCAGTGCTACGTGGAAGGAGACAACTCCACTCTGACCAAGGAAGACGACTGTGCGTGCTGTCGGATCGGGACCAGTCCGGAGGGCAATTATCGTGACTGCCTGAACTTCAAAAGAGAGTGAGTCTTGCCTTTTTTCGCATCACAATTCACCCCATGCTGTTTCAGCTGCTACAACAAATGCATTCGAGACGAGTGGAAGTGGACGTCGTGCACGTGCAGCACGGGCCTCTGCAACACTCCGGACCTCCTTGAGCAGCCTCCGTCGGGCGGCCACGTCGCGTCCACCGCTCCATCCTCGACCGTCAGTGCGCTCTCGCTGATCGTCGCCACGGGCGCCCTCCTGCTCCAACTGACCGCCCGCTGAAGCCACGGACGTCCCACTCACTCCTTCCGTTGTTGTGCCGTCTGTCCGTGGGAATAAACACGTTCAAGTTCATCTGTTCGTCGTGTACCCTTCCACTGCTCACAACTCCACCCGCAAAATGAGAGTGCCCCCGCTCCTTGGGCTGGCGGTCCGTGAAGGAATGAACGCTCTGGCCACTGAAGAGACGAGGCGCCCACTTGTTCACGACGGCCGGCTGGGCGAGTCCCGCTTGCTCCAATCTACGCTCTTCTTTGCTTCGATGGGCGCCCGTTTGATCCAGTGATTCACCGGCAATCCTAACTGTTCGGCAGCATAATCTGTTCACTTTTGTCTTTGAAGTGCAAAGTCTGACAAGACGGGACCAGTGGAAGCGCTCAAAAGTTCCTCGGAAAGCGATGGATGTCGCAAAAAAGATGCCGGGATTGACGCGTTGATCGCTCAACACGCTCTTCTACCGCCTCTTCGCCGTGTCCGCCGAGTGAACACTCACTCATCGCTCTCCACTCACTCGCCGCTTGCAGACGCCGTCGCCGGACGCCCTGGAGACGGACGGCTGCTTCCAGTTCGTCGACCACCGGGCGACTTCATTCGTTTCGGGCGCCCCGAAAGGGCGAGTGGACGTGCGAGTGGATGAACGAAGCAGCGAAAGTGGCCGTCAAGACCGAGGGGTCAAAATGGTTGCCAGAGGTCCTTTGTGTGATCGATCCGTCGACTGAAGGTGGCGAGCAAACGCGCCTGCCGTCGCTCGTGCATTCGGCGCGTCCGAGCGGAGAGAAACGGCGGCCTTCTTGGGGCGAAGGAAGACCGCTCATTTGGGCAAAGCGGGGATTTCGATTGAGTGGCGCCCGGCTTCTTCGCTGCCGCCTGCTTTCGGCCGTCATCTTTTGTAGGGTGTACGCTCGCTATTCTTCTGCTCGTGCACTCCCGGCCCTCGACGGCTCGTCGTCTCCTTCCGGTCGATTCTTCCGCTTGGGGTCAGTGGAGAAGCGGACAAGAGGACGCGACCCCCACTTGCCCGTTCGTCGGCCTTCTTCGCCGCTCTCACCTCCCGCTCGATTTTTTCGCCTATCAGTCCGCGACCTGCTCACGTGACACCCGCACAACTCGGCGGTCGGAGGCCTAGTGGAGGACGCCGCCGTTCCCAGCAAGCGGATCGAATCGAGCAAGCGGCGGGCGGCTGACCACGTTCGGCAACGGGAGCGAAAGCAGGAGAAGAAAAGCAAGACAGACGAGCGGATCAAACGCATGCTCGCTCTCGACCCGAAACTCGAAGATGCAATGGACGAAGAGGAGATGCGGGCGTTCATCGAAGCCGAAGTGAACGACTACAACTGCCGGCGCGTGAAGCTCGAAGACGACGAGGAGGAATCGGGAGAGAGCGAGTAGGATGAGGAGGACCTGGAAACCGCCCTCCAGGTCGAAATCATCGAAGACTGTTGATTGCCGCCCATCATTTTGTTGGATAAACGCGTAGTAGACGAATCCTTCGATCAGCGAGCGGAGGATTAGTCGTTCCACCCACACCTTTCCTGTGGACAAGCGGCTGCGTGCAGGAGAGGATCCTACCGTGCCGATCGCGCTTTGGGCGTCGTCGGCCGTCTCTCTTGAGGTCAGCGAGCTCATCGAATGGACCGCCCAACATACTCGCCGAAAGCCGGGAGTGATGCGGCGGCTGGCCGGCGGCGCGGAAGAACGAGCGAGTGCACGCGAAGTGGAGAGCGAGCGGCCGATCGGGGCGGAAGAACCCACCCGCCCGCCCGCCCCACAGAAGAGCGGAATTGGCGGTGGCCCCTCGACGAGCACGCGGTCAACCGCGTGGAAGGGGCGACGACGGGAAACTCCGCTTTTTTTTCCTGCCGCGTGGCGCTTCGATTCGATCAAGGGGTCCCCAAGGATCGACTGCCGCCTCGGAAGCGACCTTGAAGAAGCCGAGAAGTGGGCGCTTACTTCGACGGTCGCCGTCCGCCCACCAAGTCACGAGCAGCGCGTGTGCGGAATGGCGGCCTCCAGCAGCGAGAAGGACGAGTGGGCGGGGCGGTGAGAGGGCGGCCGCCTTCGTGAAGCCGCCGCACGACCGCCGCCTCTCCCGCTCGCTCGTGCCGAAAAGGTAGGGCGAGCAGAAAGACGAAGACGGCGAGTTTCCGCGTTCCGCAGCATGCCGCTGGTCAGGGAGCACAAATGAGTGGGTAGAGGTGGAGAACTTCCCCCCGTCCCCGATCACGGGGATCTCGACGGAGACCTGAAGGAAGGCGGCCGCGAGCTCCTGGAGGAGTTCGAAGAGTGGAGGGCGACGTCCAGAGAACGGGCAGGAGCTGCTTTCGTGTACCTCACTGTTGTTCGTTGCCTTCGCTTCTTGACGATCGTCTGCCTGCTTTTCCGATCGTTGCCGCACATTTCCCAACGAGCGGGCGGGCGGGCGGGAAAAGACCGCCGCTCCGCCCACCTGCGGCTTAAAAGCCCGGACTTCCGCCCCGCCCGCAACAAACTCGGCGGTGCAGTGGCTAGTGCGCTTGCTTTGAGTGGCTGGGTGTAGTTCAAGCGGTCCCTTGCGCGCCGTGTTCGGGTTCACGGCACCTGGCAATTGATTGTCAGGCACGTCCCCTATCCAGCTGTTCAGAGCGGTGTGCGAACCGGAATGAAGACTTGGTTGACTCGTCTCGTACCGGATGTGCCTTGCCCCGCGTAAGTCGGTCAATAACCCCGAAACACCGGTAGGACGAATGTGTCCCCTGTGGGTCCAAGAGGACGAATGGGAATATGGCGAGCGAAAGGTTTTGCATTTTTTGTTTTGACTTTGTTCCAATTTGCAGAGACGACGCGAATGGCGGCCTTTTTGGGTGGTCGGCCGCCCCCTGCGGTCCGCTCAGTCGATCGGAGGACGCCGCTCGTTTGACGCTGCTGCCGAGTGGCCGCGGAAAGCGTTGGAAAAGTAGGCGGCCGAAAAGGCGAGCATCCCCAACGGGAGCTGCGGGTCGCTCGGGAGCTTCTTGCGGCCATTCCGCTCAAACGATCGAGTGGTCGGACGATCCTCCCGCTGCCGCACGACTTCTTCCGCTCCACCCTCTCGCTTGCCGCCCTCCCGCTCGACTCCCGCTACTGTCCGCTGAACTTCACCCGTCAACCGCCCCGCCGGCAGCCGAACGAGCCGCCCGCCCGCCTGTCGGCAACACGAAGCGGCCGTTCGAGCGGAGGACGGCGCCCGCCGGTTTGTTTCTTCGGCGATGTCGGGCGGCGAGCGCCGAGACTCCGGAGAGAGCGGATCGACCGTTGGAGAGGTGGAAGGAGCCTGACGAGAGGCCGAGTGTGCGGGCGGCTCGACGAGACGGCCGCTTTCTGCCGCCCTCCACTCGAGGCGGGCACTCGGCGGCGTGTTCGGCGGCTGGGCTCTCTCGCGCGTTCGCCTTCTCGACCGCCTTCTTCCTCTCGCTGCAATCAACCGAGCCGATCGGTCAATCGAGCGACGAAAACTCACGAAAGAACTCGCTTTGCAGCGTCCTCCACCCCGTCCTCTCGTCCGCCTGCAGCCGCCACTGGCCGCCTCACTCTCCGCGCGCACCTTCCTGCCCAGAAAGCTGCTCGATGGACGCCGGAGAATCGATCGGTGGAGTGCGTCTCGGTTGATCGTGAAAAGCAACAAAGAGTGGCGGCGAGTGCACTGTTTAGAGAGGAGTGGAGGGGCAGAAAGCAGAAGGTTCCGCTCGATCTGCCGCTAGCTTGAATGCAGTCGACTCACTCGTGTGATTCTTTTCGTGCAAATTTCCGCCCAAAACTCGCGTTCTGCTCGTCGTTCGATTCGTTTCGTTTGCTCACCGCTCCCGAGTGGTCGGTCCATCGCTTCCTCCCACCCTCCGCTCTTCGTTGTCGTGATGGTCGCCGCCGTTCGCTCCTCCCTGTGGACGGCGCTCCTGCTCGTCGCTTCGCTCCAGTCGGTCGCCGGAGAAATCGAGACGGTCGCCAGCTACAACAAGTGAGTTCTCCTCCTTCCACTCACTCACTGCTTTCTTGCTGCTTGCAGCGACTCTCCGAAGATGGGAGCCGAAAAGACGAAGTTTCTCTTTCTCTGGGCGTTCATGCAGCTCATCTTCATGGGATGCATTCTGCTGTCCATTCTGCTGGGTACCATTGTCGTCGTGATCGTCGCCGTCAAGTGAGTCCCGCCCTCTTTTCCGCCTTCCGTTCGCTCGCTCCATCTCCTCGTTCGTTTCCAGGATGCTGAACGCCCGCCGCGGCTACCGCTACGGCCAGAGCGTGCAGCAGCGAGCGGAGCAGACGGGCGGCACTCAGCGGACGGGCGCCGACGTCTTCGCTTCCGGCGTGTGATCTCCTTTTGATGGTCTGCTGTGTGTCTCGTCGTTTGTTTCGGGAAGTAGGCGGAATAAACCGTGTTTCTCTTTGCGCCTGCTTGAAACCACCCTCTTCGCCACAACCGGCTCGCAGCTGACAGAGAAGAAACAAAGACACGGCAATCAACGCAACGTCTATTCCGGGTCTATTCCTCTATTTCTCTAATGGAGGCGACTCACGAGTAAAAGATCGTTTGCATCTTTCGCATGCGCAGAGGAATTCGGAATTGTCGCATTGATCAGTTGTTGGACCTTCGTTCGGAGGAGCCCACTTGCTGCGCCAAGGCCACCAATTGTAAGTGAGTGGTTCGTTGTTGTGTGTAAAGAACCGAGAACGAATCCAAAGGAAGATGGTCACTTAAACGTGCTTTTCGTTTTAACGAAGTCTTCAAGTTGAAATTCATGTTCACAATGAGCAATCATGGAACGAGAAACATTACTAGTTTTTTACAACACATTTATTCGAAGGAATTGTACAAACACAAAAAGAAATCAATAGAACACAGTTTCGGCGGAGAGATGCTTCGGCACGGGGCGAGGATCGGCGGGAGAGCGGGCGGCGAAGGAGGCGCGGAGGAGCGAGTGGGGCTGGCCGACGGTCAGGCGGTAGGAATTCCACGTGTAGATGCGCTCCTTGTTCGGTCCGTAGTACTGGGGGCGACGCGAGGAGCGGACGTGGATGGTGAGCTCGCCGTTGTCGTCCACGTGCAGCAGGTCGGCCGGTTTGAGGCGGTCGCGAAGGCCGTCCTTCCACTCGGCGTACCAGCAAGAGGCGGCGATCTCGTCCATGAGGGCGCATTCGATGGTCGTCCACTCGCCCGTGTTGAGGTCCAGTCGGCGCAGTCGGGGCCGCAGGGTCCAAGCGGAGTGGTCGTCCTTCCGTTCCTTCAGTTGGTCCATCGCGAAGAAGAAGCGGCCGTGGAAGGCGATGGAAGACGGACAGAAAGCGAGGGCAGTGACATCCGCTCCGTCGGGCTTCACTTCCAGCACACGTCCCGTGTTGGGTTGAAGATCGTAGCGGTAAATCGCAACGATGCGCGTGTTGCCTCGGGCGAGCACGTGAAGAACTCCAGCGTGGAAGTGAGCGGCCGCAAAGGTGCCGTCTGCGATCTCGTAGCGGGCCACGAATTTGGCGACCAGGGTGTTCGCGTCGACAGAGAGAACTTCGAATTCTTGCTCGGTTGTGAGAACCAAACAGAAGAAGCGGCCGCGCTCGTCGGTGGCGCAAATCAAGCGGCGATAGAGGGGTATGAGCGAGATGCCGAAGAAACGAGGAAGTCGCTGGTAGCTTGTGCCGAAGGTGCCCCTCTTCGCGTCGAGGTCGATTCGAGCGACGAGTCCGCGCGTCAAGACCAGCAGACAGTCGGAGCGCACGATCCAACAGTCGACCACTCGCTCCATCACCCGAACCTTCGGCGCACAATAGAACTTGCGGGCGGTGGCGGCGCACGTGTCCAGGATCGAAATGTACTGACGCTCGTACTGGAACTCGACGATCAGGCGGCCGCAAGTGAACACGTTCGAGAACTCCGGAAGATCGCGAGACCTCTCGATCACGGACGCCGAACTCGCGTACTTGTGGCCGTGGGCGCCGATCGTCGCGGGTCGCTGCATCTGCAAGGAGGCGGTGGGTGGATAGTAGACGGAAGAAATCTTACCGTTGGGCGAAGAAAGAACGCAAGGAGCGTTGGAACGCGGGGTAGGCGGCTGCCGAGGCGAGTGACGAAATCCTACCGCTGCCGCCTTTTATTCGTTTTTCGGAGGTCAGAGTTTCCCACCGCGCGACGGTGGCGCAATCAAAAGAAGGCGAGAGGTTGATCATTGACCTCAAGAGTGATGGGAACGACCTAAAAGGTCACCCAACTGTTTCCCAGCAATCAACTGCCGTTTATTTCTCTACAACAACAAAGCAAAAGATCGGCGACAAAAAGCAGGCGATCCGACACGCATTTTGGTCTCGTTCGACTCACTCCGCCGCCGCGTCTCTGCAATCAAACGGAGTCAGAGACACCCCAAACGGAGAGAACTCACAAGACGGCGGCCACATTCGACTCGTCTCCTTCCTGAAAGAAGCGGGCGATCAGAGAAAACCATAGGGAACGAACCTCCACTTCGTTTTCGGCCTCCTGCTGCTCGAAAGCCGTGAGTTCGAGGCAGAAGAAAAGGGCGGCGTCCGGACCGCCGGCGAATTCGAGCAGCGACTCGCGGGGGCCCTCCCACTCGAAAAGGAAGTGCTGGGCGGCGTCCAGGAAGGCCTCGAAGCTCTCTGGAAGGCGCGAATCAACGGAGAGAGCCGGCGGGGGACGTGCCGTGAACGAAGGAGCGCTCGCCGCGCGCGTTCTCCAGCCAACGGCGCGCGTGCTGGACGCCGCCGCTCGACGGGCCGCCGGCCGCCAGCCGCACGACGAGCTGCGCGGCGCGACGGTCGGCGGGCGGCTCGGCGCTGAAGTCGAGGCGCAGCGCGTCGCCCACCGCGATGGCGGCGGTGCGGTCGAGCGGGACGGGCGCCTGGAAGCGAGCCGGCGGCGCGGCGACGAAGCGGAGCGGCCGGTGGACGGCGGCCGCGCTGTCCGGCGGATGGAGCGGCCGCAGATCGCAGCAGACGACGAACGGCGCCGCGTGGGCGGCCGCGAAGGCGCGCAGCTCGCCCACCGCTGTCTTCCAGCGGCCCTCGTGCGGCACGAAGTCTGTAAAGAGCGAACGGGGTGAGTGGGCAGAGAAGAGGGAGTTCTGGAGAGGTCGCCTTCATTGCCGCGTGCCCCTCTTGAGCGCCCAAACGGAAGAACGAGCTGTAGGCAGCAAGAAGGAGCCGAGAAGTCAAGGAGAACACGCGGCGATAAAACGACATCTCCAGCGACTCCTGCAGCAAAACAGACCTCGTTCGCCCAACAGCGCGCCGTCCGCCGCTTCGATCCACAGGGCGCGCTCCCACTCGGCCCACGGGAAGACGGCGACGCTCTCGATCGCCACGACGAACACCTGCGGCCCGGCGGCGTCGTGGAAGAGCGCCGTGCTGAGGTTGGCCGCGAGGCCGCCCACCGCGAACGGCGCCGAGCATCGCGTTTCGCCCCACGCGCCCGCGTACGGCCGGTCGAGCGCCGAGTGGGCGGCGGGCGTCACGAGTTCGGAACGCGGCCAGCGGAACGAGACGGTCGTCGTGGATTTCATGGCTTGATCGGCGAGGTGGAGGGCTGGAACGAGGGGAGGAGTTAGCGGGAAGCGGAGTGGACAGTCGGTTGGAGCGAGAGGAGACCAACTGCCGGCCGACTTGCCGGCAGAAAGGGAAATGAGCGCAGATCCTCCGTTCACCTGCGACCGCTCCCTCCGTCCGCTCACTCCCCACTCGCCCCCATCGATCGCCCCGAGCGGCCGCTCCCCGACCGATGGCCGACCCGCTGCCGCTGTTCCAGCGCGCCCAATCGGCGGCCACCGCGGCGGAGACCCAACTGTTCGTCGCGACTCGCGTGAGTCCTCCCCGCCGCCTGCACTGCCGCCGTTTGAGGAGAAGGACGCGCTCGTGGTGCTCTCGCCGGACAGCCGTCTAGTCTTCGTTCTGTGGGGCGACCGGCGCGTGGCGGTCGTGGACCTGTTGTTCAACACGCGGATGCACGTCCCTTCGCTCCCGCCTCGTCCACTCGCCTGCTTGCAGCCTCCTGCCGCCCTCCGACGAGCTGCTGGCGCGGCTGGAGCGGGACGAGCGCGCGTGGACGAAAATGCGGGCGTCGTGGACGCGCGGACGCTCGTGGTCGTCGAGGACGCCGCCGACGGGACGGCCGTCTGTTTGCTGCGGCTGCGCTTCGACGCGCGCCGCCACGAGCGGCTGGAGCTGCGGCGGGATCGGGGGCACGCGCTCAACTACGCGCTCGAGTGGCCGGGCGGCGGCTTCGTGCCCGCCGACAATCGGGGGCCGCTCCTTCGGCTGCGGCTGGACGCGGCGGCCGGGCGCGCGACGGCCGTGGAGCGCCTGGAGGTCGGCCCCGCCTGGACGGGCCTCAGCGACGACGGGCGCGAACTCCGAGCGCTCCGGGGCGGCGACCTCAGCGCGTTGCACACGCGCCGACTGGACGCGGACGGCGGCGACGGCGAGTGGACGACGGTCGCGTTGGACGCGCGCCACGTGGACCCCAAGGCGAGTGCTGGGGATGCGGCCGCTCCTGGAGCTGCTCTCCGCTTTCTGCTCACTCTTCCGCTCGTTGCAGTTCGTGCTGGAGGGCGTCCACTGGTCGGAGCGCGCGGCGTACGCCTGGGGACACGCCGGCGACGCGCGCGCCCGCGTCTTCCGCCTGCCGCTCGCCGTCGGCCGGTGGGAGCGGCTGCGCGTTCCGCCCGGTCGCGTCGCCCACCTGTCGGTCGTCCGCGAGCGCGGGGACGCGGAGGACGGCGCCCTGCTCGTCGCCCGCCGCCTGCCCGTCGGCCGCTTCGGCAGCCGCGTGGCGAAGCTCGAGGTCCACCGTCTCACCTTCCGGTTCGTCCCTCTCCTTCTTTCCATTCATTCTTCTTTCGGGTTGCAGGACGCCCGACCCGCTCGCCCTCGTCGCCCTGAAGGCCGTCCGGACGGCGCGCCCCGCCGCCTTCGCGCAGCTCGCCGCCCACCCGGCCGCCAACCGCCGCTTCCCGCCCCTCCACTCCAACTTCTCGCCCATCCCCCTGCTCTCGTGATTGCGTGAGGAGTTGTGGGCATGAACTGACGGGAAGTTCGGCGATAAACTCGAGCAATCTGCTTCGCATCGACGGAGAACTCGGAGGTCGCTGGAAAAGGAAGGCGTGCGAGGGAACGGAGCGAAGAGACAATTATTGCCTCCTGCTCCTTCTGTTTCTCTCTTTGGTCCACGAGCTCCTGATTTCCTTCCCAAACAAAAAAGGTCAAGGTACACACGAGAAATCCGGCACCAATCTCCCGACCACTCAACTGCCAGCGGAATAATCACGCTCGCTTCGAAGCAAACAAACGAGTGGTTGCGCAATCCCGAACGCAACGCGCAGCCGACTTCCAGCGAGGAAGCGGCGGGCGGCCAGTCGCTCGTTTCGTTCCCTCCGCCGAGCGGTCGCCTCATTTCTCGCTCTCCCGGTCTCCTCCCTCCTTTCCTCCCTCCTTACCTCTCCTCTGCCGACTGCGAGACGACCGGTTGCTCTTGGCTGTTCGGCAGAGGCGCTTCTCCCGCAATTCTCCTCGACCTTCTCCTCCGTTCCCTGCGGTTCTTTCCTTCGTTCGACGGCGTGCGTCCGTTCTTTCGTCCGAAATGCGACGTCGAAGAGCCAGAAGCGGCAAGTTCCGAGAAGAGGTCGTCCAAAGACGTGAGTTCTTCTCCTTTCCATTCGTCCGACCTCCCCACTTCTTTCGGTTGAGCGACGAGTGCGTGCGAAGAGCTTGGACGTGTTCCCGCAAGAGCACACACGCGGCTGTTGGGATCAACGCCGACTCCCTGAAGCAGGAGACACGTGCACAACGGAAAGGATCATCTGCTTTCTGCCCTCTGTTCACTTCGATCAGCACTGCGGACACCCTCATCGACGAGTTGCGATTCGTCGGACCGCAGCCGCTCAAGCCCCTCGATCAACGGTGAGCTCCGTCCAGTCCTCTCTCTCGTTCATCCACTCGCTCGTTTGTGTGCAGGAGCGATCGACGGGATCGGGTTAGGAGTTCCCGCTTCTCCCGCCTGCTCACGTCTTCGTTCTTTCAGCCTACCTTCCGATCCGAGCAATTGCGAATTCAAAGAACGTCAAGAGACAAGACATCTTTCTGGACGGAACCGACTCGACTGAAGGGTCCCCCGAAAGTTGTGCCCGTGGTGAAGCTCGAACGGCTTCCGTCGTGAAGCCGGCCGCCGCGAACGTGTGAGGACTTCTGCACCGACATGTCAAGTGCTCTCCGCTCCGTATGGTAAGCGGACGATTCGATTGAAGCCGCCGTTCACTTCAGGCTCCTTGCCGACCGCTCCGAACGAACGGTCGCCGTGCGCCAAATGACCGTCGACTTCAACAAGCGAACCGTCTGCTTCGTGATCTCGTGCAGCTCTTGCGTTTCGTCTCTGTCATCAATCACAAGCCGCATCTTCGGCCATCCATCCGACCGATGGTTGCTTTCTGGTGAGTTCTTCCCCTGGGTTTCGCCGACTCACTCCTCTCGTTGCAGCGAAGCGGTGATGAAAACGCGTGCGCTGAACAAGTCGAACGAGAATCACGCCCTCTATTTCTGTGTCCTCTACTTTTCTGCGTTGTGTTGCGAAGTGATGCTGAGGGAATAAACCAGAGAATCGATGGAACACGTCCGGTTTGTCAACAATCAACCGTTGAACTTCTTTCTTTGAATGAAAGCCGCTTCTCACTGCCGATTCGGCGACAAACGAGAGTCCGCTGATCAAAAATGGTGCAAGCGGCACGTTCACGACTGCAACAACTCGGAGATCACGAGGAACAAGTCGGGATTCGTGCGGACGAGGGCGCCGATCGCCTCCGCCTCCATCAGCCGCCCTTAGCCGCCCGACCGCTCGGCGAACTCCAGCACGCGTCGAATCGCCGCGCCGTTTGCCCGCTGGACGCCCGAAATCTAGAACGGGGCGGCCGATTTGCGGGCGATCTCCTGCTCGTTGCCAACGGGCGCTTGAAAGAAGAATTGAACAAATTCTAGGGGTCTCGCTTAGGATTTGCAGAAGGATAGCTGTCCGGACAGTTGCCAACCTACTCTTCTTGCTTCTCACCTCCTGCTCGTCAACCAAAAGCTCCGTTTCCTTGTTCGATCCCCCTCGCTCGATCACCCGCCGGCTTGTGCACTGCGGAGCGAAGCGGACAGACGGAATGCGGGCGAGAGATGAGTAAGCGGCAAGTGGAAGCGGCGGGATGTCCGACGAGTTCGCCGGACCGCTCGACGTCGTTCTTGCGCGATCGGCGGCATCTCAGCGCGGGCATTCTTTGGATGCAAGCGAACGCGCACACGGGCGACATACGTGAGTGAGGAGCCGGTGAGTCAACAAGTGGATTAGCGCCGACTTCACGCCGGCAAACCAAAAGAAGACCGGGGATTGGAAAGGAACGCAGGGAAGTGGACGGTTCGTCTGAACATTTAATTGCTGGTATTTTATTTGCTGGCTGTTTGTGATCAAAAAGTAAGAAAAGGATGAGAACAGCTGGTATGAAAGGAGAGCGATTTGGAGATTGTCAACGAAAAAATCAATCTTGATTCCAAACAAAACGAAACTGCAGGAATGCTACGTTCCAACTAGCTTATATCCGCTCAATTGGAAGAAGTTCAAAGAAGCAAGCGGAACGACAAAAACGGGGACTGCCGGCGAGCGACGAGGTGGGAGTGAAAGGCGGAAGCTCGGTGTGCTTCGGCGAGTGGACCGCCGCTTTCGCCGACCGACAAGCGGCCAAATGAACGATCTCACGGCGTAAACGAGCGAATTTCAGCAACAATTCGGAAGTCGACCGGCACCTCCCCACCGAGTCGAATCGAATTACAATGATCATTTCAGATCAAAAGAAAAGCGAGTAGACTAGCGTGTTCGTGTTTATTCGTTAGTGACGGCATTTAACGCAGAACAGAAAGTAAAAAATAAATTCGTTGCATTGGTTCAGGGAAGGCCCATCAGAATGCGAACGCCTAGGTGGACGACGGAGCATACGAGCACGGACGTTGTCAAGACCCCCGAATCCAACATCCAATCGGGCCACTCCCAAACGGCCTCTTTTTCGCACGTCCAGTGGAAGTGATCGATGAGATCGTCTTCCGAAACGAATTCTCCATCTCCCTGAAGCAAACGAATAAAAGAGCGAAGTGGAAAGGAGTAACGACTTCGTCCAGCGCGACGATCCGCAGCTCCACCTTCGTCGGAGCGAATCCCGCATTGCGAGCGGCCGTGGCAAACTTCCTAGCGCTCTTCTCGATCTTCTCGACTTCTTTCAAGTCTCCAATGTCCTGCAAGAAATGCAGAGAAACGGTCAGCGCTCAAGATCCTCTTACGTGGATCGCGAACTGGTTGTATTCGAAGTAGGTAAGTTTGAAGTGAGCGTTGATGCCGCGCAAGTGGCGGAGGACCGCGGGAATCGCTTCTTTTTCGAAGATTCTGCCACGAATGTAGAGCTCCTGCAGGTGCTCGTTGCGCTCGAGTCGGCCGCAGTCGTGCAGCCTGCAGCAAGGGGTGGCGTCCTCTTCCGAATCCAAAGAACACGCCGACGCGAGATCGATGCGGCGGCTCTTCAAGCGGAAGACATCCGCGAGGTCTGAACATGCATCCATTGAAAGGTGGGCTGCACTGCGTTCTCTAACGTACACGTGTTCTCGCTGCGGCTGTCGTTCACTTCTGCCACTTCGAGCACGGCCTCCCGCTTCCGGAAGAACGTCGCATCGCGAGCGTCGTCCGTTTTCAAATGCGAAACGCAGTCCGGAAGCGAATCGAAGAGCATCTGCGCGAACGAATGCTTGGCGGACGAAACGTCCACGTGAATCGACGACAACGCCGGCAGAGCTAAAGTGGAGAAATGAGTGAAGAGCGGACATCAGAAAGCTCACCTCGCAACTGCGAAGCGACCCGTTGCCAGTCGCGCACCCAGGGTAAGTAGGAGTCGTGAGGATCGGACGTCCAATCGATCTCGATCGTCTTCAATCCGTTCTGTCCGCAGCGAAGAAGAGCCACGACGCTCTCGAAAGTCTGCACAAATGCGTTGCCGAAATGATCCGACGAGAATTTGCTCAAGAAGATTTGTCCACCAGTGACCAAAATCTGAGCCGGTCCGAAGAGCTTCGAGTCGAAGAACGTGCCGAGGAACGCGCGGTTGATGAGCAGAGTGCGGACGGGCTGGACGTGGACGCGCTCGGGATCATCGTCGTCCATCGCCTGGTGCTCGCGGCCCAAGTGGAGCTGCAGCAACGCGCGGCCGTTCGGCGGCAGACGACGCAAACTGCGAACGGGCGGCTCTTCGAGCGGCTGATTTCCGGCGATCTCCGGCATCTCCTCGTCGCCGATCGGCTTCTCTGCAACACGTGGCTCGCTGCACTGCGGCTCTTCGGTACGCGGCTTCTTTGAATCGGATGCCATTTTGCCTGAAAACAAAAGAACGTGGGAAATTTTGCAAGACGATCGATTTGAAGGCGTTTGGACGAGTTCTTGTAAAGTATGGTCAAAACACAACAAAGCATTCGTTCGGGCATTTGGGAAGCAAGAGCAAGCTCAAAATAAAACGACTTATAGAACGAGATTGCTACCAAAAAAGTGCGGCGAGCGAATGGCAAAGCGGGCTCCAAATTGGAGCAAACAAACCGGTCGAGCACGAATCTGCGCGCGCGCGCGAGCGAGCAAATGACCTCTGCCCCAACGACGGCCTGCCGCTCACTCTGCCCGTCGAAAACAAGCCATGGGAAGCCCGCCCTCCCCTCATTGCGGGCATTTGCGCAACATGAGAGCGGTGTGCGAACCGATTGCCCAATGCGACGCGCGCGGGGCAAATGGGATGAACGAGCGGGACGCCATTCGATCTCGCTCTCATCGTCAAAGGGATGGCACGCGCTGGTGACTCGCTTCTCCAGATGTTTCTAGACGCAAGGAGCGCGCTGGAATGCAAAGAGCTTCCAGCTGCGGCTGGGCATCAAATATTTGGAGCACGGCGTCAACAAGCGGCGTGTTTCGAAACGTTTGGGGCAGCTGGTAATCGGTAGTGAACATTTAAGTCACAAAATCAATAATAAGCCCGCACGTTCTGCGATTAACCGTGATGAAGTCCAAGCAACTGTTGACAACAATCGGATGCTTGTTGTCCTCGAATTGACCATCATTTACAAGCGGAAGCTTACTAACCAGTCGTCTCGTAAAACAAGCGCCTTCTCGTTGCGCAATCGAAGTCGACTTCGAAGCGAGAAAGGCGGCAAGCGGCCAGTCGCTCTCTTTGTTCCCCGCACCGAGCGGTCGGCTGCTTTCCTCCGCCTTCCGCTCCCTCCACTCATTCTTTCGCCGAACGAAACGAGCGGCCGGTCCGGCTTTTCGGCAGACGCGTTTCCCCGTGGGCTTCATCGATGGTTCCGTTCTTCTATTCGATGAGTGCGGCCGCCAACTGGACCAACATGAGTTCCCGCCTTCTTTCCATTCGTTTCATCCCCCGCCTCATTGCAGAGGTCATCGTCCAATGGGAACTCGCGTTCTCGGAACGCTTCAAGCTCAAGCTCAAGCTCAAGCTCGTGATCGAACGAACAACGAGGTTCTCTACTCCGCATGCCGCCGCTCAGCACTGGACATTTGGGAGTCTTCGGTCGATGTGCTCGCTGCTCACGACTGCCGGTAGGTGGTTGCGATCAACCGGCTCTTCTTGGCAGAACGGAGCGGTTCTTCAACCCACCGGTGAGGGCTGGAGACGCCCTCGTCTCCCAAATGCTCCTGAGTTTCAACGGGCCGCTCGTGTTCAAGTCCACCGTCTTTCGTTCACTCATAGAGCGGCGAAACGTTGCCATCATTCGGTGCGTCCATCCTCCCGCTCAATCTTCTCACCTTCTTTCAGCAAACGGCGCTGATCACGATGTACACGCTCTCCAATCCACCGGCGGCCGTTCGGGAGGTGAGAAACCCGCGTCCACTTCTCCCACTCATCTCTCCGTTCTTTCAGCCTCTGTTCCGACTTCTTTCGAGCCACTCCTTGCGCGACAAGCTGATTGACATTTTCAAGACGCCCCTACCGAACTCCAAACGCTGTGCTTGTGGTGAAGCCGGCCGTGTGAAGCCATGGACGCTATCCATTCGAGCCGACCGATCGTTGGAGTGCGCTCGACTACGCGGGCAAACTGCAAGACCCTCCGTTAGTTTCCGATCGTCTTGGTTGACGGACGGCCGCAGACGTGAGTTCTTTGTTGAAGTCGGGAGTGAAACGAACGGAACACTTGCAGCTGGGCGATCACCTTGCGACCGCGAAGGAGCAGCAACAACAAGACGTTTGCTCCAATCCGCGGGCCCAATTACGGGGACGGAGAGGTGGGTTCTTCTCATCTCTTTCACAACAATCCCTTATTTCTTGCAGTTCCAGAATCGTGCAGCAAAACGAGTGGAAAGAGCGATGGGAGCCGCCTCGCGAACGGGACATTCGTCAACAACCAAGACGTCCGCTCGCTGGTCGACTGGAACGATCCGGAGCCTTCGGACGGGCAACGCGGCCTTCTCGACGAGCCCTGCAGCCGCTCGCAGTTGGAACGGCCGTCTACGATCAAACAACCCGCTCTGTAGCGCTCGGAGATGTGAATGGCAGGAAAAAGACGGCTCAAGGTCCGTCCATTTCTTTTCTGCTCCTTCTCAACTTCGCCCGCTTTCAGACCACTCCAACTGCTCCTTGCTCGATTCGATTGCAAAGCGATGAACCGCCTTCCGTTCCCCTTGTCTGTGCGAAAAAACCCATCAAGAGTAGCAAGAATAAACTCTTTTACCAATCGCAGAGCCGACTTTCCTTTGAAAGCAAGAAAGTGTGGCTGGTTGAAGTCCCGCTAACTGAAAGACGGGCTCCGAGAAAAAGAAACGGGACTCGTGACAACGGAGCAACAAGCGATTTCTCGTCCGGCTCGTTCGCTCCCGACTGCTGGCGGGCGACGGGCGAAGAGAGGACGAAGTTGTTCCGTCGTTCAGATTGATTTCCAAATCAAACGAAATTTATTGACCACACGACAAAAACAAACGAAGAAACCGACACCTTGATCTCCATCGCGCGACAGTTTGCCGCTTCAATGCCACGACTTCTCTACGGTTCGTCGTCCAAACGCCGCAGATCGCCGTCTGTCGACTGAAACGACAGAAGAGAGCGGTGAGAAAGCGAGAGGAACTCACGGTCACGAGCATCACGAAGCCGACGGCCGCACGGGGCACTCGAACGGTCAGCTTCGATTGGATCTTGTGGCCCACGATCTCGCGCTTTTGCTCCATATCGCAAAAGTGCGCTCCATCCTCCTTGGAGAGGCGAATCCACATGGCATCGCCATACTTTTCAGGCCATTAAAACCTCGGTCCCCCTGCAAGCATAAAGGACCTAGAAAGAAATTGAGGCGCAACAAACAGGCGATGAATTGGGACGGGTACTCCGTGTTCCTTTTGATCCACACCTTGCATCCTTTGGCGAACTCGATGAAGAACCTGAGCACGTGGATGATCGAAAAAGAAGGCGAACTCACTCTCCATCATTCAGATCTCCCTGCTGCACGGTGAAGCGAATCATGACCGTCCCGTTCCGCTTCCACACCATCCCGAACTCGGCCGTCTGTCCGTGGCATCCCGCGAGCAGACTGGAAGAAGAGAAAGCGGTGAGGAACTGACGGGAAGAAACGTACAAGAAGCGATTGCCGACCGAAGCGACGCCCTCGTGAACACACGAGTCGGCCGCTTGAGCCCAACGGAACGAAGCGAACAGCGAGAGGAGGCCGACGGCCATCCACGCGCGCATCTCGAAATCCACGAAGCAGGAGAGCGAGGCGATTCGACCGACCAAACCGGCAGGCTGCTGGCGGAAATGAGCGGGCGCGGCGTTTCCCCACGCGAGAATCGAAATGAGAGGAGCGCAGAGACGTGAGGCGATTGTCTTTTCTTCTGTTTTGTGTTTGATCGATGCCGACGGACAAAAGCGGATGCTCGTGCAAAGAATGCACGGGTTTGCGGGGCGGCAGCTGGGCGAACGACCGGCGAATTCTCCGCTTGCGACCGGTGATTCAGGGACGAGCAGATGACATGAGGCGATTGCAAAAAAGCATTGTTTTCTGCTCATCTCTGCACGTAAACGTGCGGTGTCCATCACTGAACGAACAGGAAGAGGGAAAGCAGGCAAAGATTCCAGTTATTTCTTTGCTCACTTTACTCCACAAAAGAATGTGGAGCCCTCATTACTGCGGCCTTGATTGAGATAAGTATTCGACGTGTTCTTTCGGCTTCCTTGTATTCGACCACGATCACGCGTGAACGAGTCGATCGTAAAACAAATGGGGTTGCGTAGCGCTGTGAACCAGCGAGCGCGCTGTCCAACGCTCTCGCTGCCGCCGAGCACAAAAGAGGCCCGCGGTAAATGGACGCCGCGCAGTGCGTTCGGTTGGGAAGGAGAGGTGGACGGCAAGAGTTCGCCTGCCACTTGTGGTCAGTCCGTTGGGTTGTGCGGCGAGCGGGCGGTCGGCTAGGAGGGTGTGCGCGCTTTATTTTGCGTGTTTCCCGTTTTTGCTGCGAACTGAGGTTAAATCATCGGTTTGTTTCAGTCCAACGATGCCCGTCTGTGCGCACGCTGTGGAAAAGAAGGCACATCTTGTGCTTCAGCGATCGGACCTGTCCAATCCTGGGTACTGTTGGAAAGAAGGGCCAAAAAAGTTCGATGAGCGTTCGCAGGTCGAGTTCTGGCTCGAAGCTCGAATGGTAGACGGGAAGCTGGAGGCACATGTGACGGTCGAAGACAAAGACGAAGAAGTGGAGTGCTTTATCTGGACCGAAACGGCCACAGCAATTTGGAGTTGGAAGTTTTTCAGCGGATCTAAGGGTGCGTGTGTAGTGTGCAAATTGTTTTCTTAACCAGATTGGTTTAGATCGGCCCGCGGAAGACAGGCGATTGACGATCACAAATTTGCAAAATCACAGGGCGCTTGTGATTGAGTGTGCTGTGCGGATCAACTGCGACGCGTGCCATTCGAAACTGACCAAAGACTCGCTCAAGCCGCAGTTCGAGAGCTTGACCGCCCAGCTGTCCGCTTTGCGTTGCGAGGTTCGATTTTTTCCGCTCTTGTTCTTAACGTGAAATTTCAGATCAAAGAGCAAAACCCGGAGATTAAACAGATTCGCGCGGAGATGGAAAAGTGGAAAGCAGAGGCGACTGCAAACGCCAATGTCATTGCAGCTCTTCGTGCGGAATGCGAGCACTGGAAAGCGAAGGCGGCCGAGTTAGAAGCCAAATGCGCAGAGGAACATCCCTTGGCGGCCGTCCGCAGCGACCGCCTCTGGGCGATGCGGAAGACGGGCGAGCTCAGCGATTGCCGCCTTCTAGTGGACGGCCAGAAGATTGAGGTGACTCCAACCTTCACTCTTCCAACCTTCTTCCCTCGCAGGTCCACAAGTCCGTGCTGGCGGCCCACTCGTCCTTCTTCTCCGCCGAATTCCGCGCGAATCCCGACAAGGCGGAGTTCCTGATCGAAGGCGCCGGTCGGGCGGCCGTCGAGGGCGTCGTGGAGTTCGTGTACCGCGACCGAGTGGACGAATTCGCCGCTCGTGCCCTCGAGTTCTTCCCGCTGGCCGTTCGGTTCGGGATCTTCGACTTGAAGGTGCCTTCTCTCTTCCTTTCCTTCATCTCCTGGTTGCAGGAAAAGTGCGTAGAGTCGCTGAAGGCGGGCATCACGCCCGAAAGCGCTGCCTCGCTCCTGCTCGTCGCCGTCGAGCACGACGAGCGGGAGTTGAGCCGCGCAGCCGTCGAGTTCGCCGAACGGAACGGCGGCAAGGCGGCGTTGTTGCTAAAGGAGCCGATCGCTGGACTGCTTCCGCACAAGTTGGAGTTGTTCCAGGCGATCATGAGCGTGCTGCAGGAGGCGGAGTAGGCGAGTGTTTCTTTCTGTTCATGGTCAGAGATGATTCCTTCTTGTTTGTTGATTTCGTGCAGTAAATAAACTCGAAGGCGTTCTCAATGGCCACGCCCTTTCGTGCACCGGAATTCCATGTTGCGTACAAACAGCTGCAGCAACTGAGCAGTGTAAAGGAGCGCGAGTTGGAAGAGAGCGGCACGTGCGCGCTGAACGACCATTCGTCGACTTCACGCAGCTCAACCGGCCGTCCGCACGGTGAAGTCGCTGCTGCCTGCAGGTGGACTCGGCGATCTTTCAGTCGGGCTTCTTTGAATGCCTCCACTAACGAGCGTTCATTCACAAACTGATCGTTAAATTCCGACTGTCTATGATTCGTTTCCTTTAAATCGTGCACGAGAATGCTCAGGAGTTGAGTGTGTGTGTTTATGCTCGACCATTGATGCGAGAGAGAAAGAGGAACAAAGAACAGATGAATGGACGGAATGAACGGACCACCTCCTGCTCTACAGGCCGATCAGAATGCGGACGCCGTGGTGGAGGAGCGAGCAGGCGGGCGCACGGCCGCCCGTTCGGGGCCACGGGACGTCGCCCTCGCGTTTCCACTTGAGATGGGCGAAGACCGCGTCCTCGTCCACGTACCACCACTCGTTCTGAAACGAACGAGCGAATGAAGGCGGTGGATGAAAGAGAAAACGAACCCAATCGTAGACCGAAATCCACAACTCGACGTCCGTCGGCGAGAAGCCGGCCGCTCGCGTGTGGTCGACGAACGTCTTCGCGTGCGGCTCGATCACGTCCATTTGCTTCAGGCGGCCCTGCAGAAGGCGGGTGGGGAATGCGAAGAGTCGCCGATTGCGCCCACTCACCAGCCGGACGGTGTGCTCTTGGTGGCCGACGAGTTTGAAGTGATCGTTGAGGGCGCGCAAGTGGCGAAGCGCGTTCAGCGTGCCGCTCTCCGCGAAGATTTGAGCGTTGATGTGGAGCTCCTGGAGCTGCGCGTTGGGCTCCAGCGGTCCGCAGTCGTGTAGCTGGTGGCGGCGGTCGTCCGAGAGCGGCGCCATGACGAGCTCGATGCGCCGGCTGCGCAGGCGGAAGACGTCGGCGGTGTCTAAACGCAGGGCAGGGCTTGAAGGCGAGAATTCCGCGGTTCTTCCACTCACACGCGCGCTCGTTGTCGAAGTGCTGCTCGCCGCCCAAGTCGACCCGATCGAGCGGAGTGCGCCGCCGGCGGAAGATCGTCGCCACGCGCACTCGGCCGGCCTTCAAGTGCGTGACGCGGTCGGGCAGCGAGTCGAAGAAGAGGTCCGCGAACGGGTACTCCAGCTCCTTCGCGCTCACTCGGATGGACGACAGCGACGGGAGGGCTGGAAGCAGCAGAATGAGCGGAATCCAGTTGAAAGCAGCCTACCGTGCAACTTTGCGGCGATTTGCATCCAGTCGAGCATCAACGCGAAGTTCATGTGCCGCCAGAAGACCGCCCACTCGACGTCGACCTGCGCAAATCGTGGGCGAACTGGAGGACGGCCGCCATTCCCCCGAACGTCGTCGTGAACGCGACGGGCGAGGTCGCGAACTTCCGCAGTTCGACCGCGCGCCGGCCCACGAGGTTGTGCGCGTGCTCGATTTTGATCGTCGCCGCCCCGAAGTCCGTCGAGTCGGAGAACGTGCCGAGGAACGAGCGGTTGACGAGCAGCGAGCGGACGGGCTGCACGCGGAACCGCTCGGGATCGTTCTGTTGCTCCATCCGTTGGCGCTCCTTGCCGATGAAGAACTGCAGCCACGAGCGGCCTTTGGCGGGCAGACGAGGCGGCGGACGGGCGGGCGGCGGGTTTCCGTTGATCTGAGGCATCCCTCCGGTGCGGGGCTGCTCGTCGACTGCGGGCGCCTCTTCGGTGCGGGACTTCTTTGGAGCACTTGCCATGGCGCCGGAAATGCGGAAGAAATTGGAAGAATTTCGAAATTGGTCGATTTTGGACGAGTTTTGGAGAAAACGTGCGGATTTCGGAGGCATTCGGTCAAAAGACGGCAGAAAATTTTCTTGTGCGATCAAAAAGACGAAACTCACCTCGATCGACCGGAAGTCCGATCGCAAACAAGAAGCGAACACACGAACCGGCAAGCAGGAGAGCGACCGAGCGGTCGGAAAGCCGAGAGCGACGGAACGCCAAGCGGTCGGCCGTTCGCGTCTCCGCGGCGAGAGCTCGAACGGGCAATCCGTCCGCCCACTCGACAGCGTTCGTACAAATTGGAAACGAACGGCAAGACTAGAGCGGGAATGAGAATTAAGCGGCGTAAATCAAAAGAGTTTTCGCAGAGAACTCGCTCGCAGTTTGCTCGTTCCTTTGGTATTTGCAGGTGTTTCGTTGGCCCGAGAAAGAAGAGGATGCAAGAATAATCCCAGTTGCATTTCACGAAAAGCAATTGGCTTCTGTCGTTTTGCTCAGCCACCACTTCACTCGCGCCGCTCGGAATCGGAGTCCAACGAATCGAGAGCGGGGGCGAAGGCCACGAACACGCGGCGCCCGTCGGGACTCGGCGCCGCGAAGAGCCACGCGTTCCGGCGAGCCGAGCGCCCCGCCCAGCCGCCGAGCAGCTGGCCGGCGTCCACGAGCAGTCGGGCGGGGCGGAGCTCCACGTGGGCGTTGCGGAAGCCGTGCAGGACCGCCCGCTCCACTTGGACCTCCCGTCCGGCAATTCGCGTGAACACGAACGTCGGCTGTCGCTCCTCGACGAAGCGCTCCAGCACGACCGTTTCGAGGCGCCCGTCGGCGAGCGACAGGCGGAGCAGAAGCAAGCGAGCGCTGCAGAGAGCGACGATCGTCGTCGAGTTCACCGCAACGAAGTCGTCGATCAGGAGCGATTCGTAGGAGTGCATGGAACGGAAGGTCCTCTACGAGAAGAATGAATGAACGAAGAGACTGTCAACTAGCAGCGATGAGTGGCTGCACTTTGCCGACATTGTTGCATCTTTTCTGTTCTTTCATTGCTCGAGTGCTGCTTCGTCGATCCCCACTTCTTGTCGTGGACCTGCAGAGAAGAACGATATTTTTACACATATGCCGTACGATTGCCACTCATTTGGTGCAAATGACGGCCGCTGACTGCAGGGCGTTGGCGCTCACGAAACACGCCGCGATCGCCGCTCGACTCGTCACTTCTTCCGCTCGCTCGCCCACTCGTCAGTCGGTCCTTCCGCTGTTCGTAGGAAGCGGTCATTCCCGCTCTTCGCTCATTCTCGGCCCTGCATTCGGTTCGTGCATCGGTCGATTCTTCGTCCGGACGCGGCCTTGCCCTCTTTCTCGTGTTTTGCGCCTGCTCTTCGCGTTTTTCGAACTTCCGACCGTCTCTCCGGCTTTCAGGATCGCCGTTCGCTCGTCGCGCGTCGAGCAATGGCCGCGACGGACGCAAAGATCGAACCGAAGCGCGAGGCGGACGCCGAACAGTCGGCGCACGGCTTTCTCGACTCGTCTTCGCACGTTCGACTCGACGTACGGTCTTTTCACTTGTGTTTAACCGGACTTCTGCCCACTTGCAGCAAATCTGCGGTGTGTGCGGCATCGACGTGCAAAGCGCCACGAACCGGGCGCGCCACGTGAAGTGCCACGATCGCGATTACGCGTGGACGTGCTCCGTTTGCTGCGTGTCGTACGACGAGCGTGCCTACCGCGAGGAACACGAAGAGCGCACGCACGGCTTGCGGCGGCACGCGCTGGACGCGAACCGCAAGGAGGCGGTGCAGATTCTCAAAGTTTGTTTCTGTACGTCCGTTCCGCTCATCTCTTTTTGTTTAGAGCCAACTCGAAGCCGTCTTCAATGTTGGGACGAAGCTGGTGGACACGCAAGCCGCTGCCGAGTCCTCGGCCGCCCTCTTCGATGGCTCGGCGAGAGGAGGCGGCGACGACCGCCGACCTCGAGGAGCTCATGCGCACCAAACCGCACCGGCCGCCTCCGCTCAT
Source organism: Aphelenchoides fujianensis (assembly GCA_024699865.1). NCBI lineage: Eukaryota > Metazoa > Nematoda > Chromadorea > Rhabditida > Aphelenchoididae > Aphelenchoides > Aphelenchoides fujianensis. The sequence continues at coordinate 57,905 of JAMPIO010000055.1, read as the reverse complement.
TCGTTTCGCTTTCTGGACTCTCGATCGTTGATCCTCGTTTGTTTGCAGCCATCGTGCGGTATCTGCGGATTGAACGGATTCACGAACGTGCCCACTCGCGAGAAGCACGTGAATTCGCATCAGCCGCTCCACGACTACACGTGTTCGTTGTGCGGCATCCGCAAACCCGACGCCCGCTCGCGCAACAAACACCAACGCCAGTCGCACGCGATGGAACGCCACGCGGAGGATGGCGGCCGGAAGGAGGCCATCCGGATTCTGTCGGTGAGTGCCCGCCGTCCGCTCTCCTCCTCGCACTCCGTGCTTCCAGGAGGACCGGAAACTCTTCCGCCAAGTCGGCACGAACATCAAGACCGTCCAAAAAGCGGCCGTGGCGACTCGCTTTGCGCGCTATCCGCCGGCCTTGGTCTGGAAGAAGCCGGAGAAGCCGCGGGATGAGGAGGGCCGCAAGAAGAAGCCGTCCAACGAGCAGAAGAAGCGCGCCCGTTCAGCCGACGCGACGGGCGCCAAACGCCGCCGTCGCGCTTCGCCGGACTCGAGCTCCAGCGACGCGGCGGACGAGAACGGGATCACGTTGAGCGACCTCGAAGACGTGGCCGCCGCAGGCGAAGAGGTGAACGAGCCGCCCGCCGCCTCCGATCAGCAGCAAGCGGTGCCCGAATCGACGTCCGCCGTCCAACCAACCGCCGAGGCGCCTCCCGCCCCGTCGACTTCGAATCCCACCGCCGTCCAGCCGACTGCTCACTCGGAGGTTCGTTCTCCGCATTCCACTCGCTTCTCATCAGTGTTTAGATCAAGAAGTTGCTGAGCGGCTGGTCCCAGCAAGAATTCCGGGCGACCCAAGACAAACTCCACGCGCGCATTCGGCAGTTGGAGGAGGAAGTGATCGCCGAAAAGCAGAAATCTGTTGCGATCACCAACGAAGTGAGTTCTTCGGCCATCTCTCCTGCTTCATTGTGGTTGCGGCTTTAGAATGAGACGCTGAAGACGAAGCTGCGGGAGCTGGAGAGCCGTTCTTCCTCTTCGCTCGCCGAGCTCCAGCCCCGAAGCGAGAAGATGACGGAGGACCCGTCGATGACCGACTGGAAGCAGAAGGTGGTGGACCTCGAGAGGCGCGTGAGTTCTCCCTCGTTTCCTCTGCTTTCCGACCGCCTGCTACTTCCAGGTCGCCGTGTTGGTGTCGGAGAACGCCGCTCTCTCCGCGTCGCATTCCGCTTTGATCGTGAGTTCGCCCACTCACCTCTCGCTTCCAATCGCTTCGTTCAGGCCGCGTGCGCGGACGCGATACGGGCGGGAATCTCGGCGGACAACGCGGCCGAGCTGCTCGTGTTCGCCGTCCGCCACGAGCTCCCCGAGCTGGTCGCCCGCCTGCTGGAGTTCGCCGACCGCAACGGCGGCCGATCGGCCCTCCTGCTCAAGCCGCCCATCGATGCGCTGCCCACAAGCGATCTCGAGCTATACCTGAAGATCACGGCCCTGATGCGCTCCCATTCGTGCTCGTCTTGATTGATGTTCTCTTTGTGTTGCGTTGAGTTCTAAGTTGAATAAACGAGGTCTCCCTACGATCCAGACGGACGTTCTGTAGTTCGACAAAGATTGGAAGAAATCGGCGACTCGTGTCTTGTGCAGGGTAGTCGAATAAGTGCGCTCGTTTGCGAACGGATGCACTTGAAAATTAGAGGCGCTCCAGCTGTCTACTTTCTGACCACAACGATCAATTGAAGCGGGCGGCCAAGAAGTCGTTTAAAAAGCGCTGGGCTGTGTTGTGATTAAGAAAGCGACCGGCTGTTGGGGAACGAACGGGCGGCCAACCAGACGGGCGAGCGCATAAACGGCGCCCTTTGCACGAAGCAGTCGGAGTGCACGAGAAGAAGTTGGCGCAATACAAAGCACTCTTGATTCGAGTCGCTCCTTCAATTCTCAACCCAGAGGCAGCCCGAATCGGACTGATTCACGAACGCTCACGTCAACTCGCAGCGAGCGTGATTCGGGAATCTCGTGGCCGGCATTGCAGTCGCCAACGAGCAACAGATGAACGTTTCTTCGTTTGTAGTTGTGCGGTCGCGTAAGAGGATAGCGGGCACTGCGTTGAACACACGGGTCTTCGTTTCGACTCGGGCACGTGCATTTGAACGAACATCAAGCCACTTTATCGAAGGAGTGATCGCTGTCCGCACTTCTCGTTCACACGGCCGACCGCTTGGGAATGCTCGCGGTCAACGACGATTGCTTACTGCCGGATGCAATTGGTGGGAGTCGGGCGACCTTCCGCCCCCTTGCCGCCGCGTGGGTCAGTCGGTTCGCAGCGGCAGTCGATCTCCAGCCGCCATTCGCGCTCCGCGTCCACCATCTTCTTACCTCCGCTTGCGATCAGCTTCGTGCCGTCCACTGATCTGCTCGCAGCTTCCGCTTTCTGTCTTTGCGTGATCGATCGATTGAGCACCTCGTTAGTTGAACAGGTTGTGTTTGAGCGTTGAACCGCCACTCACCCTTGTTTGCGCGTCCAACTAGATTGTTAGAGGGCGTCTGGTTTTAGACACGTCTCCTTGTTCAACACGCCTACGAATGGCGACGCGGGACGTAAAAATGAAGACGGACGGCGAGTGGGAGCACAAAAAGCCTGCGGCCGGCATCTTTGACTCATCCTCGACGACTCCAGCAAACGTGAGTATTTCCTTTTTTTTTGTGTTCAGTCCAACCACTTGCAGCGAATCTGCGGCGTGTGCGGGGTGGATCTGCAAAACCCGTGGACCCGAGAGCAGCATGAAAAGTGTCACGGACGCGACCTCCCCTGGACCTGCTCGATTTGCGACATGCGCTACGTGAACCGATCCAATCGAGCTTTTCACGAAGAGAAGACGCACGGATTGCGGCGGCACCCATTGGACTCTAAGAATCCGCAACCGATCAAACTGCTCAAAGTTCGATTCTGTTCCTCGTTCCTTTCATAATTTTTTGGTTTAGTGTCAACTGCGCGACGTGTTCAATGTGGGAACAAACTTGCTGCTCAATCAAGGCGCTGCTCAGTCTTCGGCTGCCACCTTTGAGAACTCGGTGGACAAAGAGGCAACAGTCGACGAACTTTACGAACTCATGCGCACCAAACCGCACCGGCCGTCTCAACTCGTCCGTTTCCCCGTTCTAAACATCTGACCCTAACTGCTTTTTCTTTAGCCGCCGTGCACGATCTGCGGAATGAACGGCTTTATTGCTGTGCACCTTCGCGAAGCACACATTCACGCACACGAACGGCTGGATGGTTTCAAGTGCTCTCTGTGCGGTATTGGCATGCGCTGTGCACACCCCCGAAACAAACACGAGCGTCTAGTACACTGCCTGGTGCGTCACAATTGCGACAAGGAGCGCAAAGAAGCCATTCAAATTCCGGCCGTAAGAGCTTGCCTTCCACTTTTCTCTTGCACTTTGTCTTTAGGAGCAGTGGACGACCTTCCTCCAGCTCGGCATCAACATCGAAGAGGTTCAGCGAACGGCGGTCGCGAGCTCCTCATCGCACGCTCTTTCGGCCTTGTTCTGTGAGAAGCCAAAGAAGGCGAACGGTGGGGCGAAGAAGCGGCGCGCCCGCCCGTCCACCTCCTCTCGCGCCAAACGGCGTCGTCGATCTCCATCGACTAGCGAGGGTGAAGAGGAGACCGACAACGAGACGGTCCCGTTGGACCACTCCGAAGATGACGCCGACGAGGCGGAGAACCCAGACGAGACAGACGGAATCGACGAAACTGAGGACGATGGCTCGCCCGAGGAGCTGCAGTCGATTTCCGAGGCCGCAACGCTCGTTCACCTGCCGCTCGTCCAACCAACCGACCAGCCGTCTTCTTCACCGTCGGCCACCTATTCGACTCCCGCCCATCCAACTGCCCATTTGGAGGTTCGTTCTTTTTTTCTCCCCGAGACCCGCTTCTTTGTTCTAGCTCACGCCGCAGGAGGACCGCCTGATCCAGCAACTCTTCCGGGCCGAAGCCGTCCAAGCGGAGCTCCACGCGCGCATTCGGGCGTTGGAGGAGGAACTCGTCGACAAGGACGGCAAGCTGGCCGTGGAGGCGCAGAAAGCGAGTTCTCCGACCATCTCTTTCGTTTCATTCCGCTCGTGGCTTTAGGTCCTCGACCTGCAGTCGAAAATCACCGAGTTGGAGACGAAGGTCAGGGAGGAGCGGTGGGCACACGCTGAGACCAACAACGAGGTTCGTCCCCTTCCCTCAACCGAATCACTCGCCGTCTTTCCAGAACGTGGACTTGGAGTCGAAGTGCGAGCAGCTGGAGTCAACGATCGCCCGCTTGGAGTCCGACAACAAGGAGTTGCGGAAGAAAGCGGGCGAGGCGGAGGAAGCGGCCGTCGAGGAGCTCAAGCGGAAGGTTCGTTCTCCTTTCAACAACCAATTTTTCACTGTTTTTTCAGACGGACAAGCTGAAGGCGAAGCTGAAGGAGCAAAAGGATCGCGATGAGGCGAGGATCCAAAAGCTCGAAGCCCAGAACCGAGAGCAGCAGGAGGAGGCGGAGAAGACGGCGGCCGAGTGGACGCGGAAGGCGGCGGACTTTGAGAAGCGGGTGAGTGTACAACGAGTTCCTTCCTTTTCTTACATGTCCGTTTAGATCGAAGAGCTCTCGGCGGAGAATGCCGCTTTGATCGTGAGTCCCTCCACTCTCCTCCTCCGCTCACTCCTCTTCTTGCAGGCCGACTGCACGGCGCTGTGGAAAGCGGGCGTGTCCGACGGCAACGCCGCCGACCTCCTCGTGTTCGCCGCCCGTCACAAAGCCCGCGAGCTCGCCGCCCACGTGCTCGAGTGGGCGGAGGCGAACGGCGGAAAGCTGCGTTTTCTACTGGCTCCGTCGATCAAATCGTTGAATCGAAGCAACCGGGACGCGTACGAGAAGATCGTGGAGTGGATGGAGTGAACACGAGACTTGCATGTTCGATTGTTGTTCCATCTGTTTTGAATAAAATCTGTTGACGACCTTCGTGAAGCACAATCGGTCGTTTGAACTACGATGAATCCTTAGAACGAAAGAGGACAGCCCGCCGTCCTTGCTCGCTCGCGACCACCACAAGAAACTGGCAGCAAACAGCCACGTCTTCTTTTGTTCCCATCGCTTCATGCACTCCAGATCTTTCTTGTCCGCTCTCTTGTTTGTCGACGAACCGTGTCTTCTGCTTCCAACTAACGCTTGCACGTCTCTTCCGCCCAACACTCGCCATTACAAGCTTTTATTCAACAATTAGAAAGAGTGAACACAGAAATCAGGCAGAGATGGAAAGGACGCGTCAAGCCGCCGAGTTCCCTCGACGCTCTCGCATGGCCCGTGAAAAGGGGACGCGCTTCTCCGCCCCCTTCCGCTCAGCCATCAGCACGGACTGCTGCTGCTCCCGCTTCATCCACTCGACGATCCGCTTGTACGCGGCGAGGTCGTCGGGGAGGAGCGACTGGACGGGACCGGCGAGCAGGAGGCCCAACCGCCCGCCCGTCCGTTCCGCGAATTCGATCGCGCGTTCGCCCAACTGGCGGTCGTCGTCGCGGGCGGCCGCCGCGAGGAGTTCGGCGACGTTCTCCGCCGAAATGTCCGCACGGATCGCTTTGATGCAGGCGGCCTACAAGAAGCGAGTGAGGGAACAAACAAACGCAAGGAACTCACCTCCAATGCGGCCATTCGGAAGCGAGGGCCACGCGGTACGACTCTCGAGCATCATCCTTCAGTCCTTCCAACTGTCCGGAGTGCAGGAGCTTGTTTGTTTCGGTTTGTTGCTGTTGGAAGCGCTCCACTTGCGTCTTGAGCTCGCGGTTCTAGAAGAGGGATGAACGGCCTCCGTAAAAGAAACTCACTTCCTGCTCAACGACAGCAAACTTCTGCTTCTCCGCCGCCATCTCCTCCTTGAAATATCGATTCTAGAAACGGAAAGGAGTTTGGAGCGAAGCCACGCGTCTACTTACTTCTTGCTCAACGACAGCCGACTTCTGCTTCTCGGCGGTCACCTCCACCAGCAACTGTTCGTTCTGCAAAAGAGGACGCTTTAAAGTCTCCAGCGAGCGAAAATACTGACCTGTTCCGCAAGATCCACGGTTTTCTGCTTCTCAACGGCCACTTCCGCTTCCAGCTGAGCGATGCGGGCCTGTTCTTCCGTCTGCACTTGGTGTGTTTGCTGGACGGACAAGCCGCCCGTCTCGCGAAGCTGAAAGGAACAGTTAGTTTAACGAACATCAGAAAGCAAACTTTTGCCTTGCGAGTAGCAGGTCTTCCTTCCACTGCCGCCTGCCCGCCTTCGCACAGCGGGCAGTTCTCGCGCCAGACGCGCAGTGGACGCTACGGCCGCCCGTTTGGGGAAAGAAAACGAAAGGCTTTTTGACCGAAATCTGTTTGACTGCAAGAGAACATTCAAGACCAGTACGCCGATGGCAAACGAACGTTGTGTCGTCTTCTGCCCACAGGCGTCCTCTCGCCACACGGCGGCCTTCAATCCCGCCGCGTCGCCTGCAACCGCGATCTTCGCGGTCTGCGATCCGGGAAGCTTGCCCCAATTCACGTGCAGGCAACATCTCGCTTCGGGACGGAAAGGAAGCAAGAATTCGCGGCTTTGAGCCGACAGTTGAGGGCTCTTCATGGTCGCCACGGAGATGTGCAGGGCGTGCGGGCAGGGCGTCATTTCAATTGAGCAGCGAGCAGGAGCGAATGCGAAAGAGAGGGGTAGTGAACGGACCGACTGACCAACGAGTCAAACGAGGAAGTGAGCTGTGAGGTCCGTTCGATCGCCGGGGTGGGTCGTGCGTCCCCTGCGGCCGACGCAATCCGCGGCGTCTGACCGCGAGTGCACCCAAGCGGCCGCCCGTCTGAACGGAGCGGTGAAGTGACCGCCGCAGTCGCTCTTGCGGTTCAAAGAGCAGCAGTGAAAGGTTTTTGCCCGCAAAGAGGAAGTTTGCTTTGCTTTGTGGGCGGCAGCAGTTGCTGTTTGTTGTCCATTTTCTGCCTTGACAGCGAACTAATTCGTGTCCATCGTTCCGTTCGTTAGATTCTCTACTTTCTCTTCAGAAATAAGCGAATCGAGCGGCAAAACGCGATGGACACCGGCACGTCGAACGACCCGAAGCAAGCGATCGGCAGCGAAGGTTCTCTAATGAGTTCGTGCCCTCCTGTCCGCCTCATTCTTTTTTGTTCCCAGGCCGACCTCACAAGGGGTGCTTCCCAGTTGTCCGCGCCCTTTTTGGACGCGATATGCCTCATTCGACGCGCCTCGTCGAGCTGAGCACGAGTCTGCACTTTCTATCGGCCAAAAGCGATTTGTAAACGAGATATGAGCCGTCGAAGTTTGCACTGTTCCGCAGTTTTCCAGCCGTTTGCAAGCGCTCCTTTACGCTCGGATTGCCGCGTGCAAATTCGTCCACTCACCGTTGTGTCAGCGTGGTCCAGCGGCAAGTCGGTTGACTTGCACTGCGGCTCGACATTTTGCCTTTTTTCGATACGATTACTATGCTAACGACTGCGCTTGCAACGTTCTTTTTGCGTGCAAACGACGTAGTTTGATGAGCTGATTCGATCGGTGCCAAAAGCTCGTCAATGAAATTTTCGACAAAAAACCACGATGACCCCCCTTTGGTCTCGATTTTCGGGCGGCCGGCAGGCCGGTTAAACGCCATAAAAGAGCTTCAATCTAGCTGTCTTTGGAACCGAAAGTCTTCTATGTTCCTAGAAACTTGATTTTATAACATATATGTAAAGAAAACCGTTGTGGAAAGTTTTGCAAGCTGTCAGAAAGTGACGAGGCCAACGGCTGGGCTGGAGGAGGTAGAGGGAAGAAACAGCAGATCAACCGATATTCTCGTGAAATTTTGCGCTCAATCGGTGTTAAACAAGCACAAAACACAACCGGTCGTCCAATTAGATCAGTAATTCACGTAAAATTTCGTTCGACTGCAGGTCCCCCTGTAGTCAAACATCATGCAACTTTGACGGCTCATATCTCCGTCGGAAGTAGGTTTTGGCCGATGGGAGTTGCAGACTCGTGCTCAGCTCGACGAGGCGCGTCGAATGAGGCATATCGCGTCCAAAAAGGGCGCGGACAACTGGGGAGCACCCCTTGTCAAGGATCAACGGAAGCCGACTGGAGAGCAGTTGTGCGAGAGATTGCTCCGCACACATCCCGTGGGCACCGACCGGCCCGAATTCCTCGAGCGCTGCAACGCGCACTTCCAGGCGGCCGGGTGGGGAGAAGCCGACCGGAAAGACACCAGCCGGAAGCTGTTGGAAAGCGTTGCAGCGACCTCCGACCGCTTCGTGAAGACGATCGATTCAAACGAGGATCCCGCCATACAAGAGCGCCTCCTGCTTCATGAGAAGCAGATGAAGCAGCTTGAAGTCCAACGCCAAGCCGCTCAACGAGAGCACGAAGTCAAGATCGCCGAATTCGAGCTGAAGATGACGGAGCTCGAAATCGAGCGGGAGAAGACGCGGCAGGGGTGAGCAGTCGTTTCTTTCAACCTGACGATCGATCGTTGCAGCGGACACGTCAAACAAGCCGGCGAGCTCTTCGTCTCGCTGGGCAAAGGAGTGGGCGAAGCGCACAGGGGGTACACGGACATGAGCAAGACGCTGGCCAACAGCGTGCTTTCGTACTTCTTCGGTAAAGACCATTGATCGCTGAGCTCTTCTGATTGCTCGATTGTGTTCGAAATCTTCTTCTTTTTCCTGCCCGCTACTGATTTTGTTTGCTAATTTGCGTTCCTGCGTTTTGTGTTGGCCCCGTCGATCAAATCACTCGCTCGGGGCGAGATGGACACGTACGGGAAGGTCTTTGAGTGGACGGAGTGAGTACGAATTCCCGCTTATTCAATTCTTGACGTGAACAAAGAACAAGAGGCGGATGTTCGCTGAACCTTGAGCTCAACGGCTAGGCGCGTTATTTGTAGTCGGTAGCCGCCGATTGATGCCGCCTGTTTTCCCCGCTTGCTCCTCGTTTCTTGCAATTCGGCGGTTTGTAAAGACGGGGCGTCCGCTCGTTTTTCTTATTGCACTGGAAGCACCAGACTTTTCCGGCAATGCTCAAGTGAAACGAGGAGAAAGTAGAGAGCGTGTTTATGCTTCAGCCTCCACGTTCGATAGAAAGAAAAAGCAATGAAATGCGCTGAAGAATTGCTTCTACTGATCACAGCCCGTCCTTCAGAACGACCAGAATGCGAATGCCGCGGTGGACGTGAGAACAGGCGACCACCGGCCCCCACCATCCGGGGCACGGCATCGCTTGCTCGCGTTTCCACTTGAAGTGGTCGACCGCTCGGTCGCGAGACACGTACTTCCAGCGCTCCTAAAGCAGACGAATAAAACAGCGGAGGGAAGAAAAGAAACGAACGCCGTCGGTGATCACGTTCCGCACCTCGGAGTCGCTCGTCTCGAAGCCCGCGTCTCGCATCGCCGCGGCCAACTTCCGATCTCGCCACACGACACCTTCCAAACTCTTGAAAGGACGAGGTTCCTGTTGAAAAAAGAAGCATCAGGCGAGGCGTTGTTCGTGAGAATCCACTTACGTAAAGCGTGGTCCAGAAGCTCGTATGCCACGTGAGCTTGAAGTGCGCGTTGACGGCCCGCAAGTGGCGAACGGCCGCCTCGCAGTTCACCGTGTCGGCGTGAACGTGGAGCTCCTGCAGGTGCTCGTTGTGGTCGAGCGGCCCGCAGTCGTGCAATTGGGGGACGCGCATTTCGAGAAGCTCGATGCGCGTGGATTTCAAACGGAAGACGTCCGCGAGGTCTGCAAATGGGAGCGATGAGTTGTTGGTGATTCCCCACTTACAGTGATGCTCGTCGTTCCGTGCGTCCAGTTTGACCGATTCGAGCGGAGTCTTGCGCTTCCGAAAGAGCGTCGCAATGCGGAATCCGTCCGCTTCCACACGAGTGATCTTGTCAGGCAGCGAGTCCACGAGCATGTCGAGTCGCCCGGTAGTCATGATCGGCGGCGGGTCCATAAAGGGCGAGAGCCAACGAACCGTCAAGTGAATGGCCGTCAAAGAAGAGCACTCTGAGAGCAGCAGAATCGATTAAAAATCCCCAACTTCCTTCACTTACCGCGCACCTTCGAAGCGACTCGCATCCAATCGCACATCAGGCCGAAAGTGAAGTGGCTCGGAACGACGTCCGATTTGACCTCGAGCATCGTCACCTCGCGAGCGAGTTGCAGGAGAGCGGCGACCCCATGGACGGACGTCGTGAATGCGAGGACGTATCGATGGGTTTTGCACAGCTTGACCGTTTCGTCGTAATCCATGACGATCTTCGCCGGCGAGAAGATCTCCGCATCAAAGAAGGCGTTCAGGAACGAGCGGTTGACGAGCAGGGCGCGGGCCGGCGAAAGACGGGGTTGCTCGGGCTCTTTCACTTGCATCCGCCTGTGTTCTTTGGCCATGAAGAACTGGAGCCACACGCGCCCCTTCGGCGGCAGACGGAGCGAATTGCGGGCGGGCGGCACGTCGCTGCTGGACTCCTTCTCGGGGCGGGGCTCTCCGACGGGCGGATTTCCGTCGACCTCCGGCATTTCCTCATCGCCGGGCTGCTCTTCGACTGCGCGCGCGTCTCCTGTGCGGGGCTTTTTTGGAGCCGACGCCATTTCGCCTGAAATGCGCGAGAAATCAGACGAATTTCGCAATAAGATCGATTTTTGGAGAAAATTCAGAAAACAGGGGGATTTTCGGTGAATTTTTTGCGCACATCCGAATATACAGCAAGTGGAAAGGTCGTAAGGATTGATGGAAGCAGGAAACTCACTTCGATTGACGAAAATCCCGATTGAAATCAACAAGCCGACTCGAGGAGCGGCGAGCGGCGGCCGATCAATACGCGGCGGCGGCAGTCGGCAGCGTTGGGCGAAACGCCAACCGGCCGCCCGCGTCACCGCGGCGAGAGCTCCGGCAGCCGCCTGTCCAGCCAATCTTTTTGTTCTTTTTGGTGCTTTGTCTGTTGCCTTCTGGGCGCTGAATGATTGCTTCTGGTTCTTCGCAAAGATGCTCTTTCAGCTGCCGGAGATCCCTGCATCAATGGGCGGGCAATCCACTCCGAACAGCCCGTTTGTTACCCGCCCCGCCTGCCGGTGGCTCCACTTCGTTGTGGCCAGAAAACAAGAACAGGCGGCAGAAGCAAGTGTTCCACAAGCTTTGATTCCTCTCCCACCCTTTCGCCTGCCGCTCATCAAGCAACAACACCAGGAAGCGCTCTTCCATTCGGCGGACTGCGGAGCTCACGATCCGCGGCAGAAAGTCCGTTCGGCGGTCGCGTTCGCGCTCAATTTCCGCGTGGAACAGCTTCTCCTCCTTTTTCTCGCCGACTGACGACGATCGAAGTCGAGTGTGCGGCGCGGCCCAAGCGACTGGACCGTTGGTTGGGCGCGAATCACTGCGGTTTTCCACAGTCCATGCCCACTCACTCGTTCTCCCGTCCACTCGTTACTTGTTCCTCCGGCCGCTCGTTCTCTCGTCGACTCGCCGCCCGCCCGACCGGCGCGCCCACGTGCGAGCGCACAACGACCTCCGGCAACCAACTCTCGTGATCCGCTTGCTGCACGCCCACTACCCGAAAGCCCGCATCGTGGTCGTCGACGTCGGGCTGGAGAAAGACGATGTGCGCTCTTTTACGTCCGCTCTCCTCCGATCGCTTCGCTGCAGGTGGAAGAAGCGCGGGCGTGGTGCAACATGGAGGTGCGCGCGTTCGACTCACCGCACGTCCTCCTCGTCGTGGGCGGCAGAAAGAAGCAAGCAAGAAAAGAAAAAGATCGTTGATTGTTGCAGGAGACGAGCGGGATTGAGCAGAAGGGAGGGGAGCGTGGCCCACCAGCCGCCAGAAGTGTTCCAGCTCGTCGAGGGCGAACGCTTGAGTGAGCACGTAGTCCTCTCGGTTCCAGTCGGCGTACGCGGCGTTCAGGAAGACGGGCGGGCGCCGCCACCGCCTCGAAAGTGCGTGGCGCGCGTCGTCGGGCCGCTCGTGCGCGTCACGGTTGTCACGAATTCGGCCAACCGGTCGCCCTCGGCCGCCAGCGTCCCGCTCTACAATTGGGGAGTGCATCCACGACCGCCCGCTCCCTTCGCCGGCTTGCGGCCGGTCGGGTGCTTCGACTTTGTCTCCGGCTTCTTCCCCATCCTTCTGCTCGAAAGGACAACCCAACAAGCGGCTGGTTGAGAGCGAGTGGGCGGACAAGATGCAAATTTCCGTCAGTTGCGGCCGGAGTGGGTTCTCGTCCACGAGACGATTGCGGCGGTGAGGATAGCAGTCAGGTTCCCGTCCGTCCTTCGTCTGACATCCTCTCGTTGTGTCGCGAGTGTTCGCTCCGAGCGAGTCGTTCCCCAGTTACTCTTTCTTTCGGAAGACAAAAGCGTTCGGTTGGATTAGCAGATGAGTAGTCAGGCAACAGCAAGGAGATCAGAACAATGAGGGAGTCAATCCTGAGAAAGAAAGCCGCCGGCCGCTCCAGGCGGAAACGAAAGCGACCGCCGATCCGCGACGGCCGGCTGCAGAACGAATGGGACGAGAGCGGTCGTTGCGCAACGCCGACGGCCCGCTTGTTTCGCAGCAGGCAGCTCTAGACGGCGAGTTGCGTCGAATTCGGCCGTGTGCAAATTCGAGCGGTCGACTTCGGCCGGCCGCTCGCCCGCTCGCCGCACTCGTCCGATTTGTCAGCGACTCGTGCGCCCGCTCTCCTTCCCGCTCTCCCCCTCCTTCTGCCGCCCCGCTCCGATGCGCCGCCCGGTCGTTCTCCTCGCGGCCGCCCTGCTCCTCGTCGGCCCGCTCCACTCGACGGCCACCCCGCAGCTGCTCGCCGAAGGCTCCCCGTGCTTCACCGAGAGCGGCGACACGGTGTGAGTCCTCCCCATTCTTCCCGCCTGTTCTCATCCTCTCGCTCGTTGCAGGACGTACACGGGAACGGGCGCGTGCAAGTCGACCCAAACCACGCTCTACTTCACCGGCAGCGAGCTCGAGTTCAAGTTCGACTACGAGGAAGTCGGTAGCAAGGCCAATATCGAGTAAGTCTCTTTTCGAATGTAAAACAAGCTCTTCGGTTTTCGTTTCAACATTATGATCAACGGCTGCGAACGCCCGGCTTTTATCATCTACTTTCCTCCTCTCGAACCCAAACTCGAAGGGGCCGAAGGCAAGTAATATTCTTTGCTTATCTGCCTTCATTTCGGCTTTTAGGCACCATCAAATTACCGTTCGACGGAAAAGCCACTTCCGCCGGCATCGCTTTCGGTGCAAACCCGGCCAAGCAATGTGCGCTGGTCTTTGAGAAGACGCCGGCGACCGGCAAGTACTCGATCGCCAAGATCTCCATCATTCTGGACAAAACGGCCGAGCCGTTCTCGATCGACTTCGTGAGTTCCCGCCTGCTCTCGGCTCATCCCCACTCGTTGCAGACGGCGACGCTCAATAACGACGACGTGCCGCCGACGACGACGAAAGCGACCGGCGGCGCGACCAGCGGCAAAGGCGGGAAAGGAGGCGGCAAAGGAAAGGACGGGAAGGAGGAGGGCGGCTCGGGCACGCCGTCGTGGGTCTGGATCGTCGTTGGAGTCGGCGTCCCGCTGTGAGTTCTCCCCGTCCTCTCTTCCACTCACTCCTCTCCGTCCGCTTGCAGTCTTCTCGTGCTCATCGCCGTCGGCGTCGGCCTCGGCGTCTTCTGTTGGTGCCGCTCGAAGAAGAAGGCGGCGGCGGCCGAAGCGGCGAGCACCCCGAAGCGCGGCACGAACCACGAGGAGGTGGGCGGCGCCACGCGCGGCGGCAAGACGCGCTCCAAGGGCGCGAAGACGGGCGAGCCGAGCGGTCGGATGCCGCGCCGCAAGAAGCCGTCCCTTCCGAAGCCGTCGCCCGCCGCCGCTCCGCAGCCGGTCACCCCGCAGCCGGCCCTTATCCAAGTGGGCGACCTCGACGCTGACGGCAACCCGCTCTACGAGCCGATCAACCCGCCGGATCACGTTCCGCCGCCCCCGCCGGGCGCGCCCGCTCCCGCTCAGCCCACCATCCAGCCGGGAGGCCCGCCGCCGCCCGCTACGCCCACTCTCGCTCAACCGCCCGCCGGAGTGCCGCCGCCGCCCCCCAAGGAGCCGCAGTACGTGAACCTCGACGAGGTGAAGAATCTGCCGCCGCCGCCCCCGCCGCCGCAGTGAGGCCGCCCACCGATCGACGGGCATTGGGGAGGAGTGCCCCCGTTTCGTCTCGCCCGTCTTTCCGTGTACGTTCACCAAATAAACCTTAGGATTGAGAGGATCGGCTGGAGTTGGAGCAAGCAAACAATTTTGTGCCTTGTCTTCGATAGTAACGACCGAAAGAAGCGTCTTGGAGCATGCGGTAACTGCACTCGTCCAGAACGTTCGACACGGAGCGGCCGCAGAGCTCGCCGTTTGTGTCCGCCGGCTTCGTCCGTTCGGACTTCCGATCGCCGAACTCATGCGAGGTTCCTCTCGACGGCTGCCACCTTTCGATCGTTCTCTGCAAGCGGCCGCAAACTCTCGTCCATCTGCGCGCCCTTCCTCACACCAGCAGAGCAGGACGCTATCCGCCGATTACTCCAACACGCTCTCGCTGATTGCGCGGCGATGAGAACGGAGCGGGCGTCCCGAAACCTCCGCCGAACGTAACCGAAAGCGTTGGGGATAAACGCGGGCACTCCGTCCAGCTGACCACTCACTCACTTGCCGCTTCGTCCTCCGCTCTCTCGCTGCAGCCCGATGCCCGCCGCCATGTCGCACCGTTGGGAGCTCACCGCCGTCGGCGTCGGCGGACTGCCGGACGCCCGCTTTCAGCTCGTCTTTGCGCCCAAGAACGGCGGGGACGCGACGACGTTCGGCCTCTGCTGCACGCTGTGGTCCGAGCGGGCGGACGGTCGAAAGCACCGCGAATTTCGTGAGTTCCTCTCGACCACGAAGCGGATTCAACGGTCGATTGCAGGAAAGGTCGAGAGCTTCGAGCGGGCCGGCAGTTCGGCTGGAGTGTCCGCAACTACTGGGCGGCGCTGTGCGAGCGGTGGGCGCCCGCTTCGTCGCTCTTCTTCCTCTGCTGCGCGCCGAAGCGAGTCGACGCGGCGGACGATGCGGCGGTGCTCGATGCAGGAGCTCCTCGCTGTGCACGAGACCTTCTACTCTCTTGAGACGTCCGCCCGTCCCACCGGCCGCCGGCTCGTGGAGTCCCTGCCGCCTGCCGCTCTGCTCGACGCACACGGTCCGCACTCAGCACTCCGTTCTGGCGACCCTTCACCCGCGATGTCCGCCCACCAATCGAAAGGGAGTCCAGCTTTCAGTTCGTTTCGGACGCGCCCTCCACCCGCCACATGCTCAAGTGGTGGCTGCCATGCGCAATGACGTGCGAGTGCATCCCTTAGAGATTCAAAGATCTTCTGCCGCGCTCGGGAGCACACGGACGCCTACCGCACGTACATGAAGTGCCATCGTTTCGAGCAAGTGAGCGAGAAGACGAGTCGTTTCAATCCTCCTCCGTTTGCAGCATTGCCGCGTTCGTCCGACGGTTCAGGGCACCGTCCGCTTGAGCTATGCGGCCGATTGGATCGAACTGAGCGAAGAACTCGTGGCCCGTGTGGAGCAAAAGCGGCTGGAAGCGATCCGGAAGTACGAGGGCTTTCACGAACCTTCGGAAGGCCGACGTCATGGACGAGGTCCTAGAAGTTGTGGGGTTGTGAAAGATTTCTTCGTGTAAGTGGCGTTGTAGAAATAAACAACGACCAACCGTCTAAAGAACATCTATGATTGCTTGCTTTGATCACTCCTTCCGCCGTCTGCCCATCCGCCGTTCCCCTTCGCCCATGCGGGTCTCTCGCGTTCAAATTTGGGAGTTTGTCAAAGAAGTTTCTGCCCGTTGCTACGATGCACCGCGCAGTTCCAGTGGGAGTTCGGGTTGGAGACTCGAAGTCCCGATTGTCTTGTGGTCGCCAGACCGCACAGGCGGCATGCCGACTTTCCTGGGTGTTTTGCGGAAGTGTTCGGTGCACTCAAAGAACCCGCGGACGAGATCGCCGTGTTGCGTTCGCGCAATCAAGCCACCGATTCTCTCTTGCCGCTCGTCCAAAACAATCCATTGGATTCCTGCTCTTCGCCGAGTTTCTTTCGGCGTCCGCGGACTCGTGCAGGTGCGCGTCGGAGGCAAATGGCATGGCAAATGGGAGCAAAAGGGAGCGCGAGTGCACGAGCGGGGCGAAATCAAAACAACGCCGATTCGAATAAAATCGCGCGCACCCAACGGCCCTTCTCTCTTTCCAGATGTTCGGCGAGAAGCGGGGATGCAGGGCCGTTTGGCGAGACGCACAGATGGTGGAGACCGCTTGCCCGTCCGTTTGTGCACGTCTTTCGGGTCGCTTCCCGCCGCTTGCTGTGCAACGCGACCAAGCGGCGAGCAAAACGTGCAGTCGGGCGCGTCGTTGGCGTCTTTTTGCGGACCCTCTTCGCTCGTTTTGCGTCTCCGTTCTGCTGGTGATTGCGGGCGAGTGGGAGACGACGATTGCCATTCGGCGTTCGCGTTCGATTCTTTCTCACAACCAATTTGTTGATCACTCGAGCTTCCCTTTCTTGTTTGCAGCGAGATGGCGTTTTTGGACGAGGAATGGCTGTCGGCGGCTTCGTTCTTCCGCGCCGGCCGCTGCCACCGCCCGTCCCGCCGCCGCCCGAAATCCACGCGCTGTACGTGGCAAAGAACGTGTTCACGACGAGCGGTCTGTGCGACCGCTTCTTCACGAACGGCCGCGTGATCTTCGGCTTACGAAAGTTCATGACGCGTGAGATCCGCGTGCTGGACACCTTCTACGGAATGGAGATGTGAGTTCCCTCGAATTCTCCGCACTTTTTATTGCTCTTTGCCGTTCAGGACGCTCGAGTGCACGAATCCGGGCGTGTTGACGACCGACCGCCTGCTGGACCTGCTGCAAGTGCAGGAGGACGCGGACGCGCAACGGGCGACTCTGTTGGTGCTCGTCGAGGGCCCCAACTTCACGCCGCTTCTCCGCGTGTTGGACGTCGACTTCGCGGCCAAGAGCTTCCGAATCGCCGCCAGCTTCGAGCTTCCGATCGTCCGCCGCATTGCGCGCGACGAGCGCGGCCGCGCGTTTCCGCACGACTGGACGCTGGTGATCCACGCGCTGCTGCGGACGGCCGCGCCGACGCGCTTCCTCGTGGTCGTCGGCGACTTCGCCGGCCCGTCCGCCCTCTTCTTCGACTACGAGCAAGGCGCCGTCAAAGCGATTCGCAACGGAGAAGTTCTGGCGGACGGACTTTTCGACGCCTTCCACGTGTTCGCCGACCAACTCGTCTGCGTCCACCAGATCACCGGAGCGGGACCGCTGGAGAGCCTCACCGTCCGCGTCGTGCTCATCGACCTGCAGACGGGCGAGGAGCAAATCATCAGTGCGGGACGATGGGCTTTCACGGAACAAGTGAGTTCTTCTCCTTTGTTTTCACTCGCTTTGTTTCAGGGCTGGCAGATCAAAAGCACGTGCATGAAGGGCAACTGGCTGTACGTCCTCGCGAAGAACCCCGAGTCCGAGGAGGCGATCCGCGCCTTCGGCGTTCAGCTGCCGGACGGCTACTGGAAGGCGGTGGTGAGCGAATCGTTTGGGGCGTTCGCCTTCGATCAAGCGGTCTCCGCCCTCCAAGCGGGCGTCTGGACGGTCCACTGCGGTCGGATGAGGAGCGCCTGGCGCCGCTCGGTCCACGAGTTCCACTCCTACCGCATTCCGATGACGTTCGTTCTCCTCTGTTCTCTGCAAAGCATTCTTGCTTTTAGCGATCCGGAGAGCAAGGTCTCACGCTCGTGGTTCTCGCTCTTGACTCGGCCGGGCATTCAAGTGGACGTCCCGCAGGGCGACGCCTCCCAATGCCGCCTGCTCTCCCGCACGGGGGACTTCACGAACCGCATCGCCTTCCTCCACCAGCAGACGATCGTCGTTCGCGACGACTTTGAAACGGAGAAGACGAGTGGAGCGGCGCCTCCCGACGAGCAGACTTCTTCGAACGATCGTCCCCTCCAAACTCGTGCAAAGACGTTGGAGCAGGCGGGTGAGCTTTCGCCAAACGGCTTCTTTCTTCTCATGCTCCATTCCAGAACTCGAAGCCGCCATCGAAGAGTCGCTTCGTGCGTGCAGCGGCAAAACGGCCGCCTCGAATGCGACCGGCGACGAGCAGCGAGCGGGCGAAGTGGGCACCGAGCAGAAAGGTGAGCGGGAAAGCAGTCCGTTCGTAACATTTCCGTTTTGTTAGCGGAGCAATTCTACGGCGTCCTCGACTACACGGACTACTTCGATCCGGGTTTGTTTGACTGACGTGCAGGCAAATCACGGCTCTTTCTTGTAGACAAATACGACGATTCGACGGACTCGAGTTCCGGCGACTGGGCGGAAGAGAACGGGAGCACGTTGAGCGACTCCGAAGAAGTTGCGCAAGCGGAGGAAGGAGCGGAGAACACGGCGACGCGCACTTCGGCGGCTTCCGACCAGCAACTGGTGCCCGAACCGCCGCCCGCCGTCCAAACGGTCGCTCAGCCCACTGCTCACTCGGAGGTACGCTTGTTGTCCGGCCGGCTTTAAATCAGCTTCTCATTTCAGGCCGACTGGGAGACGCGCTTGCGCGAACAACAGGCGAATGCCGAGAAGATCCAAACGGAACTCCACTCGCGCATTCGGAAGTTGGAGAAGCAGGTCGCCGACCAG
Source organism: Aphelenchoides fujianensis (assembly GCA_024699865.1). Taxonomy (NCBI): domain Eukaryota; kingdom Metazoa; phylum Nematoda; class Chromadorea; order Rhabditida; family Aphelenchoididae; genus Aphelenchoides; species Aphelenchoides fujianensis. Next base: position 39,222 of record JAMPIO010000055.1, on the reverse strand, counting down.
GACGCGAAGCTGGCGACGGCTGTCGACGAGGTGAGTTGAAAATCGCCCATCACCAATCAACGCTTGTGTTTCAGAACTCGGCTCTGCTTTCGAAGGTCGCCCATCTGGAGTCGAAACTCGAAGAGAGGGAGAACGAAGCGACGGCGGCGGCGGACCGGCAGAAGGCGCTCGTCGAGCAGCGCTCTGTGCTCAAACACCAGGTGCCTTTGCTGCCGCTTCGACTCGATCACCGCATTGTTCAGAGCAAAGACCTCAAGTCCACACTCTTCAAGGAGCAAACCTGTTCCTCTCCCTTCCGGCGCCAAGTCGAGGAGCTCGAGCAGAAGGTGCACGACTTAAACGAAAAAGCGGCGGAGCGAAAGCGTGTGTTGGCCGCCGTTCGTCAAAAGGTGAGTCGTCGCTTTTCCACCTCTTTTTATCGTTTGTTCCAGAACGCCGCTTCCAACGCGGAGAAGAAGCAGCTGAACGCCAAGATGGTCGAGCTGACGGCCGCCCTCGAGCAGCAGAAGCAGGCGGGTGAAGCGGCCGCTGCGCAGAAATCGGCCGTCGCGAACGAGGTGAGTTCGGGAGTCGCAATCTAACGATCATCGCATGTATTTCAGAACTCGATGCTGCTCTCGAAGCTCGCGCACCTGAAGTCCGAACTCGGAGAGTGGGAGAACGGAGCGAAGGTGGCGGCTGACCGGCAGAAGGAGCTCGTCGAACAGCGCTCCGTGCTCGAACAGCAGGTTCGTGCATGGCTGCCCCCGTTCATTCACCCGCATCGTTCAGCTCAACACTCTGAAGTCGACTCTCGCCAATGAGCAAAATCTCGCTTCTTCGATCCAACAAGACCTCCAACGCCAAGTCGACCGGTTGTGGTCGTCGCTCTCCTGCGAGCAAAATCGCTTCCGTTCGCTTCAACAACAACACTGCATCGATCTCAAGGAGTTCGAGCAAAAGGTGGGCGATCTGAACAAAGAAGCGATTCAGTGGAAGCGGGAGTTGGCGGCCGCTCGCCAAGAGATGAGCAGCCAACGTACCGCTTATTTTATTGCTTGTTCCAGAACGCAGTTTTGAAAGCGGCGAAGAAGCAGCTGGAGGCGGAGTGCGCCAAACTGAAGCTCGCCCTCGAGAAGAAGGCAGAGGAGTTGGCGGCTGCTCGACGCAATGTGAGTTCCTCCCTTCGACCTCTCCATCAGTCTTCCCGTTTCTCAGGAGTGTCAGCCCTCGAAGGTCACGCCCGTTGCGCAGATGTTCTCGCTGATGCGCGAAATCGGCATCTTGACCGACTTCTTCCTCGTCGTCGACGGAGAGGAGATTCCCGTGAGCTTTCGGTCGAATGACGCGCACTCACTCTTCTTTCGTTCGCAGGTCCACCGCTCCGTCCTTGCGTTGAAGTCCGCCTTGTTCGCCAAGTTCTTCTCCTCATTCTCGCAGGCGACCGGACTCGTCGTGAAGGAGCCCGCTCGTGTGATCCACCGCTTGCTGGAGTTCTGCTACAAGGGACAACTGAGTGGACTCGAGGCGGATGCCCGCGAGTTGTACGCCGCCGCTCGCTGTTTCCAAATAGCTTCCTTGATCGTGAGTTTGCGCGACTCTCTTTCGTTCGATCTTGCTCGTTTAGGACGAGTGCACGCGCGTGTTGACGGCGGGCATTTCGGCGGAAAACGCGGCCGATCTCCTCGTCCAAGCCGCGCGCAATGACGATCGCCAGTCGGCCGAATTCGTGATCGAGTGGGCGGAGAAGAACGGCGGGAAGCTGCGCCTTCTGTTGGCGCTGCCGATCAAACGGCTCGTCCGCAACGAGCTGGAGACGTACGAGAAGATCGTGAAGTGGATCGAATGAACAGTTGAGCTTGTCTAACCGATTGTTGTTCCTGTTGTCTCTGATTGTTGTTGCGAATAAATTCTTTTGGCTTACAAGCGATCGCTTGGTTCGTTTTCTTTTCCACAACGAATTCCGAGTTCGCCTTATCGAAGGACGCGCTAACGTTCTTGCCCCGCCGCCGAAAGCGAAAAAAAATAGGCGGTCATGCTGCTTTTTTTTTGTCGTTTGCACGTTCTTTCTCGTCCCACCACTTCACGACTTTACCATTTGTTTCGTTTGCCTGGTAGCGGAACAGATGCGCCGGCCTTTCAGTCAGAACTCACCGCTTGTCCGTCAAGCAAACCGCTGGAGAGCGTTCAGTTGCCGAAAACAATCGTGCGATCCCCTGCTCGTGCCCCCGAGTCCCGTCCAGCCAGCGGGCAAACAGAAGCGAGCGCACTTTCGTACAAAATTGCTTTGATTTAGTCGCGTTGTTCGATGAGATCCGCAACTGCCTGCTTGCCCTGCCTTCTTCTCTCCCGAATGAAACAAACAACTTTTTTATTGCCGTACACTCTCAAGCGAACTAACAGAACACGCAGCCATCACCAAATTCGTTCTTCAAACACGCCGCGTAGTCCTTGACGGTGAAGGGCTCGCCGAAGGCCTCGTTTTCCCAGCTCTTCCAGCAGGCCACACTCTCCGTGTCAGAGCTCGCGAGGTCGATCGGCTGCAGGGTTTGGAGGGGGCCGTTCGGGTCCGGATTCCACGTGCGCTCCCACGCACGCCGGTGGACGGTGCACTTCCACTTGCCGCCCGTCCCGCAGCGATGTTTGCTGCACGACGGAAGAATTGGAGGGAGAAGGCGGCACTCACATGATGATGAAGACATCCTCCGGCCAACCGAACTCCGTCTCGGATCCCTCGGCGTACCACCAGCCCTCGTCGTTCGTGGTGGTCACGTCGCACAAATCGGGAGGATCCAAGACTAAAAGCGGGAATGCGGGCGGACGGGGCCGCACGCCCACCCACCAGCGTGCCAGCCTGAAAGAAGAAAGTGGACGAGTGAGAGAACCGACAGACGCGCTCACCCCTGCCGCCCTCCTCGTAGATGGCGACCATCTGAAGCACGCAAGAGTTCGTCGTCCTCTTCTTCGTCACTCACCGCCTCGTTGTACGGCACGCCTTCGCAAAGCACCTGCTGCGTGAGGTGGTAGTAGCCGGTGCGGGACTCAACGGCCGCCACGAGCAGTAGAGCGAAAAGCAGAAAGCGAGCGGCCGCCATTTCGGAAAGCGAACACACGATCGAATGAGCGGCGCGAACGAAGTGGACTGCCTTCGGCACGTCTCCGCGGAATAACCGCTCGTCTTTTCAACAAACGCTTTTCTCGTTGCGCAATCCGAAGTCGATTTCGAAGGGGGAGAGGCGGCGAGCGGCCAGTCGCTCTCGTTGCTCCCCACTCCGAGCGGTCGGGTCCCTCCTCCGCTCTCCCCTCATTCCTCTCCCTCAACAAGTGAGCGAGCGGTCCGATTGTTTGGCAAGGGCGCTTCTTTTCGACCTCCATCGATCGTTCGTCTCTTCTGTTCGTAATGTGCGACGAACAACTCGACTACCCCGCGTGAGTGTTTCCTTCTCTTTCGTTAAATCCACTCGCCCACTCCAGAAGCCCCACAAACCATCCGTTAGCAGCGAATTCCTGGCCGTTGTGGTTCAATCTACCGGACATCATCAAGCGCCTTCCGGGCATCGAAGTCCCTTCCTTTCGCTACTGTGCCGTCAATGCCCCCCGCATCTTTTGTGGACGTGCTCGCTGCTCAAGATTGCCGGTAGGTGGCTTCAATGAGCGGAACGACGATCTAATGACTTCTCTTTGCAGAGCGCGCGAGATCTTCCACCGGCCGAACGAGCTGGATATGATCGCTTCGAAACGCCCTTGCGCTGCAACTTCTTCGCCTTCCGCACGTCCACCGCCCTCCGTTCACTCGGGACGGGACAACGAGCGACTTCTTTCGGTGAGCCTCTCCTTCCGTCCTCTCCTCTCAACTGCTTTTAGCAAACGGCGGTGATCACGATGTGGGAGCGCCCCAATCCACTGGCCGTCTGTTTGGAAGTGAGTCACACGTTCTCTTCCTCCACACTCATCACTCTCTTTCTTCCAGCTTCTGCTTTGTTCTTTCCGCTGCCGATCCCTGCGATCGCTGCCTGCCAACTCCGCCACGACACTTCCAACGGGCTCCAAACGTTGTGCTCGTGGTGAAGTCGGCGGGGCGTGCATTTGAGAAGGTGGACGGTCATTGCTGGAACGTTGGAGTGCGATCGGCTTCACGTGCCACGACCAAGACGCTCCCACTCGCTTCCGCCGGACAGCGGCCGAAGAAGTGAGTTTTTTGCGCTTCTTCACAGAACAGGACGCAGTTTGCAGGGGAGCATCAGCTCTGCGGTCCGCATATCCGTCTACAGCCAAGACTCCTCCCCCAATCCGCACTTCTGCTCCGACGACAAAGCGGTAAGTCCTCTGCTTCCTTTTCCGCTCATTCGCTTTGCAGAACTGCCCGGACGGGCACGACGGAGCTCGGAACTGAAGGCGGGCACTCCGCCCGGATCGCCCACCTGCGGACGAGATCCACGTGGAACGGCAAGACACTCCACTGCCTTCGCTGGTCGGGCGGGTCATGAGCGGTACCCGAAGCGAACCGCCGCCTGCAGGGCGTGTTCGTCAAGCCGCCCTCTTCTCTCGACTGAAGTCTCGTGCGATTGGAACGACCGTCTACGATCAAGGAGGCCTCCCACTTGCTGCTCCGAGATGGGAAGCAAACTCCCACTCAGACACAAGGTGCGTTCTCCTCCGTCCTCTTCTGCTCATTCCGCTTTCAGACCACTTCGACTGCTCCCACTTGGGCTCGCTTGCGGAGAGATGAACCGCCTTCTGTTCCCACTATTCTGCGGACAACACGGACTTCCCCGAGCAAGAATAAACTCGTTGACCAAACGCAAAGCCGACTTTCCTCTTGATTCAAAAATGTGTGGGTGGTCGAAATCCTGCCAACTGAAGAAGGGATGACGTGGGAAAGAAAACGGACTCAAACCAGCGATTCCTCGCCCTTTCCGTCCGTTTCCAAGTGCCGGCGGTCGAGCGGCGAGCGGGCTTTTCGCTTCCAAGCGATGAGTCAAACGAGCGGGCGGCGGTCAACGGATTGAAAAGATGCCTGCTTTCGGTCCGCCTTGCCGGCCGCGCCGCCCATCAGTGGGCGACGCGGTGGAGCTAAAAGGAAACAACCGTTCGCTCTTCGTCCTCCAATTTCTTGCCGCCCTTCCTGCGCTCCGAGTGTCACCGACATGGCGCAGCCCTATTAAAAGGAAAATGGTAGTCAGGCTTCATTCATGCAGCTCCACTTGCCCATCGCGCACTACATGCGGTTCTAATTCACGAAGCGGTCGCCCGTACAATCAACCGCAAATCAATGGAGCGAGCGTTTGGTACGAGCCGTGAGAACATTTCTGGCTTTCGCGTAGCCAACGCAGCTGCCGCACCACGAACAACAAACAAGAGCGACGCCCCCGCCTCCTTTGATCGACCAAACTACCGCTTCTTTCCGACCACAACGGACACTTCCGGAGGGAGCGACCGATCGGCCGCGTACTCGCTCGGCCCATCGGTCCGCCGGATTCCATCGAAGTTTATTCACGGCGCACAGAAACACACGGAAAGGAAAGAAAGCGGACACCTCGATTCGCCTTGCCCGATCGCCTCACTCCTCGTGGGTCGCCTCTTGCGTCTTGTCCGTCTTGACGCCGTCGACCGACTTCTTGCCCTTCTTCTCGGCCTTCTTGTCCTTCTTCTTGGGCTTCTGGTCCTTCTCCTCGTCGTCGAAGTCCGAGATGATGTCGTTGTACTGCAAGGAGAGGATGAGAGGAGTGGGCGGAGAACTCGCCTGCGGATAGTCGTTGTTGCGGCGCTTCGCCTTCTCCTCGGCAGCCTTCTTCTGCAACAAACGAGCGGACGGGCGGGGATCGTAGAAGGCTTTGGAGAAGAAACTCACCGCATCCAACGGGTCGACTTCGGCTTCTTGAGTGGGCGCCAACTCCAAGGTGGCCGGCTTGGGGTGGGCGGGCGCCAACTTCGACATCCGCGGGTCGGCCGCCGACGGCTGCGGGGCGGCGCGCGTCGCTTCGGTGGGGGCGGGGGCGACGGGGGCCGCTTCCACGGTCGGGACGTCGGTGGGCGGCTTCCTGGCGGACGCCCGCTCGTCGACCGTCTTGCGGCTGCCGCTCGGGACCTCGCGGCTGGGCGCCTTCTTGTCGCTGTCGGGCTGCGGATTGCGGGACTTGGCGCTCGGCGGGCGGTCGGCGGCGCCCTCGGCGCGCGGCACTTCCTTCTCGTTCTTGCGTTCCTTTTTGCTTTTGGGCGCCTTCGTCGTCTTGCGCTTCCGCCAGAGACACGCACCGCCGCCGACGACCGCCGCCGCCACGACGCCCAGAAGCACGAGGCCGGCCCTGCAACGAGCGGGTGAACGGAGCGGAGGTGCGGGACACTCACGTGATGATCAGGGCGATCTTCCACCACGCGAAGCCGCCTTCGTTCGTCTTGGCGTTCGGATCGAAGAAGGCCGCGTTCTTCTGCAACAGAAACGGGTGAGAAGGGAGTGGAGAGAGCGGGAAAACTCACGAAGATGGCCGTCAAGTCGGGCACCGCTTCTTCGAGCTGCACGGAGAGCTCCAGCACTTGCTGCCCCGCCTGCTCGACGAACGGCTTGCACGAGAGCGGCGGGGGCGCGTAGCTCTTAGCGCCATGCGGACCGTTGCTGCCGGTCATCGTGAGGGTGCTCTCGGTGCCCGTGATGGAGATCGGAAAGAAAACGCCCTGGTTTCCGCCTGCAAGCCGTGGTTCAGAAGGAGGGATGAGAACGAAAGGCGAAAGCATACCCATTTCGATCTCCGCGGACTCGTCCGTAGGAATGACGGTGCCCGTGATCGCGCAGGTGCCCGCCTTGATCGTGATCCTGCAACGGACGATTGGAGGACGGAGAAGTGGGTGAGCACTCACGGGACGTTCGTTCGTCCGTTCTTTGAGTGATCCCATGTGGACGCGAACTTCGGCTCTTGGAACACGAGGGTGGCCCCCACGCTCGGCGACGTGCCAGCGTACTTCCTGCAACGAAGCGGGTAAGTGGAGGACGGAAAGGAGGAGGCACTCACACGTCGTTTCCGCTCGTTTCGAAGCCCACCGGCGGTTCGACGGCCTCCGAGCGGACGAGCAGGAAGGCGACCGCAAGGAACAGGACGACCATCGGCTTCATCTTCGAACCCAACGGACGAGAGGGGCGGGAGGAGAGGAGAGGAGAGAGCGATCGGGAGAGCGGACTGGAGCGAGGACTGAGCGCCGCGCTGCTCGTCGGCCGCCTTTTATTCGCGCGGATTTGCATCGGAAGAAACGAGCGGCGATGCAAATTCGGGAAGATTTCGGCGAACCGCCCTACGGGGGACGTTCGACGGAGTTCTCGGTGCGCGAGACGAAGACTGTGGAGTTCTCGACTGTTGGGACGAAAAAAGAACGTGTGTTCGCTGTCGATTTCGTTCGCTCCGTTCACAACCGGCCGCTCGTTTTCCGTCCTCGAGGCAAAAAGCCGAGCTTCCTGGCTACCATCCAGACACTCGTTCGTTCACGTGCCCTTCAGGATCTCCACTTTCAGTGGCGGCTCGTTACGCGCAAATTAATATGAAAAGTGAAGACGCTAAAGAAGGCGCTGACTTCTACGGAACAAGGTCGTGTTCTTCTGTTTGAGTCGACGACGAACAGCAGTCGAAAGGACGAAAAAACGAACCGAATTTGCATCCGACCGTCAAGCGGCCACTTTCGTGTTCTCTTCTGCTTTCATTTCACGCACCGCACGAGCAGCCGGCGGGTGGTCTCGTGCTGAAATCGCCGCTTACTCGCCCTTCCCGACCGGGCGCTCCGTTCGCTCCTCAGTTTCGTCGTGATGCTCTCCGCTTGGGCGTCGCTCCTGCTCGTCGTTTCGCTGCGAACGGCTGCTGGATCTTCGAGCACAACGGAGAAGTGAGTTCTTCTATTCCTTCTGCTCGCAACTCTTGGCTTTCTTTTGTTTCAGTCGACCGATGGCGCCCGAAATCATTGCGCTCGTGTGCGTGGGCGTCGCGCTCTTGTTGCTGGTCGTCTTCTGCTTCTCTTCGTTTTACGCGATCGGCTGGGCGACGGCTCGGTCGAGACTTTCCTTACGTGAGTCCATTCATCGATCGTTCCTGCTGCTCATCGATCGTTGTTTGCAGCCATTGCGGACGGCGACCGGAAGACTCGCCAGTCGAAGGTCGACGGCAAACGGGCGGTGAAGCGAGGGTACGGAAGGCCGCGGTCGAGAGAGCTGCGGGCGATGCGGGTGCCTCAAGTTTCGGTCATTCCGCGCCGCCACCGAAAGTAGCCGTTTGTGTTCGGTCGTTTGGATCAATCGGGAAATAAATTCGTCGTTCGCTCGCTGATTGAAGTCGGGTGGGCGGCGCTGCGTCCGCAGAAGCGACCGGCGGCAACGAAGAAGCGCGGCGAACCCCAGTCTCCACTCAATTCGCGATTCGATCCGGTTCGTCTCTTCCTGCTCGCCGCCTCCTTTCGTTCGTGGCCGCCGGGGACGTGCAGCAGGGAGCCGAAAGCGGTGGGCGAAGCTTTGAGTGTCCAAACAAATCGACTTTAACGAGCGATTGGCTGAAAGACGAGTAGAAAGACGGAAAAGCGGCCAAACGACTACCTTACAGCTCCGCACCCACTCGCATCCATTGGCGCATAAACGGAGCGTTCAGCAAGCGCGGACATCCCATCCAACCGTCTGCCTTTTCGACGAGTTTGTTGCAAAAAAAGCGGCGAGACGAACAGACAAACGAATAGGAGGACTGAGTGGGCGGGAACGAGTGAGTGGTCGAAACTCACCAATCAATTGGCGAGAGGAGTCGACGACAGCGATCGGCACGTCCTTCTCGCCGCGTTCCACTCGCTCGAAGTCCTCCGGAGCGATCGGTCTCTCATTGAAGACCTCTCGGGGGAAATCGCAGTTTGCAGGCCAAACACTCGCTCGCTTGGATGCGGCACGTGGTCGTCCCGTCCGCCAAGTGGCTGGATTTGACCCACACGGACGAGCCGCCGAGTGTGCGGGCTGAAAGAAGCGATGAATCGATTGGTTGCAGGACCGGCTGAGAAGACCATTGCGACTCCGCTGCAGGCGGGAACAAAAGTTGTCGCCCGAACCGTGGGCACGCCTCTTGACTGCTACGGGACTGCGGGTGGAAAGACTCTCCCCAACCCAACGAACAGAAGCAGGAACCTACTGGAAAGAAGAAAGAGCTTCCGGAACTCAACGGTCGCCCGCAAGCCCACCGGTCGGCGAAGACCTTCGCGTACTCGGCGTCCTGTTGCTGCACTTGCAGGACGAATGCGCGGTGCGGGGAGAAGGCCGGCGATTCGTTCTGTCGGCTTCGAAGCAGTTGGGAAGGCGCCACTTAAGAGCATCGCTTCAAAGCAGCCAGAAGTGGCGACAGCGGAAGAGTCGCTTCGCGTACGCCCGGAAGCTGCCCGTGGTTGCTCGAGGAGGTAGCCGACAGGACGAACACAATTCAAAGATCAGCTTCTCGCTGTTGTTTGCAAATTCAGGAGATCGTTGGCATCCGACAGACCGAGCAGCAACAAGCGAGTTTATTCTGCCATTTCTCGAAAGAACGCTGCCTTTCGCTCGTTCAATCGTCGATGAACTCTCCGCATCAGAGGACGGCGCGACTCACTGAAATCAACACCCGCCATTCAATCCTTTTTCTCATTTGTGGCTTACGCAATTGCAAGTTGGCGACAAAGTTGTGGCTCCGCTTCGAGCTCTCCAACGGGTTGGTCGCGCGGGTTCGAACCGCCAGACGGTCACGCATCGATTTCAAGCGGGCAATTGGCTGAACAAGACGCATAAGTAAAGTCAGTTGTCGTTTGATCGTTGGGCGCTGTAGAAGTGAAGAGAGCGCTTTGCCCACTTCCTCTGCTTGTGTGGACTGCCCGCCCGCTCAAGCGTTCGGAAGAAACACTCGCTGGAAAACAGCGAATCGAAGAGAAGAACTCACCTCCAGCATTTTGCCCTTCGTTTTCGAATTCCAGCGCGCGAATTGGCGGCGAAATGCGGCCGCCGTTCGGCCGACAACGGAGCGCAAAATCGCGGAGGAAATCGGCGTCGCCGCTCGCAGCCGGCGGAATAAACGGCGGCGGTTCGGCGGCGACTCGGCGAGCAGTCGGGACAACGCGGCGATCTCCGCCGCCACCAGCGACTGGCCGCCCTTCCGTTCGAGCAGTTCGCCTTCGATTCGACCGGATTGGTCGGCCGTAAACGAGCGGGAACTCACGACTCAACTCGCGATCGAAAGAGCGCATTGTTTGGACGAAAAGCCGCCGAATTTCCGGCCGTCGACGAAAGTCGATCTCCGGCTGCTGGGCGACCCACCCGACGGCCTGCGGAAAGAGCGGAATGAAGCGATCGGTGGAGAACGAACGTCCGTCCAGTTCCCCGGCACGTGCAGCGAGTCCATCAGAAAGGCGAAAGAGACGAGCAGCGAGTTCGCAAAGGAGCGCGCGATGGCCACCGCCCAAATGAGGAGTTCTTTGGGCGGCGGCAGCTCCGTCCGGAGCGCCAAACGTTCGGTCCACGAGCGAAGAAGACGGGCGGACGGCGAGTGTAGGAGACGCTACAGAGCGGGGTCTACTGGAACGAGAGGAAAGAAGCTTCTCGTGCTTCTCCGCCCACTCACTTCTTCCCTCCAGCTCCTTGCCCACTTGCGCGAAGAAGAGCGACAGGAACGAGTCGTAGGGCACCTCCGACCCGAGAGTGGCGGTCGAAAGGACGAAGAAAGCCGGCGAGAGGAGCAGAACAAGGAGCTTCATTCCTTTCCAGTGGGTGGTGTGTGGTGAGTGTTCCGGGCTTAAATCCCGCCCGATCCCGACCGACTGCTCGCCGGAATGTCGCTCGATTCTGCCCACTTCACAAAACTTGCTCGTTCGCGTGTTTTCGAAGTGGGTCGGTCGGCTGGCGGTCACACTTGATGAACGAAAGAAGTGAGCGGCTGGTGTTTGCTCAAACTCCGCTGTTTGCTTTTGCCTTTGACTCACCTCAATAGTCGCTTGTGAAGTGCAGAAATTGTGATGCCGCTCGCTCGTTTGGGTCGTGAAGAGTGGAGCTCGTTGTGGGCATTTCGCTCGATAGTGAAGAGTTTTCTCTAAAGCGCTGGCGGAAAAAAAGTTCTTGACGAGGGCTGTCGCTCACGACTCGACCGCCACCATCTTGCGGACTTACCGGACGGTCCTCGGGGTTCACGAGCCGATCAGATCGAGATATAGGCGACTTTTCGTTGTTCTTTCCCATTCATTCCTCTCCTACGATCAAGTCAATTCTCTGCGTTCTCCTCGCATAGTGCGGCCATTCCGCAGTTCTCCCCGGCGAACGCCAAAAGCTTCTCGACGAACGCCGAGCTGCCCCGTCGAACGGCCGCCGACCTCCGCGCCTTTCTGCAGCGAGGACGAGCCGCCGGCGAGCACGAATTGTTCGAGGCGGGATATCCGGGTAGCCGTCCACGAGAAGGCGGGTGTGATCGCTTTGTTCAGACGAAGCCCTGGCCGCAAACTTGGCCTTCGAGAACGGTGGTGCTGACCACTCGTTTACCGCCCAGCAGTTCGTCGTTTCGGTGGAGACGGACGCGAATCTGCTCTACCTGCTGGACTCCGCGTACTTGACTTTTCAGTTCAGCCAGCTGATTGACGACTCGAAGTAAGAAGTAAGGAAAGAGAACGTGTGTTTAGCTCGAAGCATAAAGATACGGGAAGAAGATCAATACAAGGACATCATTCGTTCTGCTCGTCGGAGAGCATCATGAGGACTCGAACGCCTTCGTGGACGAACGAGCCCGAGCGCATGGACGTGCCCGGTTGGTCGACGTCGAGTGCTCCCTCAGGCGTCCACTTGAAGTGCGCGATGAGTTCGTCCCGCGACATGCCGTGCCACCAGCCCTGAAGGAAAGAAGTAATGAATGGCGAGAGGCAACGAACCTTGTTGAGGATCCCAACCCAGACGACGTCCCGCGTCTTCCGGAAGCCCGTCTCGTGCATCGCCGCCGCGAATTTCTTCGCCTTCCGCTGCACGTCCTCCAGCTGCTTCAAGTCGCGGAAGCCCTGAAACGAGCCGTCGAGATGGTGCGCGGTTGAAGGCGCTCACCAGAAGCAGCATGACCTCGCAGTAGGCGCCGCAACAGAGCTGGAAGTGTTCGTTGATGCCGCGCAAATGGCGGAGAATTTGCGGAACGCCGTCGTCCGCGAGGATCGCGCCCCGAATGTGAAGATCCTGCAGGTGGTCGTTGGGGTCGAGCGGTCCGCAGTCGTGCAGTTGCTGGAAGCTGTTGTTGTCGGCGGAAAGCAGCGGGAGTTCGATGCGCGCCGATCTCAGGCGGAAGAAGTCCGCAAGGTCTGCAAGTTGGACGATGGGCTGCTTCGGGTTCTTCCACTCACAGGGATGCTCGCTCAAACGGCCGTTCATCTCGACCGAATGGAGAGCGGCCGCCCGCTTCCGGAAGAGCGTCGCGATGCGCAGGTTGTCGATGTTCAGATGAGTCACGCAGTCGGGCAACGAGTGGACGAAGAAGTCGGCGTGCGGGTGGCCGAGCCGCCGAGTGATCAGCGTGATCGCCGACAGCGCGGGCAGAGCTGAAGTTGAGCGGAAACACGTGAGTAGACGAGAAGCAGGGCACTCACCGCGCAACTTCGCGGCGACTCGCATCCACGCGGCCATGAAGCGGACGTCCACCGGCGAGGACTCCTCCGGCCCCACACAGCTGACTTCGATCGCGGTCAACTGCTGGGCGAGGTGAATAAGAGTCGCGACACCTTCGGGAGTCTTCGCGAACGCGACGGGGATGCACTTGGCCAAAGCGACGAGCCGCGAAACGTTCACGAGCAGCTTCACGGCCCCGAACGGTTCGGCGTCGAAGAAGGTGTCGAGGAACGCTCGGTTGACGAGCAGCGAGCGGACGGGCAGGAGGGGCTCGTCGTCCAACGATTGGTCGTATTCTTTGGCCATAAAGATCTGCAGCCACGCGCGTCCCTTCGGTGGCAGGCGGGGCGGCGGGCGGGCGAGCGGCACGCCGCTGCTGGGCTCCTCCTCGAAGCGGGACTCGTCGACGGGCGGATCTCCGTCCGCCACGGGCATCTCCTCGACGCTGGGCTGCTCGTTGACTGCGGGCGCGTCCCCAATGCGGGCCTTCTTTGGAGTCGACGCCATGTCGCCTGTAATGCGAGAGAAATTAGGGAAATTTCGAAATAAAATCGATTTTTGGAGAACGTTCGGGAAATCGACGAACTTTCCGCGCGTTCCGATCAAAAACAGTCGGAAATTGTCGATTGAACGAAAGGAAGTGAATGGAAACCAGGAACTCACCTCGATCGACCGAAATTTCGATCAAAACAAGACGCGAACCAACGAGCAGACGACCGGCCGGCAGTGCGGAACGGAGGGTGCGACGGAACGCCAAGCCAACGGCCGATCGCGTTTTCTTCTCGTGAGTTCGAGTGAGAGCTCCGGACAGCCACTTCTCTTCTGTCGTTCGATTAAAAAAGTGGCGCGTGCTGGAGGACGCGTGATGGAAGTTCGATGAAGTCGACGCCGAGCGGAACGACTTCCTCCATTATTCCTCACTCATTCACAGCACAAAGCAGAAAACTTGGCAGAAGAGGACACTCAATTCGACTAGCAACGATTGTAGTCCTGCACGCCGCGCGCGATGTCGTTGCTTCAGCGCGAGATGCACTCCTGATTGTTCGCCTCTTCGCTGGCCAAGTCGAGAGTCGCGCGCACTTGAAGCGGACCGACCGGACTCGGACTCCACGTCTCCCAGCGGTCGGTCCAGCGGACGGAGCACGTCCACGTGTCGCTTGTGTTGCAACGATGCATGCTGCACGAGAGGGAGGATCGAAGGGAAGAAGGCGGCACTCACATGATGATGTAGATCTTGTTCGGTTAGATCCACTCCGACTCGGCGCCCTGAGCACGCCAAATCCCCTGCTAGTTGGTCGTGGTGACGTCGCACAAGTCGTCCCGGTCGAGGGCTGAACGCGGGGGAATGCGGAGGATGGAAGCCGGCACTCACGGTTGTCCCAGCCTGAAAACGGAGAGTGTGAACAAAGGAGAAGCGAGGGGCGGCCACTCACCGCCGTCCTCCTCGTAGATCGCGACCAGCTGGAACGAACGGACCGGAGTTTAGTGCACGTGCGTCCTCTGCAAACCCCCTCGTTGTAGGGGCGACCCTCGCACAGCACTTGTTGTTGGAGGCGGTAGTAGGCGACGACGCTCTCCACTGCCATCATCACCGCCACAACGAACAGAACGCCGAGGAGCAGAGAGCGAGCGGCCGCCATCTCGGAGGGCGTGCACACGATCGAAATGAGCGACGAGCGGCCGGCCGGCCGAGCCGAAGTGGACTTGCTGCGAAATTCCGCGCGTTCGAAAAGCAGCGAGTTTAGGCCGCACAAGCGAGCGGCGTCTTCAAACCGACGGTTTGTTCATCTGGCGAGTGGAATCACTGGATTTGTGGAAAAGCGATTGGAGCTCGATGCGGAGTGCGCAAGGCTGTTCGATCGCTTGAACGGCGGCCGCCTGCTCGTCGCCCTGCCGCTCGAAACGGAGGACATGAGGTTGCTCCGATTTCTTTGTGCAGTTTTAGGCGTTCAAAACTGCCGACTACTCTCCGTTCAATCCACTCTCTTCGATCAAAGCCGTCCGAACTCGCCGTTCTTTCTCTCCGGTTTCACAGCGAACGAGCAAAAGAGTGCACTGACCGCCCACCTGCGGTTTAAGCCCCCGCGCTTCCGCCTCCCGAACAACGAGTTCTCGTAGCCGAGTGGTTGCGGGCGCGGATTGGTGCGGTGGGTCGCGGGTTCGTAGCCGGTTACTGAGTTCGATGTGCTTAGTTGATCAAGTGAAGTCGGGCAGTGTTTAGGGTTCACTGCGCCGTACAGCGATTGATCGTTGGACGGTACGTCCCCCTTCAACATAGCATAAGACAACTAACTTGATGCGAACTTGGTTGACTCGTTCGTATCTCGACGCGCCTTGTCGGCTGAACACCCGAAACAGCGGAGACTTCGTGGGCTCCTCTGACGCCAAGAGGCTGAATGGGTGCAGGCACGCTAGGGTTTGCACTTTTTCGTTTTGATTTCGTTCCAATTTGTCGAGAGGACGCGAACGGTGAGTGAAATTTCTAGAGTGGACGGTAGAGGATTGAGGAGGCGAATGTCCCAGCTACTGGCCGCAAAAAGGAAGACCGTTGGTTGTCTGGTTTGCCTCTGCCGTTGTTTATCAAGAGATCATGTGTCGCAGAAATAACCAATGAGCTGTTCGTGCTGGCCTATCTATCGTTTGGCTCGGCATTTCCATCGCCTCGGATTACGAGTTTTGGATGACAAGCAAGAACATATGGGCCATTGTCTTGTGCAAGAAGAATCTCATCGCGTTTGCCGCTTTTCGCAACGCTCTCCAGTTGTTTGCACGACCTTTGTCCACCTGCAGCTCACTTTTTACTGTTGTACTCGCTTGTTACGCCTCAGTAAAAATGAGCAGTTGGCGGAAAGAAACGAGAAAGCGGCGAGACCATCCACCTGACCGTGCGGACGGCCGGTCTTCCCTTCGAATGATTCACGAGTGGTCGTCGGCCTCGTCAGCGGCCCGGCGGGCGGGCGGGATGATTTGTCCGCTGCGGACGGGCATCTGGAATTTTCTGCCGTCAAGCGCGTGCATTCTTCGCTCTTTGCAGTTCGCCGATTCCACTCGACCAAACGAGCGAAAGGAAGCGGCGGAAGAGCGGGTAATCGCTATTCTTTCCGCTCTCTCTTCCGCCCGTTCATTCCTTTGTTTGCAGCTTCCTTTCCGTTTGATCTGTCGTTTGTCTCGAGATGCGCCCATCGCCGTGGATCTTCACCGCGATCTTCTGGCTCGTGTTCTTCGGGCCGCCGCTGCTCGAGGCCAAGTTTCTCTACGATCCGGCGAACACGCAAATCGACAGCTGTGTGGAAGCGAACGTAAAGAATGAAAACTTGTTGGTTTCTGACTTCGTTCGTCTTCACCCGTCATTCCTTTTAGCGATCTGGACGGATGCAATTCGACCACAATCAATGTGCAGTGGAGCACCGGAAAACTTTTGTTTATTCGCCGCGTCCATCCCTTTCCTAACACGAAGTAAGACTTTCTTCTCTCAAAATATTTTTGTACTTTGCAGTGCTACGATCACCCTGAATGGCGAGTGCACACTGGTTTTCGAATGGGTGGAAGACGAGCCCGGTTCTTTTTGGGCTACGATCAGTGAGCGAAAGGCGGTCGTTCTGTCTTTTGATTTCTTTTCCAGACGGAGAAAAGTGTGGCCACTGCGTTTTTGTCCTTGACGGCACACCGGACAACCGCTCGTGCAAACTTTCCGATAGCGCGGAAAGGAGGCGCCGCGAAAAGTACCGTAGTCTCGGCGCGTCCCGCTTCCTTTCGTTTCATTCCGGTCTTGCTCTGCGGGAAGCGCCCAGTCCGTGCGGTGCCGGTGGTCGAGTGGGGTTTTTGTTTTGTCTTCCGCCCGAAAGGCGGCGGTTCGAATATTGGTCGGTTTTTGACAAAAACATGCCGATCAACATTGATTGGCCAAACGACCCTTGAACGTCGTCCTAAACCCCACAAACCCCCCTTTATGAAACCCCGTAGGGGGAACCTTTTGCAAGGAATCCGAATCTGCCGTTAGATTCCACTTTCTGTTCGCCATTTCCGAGTTCTTGTTCGAACGTCCGAAACAATGCAAGAAATGAGTGGTTTATTGACCGGAAAGAAGCGAACGATCAGAGAGAACGAGGCGGAGGTGGTCGGCAACGAAGTGCTTGAAGCTCTTCTTCTGGTTGATCCCGAAGTTGCGGACATCCGATTGGTTGCCGTACTTGTGGACGTGCTCCAAGGATTGCTTTCCAAAGCGCCCCCAGCTGCCGTACGTCGCGATGCACGTGTGCAGATGGCTTTCGACGAAGTGGAGCATATTGATGGCGGACAGCGTAGTCTCGCCCCATGCATCCGAAAGCCCCTCGATCACGGTCTTCAGCTGGTCGAGCTCGTGCGGCTGGAAGCGATGAGGACGGACGGCGGCGAACGGCATCAGGTCGGCGATCTTGAGGAAGACCGCGTGGAACGGGAGGCGGCCGCTCAAATCGGGAGCATCCGGGTAGTAGTCGAGGTGCCGGTGGTGGGAGCGGCGATTTCCATCGATGATGACAACTCCCGTTTCCGGCTTGATCCATCCGCCATTGCTCGTCGTCTCGCCTCATTCGCTTCTTTGATCGCTTGCTTCTTCAGTCGTTGGGCCTCGCGCGCCGCCTCCATCTTTGCGCTGCGGTGGGTCTGAAATTTCAAACGCGCGTTAAAAAATTTTCAGCTCCAACATTGGAACGAAATTTTCACCAGACGCGCACACAACGCTCTCCTACATTCGTGCCAAAATTGAGAGAAAAATGACACGGTCAAAGCAAGATACGAGTCCGACATAGACGTTCAAAAAGACAAGCGGACGGAAAACCGTCAAACGCAACCCGCCAGACGATCCAAGTGAGTCTGCCGGCCCGTCTGCTCACTTGCCGCCGTCTGGGCAAAAAAGCGGTCAAACGCAATCCGTTTCTTCGATTTATAGCGCAAAACATCAAAACCTTTCCGCGACATTAACGGAATTTTTACCACCGACTTCGACTCAAGACTTGCTCCAGCCAATCAGATAGGACTCCTCTACATCATCACCAAAAATCACAAAAAGATGACACGAACAAAGCGAGATACGATGTTCATTAGAAATCTGCTTCATTGCTTGAATTGTTTCTTTCTATTCGTTTCTTGCTGTTGAACGTGTGTTCATTCGATGCTCTGTATTGTCCGCTTTATAATTCAATCAAGATCAAACCGGAAAGGTCGTTGCTATGATTGTTATTAGCTCAAATGTCCGCCGTTGCTTTCCGTCTGCAACGGAATGCCAACGCCCGGCGAATCGGAGAAAGTTGTCCGGTGTGGAGACGGCAAAGTCGTGGCGGACTACGGTGACGAGCGCACGCCGACGTTCTGCCAGGGCAAATCAGTGCTGAACGATGTCGGCGATGGTCTGCATTCGTGGATGAGCATCGAGTACAAGGGAACCGGTGACGACGGCAGTCGCTGCGTCATCGCGGTAAACTTTCGTCGATTTCTTTCGTACTCATCTGCTTCACTTTGAGATGTACGACAAAGACGGGGATCTTGGCGAATACCACCTGCCCACCACAACACCGACTACGTCGATGTCTGTAAGCGTTCGTTCATTCGTGCATCCTTTAATTGGTGTCTTGCAGACGTCGACGAGTAGTAGCACGACTGCCACAACGACGTTGCCCTCTTCTACGAGCACGTTGGCGGCCACGACTCCCATTCCGCACGTGGTCGTCACGGGCGCCTTTGAGTGCTGGGGACAACCCGACAGCTGGGGCGTGGGTTCCTGTCCGCTTCTTCTCCCTCCATCTCATCTTTCTAGACGGTCGTCGTCTTGAATCGGCGGACGGACGCGAGCGGATGACGGGTCTTGGTGTTCTGCGGTTCCCAAGAGATTCTCCCGAACGGAACGCTGCGCATGGAGGCGGGCGGAGCCGCGAAGCCGCAAGAAGTCTTCTATTTTATGCGAGTGCTTCCCGGTTCTATCGTTCGTTCATCCTTTCTTTCAGCCAACACGTGTGTGAATCGTTGGATACCACCGACTACTTTGCGTGTTTCACCGGAAACCTCGACCAGAGCGAATGTGCGGCCAAGGCGATCGATCTCGGCTTGATGGAGCTGAAGACGGCGGGCAAGGAGTGCAGCGGCAAGCTGGCGCGCACGCTCGTCCCCACCAAGTCGGTCGACAAGTGCACCGCCGAGGAGCCGCTGCTGGCCGAGATGTTCGGCGATCTCGTCGATCAAACGCTGTGAGGAGGGTCCTGGGTTGCCTTTTCCGTTTGTCTTCTGTTTGCGAAATAAGACGTTGTGCTGTGGTTTGGGTAATGGGAAGTGCAGGCGAACCGAAGACTTCGCCTGATCGTTTCCCAGCCGCGTTCATTTCGAATTCTTCGTGCATCAAAGCAGCAAACAGAAGACGAGCAACGTTCGTCGTCCGCTTTCTGTTGGCGCGCGCCCGTTCGGCATTCTTCCAACCAGGGACCTTGGGGCGCGATTTGCTCACGCAAATCCGACCGGATCGGAGGAGACGCAAAGAAGCGCTTGAAAGGCGGTCAGTCGCCGGTCGAGTGTCTTGCCCCGGCCGCTCGCACTCCGCTCCTCCCGCTCATTCATCTGCTTGCAGTTTCCTTTCCGTTTGATCGGTCGTTCGCCTCTCGAAATGCGCCCGCCGCCGTGGATTTTCGTCGGCCTCTTGCTCTTTGCATTTGGCCCGTCGCTGGACGCGCGTTACACCGCGCCGGGCACGTCGCACTCCACTCCGGGTTGGACCTCCTGCTTGAAATGGGGCGTGGGAGAGGGTTGGAAGTGAGTGCCAGCCAATCGAAGTTCCTTGGAGCTATCCTTCTTCCAGCTACGCAACGGAGTGCACTTGGGCGCACCTCGACAGCTACTGGAACGACGAGGTTTCGCCCGTTTTGACGTTGAGCAATCGAGCCAACTGGTGCGTTCTTCTCGCTTGTTCACTCATCGCCCGGCTGATTGCAGGATGAAAGTCGACCTGATCGTCAACGAGCGCTGCTTTGTGAGTGTCCACAAAGCGCGCAACGGGGCGCGCTGGGAGACGCGAATCAGTCGGCAGCAGTCGCTCGGGCAAGAGCCCAGCTTGCAAAGGTGGTTGGGTGAGTACGCGCGCGCAGAAGCTCCGAAAACCCAGGGATGTTTAGGCTGGAGCCTCTGCGCTGTGGGCGACGACTTGTGCTGGATGCGAATCGACACCCAGTCCGGTTTTTTCTCGTTCGAACACGGGAACGGCGCACGAATCACCCATTGCACCATTGCGGAGTCTGTGAAGCCGAGCCCCGGCGATCGGAAACACAAATCCACCGTTGTGTACCAGCCCGCCGGTTGGGTCGACCTGTTTGCCTATGGGGTAGCCCTGCCCACTCTTCTTTACGTTCAAGGACACGAGTTGCAGGGCTGGGACAACCGCAAACCCGTACCCGCTCCGATGGCCTTTTTCACGACTCCTCCACCGACCACCAGCACTTCCACGTCTACGACGAGCTCAGCAAGTCGTCCTTTGTTTGATCTCTACTTATCCTTTCTTTTTTCAGACTACAACCATTACAACGATGTCCACATCGACTGTAAGACATTCGTTTTTGATGCACTCACTTCTTGTCGTTCCTTTAGACCACGTCCCCTACAACGACCACTTCGACAACGCCGGTGCCCACGACTACTTCGACGTCGTCGACCTCTGTGAGCCCTCGTTGTTTTGTGCGCCGTCTAATCGTTGCTTCTTCCAGACGTTGACGTCCACAACTTCTACCACCACAACGACCTCGGGAAGCCGATGTTCTGGATTTTCTTCCTCATTTACTGCTTTCTTTAGACCACAACCAGCACATCGACTTCCACGTCTACCAGCGTAGGTCCCCGACCTTATTCGACCTCACTTCCTGGCATCGTTTCAGACCTCGACGACTACGACCACTCCGGTCCCGACGACGAGTACCACGAGCGTGTGTCGCCCGCTTCTTGCTTTCTTACTCGTTGCTGCTTCAGACCACCACGCCGGAGCCGACGACCCCCTCAACGTCGACGTCTACGAGCAGCACGTCCACTTCCACTTCTACCGTCACGTCGACGAGCACCCGCCACCCGACCACTTCCAGCAGCTCGGTGATCGTTTCTTTTCTTCCTTGCACTCACTTCTTGCACATTCATCTTCGGACCACTCACGAACCGACCACGGAGTCCACCAGTTCGACATCCACGTCGAGTGTGTCGACCACCGTTCGTCCCTTCGCTTCTTTCCGCTCATTTCGCGTACAATCTTCTTCAGACCTCGCTGCTGACCACGGAGTCCACCACGACGCTCGTGCCCACAACTCCGAGCACGCCCTCGACCTCCACGGCTTCAAGCAGCACGACGATCACTTCGACCACCGCTGCGACCTCAACTTCGACGGTCGAACCGCTGGCTGCCGGTTTGCTCCGTCCGACGGCCGCTGGAGCGAACGGAAAGGACGCCGCCGCTTTAAAGGACTCGGAGGACGGCAGCATGAACGGCTTGATGATCGGGCTGATCAGGCGAGTTCCTTCTTCATCCCCCTCGTTCATCCTCTCGTGTTCAGCGGATGCTTGGCCCTCCTGTTCCTCTTGCTGATCATCGTCGCCTCGCTCGTGTACTTCCTGGTGATCCGCAAGAACCAAAAGAAGAAGCGGGCGGCCAAGAAGACGGCGGCGGCGGACAAGACCGTCGGTTTTGGCGCGAAGACCAACGAGCAGACGAAAAGCGGATACACGCGGACGGACGCCACTCAAGGCGGGGAAGAGCGGACGCCGAAGCACTCAAAGACGCCGCGAGCGAAGGGACAGGCCTTCCGCGGGCAGGGCACCGGCGACGTGAGTTCCCTTTGGTCCTTCCTCTCTCATCCCTCTGCCGCTGCAGATCAATCGCCACGAGCTGATCCTGACGGGCGGCGGCGGCGGCAAGAAGTGAACGGGCGGTCCGTGTGCCACTTCAGTCCCGTTCCCTCTGTTGCGTTCTCTCCCGTGTACACCCCGAATGGAGGGGTTCTTTTCATCTCTAGTATGCGTGAAATTAAATCCGATTTGTCAAGCACACTCCTGTTCGTTCGTGAGAGGCTGTCCGCTCGATCGTCCGGTATTGAATGAGGGACGTGATCCAAATGTCTGCCGCGAACAAAGCGGCCCGCGAAGCGAATTGCAAGCAAATGCCGACAAGAGGAAGAAATCTCGCCGTTCGGGCAAAGAAGAGTGGCTGTCCATTAGCGGTTGCTTGTGCCTGGCTGGACGAGTGGGAGAGCGGAGAGTCGAAAAAGGTTGAGCGGCTATAGTCGGCGTCGATCGAGGATTCGATTGCTGGCAGTTTCATTGGCAAATCGACCCGCTTGTTGCGTGGTGAAGGCAGGCTGTCGGACTACACAAAGGAGACGTCCTCGCAATCGCTTCTTCTTTCGAGTCGTCCCCACCGCGTCCCCTTCGGTCTTTCAGTCAGATGCGGAGAAGCGTGTGTGTTTGGAATGAATCCGAGCGCTTCCTCTCGCTTCTAATCACCCGCTGAATCCTCGCTCTTCTTCGAGTTGAATGTCGTTACTGTTCGTGCAGGGGAATAAATTGATTGTTGCAGCCGGCCACCTGCAACAAGCGATTGGGGCCCATTCGCTCGAACGAGACCACGAGTCAATCAGCCCGTACAAGAATCCACCGATCAGGCGATCATGCGCTGGAACTGGCGGAAGTACTCGTCCGTGCGGTCCTCGCGTTTGGTCCACTCGCTGGCCGCCTCTGCGCCGCGCAGTCGGTGGAAGATGGCGAGCAGGAGGAAGTGGGCGGCGATGGCCGTGGTGCGGGCCTGAAGCCAAGAAACGAACGATCGAACGTAGATTGCGGCGGGAACTCACGGCATTTGTGCTCTCCTCCATGAACGACTCCTCCTCCACCGAGTCGTCGGTGGTGGTTTGCGCGTAGTAGAACGAGTAGAGCGTCTGCAGGCCGTAGGTGAGCGAATTCACGAGCGAAAACCGGAGAATCAGGCCGCACGAAATGCGGAGCTCGCGGAGCGCGAACGAGCGCTCCAGATCGTAGCGGGCGGACGCGTCGGCCACCGCGCGGTAGAAGCGGGCGATGCGCCGCCGGCTCACGAGCCGCAGCGCGAGGTCGCCGCCGCTGGTCGCCAAGTCGAGGAGCCAAAAGACGACCGAGTGGTGGAAGGCCGTCGTGCACCCAACCGCCCGATTCGTTTGAATCCCCGAGCAGTAGGGCGAGTCGGGCGGCGCCGTGCTCCGCACCGCTTAGTACAAATAGGCCGCGTACGCGTAGGGCAACACAATCTGCGCGAAAAGGGACTCGACTACGCGGGATCAGCGGAACGAACCAAACAGGCGACCAGCACGACGCCCACAAACCTCCTCCGATCGCGGCGGTGCGGAAGGGCGGCGAGCGATTGCTCGAGCACGAGCGCCAAGTGGAAGAATGGGAACACGAACTAAACGGATCAGCTGGTGCTTCTTCTGAACACTCGGGCCATTCGGGCGAGCAGCTGTTGGAGTGACGGGTTGAACGGTGAGTTTGCTGCGAATAATGTGCGATGAATACAACGGTTTGCCAGCTGGAGTGAGGGAACAGCGAACTCATTTCTCCTTTGATTCACGACCTTTCCGTCTGCCCGCCAACGAGCCGCTCAACCCGTCACTCCGACAGCTGCCCGTTTAAAAAATCCTATATTCAGAAGACCCCAGTGTTTAGAAGATGCGGATGTTTAGAAATGGCACTAGCTGCCGACTAAAAGCGACCTATCCGCGTACATTCAAGAGAGCGGACGTGTGGACGTTGGCAAAGAAACACGTGCGCGCGGTCCACACGTACGAGCAGGCGGACAAGTCGAGGGCGTACGTGACCTAAAAGCGGCGAATGGAAGCTCACCGGAAAGAATGGAGTGCCCAAAATTCGGTAGCCGGCCAGCGACAACTGAAAACCGATCCCCAGCAGGTAGTACGCGAAGCCGGCGCTCCAGACCAGCTGCTCAACGCTTGATCAACGGAATCCACTCGTCTCACCGCTCACCTTCAAGTCGCCGCTCACGAACTTCAGCACGGGCCGCACGAACGGCGTTCGCAAGTACGCGCGGAGGCCGGTGAGCGCGAGCAGGCAGACGGCCGCGTGGACGACGTTCAGCGCCAAAATTCGCGCCGAGCGATTCGTCGCGTACGCCAGCGCGCACAGCGGCGATTCGGCCGACATTCCGTTCAATTTGCGGAGTGAGAAAGTGGGAGGGTGCATGCTTCTTTCGGGCTAAAGGCGACAATATTCCTCCGTTTGGTACGAATTTCGGATGAGTGACGGGCTGCTACAAATCGTTTGTGCTTCTGACCTCGCAATTGTGGGGTTTTTTCGACCATGCGGGAGTGTTCTCGCTTCACGCATGCCCCAACCGCTTCGCTCTTACCGAAAGCACGGATGCAACGTTGAAGTTGGAAGAAGACGAGCAGTCGAATGCAGCAAGAAAACAGAGAAGCGACGTCCTGCAATCGATTGAGTGGCGGCGCCCCGCGGGCTACATTTCGTGCGTGCGGGCGTTGACGTCAGAACAGCGGCTACAAGACGGGAGTTGCGTAAGAAGAAGTGAGTAACCGACGGTAAACGTCTTTCGTTCGGGAAAACTTCTCGGCGAGCAATCGGCCGCACCACTCGCTCAGAAAGAAGCACCAGAAGCGCACCGAAATGAGCGAACAGCCGCCGCAATGTGCGGGACGGCACGGATTGTTGACGGCGAGCAGGAGGCCGTGCCCCCGTTCGTCGGCAACACGAAGCGGTCGCTCGAGCGGAGGACGGCGCCCGCCGGCTCGTTTCTTCGGCAAGGCTGCGCGGCGAGTGGAACCGATGGGACGAAATTACCCGTCGAAGAGGGCGGATCGACCGTTGGAGAGGAGCTTGGAACTTGACGAGAACTCGAGCGAGCAGGCGGGTCGACGAGAGCGACGTACTCACCGAGCAGAAAGCAACTAAAAACTAAGAAGCGGGTGATCTTGACGAAGAGACCTTCGGGCTCACCGCATCTCACTTGCTGCCCACAAATTCTTGCTAAACGGAAAGCGGGAGCAACCGACCGCTTGGCACAAATCACCGCGATGCAAATTCGACTGAGTTCTCGCCAGAGGCGAGTGGAAAAGCGGCGGGAAGCGGGGCGCGCTCACTTGTTCTCTCCATCCGCTTTCCGAATCGGTCGGTTCTTCCCGTCGCTCTCCGCTCGCCTGAAGGATGAAGCCGGGCCTCGTCATCGTGCTTGTCGTCGCCGCGCTGCTCGCCCGCTGCGAGGGCGCCGACCCGCCGGCCGGCTTCAAGGAAGAGGGCGGCGACATGTGACTCCTCTCGCCACCTTCCTCCACTCACTCCTTTCGTTGCAGCAAGTACACGGGAACTGAGACCGAGGCGAAGGCCGAGCTGGTGTTCGCGGGCCAAACCTTCGAATCCTCGTGGAACCATCCGAAAGAGGACGGGGTTCCTACATACTCGTAAGTCTTCACTCGATTTGGGGTCATTTCACGGCTCTGTTCAGCATCGAAGTCAATGCTGGCCCCTGCTCGATCAAGGGCTCGGTCACTGTCAGCAAGGAGCTCGCGTACATCAAAACTCGTGAGTTTCACACCGTCCTCGTGCTTTTCATCCAGCAATTTACAGGGGACGACGGCCACGACTTCTATTTTCCCGTCACAATCAAAGGAGACGGACATGGCGTGACGATCTCCGGCTCTCGGAGCGGCAACGTGGATAGTGCGGCGGACAAGCCCGTCTCGTGCCAACCGTTCACCGACAAAGGGGACCAGCACGTGGTCAAGGTCTCCATCACGTTGTCGAATCAACTCCCCAAACTGATGGCCGTCTTTGTGAGTTCTCTCCCTCGTCCACACAACATTCCCGCTTGCAGAAAGGCGCCAAGATCTTCGATCCGACAGCCGGAACGGCCGGAGCCTTCGCTTCGTGGCAGCTTGCCCTGATCGTCGTGTGAGTCCTCCCTCCTCCTCCTCACCTTCACTCCGCCCATCTGATTGCAGCGGAGCGGTCGCTCTTCTCGCCCTGCCAATCGGAGTGTCCGCGGTCGTCGGCGGCATTTGCTGCTGCCGGAAGCGCAAGGCGAAGAAGACGGCGGCGGCGGCGAACCGGCCGGCGGTCTCCGCCCACAAGTCGGCTCGCGTCAAGTCCGCCAAATCGAAGTCGAAGGCGAGCAGCCGCAAGAAGACGGACGGGAACGAGAAGAAGGCCGCCGAGCAGCCGCAGACGGCGGCCGTCAAGGGCGGCGCGCCCGAAGCCACCACGGCGGCGCCCAACAAGCAGGCCGAACGGAAGGCCGAGCGAAAGGACGCGAAGCCGCCGCTCAAGCCAGAGAGCGCGCCGAAGAAGCCGCCGGCCGCGGTCGACGCGAAAGCAGCGCCCCGCCCGCCGCCGCCCGTGGACGCCGCCAAGGTTCCGATCACTTGTTTGCTCACTCACCTTTGGTTGGTTTCAGCAAGCGGCCAAGCGGCAGCAAATCCTCGACGCGCACGTGAGTTCCCCTCTTATCGATCAACAGTCCGTCTTGCTCACTGCAGGTGGATCGCCTCGTCCCCCAGCTGGAGGCCATTAAGGCGAAGCAGGCGGCCGCCTACAACGAGTGGCTCCAGCAGCAGCCCAAAATCGAGCGCACGCAGGACTCGCAGCCCCGCACCGACGCGACCCAGGAGCAGACGACGCCCATCAAGTCGGACAAGACCCAAGAGCCCACCAAGGAACAGCAATGAGAGAGGGCAGTCATCGGATTCGTGTTTCTTCGTGCAGCCGAAATGAATAAAGTCGTTAAAAGTTGGATTGTGGCTGCTGGTAAGGGGGGTGGAGGAGAAGCCGATAATTCTGCTCAAGAATCACACTAGTCGGCTGTCAGAAACACGCCCACTCCTGCACTCTTCACACCACTGTCTTCAAAGACTCCGTGAGAACAAACCGTCCGCTTGGGGCAGTGCCTCGTCTGGACTGGAAGCCATCCCACGCTCCCTCTCGTCCCTTCGTTCAATGGGCGACGGCGACGACCGACGAGTGGGCCGAATATCGGCAACAGAAGGCGGAAGTGCCCTCCGAGTTCGTTCAGCGCCGCCAACTGCGAGACACTCATGGTGACCGAAATGCAAGGGAAATAACGCAAATTAATTCATTCGTACAACCCAACACACAACAATTAAAGACAAAGAACATCAATCGTGCATCAACAACAAACAATCGAACACAACAATCAAATCAACTGAATTCTTGTGCCTTCCATTGGGCCGACTGCTCACTTCTCGTTCCCTTGGGGTGGCTTCGCGGCGGGCTGCGCGGCCGACTTGCCGCTGCGGGCGGACTTGCGGGACTTGCGGCTCGCTTGGAGCGGCTCGTTGCTCGCCGTCGGCTGCGGGGCCTCCTCGCTGCAACAAGTGGGCGATTAGAAGGAGAAGTGGGAGTGGGGGACTCACAAGTGGCCGGTCTCCGTGCGTGAGCGGCGCGCCGAGCGGCGGGAGGGCGGGGCGGCCGCGGTGTTCGTCGTGCCGGTCGGCTCCTGCAACAAACGAACAAGTGGGTGAACAGAAGGCAAAAGCGACCGAACCACGACGGACGGCTCGCGACCCTCCGGCTGCAGGGCGGCTGGCGACTCGGCGGCCGTCGGCTGGGCGCTCGGCGTTTCGGCGGCGGCGGCGGTGAGGACGTCGCGCTCGACGTCCTCGCACACGCGCTGCACGGCGCGAATCCACGCGGGCGCCATCGCGCGCACGCCGGGGATTCGGTTGACGGCGAGCTGCAAGCGGGCGGAAGTCGTGAGAAAGCGGGCGCCCACTCACCTCCTCCAAGTTGAACGGATGGTCGGCCGAGATCGCCTCCAGCTCCTCCTTCACGGGCATCATCGTGGAGCGCGCCTCTGCCTCCACGACCCAACAGCGGCGCTGGACGAGCTCCGCGACGGCGGCGGGCGTGCGGGCGGGCAGCGGCGGCATGCGGCCCTTGCGGATCCACGTGGCGATCTTCTTGTTCGGCCAATCGGGCCACGGCTTGACGCCGTCGTTGAAGATCTCGTAGAGGAGAACGCCGAAGGACCACACGTCCGTCTTCAGCGAGAAGACGGCGCGCGCGTACAGACTTTCGGGCGCCATCCAGCGGCAGGGGATCTGCTCGCCGCTCTGGACGCGCCGCACCGTCTCGCTGATCACCTGCGAGAGGCCGAAGTCGGCGATCTTCAGCGCCCCGTGCTGACTGATCAGGCAGTTGCGGGCGGCCAGGTCGCGGTGGATGATCCCCCTAAAGGCGACAATCAAGTGAGTGGTGGGGGGACTCACTTCTGATGCAGGTAGAGCATTCCTTCGGCCGCTTCGAGCGCGAACTTCACCCGCTCGCCCGTCGAGATGGCGGGCGCCCAACGGCGGAGGAGCGCGAGCAGCGAGCCGCCCGGGCACAACTCCAGCAGGACGATCACGGGCGGCTGCTCGCACGCCATCCCGAAGAACTGAACGGCCGATTGATCACTGGAGAACGGAAAGGACTCGCCTGAATGACGTTCACGTGCCGCACCTCCAGCATCAGCTTGCCCTCCTGCATGAGCGTGTCGCGAGCGGCGGCCACCTGCCGGTCCTCGTCCGACTTGCGGCCGTCCGCGTCCCGGCAGATCTTCACCGCCACGTCCTTGCGGTCCCAGCGGCCCTTGTAGACGTCGCAGAAGTTGCCCTGACCTGCAACAAAGGAGAATGAAGAGAAGGATGAGAGGAGGGAGAGTACCGAGTTTGTCCCGCGTGCTGTACACGATGTCCCGTCGGCTGACCCACCAGCGGGGCTTCGCGCACGGCCGCCGCAGGCGGAACTTGCGCCCGCCGAGCTTCAGGTCGTTCGCCGCGTAGAAGGCGATCATTTCGGCCAGCGACGGGAAGCCCTTCGGGTCGGGCTGCAAGCGCAAAGAAGTGAGCGGTGGAATGAGGCGGGCGGGGACTCACGCCCGGCAGCACCGTCCAGTGGGCGTTGCGCGGACACCAGCGGATGGTCACGTGGTTGATGCGGTCGGTGGCGCGCACCACCAGCACCAGCTCGCACTTGCCGTTCTTCTCGCTGGCGCGCACCGCGAACTCCCCGTCCGACGTCAGGAACGGCTGCAACGGGAGGAGTGGTGGGTGGAAAGAAGAGGAGAGAGAGTGGAGAGGGGAGGGGGAGCGGTGGGCGGCAGGAGCGAGAAGAGCGAGGCATGGAGCGGGGAAGAAGACGGGAAGGGGATGAGAGGAAGATGGCGAGAGAAGCGGGGAGTGTGAGCTGAAGGGATGAAAAAGCAGGCGAGAAGGTGGGGAGAGGAGCGCGAGAGACCGAGGACGAGAAAGAGTGGGTGGGAGTGACGGAAGAAAGACGGCCCCAAGAAGGAGATGAGGAAGCAGGAGAAAACCCCGTGATCAACGAAAACTCGCCTCGATGCCGTCGCGGCCCATCATGCCCACGTACCACTCCTCGTCCTCGAGCCGGGCGCGGCGCACGACGTCCGCCGTCTGCCGTTCGGCGGGCGCCGACTTCGAGCGGGCGGCCTTCGTGCCGTCGGTCGCCTTCTTTCCCGTGGGCGGCATCTCGGAGCGGAGCGGAAGAAGCGGGGATATGCAAGCGGAAGGTGGAAAGAACGAAAGAAATCGGACGATTGGACGCGAAACGCGGAGGATGGAGAGCGGAGGGGAGAGCGGCGGCCCGCGAAACGACCGGCCGCTCGGATCGCTTGCGGAAGAGTGGCGAGTGCGGCGGCCGCCTTTCGGTCGGGCGGCCGTCGGATGGGGCCGGGCGCCGTCCGGCTTTTTGGGCAGCGAGCGGGCGGGCGAGTGCTCGGAGGGGCGGCCGGTTGGAAAGACGGGCGAGCGAGCAGGCGGGCGAACAAGCAGGCGGTGGGGCGGCGATCGGCGGGAAGAAGCGGGCCCTTCTTCCGCATGCGGCGTTCTTTCGGGCGGTCAGGCAGGTGGGCGGGCGAGCCGAACGCACTCTTCCTCACCCTTTTTGGGCATCGAGCGGCCGGATGAGCGAGCGGAGAGGCGGATGGGCGCCCAGTTTGGAGGGTGAACGATGCGAGTGCGCCCTCTCCGTCGCTTCCTCCCACTTCCCTTCCGCCGTTCGGGCAGGCGGGTGGGTCGGACGCACTCCTTCCTGCTTCCCTCCCGTCTTTTGAGCGGCCGCCTGCCTCCTTTCCGCACACGCGGCCCTCTTTCCACGTGGCGGTCGGCCCGATCGGAGCGGGCGGTCGGCGCGTGATCGGAAGGCCGAAAGACGCCCGAACGGAAGCAGACGGGCGCCAGTCGGGCGCCCGAACGCTCACCCCCTCCTCGCCATCAAGTGAGAAGAGCCGTCCAACGCGCAGTGGACACGTGTTCAATGCTCGACCGAAAGCAGCGACGAGCGGGAAGCGGGCAATTGATTCTGCGCTCTTTTCGGGGCATTCACCATCACTCACTTCCGACCCCCGGCTTTCAAACGCAACGTAGAAATTGCCGTCGACTGAGCAAAGACGTTCGGTTTGTCGCCTCATTCGTCAATAGTCGACTTATTCAGCCATCGTTAGAGCATCTGGAAAGTAATGACATGAGATCACAAAAGACGCCGGAAGGACGAGAAATTCTTGACCGGTGGCAAGGGAAATCCGCAAAGGATTTCACTCCTGCAGCTGCGCTCACTCGCCAGCGGGTAATTGCGTCCACTTCACAATCAAGGGCAAGCGTGCGAGTCGTTGCGCAATCCCGAACGCAATCCGCAGTCGACTTCCAGCGAGGGAGCGGCGGGCGGCCAGTCGCTCGTTTTGTTCCCCCTCCTGAGCGGTCGGCTCATTCTCCGCTCTCCCCCTTCCTTTTCCTTTTGCCGCCGACTGCGAGACGAGCGGTCGCTCTCGGCTGGTCGGCAGAGGCGCTTCTCGTGGACGGCCGACTGTCATCGTTCTTCTGTCCGGGATGCGAGGCTCGCAACTTGAAGGCGACAAGTTCGTTGGGACGATCGTTTGTCGTGTGAGTCCGCCCTTCTTCCTCCTGGCCGTCTAGTCCCCTCGCTCATTCCAGTCGGCCGAGCGGTGCTTCCGCAGTGGGACGACGAACAGAATCCAGGGCGAACTCGGGACTGTTGAGCACAGTCACGGCCACAATCTTCAAGCTCCTCCGAAGCAACGGAGAAGAGCTTCTGGACTCCGCTCTTCCTGCTGCTGTGCGTTCATCTTCGACAACCCGTGCCTCGTCGGGGTCCGTTCTTTCCGCAAGCTTGCCGGTCAGTTCCTCCGCTCAAACCCCTCCACTTCATCAGCTGTTTGCAGGCCGACGCGCCTTGAAGTCGACCGACCGGCAGCCGCTCCTGCTGCAACTGCGGACCGAGGCGCACACGATGCACCCGTCAACCGCCGCCTTCCCTGATCGAGGGCCCCCGGCGTGGGAACGAAAGGGCTTCTGCGTGTCAAGGTCGCTGCCCAGATGGAGGACTCGTGGATGAGCTCTCCTCCATGTCTTCCTTCGCCTCTAGGCCGATCGAACGGGTGAGAGCCCTCCACTTGCAACTCCTCTCATCACTTCTCGCTTTTAGCCCCCTTTCCGTGATGAACAACTTGTGACGACCTCGTCGAGCGCATCGCAAGACGTCCTGCTGGAAAGAAGCGAGGTCGTTGGAGAACTCCAAACGTTGTGCCCGTGGTGAAGCTCGACGGCTTTCCTTGTTGGGATGTACACGGACAACCAAATGCGCGAGTTCCTCTGCGACTACCACAAGCACCTACTTCAGCGGTCTGTTCCGTCCACTGATCTCTCTTTTTGCAGGTGGGACACGCGGACGACCGCTTGTGACTCGATTGCGACGAGATGAACACGCCCTGTCTGCTATTTGTTTGCTTTGATTAGTGGTGAATAAACAGCCAAGTGAACAGTCGAGTGAACGAGGGGGCAAGCCGCAGACCACCAATCTTTCAGACCTGCCAAACAAGCCCGCAAATCAGCACGCGGACCCGCTTGGACCTCACAACTCAAGGCATGCAGTTGCCGTTGATCGTTACATGAAAGCTGCAAAAGGGACGAGTTGAGTGAAGGAAAGAAAGGAACTCACCCAAATTCAGCGCCCCCGCGAGGCCGAGCGTACAGTTGAAGCAGCGCGGTCTTGGCCCACTGCACGGCGATGGAAGTCGAGTTGCAGGTCGCCAGCTCGCTGAAGAAATCGTCAGAAGGATTCGTTTGAAGACTTTCAAGAGCTGCATGCCACCGCTCGCCTCTCCTTTCACACACGAACCGAAAGCCGTGTTCTGCGCATCGTAGAGGAACTTCATCTCTCCCGATTGAAGCAGGAGGAGGCTGAAGACGACGAGAAGCAGCGGCGAGCGAACGAGCATCTCCGGTGGAATGACCGATCGGCGGGCAGAAGAACCGGCAGGAGGAGAGCGAGAGACTCGCGGACGAACAGAAATTGAAACAGCGGCCTTCCACTAGCGGTTGTTTCCGCTTGCTCCAAGGAGTGCGGAGTCGAACGGCTTTTCTCGCGGAATTGCGCCGACCAGCCGGGCGCTCGCAAAAGTGAAGGCTGCACGGAGCGACTTCTCGGGCAGTGGCATCGCCTCGAGCGCCTCGCCGTGCAACACACGCCAACCATCTCGGCAGCATTTCGGGCGAGGTCCGTAATTCGGTGCAGGAAAGACCCAATCCCTCAGAAAAAAACCCAATCGGTGGAGAAAGACCCAACTGGGTCCTTTTCGGAAAGACCCAATCGGTGGAGAAAGACTTAATTCCTCCGAAAAGACCCAATCCCTCAGAAAAGACCCAATCGGTGGAAAAAGACCCAGTCGGTGGAAAAAGACCTAATTGGTGGAAAAAGACCCAATTTCTATGGCAAGAGAAAAATTACGGGTTTATTTCATCGGCGATCAAACAAAAACGGACGGCAACTGGAAGCTACTGATTAGCGTCGTCCAAACACTCGCCATCTTCCCGAGTAAGTTTTCGGACGTTCACAAAGTTTGATGTCGAACGCGGCCCTCGTTCCTCTAAAAAGACCCAATCGGTGGAAAAGAATCCGATTTCGACAGCAAGAAAAACTTTAACGGTTTTATTATGTGGCGATCACATGCGAAGGCGAACGACTGACTACCAGGAACTGACGAGATGTCTCGTCCAAACACTCGCCACCTTCCAGAGTGCGCTGAAGTTGGTCTGGAATTTGGCGTTCCTTCCACTCCTTCAATCGACTGACTGCACACAAACGGTCCTTTGTCTAACTACCAGCCATTGATCGCTTCGTCGGGCGGTCTTTGAAATTGCGGGAACGACGAAAAAGAAGCCGCTCGAACCATCGCTTGCCAACCGATGTCAAAAAGTAGCCAACGGGTGGACTGGAAGTGGGTGGTTGCCTCGTCGTTTAAACGGCAAGAGAACGGTCATTGATCAACCAAAGCATTCGAGAAGACGGACGACGAGGGGAAGATCGACGGCGGCGAAGGATCGAAAGAAAGCGGGCGCTTTGTCCTCGAAAGCAGCTTTGTTTGTTTAGAATAAAAGCTCGAAAACCTTCACGGGAACAAGAGCAATGGCGCAGTGCAATTTACGCCCGACGAGTATCGATCGTATTTGTGGGCCGACGCGAAAAGATTAACCCATCGGTCGTTTTCACCCGCCCACTCACTGCACTCTCCGCTGCTTTCCTCGCTCGTCTCTGATGCCTTGCCACTCACTTGTGTTCGTCTTGCTCGCCGCCCTCCTCTACGGCCGACAAGTGGACGCGGCCGTCTGCTGCGCGGACCGCAGCAACCTGACGGCCGAACCGCCGCAAAACGGACGCTCGTGCTGCACGAGACGATCGCCGCGGGCGCCGTCACGCAACGCCGCGGTGTCGTCGGGAACGGGGCGTGAGCCCCGCCTTCTTTTCGTGATTGCAGTTGCTCCGGCTGCGCGCACACGGGCGACGGCCTCGCGGAGTGCGCGTGCAACGATCGCGACTTTCATATCTCGGCGGTCGTCACTGTGAAGGTCTTCCTGATCGAAATGACCGCTCGTTAATCGTGAAGCCGCGGACGCCATCACTCTTTTCTTACCTCTTTGCATGAACGCATTGCTTCGATTGCTCTCTGCTGCTGTCGCGAGTGGCGGGCGGGCCGCTCTTCGCGTGTCCAAAGGATCGTGTGAGGAAGATTCCTCTCGCTGGGCGACGGCCGAACTCGAAGGAAGTCGGGAGTTTATTGGAGAGGAGAAATTCGCTTCGTACAAAAGAGGGAACGATTGGATGTTCGCTCCCTCTTTTCTGAAGAGGGGCGATTAGAAAGGGAAGGAAGGTGAGGGTACACGATCACGAATAAAAGGAAACGAGTGGGAGAAATGTGGGGGGAAGGAAGACGACGGGGTGGACGGGAGAGAGCGGAGAAGTCGAGCCGCCGCTCGGTGGGCGTCCGTCGGGGCGAATGGCGAAGATCTTGGGCTCGCGCTCGGGGCGCATCGGTGGGCGGACTCTCGGCTCTCGCGGTCAGGTTTCTTCTCGTCGGTTCGAATTCGCGCCATCTCTCGCTCCGCTCTCCCGCTCTCGTTCTGGACTTTTCGAGCGGATAATTCCGCGACACCGCTGCTAAACCCCTCGAAACAAAAAGGCTCTTCTTGAGCGAACGAATCCACCGTTCTTTTTCTTCTTTCGTCAGCTGCAGTCCGCGCTCCAAACTGTGTGCATGCTTGAAACGTTTATTTGTTGTATCGACGTCTATTGGTTGATGACGTCGTGGAAGGAAATCGTCGAGTTGTCGACATCGAACTTCGTGCAGAAAGTCCACTGGAACGGGGTCCCGAGCACGTAGGGAACCCACAGCGAGGTCTCAAACGCCACTACACACTGGCCGCTGCCAAGGCCAAGCTGAAAAAGAGGCGAGTAGGTAGAAGGAATGAAAGGGAGAACGCACGTCAACGATGTAGTTAGTGGACGGCACGGACAGCTGCTTCCCCAGAACCGTGAACACAAAGTCGTCAAAGACGCCCGCATTCGAACAGTCCGTCGTGTAGATGCCGCGATCGAAATCGTAATCGGGCTGAATGACCGCGTAGACGGCCACAACAGCGTCGTACGGGAGTCGAATCGTTGGAATACTGAACAGCGTGAGCATCAAAGCGAAAAGGAACCAGCCAGAAAGAAGCACGGAATTGTGTTTTGCATTAACGTCGTTTCTAACCTTTTTTAAGTTCGGACAGGGAACCTTTGTTTTAGTTTCCGCGTCTTGCTGGTCGTTGAGTAATGCTTGATTCAATGTTCTTTCGAGCGTTTCTCCGCTTCAGAACCCCGACCACTCCTCCCAGTTCGATAACCAGCTCGCCGCCGCTTACCCGCTGTCAACCACCGCGACGTCGCCGTCCAGCTCGTATCGGCCGAAGCCGAAGGAGCCCAAGCGGAAGGCCAGCGCTCCCCAGAAGCTGTCGTAGTAGAGATCCGCGGAAGCGAGCGGCTGCTCGACGCATCCGCCGTCGACGTTGCTGCCGAACGAAATCTTCCACTCGAGTTCTCTTTGGCCTTCGTGAGTGCTCTGCTGCAGCCACTGAATGTAGTAGCGAGACACGTCCGGGCGAGCACCAAAGACGTTCAGAATCGGGGTCGAGAAAGGCGAAAGAGGCTAAAGATTGGGATGAGGAAGTGAGATATCCAATAGATAGTTGGATTACGTCGTCCTTGTTGTTCGGATCCCTAAACACAAGAACTAATTGACTAATTTGTCGACTTCCCGCTTACCAGGCCAATCCGAGCACTCCGTCGAAGCCCACGAACGGCGGATTGTCACCGTCGCAGTTGACAATTGCGGGAAACGATTGGTTCCACACGCCGAGGTCGCCAAACTAAACAATCTTCTTTAGCTAATGCATTGCTCTCTCAACCACCCACGTTCACAATGTCCGCGTAGCCAAGACCGTAGACACTGTGTTCGCCGGCTTGTCCCATGAAGTAGTGCGTTTCGACGCCGCCGGAGGCTCTAAACAAGCCCAGTGTCTAAGAGCGCCTTTAAAATTGTATTGTTCGGTTATGTCCGCTTGTTCCTCTTAGCTTTCGCCGGCCGATACTTCGTTTAGGTAACAGACAAATTATAATCAATTGCAATAGTTTGGAAACGCAACTACCGTATTATTTCCGTTCCACTTACTCCGGGTCGTAGGTGGGCTGGTCGACCTGCAGCGTCGGATAGGAGGGATCAAGGAAGAAGAGCAGGTCAACGTTCGTCTCAACGGACACCGTGAAGATTTGGTCTGCAAGCGGGGATTCAGAGAACAAAGAAGGAAGATTCCCTACTTACTCGTCTCGTTGATCCAAACGTCAACGAGCAGCAGCTCATCTAAAGGCTCAGTTACCGATGAATTACTCGAAGCTAGTAACGAGAACCCGGATAATTCGGCTGAAAGTCCTCGTGCGGGTTGGCCGCTCGTTGTTGCTGCTGGAAGGCGCGGAGGTCGTCGGCCATTCGGCGGTGCAGCTTGCCGGACAAAACGTGGCCTTCCATCTGTGAAGGAATCACCGCCGCGTGCACGAACACGACGAGCAGAGCGAGGAGACGGAGTGACTTCATCGTGGAGGAAGTCAAAACCAGAAGTGCGGTCTGCTGCTCATTGGCGAATTTAAATTGAGCCCACCGACCGCCGAACAGAAACTACAGGAACACTCTAAACAGTCGGTCGGCCTTGGCGACCTTTCCATTCTGTCCATCTATTTTGTGTTGTTCCCCCTCTTTCTGTCCGCTTATCACCCATTTTGTGTCTTATCGTCGCTGCTGGGCGGCCAACCGCGAGGTCGACCCGAACGATCACACGACAGGGTTCGAGTATTTTGCTCGCTTTCCGTAGGCACCAATGCGGACATTCGAAATGACGTCGCGTCATCATGAACGGTTGCCGTAAGCGAACGGTCGATCGTTTTGGTTCGTTCGAGAGCTCTTGGTTTGGAACGTGCGCGCTTCGAGCATTCGTAGAAGATTCAAATCGAGCTCCCAGACAAAAACGAAAAGCGGAATAGGGGGACTTTTTTGGTCACTTGCTTCCAATCACCGTCCACTACATTTCACGCAAAAGAAAGACCGACCCCGTAGACAGAGCGGTCAATGCTGCTGTGGGAATCGACGCCCAACGGCCAGCCGAACCGGCCGTTCGTCCACCACGTCATTCGTTTCGTTGCAGTCGAGTGTAGTTTGTATTGCTCTAGAGGCGGCGATAAGCCAGCGGTCGGCGAGCAAAAACCGTCGGGGCCATGCGTACGCCTTCGACGCCCTGCCGGCTAAGGCGCTCTCGCTGCTCGTCGCCGCGGGCGCCATCGGCCTCTAATTGGCCGCTTGTTGAAGCCACTGACAGCTCTCCAGACGCACTCCTTCCCGCTCTTCGGTCTGCGCGAATAAACACGTTCCTCCCATTCATTCGTCGGCTTCCTTCTCATCCACTCCTCCCATCTCCGCCCATGTGCCGAAAGGACGAGAACAAGTGGTAGGCATTGCGTCTTCTTGGGACTTGGCGTCAGGCGGGCGAATGGGCAGTCAAACAGGAGGAAAGATGTCCGCTGTGACCCGCTCCGCTCCTCGATCCAAGTCGCCTGTTCGCCATCCCGCTTGAGGACGCTCGTCCGCTGAACGAAGACCCGAAATGTTCGCCGGAGACATCCGTTCGCTTTCCTCCTAACCGAGGACTGTTGAATGCGGACGAGAGCGATCGATTGGAAGCGGTGGACGTTAGGAAGGAATCTTCGACGGCGAAACGGTGTTCCAACACCGTCCACTACAGACGACTACGAGCGATCACACCAGACTCCTCGCCTCTTTTCGACTCGTACCGAGCCCGAGGAATCGACGATTGGGGCGCGGGGTTGGACGCGCAAAGAACTGGGCGATTCGTCCATCTCCTCGCTGCTTGAAGCAAAAGGCTGGCTTGAGACGGCGCACTGGTGACTCGCAAATGTTCGCGCTGCGAATCGGCCGTTTCGCACGAATTCGAGCACGCGAACGGTTCGTTTGCTCTCCGTTCACTCGCGGCTCCGATCTGCGCATGCTCAAATGTTTAACACTTGGTCAATCAAGACAGAATTCACAAGAACTGGAGGCGATTAATTGACGAGATTGTGGAACGAAATCTGCGAGTTGTCCACGTCGAACTTCGTGCAGAAGGTCCGCAGGAACGGGGTGCCCAAGACGTAAGGAACGTAAGGCGAGGATTTGACGGCCAGCACGCAGCTTCCGTTGCCCAGTTGGAGCTGAAAGAAGCGAACGAGTGGGAGTGAGTGGACCGAAGAGGAGGACGAACGTCAACGATGTAGTTGGTGGACGGAACGGCGAGCTTCACGCCGTTGATCGTAAACACAAAATTTTCGAATTTGCCCGCGTTCGAGCAGGCGGTCGTGTAGATGTCGAGATCGAAGTCGTAATCCGGCTGAATGACCGTGTGGACCGCGTGGTAGGCATCGGAAGGCAGGAGGATGACGGGCGTTCTGAACGGGCAATGAGCTGATTGAAAGGAAAGAACGAATGAAAGCGAACAGTGTACACGTCGGTGCTTCCCGCTGTTTCATTTCGGCCTTGTGAACGGCTTTTTCCGCCCGGTTTCCCGCTCGATGCACCGACCGGTCCTCCCTATTCAGCACTCAGCTCGCCGCCGCTCACCCGCTGTCCAGCACCGCTTCGCCGCCGCCCGCCTGCTGCGCGCCGAACGCGAACGAGTCAAGATTGAAGAACAGCGCTGCCTGCGGCCCGTCGAAGTCGAGGGCAGTCGACAGGATTGGCTCGCTGATACACGCGTCGGGAAGGTCGTGGCCGAACGAAACCTTCCACTTGAGCTCTCGCTTCCCTTCCAGCTTGTCCTGCTGCAACCATTGGACGTAGAAGCGGCTAAGTTCGGGTTGAGCGGCGAAGAGGTTGAGAATGGGCGTCGAATCGACAGTCACGGGCTAAAGCGGTCGTTGAACAAAAGAAAATGGGCCGGGGGATCACCAAATCTTTGTCCTTTGGGTCCCTAAACAAGAGCGTTGATTGCGAGCACTAAAACGCCACTTGCCACGCCAGGCCAAGCACCCCGTCGAAGCCCACCAACGGCGAGTTGTCGTCGTCGAACCAGTCCACCGCGACGAACGATTGATTCCACGCGCCGATCGCGCCGAACTGCAAGCAGCGAGCATTCGATGGGGCGAATGCGCCGCGGTAGTTCAAAGGCAATAGCGGGGGATTCAGCCGGCCATTGAGATCGCAATCCTCCGCCAGAACCACTGGACTACCGGCATCCCCAAGGCAACCCCAGCGTACTCACATTTACGACGTCGTCGTAGCTCCAGCCACCGATGAGGCGTTGGCCGGACATTCCCTGGAAGAAGTCCCCTTGGACGCCGCCCGACGGTCTGAACAAGCCGATCAGCTGCTGTTTGATTCTTCTGCTTACTGCGGGTCGTAAGTGGGCTGGTTGGGCTGAAGGGGCGAGTAGGTGGGCGCGAGGAAGAAGAGCACGTCGGAATTCGTCTCAAGGGACACCGCAAAGTGTTGATCTGCAAGCGGGGATATGAAGAAGGAAGAAACAAATGAACACGTACTCGTCTTGTTGATCCACCCGTCTGCGAGCATCAGCTCGTCTAAAACAAAGATTACCGATTATTACTCGAAACTAATGGTGAGTACCCGGATATTCCGGCTGGAAGTTGTCGTGCGGCTTGGCGGCTCGTTTTTGCTGCTGCAAGGCGCGGAGGTCGTCGGCCATTCG